>OX424572.1:19592020-20321528 GCA_949152435.1 Gastracanthus pulcherrimus | reverse complement strand
AGATTTATTAAATCATTGCTTTCTCTTTAATACTACAAAATCCTTTTTTTATAAACATTTTTTTAGAGTAAGTAGCATATTCATTCTCAACAATTGTACAAAAAATATTATCAAAACAATGCTTTCTCATTGAGAAAGCGAAAGTCGCTTGTTCTCAAATGAACACTTTTGGAGAATAGTACTCTGCAAATCAAGAAATTGAGTATCTGCTATTAAAGTGAATTCCAGTCATTTAATAAAATTTGTCTTTATTTGAACCAATTTCAGTAAGATTTTTGTTAAAATTATAATGATTGTTTTTTACAAAATACGAACTTAATCTAGTCCTTTTTGTAAAAAAAATAACGTTTTTATTCAGTTTTATGCGAAACTATTTACATGGCTCCAATAATTTGCAAAATGCACATAGATAATCTAGTATAATTTCCACGGCAGCACTTTCCTTTTTATCAAGTCAGATAATTAGTTATAATAGTTAGTCCTTAAAATCTCCCAAAAAAATCATCAATAGATTGCTTCCTCTTTGAGAAACTAATAATAAATTTCTTACCAACAGATATTTCTAAGAGTAGCATATTAGGACTCACCAAGTCAAACAACACATTTCTACATTAAAATCTCACAAAAACATCTCGCTCACTCATTAAATAATCAAAAAAACTAGACAACACCTCTCCCGACCACGACGACAACCCAATCCTCGTCATCCATCGCTCACCGGCGATCATCGCGTTACTCTCATATCCAATCGCGAATGGAAGCAAAAGCGACGCCGTCGCCACAGATTATCATCGCTCGCACGCACGCGTCATCGATGCCTACTAACTTTTATTGACGCCGAGTCGTCCGAGGAATTTACGCGCCTGTACGGGTTTGATAGCTTTCGAGTGAAAAGTTTTGACCGTTGGGAATATCACAGTGGCGCGCGCATAAATTTTGAGGTCAAGTTTTGAGCGCTGTTGTAGAGCTGAAATCGAGCGCGATCGCGGTCCGCAGTGTGTAATTTTAGGACCGGTATAGGTGAAAAGTCTCGTTGTTTGGTATTTCTGAATTGTTTTTAGATTGATTTTGCCAACTTTTGACGACGTGATCATTTGCAGCGCGAGTAACTGCTACGTAATGCGCACTAGATTGATGTAATTTAATATTAATTTTGAATATTAACGGATAAACGTTTTCACTGGAATTAATTAATTAAATTGAATATGGAGGGTGTAAATTTAAATACACGTCGATGGACTAATATTGCGTAATACGCTAATGTAATAAGTACTGCAGTTTGTTTAAATTTACTGAATGAAGCAATGATAATCTGTCCAATCAAAAGAAAAATAAATTAAATTTTACATATGTAAATTAAATGTATTACGTGGATTATCAAATTTAAATCTACCAGAGCTTTGCTCGTTATTATATAATTCTCTACTATACAAACTCACCTTGTTGAATAACGTATTAAAATCCTTTAATAACAGTTTATTTTTATTATAATAATTTTATTTACTAATTATCTTAACTCAAAGTGACATTTGTAAGAGCAATTTAAGCCCTGTTAAGCTCGCTCAAGTCCAAGAGAGATATACACTGAAGTTTTGCGTGCTTATCGATCTAATGAGCTGATATCTTAACAATATCTTTATCATTGCATTAGTGATAATTGTCTTGCAAAGGAATTTAAAAAATGCCTATTAATTGGTTGTACTTAAAAATTTTGAGTAAGGTACAATGTAATTAAGATAAATGCTTAAAGAACCCGTCTGCGTAAAACATTACTTTCCAGCTTTACTCGATCATGTAGGAAAACACACAAAACGACTTATGTTAGATCAAAGTCTGTCAAATCAGTCAAAAAATATCAGAATTTTGAACTGTCAACTTGTTCGTCATTTTGTTTTCTTATTAAACGTTCGTCAATTTCTTTTTGTATAACTTCGAAAGTCCAATGGCACTCCAGAGATGAAGGTGAATTCATTCAACAAAATTCATACAGTCTGCAATCATTTGGACTGTACGTGAGAACAAAGGAACGCACATTCATTCATGCTAAGGCAGTCGACAAAACTAAGTCAAGACCTTATTTCGAAGTTTTAAGACGAGATCGTGGTCTCGCCTTGGTCTCGAAAAGAAGCCATTACATTGATTTATAATTTTATTAAGATGTTTTGTATACTTAACGTATAAAAAATTATAAGAAAATAGAAACTAAAAATATATGCTGGTATACATTCAAACTTTTTTAGATCATAAAAGTTGTCTGTTTTTAAATTACTTTTACAAAATTATGACATAATATTAGTTGTCTTATTGTTTTACAGCTGCAATATTTATATCGCTTTATATTTTATATTTACGTTCGCGTATTTTATTGAAAATGGATAGGATATTAAATAATTATCACTCTTTCGTTCGAATATATAGTATTAAGTAATAATAAACATGATAATACACAAACAAATTGACTTTATTTTATTTCAGTTAATTAATCTTTTCCACTAAGCCTGGCGATATAATGAATAATAATAATGGTAATAAAAATTATTATCAACAAATCAAAACTTTTATAATGTAATTAAATTATCTTTAATTTAGCGTCGGGATTTTTTTATTGCATATTTTGTTATTTTTATGTTAAAAAAGTTTTTAAAAAGCGAATGATTTTATGAAGCTTTCTTGATTTCCGAAATTCCTTTATTTTACTAACCGTCATTCCGTCATGCTATTCCGTCATTGTAACATATTTCAAGAAATAATTAAAATTTTAATTTGAAGAGTTTCCTGTGTAGACATATTCGTCTTCTCGATTTCCACGTCATCGACTGGTGTGGCTTCAAATACCAATATTTTTCAATGAAATGTTATTCAAAATATAGGATATGCAGTATACATTATACTTCGAAAGACCAATAAAATGATTGCATACAAATTTTGTAACATACGTTCCTAATAAAAATAAAACTGGGATTCTCCCTTAATAAACTCCAAACATAAAAACTCCAAAAAGCTATATATCTATCATCTTTACCAAATATTCTTCTATCTAATATGTTTACAAGAATGCAACTTTAAAAGCTTTAAACTTCCTCAACTAGAAAACTGTGTCTCGAAGAGGAAAGAATCCAACGGGGAATTTCTATTCCAAGGAATATAAACGCTCGAGCGTCTCAATAGAACGCGGGGTAATAAATCCGCGCGCTCGCCCCATCAACTGCGTCCCATTCGTTTCTCTTCTCTCTCTCTCTCTCTCTCTCTCTCTTTCTCGCAGACCGGGGGATTCTTATATACGCGTTTACACGCGTAGTTCGCTGCGCAGCTCCGCGCGCGATCGACTTCGATTCTTTCTCGGATGAATTCACGGAGACAACTCGACGGACGATCACTCGATTTCGAGATTAGACAGCGGGATGTTGGGTTATTTTATGTGAGAGGACGAGTGACTGTTGCAGTATGTTAATAAAAACGTGAAAATATATCTATTAAGGTGATGCTAAAGTGACCGGTCACCGATAAATATGAGGAACCACTATTCTCATTTCATTTTCAATTTCGAGTAAATATGTTTATGAAATGTTATTGTCCCTATAGAAAACAACAACTCTTCAGAGAGATATTTTATCAAAATTAAAAATTGAAAGAAAATAGTGGTTCCCTGTATTTGACGCCAATAGAGGGGTTTAACATCACCTTAAGAACTTTTTTTATTCAGTATATTAGTGCACGTGCTTAAACTACAATCTGCAAGATGAAACTAATTATTGGAAAAAAGAAATGGCATCAAAGTATAAATATTGCAATAAAAAAGTATGTTTACAATCTGTTTAAGCACATTATGAAATTTGATTTTTACAAAAAACTAATAGCTGCAATCCATTCTGCAAGAAAATTTACTAAAGAAATTACAGTTACTTTCATCAAATTACCTACAAATTGTTCTAAAATTCTTATAAATAGTTAGTAAATATAGAATTCGAATAATTATTTTAGACTTTTTGCAATGAGTTGAAAGATTAATCAACAAAAATAGTGATTGTTTTTTTTAATAATTTTTTATATACCATGTATATTGTATATAGCAACATTTAATTAATTTGATTATTTACGATAATAATAATAATATAGTCCTTTACTCAATTCCTGTTGATTATTTATAAGGCTACAGTGTCAAAAATATACAGTATTTCATAATTAAAATTGTAGTAACAACCAGAAGTTGAAAATAGTAATTTAAAGTTTGAAATTTATATTTCCAATTATCGCAAAATTAAAAAAATACACGCTGAATAAATGGAAGCTTTTGATATTGATTAAAGCAGTACTATTATTGTTACAACAAAAATCGTTGTTTATAATTTCACAAAAATGTATGAAACGAAATAAAAATTCCATTATTTGTGTGACGATTATCATGAGTAATTGAATATTTAAAATTTTAAAAATCGACAACAGAATTTGTTTTTAATTGTATATATGAAATACTGTTTAAAAGCTAATTTTTTTTTAACTTTAGATATTGTAGGTATCATAAGATTAATAAATTATCTCTCTAATTTTGAAAAATTGAAAAATCACTTATTCTCCAATGAACAGTGAGCCAATCTTAAACGCGTTAAAATTCAACTCACTTTTTTGCTAGTAGTCTTATACTTCAAGTGATTATTCACGCTAATTTAAGATCTACTAAAATTTTCACTCGCATCCAATACTAACTCACGTTAAAACTAATAAAAACATAAAACCAATTAATTTTTACTTAAAATACCCCCTTTGCGTACTCCATAAAATCCGTTCATAATCAAAGAAAAATATTATCCCCACCGCAAGCGCGGTTTCCCGCAAAATCTCCACCCCAGCCTCCTCCAATAATAATAATCATCGTCTCTGTAACCAAGGACCAATGTTTCCCTCATTTCCTCTGCTCCCCCGATACACCGATACAACCCCATAATATCCATTCTAATTAGCGAGCACCGCCGATAATCCGCGTCCTCGCTCTCAATATCGCGCTCGCGGCTCTTCCCCAGAAGAAAGCAGCGTCTCGCGCTGTGTCTAAGCGGACTCTCGAGAGATTTCAATATGATATCGCGAGCAGTTTGCCGGATTTTATCCCACCACCGCTATATTGTGTCCGAGGGTATGCGTGTATATGTGTATGCGTGAGTGGAAGAGACTGCTCTCGCTGCGGCTAACCGATTTCCAATTTTCCGATATTTACGACGCTGCGCTTTTTCTCTCCATCCGCTTCTCTCTCTCTCTCTCTCTCTCTCTCTCTCTCGTTCCTTCCTGCGCTTTCTTGAGCTTTTTATACCTGGCTGGGGTGGTTCGTTTCTTTTTTTAATCTGCTGGCTGGTGGGGCTTTAAGCAAGATGCATATTATTACGTTTTTTGGTTTTGTGTTTATAGCTTGGTTTGAGAACTTTTTGTTCTGTGGGATTATGGGTGAGGGTGTTACGTCTTAGATTCATGAAAATGATTGGTTTATTTAGCGGTTTTTGGTTATGAAATAATAAACTCAATGGAAAATATATTCTTACTTTTTATTCCATTTTTTTATGGTAGTATTAATTAAAAGGTCGTAACCGTCTTTTTAATCAATTGGTAGAAATTTGCTCAGAAATTGGTTCATAACCAACGTTACCTATAAGTTCGTATAAGTCTCAGATCCAGTGTGATATAAATACAGCAAAACCAAATCTTTTATTTTCTGTATGATAAAAACTAAACAAAAATGTTTTTATCTAAAAATAAAACTATATTCATTTCCGATAGTATATACAGATGATTCTCAGAAAAATTCCAAGTAAATTGGATCAATTGTTTCTATGATCAGCACAACGCTGTTTTTGATAAGGATATTTCAACAAAAATGCGTCTTAAGCGCCGCTTATCATTTTTTGCTAATTAGTAATTTAATATATAATTCGCCTTCTGTACTACTTAAATCATCCTAGATCAATTGTACTACATAAAAAATGATAGATTAAAATATGTTATTTATAGGCTGCGATACTTATTTATGAGTAAGCATTATTTAGCTCATTATTTCAACTCATCCTTTCGTATTTCCTTACAATTGCTTCCTCACAGAGGAAGCTTTGTGATAGTAAAAAAAAAGTTGTATGTGTATGTGTGTGTGTGTGTGTGTGTGTGTGTGTGTGTGTGTGTGTGTGTGTGTGTGTGTGTTTGAGTGTGTATGTGTGTGTGTGTTTGAGTGTGTGTGTGTGTGTGTGTTTGAGTGTGTGTGTGTGTGTTTGAGTGTGTGTGTGTGTGTGTGTGTGTGTGTGTGTGTGTGTGTGTGTTTGGTTGTCTACCAGCATAACTGTGCATACATAATGTATGGTGAAACTTAATGTTTCATGGCTCATTATTTTTGTTTTTCTTAAAGAAAGGCGGCAGAATAAATTTTTTTTTATTTTTTGATACTTTTTTGTTTTTTTAGTGGTTTTTCGATTTTTTTTAGTTGTTGTAGTAAGTTATTTCCATACGTGTAATGTTACCATTTATATATTAATTGTGCAAAAGGTAAAACATCAAATACCAGACCTAGAATTATATAGACTACTAATAATCGAGTCGAAATAATTTTCCGGGTCAGCAAAGCTTCTGCTGGAATCGTCGAAGATAAGCCTAATTAATTCGATAGCGTCATTCAGTTACGGCATTTAACATTTTTATTGACCTGGCTAAAATTTTAGCTGTCCTATATAAAACAATCCAACTAAAATATCTTTTTTTATTAGCAAAAAAAGTTTCATCCGTGAAACTATAACTTTTCATCATCATATTATTTTGCTGTCTATAGATTATCTCTATATGCATTTCTGAATCCATTAACGATACCTTCTAGTATAACCGCTCTCAAAACATTACTACACATTTAAAGCTGCAAAGGAAAATATATTATCAAATCCTCAAAAGATTTCTTACTCCCACCTCTACAATCTCCTTCCGCAAATCCAAAAACCCCTCTTCTCCATCTTCTCAACCTCACACCCCATTCTCATTCCTCACGCTACCCTTCCCTCGAACTCCTTATATTAACTCCCACCTCGCTAGCTACCTCTAATTCCCAGCAGCCCGGCGAAAAACTACAAAGCTCCCTTCTCCAAACACCACCTCCACACCTGGAAATCTCTGCGCGCACCTAGACGGAAGCCAGAGGCCACTAGGAGAACACCCCCATCGCCAGCGGCTCTTCCCGCACATCCTGTACGTCATGGACGCAGTCTCCCAGGGAGACCCTGGCGTAGGGAGTCCGCGCAGCCAGTGTAAATAACGCTGCGCCGGCGGGCGACGAAGAAGCCGGTATATGAGATCCTGCTGCGGGAAGGGCTCCCCAGGGTGCGCCATTATCGCGGCGCGCGTTCTGCCTAACTGCACCCGAGCCGGCCCTTGCGTCGCTGTCTCGCGAGGAGGTGTACACGGTTGTAGTGGATGGTGGTGGTGGAGATGGAGGTGTGTGGTGGGTTTAGAGGGTTAGGGAGAAGGGGGAGAGATGTGGGTACGAGGTTGAGGTAGACGGGTGAATGGAGATTGGGGAGAAGTTTGAGTGATTAAGGTGATGCTGAAGTCACTTGTCGCTGATAATTACGAGGGTACACTTTTTTCGGTTAATTTTCTATTGTAAGTAAGTAGATGGATGGAATGTTGTTGTCCCGATTAAAAAGAACAACGCTCCAGAATTGAAAATTAGATGTAAAAATTGGTTAGCCGTGTTTGCCGGAAACAGCCGGGGGATTTAACATTACCTGAAGTATGGATGAGTGATGAAGAAACATGTTAAGGAGAATCTCAGATACATACATGGAAATAATTTGCTGCAACAGGTAAAAATTTGGGTAAAACAGCGAAAAAGTTTGCTGGATTAAAATAGCGGGTCATTTGTAAGTGTTTTTACAATAGCAGCTGATAGTTTTTCTATTCTGGCTAGAATGAACCGTCGAATGAATGTCGAAATGTTATGCTATCTAAGCAGTAATATTTCTGAGTAATATTCGGAGCTCTAGATATAGAAAGGACATATAGTGCTAGCAGAAAAAACAGTATCTGAAAAGCTCATATTAATATTATTTGGATTCTAAGAAGTTGTTTTACAGTGTTAGAATTCATAGTATCTGAAGTGTACTGCTGTTCGATGATGATAATGACAATGATGACGATAATGCGGGTGATGACAATAACGACGTTAATAATGATGATAATAATGATGACAATAATGATGATGATAATGATAATAAAGGTGATGATATCGATGATAATGAAAATTATAATGATGAGAATGATGATGATAATGATGTTGGTGATGGTGATGATGATGATGAAGGTGATTTTAACAATTGATGAAATAACAACTCACAATAAATATTAGTATCAACACACACAATTAAATCATCACTTGTACGTTGGTGATAAAAAAGAAAAAAGATGATAAATCAGATGATAAACAACCTGATGTTTTGATATGAGATATCACTTGATGAGACCTAATAAGATTTCACGATCAGATCATATACGTATCACCTTATTTATCACCTAAAAACATGGTTCAGAAAAGAAAATGTTCAATAAATGTTTAAAACGTACATTTATGTACATCCGAAGCTATCAGCTGACGTAATCAGGCTACAAATCAACTGGTACAACCACGTGACAAAACAACTCTCATCATCAGGTGATAAATCTAATAATCAGATCCGGCAATTCCATTGAGTGATCCATAGAAAACATAGAATCGATCGAACCAGCTAATTTAATCAGGCGATACATCACGTCAAAAAGCCAGATTTATCACTCCCGATCTTTCTCAGCACAACGGACATATACACCTCTAACCTACCCAGCCTTGCGTATAAACACCCAAAGTCCCCCCCGCACGCGATGTGTCTAGCTGTACACACACGTGAGCCTAGGGCGGGGAAAAATACTTTCCCGACGCGCGAAATTGCTCCCGCCCCCCCTCACGCGCTGTTTATGGAGCCGGCGAGCACCGGGACATAAAGATTATGAATGTACTTTATTTAAGGAGTCCGGCGCGCCGCGCATTCCAACGACGACGACGCGAGGCGCGCGCGCGCGCTCGCTCGTGTCTTTGTAGCACAGTTTATGTACCGTTAGCCGACGCCACGTCTCGGGCAGGGTTGTTGTTTATGGGTTGAGCGGGGAATTTTGGAATGGTATTTTTCTGTTTTCCTGCGTTTTGGGAGTGGGGTGGTAGAGCTGAAGCTGAAGCTTGGTATTAGGTTTAGGTGAAATGAAAATTTGCGAGTTATGGGTGATCGGGGTAATTAGGATGATTGCTGACGCGGGAAGTAAATATGGGCTGGCTGACGAATGTATTGAGATTGTTCTATGATTTATGGTAGACCTTTTGACATGATGTGTGTAAATTAGGAAAACTTTTAACTTTTTCAGTAGCAGTATATTATTAATCTCAAAAGGCAGTTTTACAAGATTTTAAGGGGACAGGCCTGGGTTAAACCTCAAAAAAGATTTTCAGTTCTGAAAACTGTTTATGGTTAAAAGAAATAATTCTAAAAAGTTTTATGCTATTAACACACAATAATATATTTTACTGTTGTAAAACCTCAAAATATTAATCCTACACGTCACAATAAATCATTATTTTCAATACCATATTTATTAAAGGAACTTTGTTCCTCACGCAGTTGAAGGTGACATGAAGAACGAAAATTCTTCTTCGACGGCATTCCATTCCTTTTGATGATTATTACAAAATAAGTCGAGCACTTTTTCGTTAAAATATTTATTATTTTTTTTTCGGATATCCAATCAATTTTTTGAAAATTCTCTTTTAATATTTTTTAAAACATTGATTGGATATACGAAAAAATGATAATAAAAAAAAATAACGGAAAAGTTCTCCATTCATTTTGTAATACATGTCAAAATGAGTGGAATTTCTGTCGAAAAGTTCCTTTAATAAATATAGTATTGAAAATAATGATTTATTGAAAAGTGTTAGATCAAGATTTGGAGGATTTACAACGGTAAAATTAAAGATATTATTGTGTATTAATAGCACAATAATTTTCAGAATGATTACTTTTAAGTGTAAAAAGTTTTCTGGAAATATCTTTTGGTTAAACTCAGGCCTGCCCCTTTAAATAATAGATTAAAAATATATACTTAAATATTAGTATATTGTTACATCCGGAGTTTTAAAAATAAAACAACTCGTTACGAATCCAATACGAAAATAATAGAGGATAATCTACAAACTCGAACATTATCTTGGGTATAATAAATCAATATCTTGAATTGAGACATTGATTGCATACTTATTATAATGAATGCACTAAATTTGTATATCTTTCTTATAAATTAGTTATTTGCAACTAAAATAAATATCACTTGGATTAAAAATATAAATGTCATTGTGAGTCTTCGAACAAAGTTCTAACAATAAGTGGATTGGTCAATTACGCTTGCATATAGAGCATTATTATTTTTATGTGAAATTTCTAAGCTTTAATCAAGCGTTGATCGAAGAAGATCAATAGTCTCCGTATTCACTTTCACTTGATTAAACATAATTCTTTATGAATAGAAGAAGAATGTTTAACAGCATAAATTAACTTTTCGAGATAACTTCGAAAAAAGTACTTCGAAGTTATCTCGAAAAGTTAATTTATGCTGTTAAACATTCTTCTTCTATTCATAAAAAATTATGTTTAATCAAGTGAATACGGAGACTATTGATCTTCTTCGATCAACGCTTGATAATACTATTGTACGTTATACTGCTTGTACCGTTATTTAATCAAAATATAAGGGCAACCATACCCCCAAAATAAATAAATAAATCAATTTCCAAAAATCAGTTAAAATCCCGTTCACCAGCGCGCATTACCCGAAAACCTCCTCCAACTTCCCAAAAAACCGTCAAATCAAATTTCGCCAAATCCGCAATTCCGCGTTATTCACCCAACACACGCCGCCGAATAACGATAATCGTTACTCGCGCGGGATGCGCGTCCCCTTTGAAAACCGTACACGCGTATACAAGGGGCGGATGGGAATCGCTCGCCGCCGCGGAAGTTATCGCGTTACGGCAGTTTTACACCGCACCTGGGGCACCTGCGCTCGCAGTGTACAACTTTCGTGGCGCGTCTGCGTTTCGCGTGTGGCCCGTATAGCTTCGAGTAAGTTGATAAGTTCTCGCTGATGGGTGTAATTGGGTCAGTGCTCGTAGATTTATTTGCAAATTCGTGAAAAGTGGTAGATAGGGAGGAACGAGTGAAGGCCTTTTTTTAAAAATGGAGTTTGTTTTAAATTTTGTATGTTTTATTTTCGGAATCCGAAAAACAGAGTTATGATATGGAAGTACATTTGCGTCAATTTGAAGACTAGGTATATTTTTTAGAGATCGAAAGCAAATGAATAAAAGATGTTTATAACTGGGATTTTCGGGGATGTATATTTTGAACCTGAAGAAATATTGTAAAAAAATGTTGTAGCCGCAATGGTGATGATAACGAAACAGATCAAGAGCCATTATTATTGATCTGTATTCAAATGAAAATAAAATATATATATTTTTTGTTTGCATTATTTTTAGTAGAGTATAAGATTGTATCGTTTAAAATGCGTGTTACAGCAAAATCAAGAAAAACTTATTTATTTATTTTAAGTGTGAAGAAATAGTACGAAGTTAGCTATACATTACGTCTATAGTAATATACAACCACTCTTCTGTTAACATTTACATCGGGTTAACAATACTATGACGATATAGCAAATGTCACGATGTAAAAGGTGAACAGATATATTTTAAACTTATAATCTTTGATATTTCAGACGATAATAAACCAGGTAGGATGACAAATATTCAGCTTATAACCTAACACCTAACATCTAATACACACACAGATACACACACACATACACAAAGTAACTCATACACACACAACAACACACGCGTACACTCACACACACATTTTTCAAGACATTTTAAAAATTGTACATTATGTAACAAGGGAATTAAGTCGAAGATTATCCCCGAGGGCGAATTAGCTGCCCGAGCGAAGCGAGGGTAATAATCACCCAAGGGAATACTCGACTTTATGCCCGTGTTGCATATAGAATTTTATTCCCGACTGAATTGTAACGACTTTATTGACATAAAAAGACGGATTTCGGTAAGAACTAGAATTTATTGTAAATGTATATTAATATAGAGAAAAATTATTTTAAAAAAATGCATTTACCGAAAAAATATTTGTGCGAAAAAGTAAACTTGCGGGAGAAAGTAGATTTGCAGGAATCATATGCTACTTCTGTCCCGTTTTCAAGGTCAATAAAGTAGCCTACATTACGGTTGAGTGAGAAATAAATATATTTATACGTGGTAAAAAACACAAAAAAGATTATCACTGATACAAAGCTTTCTCATCGAGCCCATTTCTAACCGAACTCATTTCATTAAACAAAAGAATCTATGCGCAGAACACATTAAATAAAAAAAAAAAAAATTACATCACCTAAAGTTATATTCCTGCCCAGTGGCTTGGCTCTGCAGCAACAGCCGCGCAGATAGCGATCCTCCCGAAAATAATTTCCCGCATTGGCCGCCGCCGCCGGAATAGAACAATCCGCCCGCTTATCTGGAGCCGGCGGCGCCGCGGCCGCCCAATTATACGGCTATCACGTGAAATTCTGATGGACGCGAGAGCGATCCCGTAGCTGTATATACATATATATAAATATGTATAAATATGTATATACAGCTACGGGATCGCTCTCGCGTCCATCAGAATTTTGCATATATGTATATAACTTATTATATAGATAGTGTACGGGACACTCGTTGACCTTTTTAATGGCGAATTATGGAAGGCCGAGACTCTTCGAGGCGGAAAATTATTGTGAAATTTCTAGACGGCTTCCCGGTTTTAATTGTGTGAGTTCGATGAGTATGGTTGGGATTCTTTTGGATGGTGTGGGATGTGCATTAGAGATTGGGAATTTGATTTTTATTGAAATATAACTACGCAGTCGCATAATAACACTGTTGTAATTAAAAATTCCGAATATTTTTAAATATTGATTGAGTATTCTACCTACTGTATTATGGAAGTATCCCATAAAAAATAGCAGTCTTTAGATTTGCAGATAAAGACTAGCAATTTTTTTAAACTTTCGGACAAAATTTGGTAGTAGAATCTGAAAATGCTAGTTTTTTGTGACGAATACCAATAGATCTTTAACATATTATTATTAATTATCAATATGCATAAAGAGAAAAATGCTGTATCAAAAACAAATATAATATACACATTCTACTTCATAATTGAGTATTTATATCGCATTACCTATATTTTCTTACTCTATTATTTTTGTTCATTACCTAAAATAATAAATATTTCCAGAGCAATTGCATCAACAAAAAAGTGTAGCAATTCATGTTAAATATTATAGTAAATGTTACTATAAATCATAGTAATATTTATTTTATTCATAAATATTACTATTCCATTTGTAAATTACTATAATATTATTACAATAATTTTCTTACTAACTCTTATAACTTTCTTTCGAAAAAGAAAATTTGAGTAGTCACCATCTCTTTCCAGACACACAACATCTAACAAGAAAAACATGTCCCCATCGAACGAAACAAACCAAAAAGACGAAAAAGAAAAACAAATAAAACAACAACTCTCCAACCGAGCAATTCTCCCAAAACTCAAGTCGACGAAAGCTCGTTCGCCATTAAAATTTCCTCGGCACAATGTACCATGACGACGTAAATCCGCGAGCGCTTAGCACGAGGCGTCGAGAGCATACGTTAGACTCTTGGCCTGTCTTCGCTGCCTCCTCCAAAGCTCGGAAGAATTAAAGGGTGCGTCGAAAGATAACCCCGCTGCACGTGCACGGAGGTCGCGCCGAGCGTTTGGAGAAAATTATCGGCTGCTTTGTCGGGACGGGCGCGAGATGCGAATCTGGGCTGTACAGGCTTGTTGGGATGAAGTACTTTTGAGGGATTTTGCTTTTTTGGAAGTAAATAAGGTGTGTAATGGATTATATGAGAGGAATGATTCAGAGAGAAAGAAAATAGAGTGACAAACCTTTGAAGTAAAGTGAAGAAGTGGGAGAAATTTGATGAGAGAGGAATTATTGCCAAAACTAGGACTCGATCGGTAAACACCACAGTGTGAAGAACTAGCTACGTTTTCTCGCTCGCGATCCTCTACACTGCCGTTACTTACATCAGCGCAGAAGCTGAATATTCTCCTTGCCTCATAAAACCTCATGAATCCGAGGGACAGATTCATTTCAACGCAGATCTGCTGCCTACATCACCCTAAATTTTGGGTACTCGTATCAAGGTTATCAATATTATTCATCGTCGAAGAAAAGAAGAAAGAAGAATTGTATGCATAGTATGTGTGAGTTAGCGTTCGTCTATTTATTTGTAAAATACATATAT
The DNA here is from genome assembly GCA_949152435.1 of Gastracanthus pulcherrimus. Classification (NCBI taxonomy): domain Eukaryota; kingdom Metazoa; phylum Arthropoda; class Insecta; order Hymenoptera; family Pteromalidae; genus Gastracanthus; species Gastracanthus pulcherrimus. The sequence continues at coordinate 20,307,085 of OX424572.1, read as the reverse complement.
ATAGTCTATTTTATAATCGTAATCCACGACCCATTTGTGATATTAATTAATACATCAATTTCTTTTCTTTAATATAAATAAGTATAATTTATTTATTTCCTAGTCTTCATATTTTATTATACCTTGACAGGTGCTTTGGGATTTTTAAGAATATATTGCGGGGAGTAATTTAGAAATATATGGTATGAGGTTGTTGGGATTGAAATATGCTATTTTCAGAGGATTGCGTGTATGTGCGCGTGTATGTGCGCGTGTGTGTATGTGGGTGTGTGTGCGTAAGCGCGTGCGTGTATTTTTGCTTGTGCGCGTGTGTTTATGTCTATGGTATGTATACGCGTGTATGTATGTGTATTAGACCCTTCAAATGTGTCTTTGCTATTGCAGAAATCACCTCCCGAAACCCTTGTGCTGGAGAAATTCATCTTTGGGTTCCGCCGAACACGTATAAAGTTTGATAAAAATCACGTAAAATGCCAAAATTTCCATTTTCTCACGTTTCTTTTATGTAGGTTGCCACACCTACATTTTTAACAATTTTTTTGTAAACTATATGTATTTAGATATACTTAAAGATATATTATTACCAATAGATTTTGTGGAAACGTACTTTACGGGTATTTTATATGTAGTCCCTCCAAAAAGTATAAAAATTTCTAAATAATTATGAAAAATTCAATAAAAGGATTACTGTGTCATTCATGTTAATTAAATTATTGTTAGGCTCTTCACTTATTATATAGTCAAATAAAAAAAAAACTCACGACGGGGAGTTAGCTGCACATCGAGTTTCACCCCATTCCCACCCAACTACCCTGACAAACGTAAGAGCATCATAATAAGTAAGAAGTATACTCAAAGATGTTACTTTCACTTATTACTTTTAGCTTTGAAATCTTTCTTACTTTCGAATTATGGCATTGAGATTCTACACATTACCTTCGGTCTAATATAGCCATCTCTGTTATTATACCTAGCTACTGATTGAGAAGCATATGTCATAACTTTGATAAATATCTCAACCGCATACGTATGGAAAGGAAATTTCGAAAAATCGATGTGTCGCGTATTTTTGGCAGTCGCAAATGTGTCAATATCAACTTGACTCAGATTCAGGGTCATTGGTAGTTATGTTACAAGAATATTTTACGAATTTACGAGATCAGTATAACTGTGTGCCTCAAACTTCATAGTTGGTAGGAAAATGTTCTGATACCTTTTCATTTATATTTACTGGCTTGATTTTTGTGAAAGCATCTTTGTCACGCTGTTATTGTAGGGGATGCTCATTCGATCTATACAAAAGAGTTCCAGAATATTTGTCGTTATCTCGCTGGTTCAGAACAGCTAACCGATTACTCCGACTACATATTTGTACACAAAATCCTTCCAACAACCTGATTATTGTGGCAGAATGTATTATCAAAATGTATGTGCTGTTACTGTTTATTATAAAAATGCATCCGACTTGCGAAGGAGTAAGGCATTTTTATGAAAGTATAAGGCGTATAAAGTATTTTTCAACAGAATTGACAAATACAGTAGAAAGAACGCTGGCTAATAACAACGAATTTTGTGCATCGGGAAAACGTCATACTTTCAATTATTAGTGACTCTTCACCTAATATTAGAAGGCAAGACTTTTAAAAAATTCAAGAAGCCAGGAAATATAAAGGAAATGGTATCAGAGAAATTTCCCTACCAACTATAAATTTTGTAGATTGATTGATTTATCTGATTTCGTAGATTAGCAAAATATTCTTGCCACAGAATCATCAACTGCAATGAATCTGAGTGAAGTTGATATTTGCACATTTGCGACGCCCGAGAATCTGCCACGCATGTGGTTGATATATTTATCAAAGTTGTGATAGATGCTTCTCAATCAGTATAGCTGGGCATAATAACAGAATTGGCTATATTATATTATATTATACTATATTATACCGAAGACACGAGGGTAGTTCAATAAGTCTTTAGAATAAAGTATAAAAACAATTTTTTTTGGGTAAATTTTTTTTTATTTTTCAACATAATCTCCTTTTTTTAATCCTTCAGAAAAGTGCGTTTTCGGAAGTTCCTCAAAATAAGCACTTACAGAGGCAATGACGTCTTCGTTGTCCGTAAATCTCTGTCCACCGAGCCATTTTTTCAAGTTTGGAAATAAGAAAAAGTCACTGGGGGCTAAATCTGGTGAATACGGTGGGTGTTCGACCAATTCGAATTTTAGCTCTTCAATTTTAGCCATTGAAACGAAGCATGTGTGAACTCGGGCGTTGTCGTGATGAAAGAGAATTTTTTTTCTCGCCAAATGTGGTCGTTTTTTTTTAATTTCTTCTTTCAGCTGCTCTAATAATGATGCATAATACTCACCAGTAATTGTTTTACCCTTTTCCAAGTAGTCAATAAGTATAATTCCACGTGCATCCCAAAAAACTGTAGCCATAACCTTACCAGCTGACTTTACGGTCTTTGCCTTCTTTGGAGCTGGTTCGCCTGTGGAAATCCACTGTTTGGATTGTTCCTTTGTCTCAGGAGTGTAGTGGTGTATCCATGTTTCATCCTCAGTCACAAATCGACGAAAAAATTCCTCAGGATTCCGACTTATGCGCGCCAAAAGAGCCTCAGAGGCGACCACTCTATTGCGTTTATTCTCATCTGAGAGCAAACGCGGCACCCATCTTGCCGATAGCTTTTTCATGCCTAATTTTTCATGTAGAATTGAAACAACTGCACCTATAGATATCCTTGTGGCCTCAGCTAACTCACGCACTTTTAATCTTCTATCCTTCAACACCATATCGTGGATTTTATTGATGATTTCGGGAGTAGTTGCTTTACGGGCCTTCCTGAACGTGGTTCGTCACTTATTGATGTACGACCACGCTTAAATTCATTTACCCAGTTATAAACCGTTGCTAAGGCAGGGGCAGATGTGCCATGAACTGAGTCCAATTCATTTTTTATCTCATATGGAGTTAAACCCTTTAAATGAAAATGTTTAATTACCGCTCTGAACTCGTTTTTTTTTCCATTTTTCTTAACAAGCAATTTTTTTTTTTCAATTGGTTATAAAAACACGTAAACTCAGAAGATGTGGACTGTGACTGCACCATATATCTAGTCGGGAGTGGTGCTGACTGAAAACAGATGATTTGGAGCGATTCGCGCGCCATCTGTTGGTCATTCTAAAGACTTATTGAACTAGCCTCGTAGAGTCTAGAATCATAATGCCATTAATCGAAAGTAAGCAAGATTTCAAAGCTAAAAAGTAACTGAAAGTATCATCTTTGACTATTCACTACCTGTGGTGAGTTCTAGTTTTTTTTATTTGACTATATAATAAGCGAAGAGCTGCACAATGATTTAGCTAACGCCAATGACAAAATCATCCATTTTACTGAATTTTTCATAATTATTTAGCAAATTTTACTTTTTTGCAGGATCTACAGATATAAAACCCATAAAGTACGTCTCCACAAAATTCTTTTTAGTTATAAAATACCTTTTTGATTCTTCAAATATATTGGAATACATATAGTTTAAAAAAAATTGTGATAAATGAACGTGTGCCAACTTACATAAAAGTAACGTGAAAAAATGGAATTTTTGGCATTTAAAAAATTGCATTTTCGAACCAGTCTAATGTGTATGGTGTACGTGCACATGTAATTAAATTACATGTAAACGCTCGTACCTAAGAAACTGCTAAACTGATTTTTCATTTTTAAAGTTCAGTTTTCTGCATTCTTTGTGCAAATCAGGATCAAAAAACATTTATTTTATTGATTGGTATTTTTTCTTTTCTTTTTTAATCAAATTTTTGTATTTTTGTTGTATAGCAAAGGCAATATGACTGTTTAAGTTGAATGCTATTATCTTACAGAATCTTACACAAAAATTGTGATAATTAGTAATAATACGAAGTTCAAATGCAGCGACCAATCACAAAAAAGTTTCTGTCCCCAATTCGATCACCTAGCTCATATAACACTAATTAACATAAAAATGGACTGAACTTGGTTTCATTTATCCACTAAGTATATTTGATATACTATAATTTTCACATTTTGTTTCAGAACGTCATTATTGAAAAATAACTTTATAGATTTTATGTCAGTAATATATTATTGACATTCGATATTCTCATTTCGCGAACATATATTTATATTTTTGGAAGATTCATTATAATTAAAGGATACTAACTGACAATGTATTGACAGCTATATATTTTTTTAGCTTTATTAATTTTGCACTGGAGAAGGGTTATAATTTGTTTGAAGAATATAATCTGATCCACCTTTTATATTTTATTTCGAAATGAATATTTAATCTTACTTTTAATGAATATATATTCGAAAAGTACAATACATTTGAACATTTTAATTATAGCTTCGATCGCTAATTGTTTTCGGAGATATACGATTTCAGTTGAAATTATCGTACTTTCGGGCCACGTTATATAATTTACGAGGATTTACATATTGTCGAAAGTATTACTTGGAAATCAGCTTTTTCCTTTGTAACGGTTTTAACGATTCGCAAATGTATGATTAAAAATACGATTTCCACGCAGTAAATTATCACATAATTCCATTACATTACTTTATTAATCACAAGTTTTCCGACAGAAAACAACAAACATCTATTCTCTTACAAGCGGATTTATTTATTTCTCAAGAATTAATAAATATTAACATTAAAAAATTATAATGAATATATTGTTTCATATTCGTAGTAACTAGAATTATTTACCTAAGAATTCTACTGTTACTTTGCGAAGTATGAATTTCTTTTTAATGACGTTTTCATGTATAATAAGAAAACAGTGATTCGAAAACCTCTGATGAGAAATCAGTCATTACAAGATTCCTTAAGTGCAGTAAAATAGTTACAAAAAATATATAAAATTTAAAGCTATTCTAATCTTAGCGGTTCTGCCAATTATTATGTACTTTTTATCAGTATCTTTGATCGTAATTTTTGTATTATTTCCCTGGTAGAAAATTATCTAGTTTTATCGAGGCCCTCGATTATTCCCATGGTAAACTAGATAGATCTACATAGTTGTAGATTAATTTTCCACCAGGGTTTGTTGATATTTTTACCGTAAGTGCATGCATAGTTATAATCACAACTAGACGTATCATTTTAGCTAATAAATTAAAAACAACTATCAGATGAAAGTACGAGTACTGAGCTTCATTTTCAAGCACCAGTAACCATCTCCTGGTCAAAATTTAAGTGTCGCCGTGTTGATGATGTTCTCTTTGATAGATATTATTTTTAGTACACATTTCTTATTGTTATGTGTGCTTTCGTTACTTGATTTAAGAATGAAATTTTTTTAAGATGCAACATATATATGGGGCGTTCAGAACCGTAACGAGACAAGTCCATTTTAGATATTTTACAAATTGTCGCAAATATTTCAGCATTAATTATATAAAAGAGTAAAATTCAATACATTACTCTAATGTGCTACTTATTCGTAGCATAGTTTCAATCAGATAAATAATAATGGTATTTATAAAATAATTCGATAGATATTTACTAAATTTCGAAAATGGACTTTATTCATTATGGTTCTGAAAGCTTGTGGATAAAATTTATCTTTTTTAAAATTGTGGAGATGCAAGTACCCTAGTACTACAGAATATGAGATGTTACAAGAAGAGACACAAGAGATACGAGAGATACAAGTATATCTTTTAAAAAATGCATACATCGATACATAATTTGTTAATAAACGAAAGTTTCTGACGCCAAAAGGTATCAATTTACACAGTATTTAGATACTACAATATATAAGAATACAAGAGAATAAGAAGTAAAATTATCTTAATAGAATAGTATCGAAATACTGTAACTAAAAATATCTACAAAAAGTATCTAGATACATGTATCCTAGATATTACCTGTACCTAATCCATTTTGCTGTGTACCCCTCCGCGCCTGACCAAACGCGAACTCGTTCCACTACTCTTAACACCGACATCGATCCTCCTCTCGCTCTCCTCTCCGTTTTTCTCTTTTTTTTTAATAACCCTGCCCTCGCTCAAACTATAAATCGCGTCCCCAAAGAGCCAGTCAATAGCCCTACAACACACACATGCATACATCCACACAGATTCGCGCCCACGTACACACACGCATGCACACTTATTCTATAAAATAGTTAAAACCCCGGCGCGTTATATAAGCTTCTCGTAAATTCACTCTCGCGCCCGGCTGATATACGGAAACATTTATATTTCCCCGCACGCTTTCCTTCGCCCGGCCTCTTATCTCATAACTCGCGGGCGCGCGGCCATAAAATCGTGAGGGATTTCGCTCGAAGAGAGAGAGAGAGAGAGAGAGGGAGTTCATTCCCAAGCTTTTTCTTGTGAGTCGCTGTGCCAGTCTTAATGCGATGATGGTCATTGCGGTTGGCTGGTGGTGGTGTTAAGGTGAGAGAGAAAGAGAGAGAGAGAGAGAGCTTGGGCGTAATGGGAATTCGGTTTGATTAAGGCGGTAATGAGGGTTAATTGTGAGTGCGGGATTCGAGAGTACGTTTATTATCGTTTTGAATGGGGCTTTATGGTGGGTCTTTACTTGGAGTAGGTGAAACGTTGTCTTATTTTTTGTTGTTTATAAGTTTTTCAGTTGCTTGTTACTGATTTTTATATTATTTATGATGCTATAGCTTTTTAGAAAACATACTTGGAATTTGAAAATGACAGATTGTTAAACAGAAAAGTGACTTTTCATTCAATTTAGAAGAAATTTTACGTAATTTTAATTGCCAACTGCATATGTATAATCAAAAACCTTAAAAACTCTTATAGTATGTTAATCTATGTAAAATTGTACAAAATTTAAGTTTCTCAGTTTGTCGTATCAACTCGAACATTTTAAATTTGGAAAGACCTCGATTTCAAGAAGATGTATGAATACTTTATGTTTTCTCATATTTTATTAATATTTAGCAGAATTTATAAATAAAAGAGAAACATTTAGGAAGGTGCAGATCTTTATCTTTCTAGAGAGCTATGTAAAGTTATAAACATATAATTTCTGTGAAAGATATGATTTTGTTGCAGTGAGTCATATAATATGTCCTACTAGATATTAAAGGGTACTCATTGTATATGTGATAAAATGTAATAAATTTGTATTGTTTTTTGGGAAAAAATTTGGTTTTCTTTTTTAAACAAGAACTAAATTAAAACTGAACAAATACTTTACATTGATGTTAAAAATGGAAAAGATTTTTATGGACTACGACAAACATGAATACAACTGAAATTTTTGACATTTTGACATTTTTGTTATCAGTACATAAATATTTTTGAGCAATAACTCCAATTTAATAGTTAAATACTAACGAAAATGTCACTATAACTTTTTTACGATTCTATAAAAAGTATTATAAACTTTATTTATGAAACAGGATTAGAAATTTTCACTATAGACCCACCTTAATGATACGCAATAAAAACAGACACCTTTGACTGAACCAGATGAGCAGATTAATAACGAAGATAAAGTTCGACAACTTTTCCAAGTACCCGATATGCCATTCCATCCCGAGAATTCTCGATTCTCACTTTCTTAACAATAACACTTTGCGAAATACACTCTCGCGGCTCATTTTCACCCAGGAATTCAGTTTCAATCTTAAAACTGTCATAAAACTTCTCCGACTCTCGTCTGATCCGCACCGGCTATTTCCAATCTAAAAGCAAAACTTGTCGTGTTTCGAATAGTATCTGAAAGAGGAAGAAAGATACGTTTAGTTATTTCGATAGACTTGCAATCTTTCATGAATTTCACTTGACATTTTTCTTAAATCATAAGTTCAATTTATTGGAAAACTGCAATATTTTACTCTTGATAAAAATTAAACTGAGATTGCTGGTAAGAAATGTATGAGGAGAAAATATTTAACTGAAATTAACCCCAATAAATATCAGTAAGAAAAATAACAGATAAAACAAGTAACGTAATAAATGCTAAGAAATCGGTAAATAGATGGAATAAGCTGAAAGAAGAAATAATTTGTTTATAGGCTCTTAATTATGAACACTTAAAGAGTTCAAGAATCTACGAGTATAACATACCACAAACTAACGCACACACACGCACACACACACTTACACAAACATACCCAGTGCTAAATCCCACACACCTACAAAGCAACCGACGAACACAGAAAGCATAGCAACGTCCATCCTAAAACCAGATCCATCCGCAACGAACATTTTCACTGCCTCAACCCTTTCCCATCTCTCGCACACCCGTAACTGCATCCACGCAAACTACCCAACACTCACCCATCCACGTCGCACGCTCTAAAATCGCCCCGACAAAAAGAACCTTCGTTTCGGTGCCTCCCCATTACCCCAACCCACGCACGTCTTCTCCTCTCTCCTCTTTCTTCCTCTCTCTTGCTCCGACGCGGCCATTAACATTTTTACGAGGTCACGTAATGCGCAGCGCCGCCGGCCGTTCGTTAAAGATCCGCAAGATTAATGCGTCGCCGTATATAACGCGGTGGTGGTGTGCGTGCGCGCGTTGCGTCTCCAAGATTTGGAGCGGACGCTCGAGCTCGTGTGCGCGGTGTTTTTGCCGCGGCGTTATGGCGGATTTGCGCGAGAGGGTGTAAATAAGAGATGCGCGGAGCGGAGTGCAGACACTTTTGCGTTGCGTGCGGGTAAGCGCTGTTTGTTTGGGATTCGAGGGGACGAGACTTGGGGTACGTTTGTGGACCTGACAAGTTGGGAGGTGGGAAACAGCGGAGGGAGGCTGCGCGATTGGAATGTGCTTTTTAAATTGTGGGTTTTATAGGTGTAAAGGTGTGGATTAGGGTGAATAATAGTCGTTATAATAAATAATTATACACACAATTTAAAATAGAGCAAATATAAATTCCCTATTTATAGTTTTCTTTATTACCCTATAAATCAAATAAAATATAAATAAAAACGCTATACGCGTCTCGCGGCGCAGATCCACAATCTCTTGAAAATTGCAACTTATCTATCCTAAAATGTAACAAAATATATCGATGCGATATAGAGATGCGAGATTATGCACCCTAATGATCACTAATCCATACAGATGACTTCTATGGCACCGCAGGTTACTTGCAGAGACAAATATAAAATGCAAGAATGCCCAAGAATGATTCGGGCACAGAGAGAGAATGAAAGGGAGGTGCGATAGCGAGTGATCCTTCGATCTTAACTCCTCGACAAATCCCGAATACTGGCGTCATTCAGCCTTTGAAGATTAGAATTTCTGGGAATGTTCACTAGTAAGTGTGACAACATTCGGAACGGCGAAATTCAATGTTGGCATTTTCTTAGAAAATTGTGTCTCCGATTCACTCTCCTTTTCCTCTCTTTCATCGTTAGATGTTCGCTCTCTCCCTTTTTCCTCCTTTCTTAGAGGATACCATTACATAGACAACGCGTGGAGAGAAATTAGTAGTGGTGATGAATAGCGAGATTGATAGAGTTAAGCAGCAATTGGATCTGTTTTGTCATTTCTATACCGAGGCTTCAAATTTGTCTCGCATTATTAACTTTTGATAATAAATAACTTTTGTTCTGTTTACGTAAAGAAATCTTTTGCGATCTAAAAAAACAAAGGTAGATATTTTCTATTTATTGGGTGTTTTCAAATTATAGCCTAGCTGTTAAGGTATTATTGATAATCAGCTTTGAAAGTTAAAGTGAGACCAACTGAGCAAAGTCTACGTCTATTATGTTATTATATACGTTTGTCAGGCCATTTATTACGGATCTATAATTAATCTTCTAAAATTTTAAATGGAAAATCCAAAATGCCAATCAAAATCGTAATAAAATTAATGTATAGGACATTTACCTACAATTGGAAGTAACAAATTTTACATGTTTACAAAATTAAAAAAGCTGAAAACAAATGTAGCTCAAATGCCATCATAACCTGTCGATCATTTATTAGTGCCCACATATTTGTAAAAATGTTTTTTTAATGCAAGTTTTATGTAACATAATGGAATTGACTATTTCTTATACTCTATAAAGTAAACAGCAGTTATCTGATTCTAACTTATTAAATGTCAGCCACATATAAACCTTCTATTTTTCTTTATAGATGACCTATACACAAAGTTTGAAAGGAAGGCGATTCGAAATATTTTTTTGGTTTTTCGATACGTTTATGCCTTTTTAGAGGTTTTACGATTTTTGTGTTACAGTTATTCAGATTTTGCGATACCTTAGAAATAATATCATCGACTCATAACGTAACCGCCCGAGGTGTCCGCCTCTGATCTTCCTGAATTTTTTATATGTTGTACAGAATCGAAAAGTAAGAGACACTTATTTTTTTTATCGGCCCAATCCGATATTAAAGAAGTGAAAACCTCCCCTAAAGTTTACCCCCGAAAACGGATTTCTTTAAATACCTTAAGTTCAAATTAATGTTTTGAAATGAAACAAAATGAAAAATACTTCTCTTTGAATGACGAAACTAGCAAGTATAGTTTGGTCCCCGGGGGTGCCAACCCTTACATTTTATTTCAGAAAAACCTTATTTTTAAAACTATTTAAACGTGCAAAAATAGTTTAAAAAATACGGTTTTTCTGAAATAAAATGTAAGGGTTGCCACCACTGGGAACTAAACTATACTTGCTAGTTTCGTCATTCAAAGAGTAGTATTTTACATTTTGTTTCATTTCAAAACATTAATTTGAACTTAAGGTATTTAAAGAAATCCGTTTTCGGGGGTAAACTTTAGGGCGGTTTTCAGTTCTTTAATATCGGATTGGGCCGATAAAAAAAATATGTGTCTCTTATTTTTCGATTATCTACAACATATCAAAAATTCAGGAAAATCATAGGCGGACACCTCGGGCGGTTTCCTTGTCAGTGAGAATGCGTTTGAAAGAGCATAAAATTACCTTTTCCGACCCGAAATTTTGAATAAGCTATTTCCCTTGTTTTGTTATACACGAAATCGTGATTTTTTTAAACGGTTATATCTGTGAAATATAAGAACGAAAACCTTAAAAAAAATTCAGATTATTAGGAATATGGAGAAGAATATTCAGTAAAATGTTTGATAACACTTTGCTATCCCACCGATATTATATGAATAATCACACAACTCAATCTCACCGTTGCATTTATTCGGCTTGCCATTATCAGGTCGTACCCAGTTTCGCACCCCAGCACCCCAAATACTCACACCCACCAATATCCCCACCAATTCATCCACCAAAAAACAACAGACAAATAAATCCAAACAAAAAAAAATGAACCTCTTCCTCTCTCTCTGTATCTCCAGCTCTTCCACTTTTTTACCTTAAGTACATGCACAGTTATAACCACAACTAGACGTATCATTTACCTAACAACCTCAAAACAGGGGCCTATGAGATGAAAATACGAGTACTGAGCTTCATTCTCAGGCACCAGAAGAAACCTCCTGCTCAAAATTAAACCAATTCACCCACCAACGAGCAAAAGACAAATAAATCAAAATAAAAGAAAAAGAAAAACAAACCTTTTCCTCGCTATCTTTATCCCCAGCTCTCCGACTCCCTCGTATATTATTAAACGCGTCCCCTGCACACGAGCTGCCCCCGCCGCCGGCCAAGGTTTCAAACTGTAGTTTATTTAGTCGCAAAAGTTACGAGCCTCCGCGCACCTGCGGCCCCAACCCCATACGTGCGAACTTTGTGACGCGAGCTGCGATTACGTGCCCGCGCGCGCATAGGTGCAGTTCTCTGACCCCCCCGCTTATTTCCTTTTTGCGTAATTAAATAAACGCGGTGCAGATTTTTCTGTTTTTAATTTTTTTGCGAGCGATTTTAATTGCACAAGGGGTGGGTGTGTACGTGTGTGTGTGTGTGTGTGTGTGCATGTGTGTGTGTGTGTGTGCATGTGTGTGTGTGTGTGTGTGTGTGTGTGTGTGTGTGTGTGTGTGTGTGTGTGTGTGACTGTGGAAGAGGAGGGTTTTTTGCGTGGATTCTTTGAAGTGTTAGAAAACGCTGCGCATGTTTGGAGGAGGGGGGCTTGTGAGGTTGGTGTGCTGTTTGTGGATTAGGAGGAAGCGTGGAGAGATTCAGAGGGAAGCGGAAAACTGCGATTTTGTTTCATCAAGGCCTGGTTACACCAATAAAACATGTTTTTTTAAATAAATTTTATTTATAGTAAAAAAAATATTTCAGAATCAAACTTTTTACAGCTAAAAGTACATATATTAAACTATTTGAAAAATTTTTTTTTTTTTTTAATGGCGGCTCTGAAAATGGCTGCTCAAACTCGTCCAATTTGTTGGCGGGTGTCATCATTTATTGGAAACGAATCATCTGAAAGTGAAAAATAAAACGGTTTCATATTCTGTATCGAATTGGCTACGGTCGGTACTACAACCAAAAATATTCAAAAAGTTATAAACAATTAAAAGTGCAAAAAATTCAAAAGTCCGCCATTTTGTTTTTTTCGGTGAAAATGTTTCATTGTAGTACCGACCATAGCCAATTCGATACAAAATATGAAACCGTTTTATTTTTTACTTTCAGATGATTCGTTTCCAAGAAATGATGACACCCGCCAACAAATTGGACGAGTTTGAGCAGCCATTTTCAGAGCCGCAATTTAAAAAAAAAAAAAACTTTCAAATAGTTTAATATATATACTTTCAGCTGTAAAAAGTTTGATTCTGAAATATTTTTTTTTACTATAAATAAAATTTATTTAAAAAAACACGTTTTATTGGTGTAACCTGGCCTTAAGGTGAGAGATTCAGCGAAAAGTGGTTGAGACGAGTGTGTATCCGTAAATAGTACTTTTAGATACTAGTGGGTACGTTGGGTTTTAAGCGCACGGGACGTTTTTCGCTCGAGCGAAGTGAGGGAGATAAGTCACGAGCGCTAAAAATCAACTTACCCACCAGTGTCGAACAATATTTTGTATCACGAGAGCCTAAAAATCATGTCAAAGATGCGAGTTTTAGGTTAGAGTGGTATAAAATTACTTTGATATTGCAAACCATGTATAGGTATGTAGAGGTTTCATGCTTACAAGGATATTATCAGGGATTTAGGTCACGGATTGTGCTGAAACTTTGGGATATGTTTTATTGTACGTTAGAATGAAGACTTTGCACGGTAATAGTGTCTAACTCTACCCTAAAAGTAAGATATAGCTGTAAGCAGTAGTATGTACTATATAATCATATTATGTTTAACCATATGCAAGCATATACTTATATGAAAGAATATATTAATTTCTCCTATCTCCCCTTTAAAAAAATTCATGTCGGTTTAGCTGATTAAATAATAGATAATTAGGTCGATTCGTTATAGCTAAAAATGAACTAGAAATTATTTAAGGTCTTGATAATTTCAAGTTAAGACATGAATTAAGAGGTCAGTGAGCAAATGTATAGGCAAGATAAGAATCGGTTATATGAATCAATAAAATTGTTATTGATCTTACATAATTTTATAAAAAGCTTATATATTATTAAATTGATTTTCATTCATATTCTATGATAATCTAATTTTTCTACTAGTATTACAGATCAATATATCAATAAACTTCTCAATTGACTCTGCTATGACCACAATTAATTACTCAACATAATTTATATTTATAGTTTTTTATATTTATTTATTTCATTATTTCATTTTAAACAAGCTCCCAGCTAAAACATTTAGTAATAACAAACTAATTTGCAAAAACTAACTTAAATTCTAGCTCAAACCCCACTGAGATTTCTAAAAAAGCGTCGCACGAATCAAAGATCACCATAGCACCCCGATAGCCCCCGAAAAATGCGAATCCACCACTCAAGCAAGAAAAAACTCTCTCGACTTTTCGCAGTTCCCCGGGGTGCAGCGGCTTCCAAGTTTCGCGCGCACTTTGATGGTGAAGAATCGCGGCGCCGCGCGCCATTTGAATGCGAGGCGAAAAAAGTGCCGGGGAATGACTTCGCAAGAGAGAAGAAAGTCTCGAGCTAGTCTCTGGGTGCGGGGATTTGTGATAGCGTAAAAATTTATCAATTAAGTTTTGAGAGGAGATTTCGGAGTTTGCGAGATGGATGAGGTTCGTTTGATTATTCACTTAAATTGATGAACCATTTATGCGGGTTAAGAACTAAAAATGTCGGGTCTATTTATTACTCTTCAATTTGCACTAGGTTTATTTATTATCATACAAGAATAGATATGACGACATTCGGGGCAATACTTTTTCAAGTAATTTCCCAAATAACTATTAATTATTTTATAAAAATGTTTAAAAAATCAAATGTTTCTAATGTTTTCAATATTTACTAGCTTTATTGTTGTTTTATGCGGTATGAAATAAGAAATGATAATCAAATAATGTTTTTATGTAATCTTGTAATTTCCGTCTCCTTCGGTCCCTTCGTCGTTCTACCTAAATGCTGCTCTTTCATTTCCCATCATAGCTACGTGCCCAGCCAATCCTAGTCTTCGAGATTTAATCACTCTATCACGTAATAATTTATTAAATTATCAATTTTTCATGCAAAAATAGATTTGTATAATTTATTTTTAATTAACTACATTTTATTTTCAAAAGAAGAAAGTTACCGATGTTTATAAGGAAACTCGCCAAATTATAACTTTTATTAACTTCTTTACAGTAAATGAAGCTAGAATAATTTTTTTTTCTGTATTTAATAAATTTCTATATTCTTTTTCTTATAATAATCAATAATTTATACAATTCGGTTGTTGCATGATTTATATTTATTTCATATTGAAATAGTTTATGCTAAAATAATTAGGTCGTATGTTTATTTTTTCACTTTAACGAAATTGAAGTAATTACAGCCATTTAAAATTTGCGTGGCGTCACGATGGTATACTTTCATAACGTCACGTAGCATTAGAGTATATCTATATATATCGAAAATTTGGAGACTTTAAACATCTGTAACTTTCAAATTTTTCATTTTTATGACAGAAGAATAAATATTTTTAAGAACAAATTATTTTTCGATATTCTATCAATTTCATGTGAAAGATCCCGCTTTTTATTTTTATGCAACATCCTAATCATTTAGAAATCAACAACCATAAATGAAGCATTTTTAACATTAACAAAAAAACACTTTTCTACGAAACCAATACTCTCATAAAACTTTAACTATAACTTTATCATATCACATTGTTACGAATTTTGTTATATTATTAGCACTGCATAATATCCATTTAATAATACACATAAACAAATAAACCAATGCAATATTATTCCTTCGTCTATAGATCCAACCACCTCAATCCACTTTCTTTTGCCGCGAGCACTCTAGCGCATCCGAAAATCCA
This sequence comes from Gastracanthus pulcherrimus, assembly GCA_949152435.1. NCBI lineage: Eukaryota > Metazoa > Arthropoda > Insecta > Hymenoptera > Pteromalidae > Gastracanthus > Gastracanthus pulcherrimus. The sequence goes on along the minus strand of OX424572.1, from coordinate 20,291,750 downwards.
ATTACCAAAGGCCCGTCGTCATCTTAAATTTGCACAGCCGCTCAAAAACTTGGAACTGTCGGGAGATTTCGAAAATTCCCACCCGGCTCTCGAGGCAATATTAATGGCCACGCGGCTCGGCTCGGCCGAGAAGAAGAGGAGGAAGCGCGCGGACGGGGAAATTTTTGCACCGGCACCCCTCTTAATAATCAATTGAAAGTTCGCGCGCCGACTCGGCCCGATGAATTATTGAGCGCGCGCCTGCAGGCGCAGCGACTTTGGTAATTTACCGTGAGCGACGCGCCGCGCTCCTGACTTTTAAGCGTATGGTGCGAAAGCTGCCGGAGGGGGGAGAGTGGTCGAAAAGTATTGGGCGAGAGTGCGGGGGTTCCTAGTTTTCTAATGACGGTGATTGAAAATTATTGGAGGGTTCTTGTGGTGGTACGGTTTGGTTTGGGTTGTGGTGTTATGGATTTAGGAGACTGGTGCTAGTTGGGATTGAGAAGGTGGTTTGGAAGGTAATGAGCAAGTTGTAGTGTATGTATAAGACATATACCAGCAGAACAGCTGATGACAAAGGTGAGAAGGAGAAGAAGAGAGGAGGGAAGATCAAGTTCGGCGATCGAGGACGCGATGAAGAGGCATGGACGATTTCGCGAGGAACGACGCTCGCTCTCGCTGCCTAACCGCTAAAGGGAAAGGACGCTTTTCCTTTCAACAATCCCAACATTCGCCAAGCCAATATAAATCCGGAAAGAAGAAAGAAGCGGACGTCTAGTAAGAAGAGGAGAATACGACAGTTAGAAGAAGAGCGCGACGACAGAATGAATGTATGAATGTGCGCGGGATATGTATTGTGCGTGTACGACCCAGCAACTCATAATGAATAGGCGTTATAAATTAATAAAGTCAATTTCCGATTATCCTAAATATTTTTGATTATTTTGTGTTATTCAAGCCTTTCGTTACAAAGTGCAGAGAAGTTGGGGTGTCTTCTGGGGTAAATTGGTCAGGAATTAGTTCGTAATGTATAAATTGGAAAATATATGAATTTTGCGAATAATTAAATTTTTTTAAAAGGGTTTTACCTGTTTTTTGTAACCTTTTTGTGTATTTGTAATAATTAAACAAATAATATAAACGTATAAATAAATTTATTCGTATCAAAGCACACCCTGCTGCAATTGATTATTTGTTAATATAAATAAAACGTTACATGCAAAACTGAAAAATGATATTTCTTTCAAACATCAATTTTTTACATTTTCAAAATATCTTCTTCATAGCTTTGAGGGTTTATAGCATCTGGAACTTATAGCCATTAGCCATTAGACCCTTCGTATGATTTTGCCGTGTACGTAAGTGAGGAAAAAGAAGCGCAACCACTTCAAAAGAAATTCCAATTTTAAAAGAAAATTCGCTGGTGCGAATTTGCACCCGCGTGGTAACTGGGGGTTGATGTTCAGTTTTGTTTTCGAAAAACTGTAAGGTTGAGTTATTCTTTCAAAAATACTAGGAAATAAATTACGAAAAAAGCGGTTTTAGCAATAAATAGTCTATTTTCAAGAAATTAGCCAATATCTACTTAATGTTTTAGCTAGAAACCTGCTCAAAACAACACACTTTTTAACTAATTTCTAGGTAATAGATAATGCATACAGAAGTGTAATTAGATAAATTATTCCACGTGACTAATTATAATCATATAAATTTTGAGAAGTTTATGACCAATTTGACCTGTAGTGCTGGATACTATAAAACCTGAATGTAAATCAATTACATAATTTATAGACTTTTAAGGTTATAAAAACAATAACAAGTTTATTGTATATCTGTGGGATCCCGGAAAAACGACTCAAGTCCATTTTTTTGAAAATTGAGTTTCGAGCGATTTTTGTATCCTAAGATAGTATATATTTTTAGATAAAAATGCACATAATCAAGAAATTAAGTCGCACTAAATGATGCAATTCACGCATACCTAATGCATCCACATTATTGCACATATTTTTATTGATCCCCTAAAACTCACATAGAAATCCTAACAGAAAAACATATACCATACCCATCAAACAAATTACTTTTCAATACGCAATATCCCTCCAAAAAAGCACGACAAGCTCCACGTCGAGCATCAAAAGACTCCCATATAATTGAATCAATTATCCAAAGTCAGCTGCTCTCCGCGCAAACCTCCTCGATAAAAGAAAATAAAACCCAGCATCAAAAACCGCGTCCCGCCGTGCAAAACCCCCCAGCGAACTCTTATACGAGTATAGGCGAGCCGAGAGCCGATAAAGCGTAAAGGAAAGAAATTAAACGTCGCAAAAAAGCGAGCTCCCGGATATACACGAGAACCCAAGAAAGGCAAAAGAAGAGCGCGCATCGCGACGTAAGAGGAGACGAGCCCCAAGGAAAGTCAGGTGAAGGCGAGCCTCTTTGACTTTGCCTGCTGCTGATGCTGCCAGTCTCTCGTTTTTCCTGCCTCTTTCTCTCTCTCTCTCTCTCTTGCGCGCGTTTTATTAAATAAATCGTGAGCCCCGCCGCGAGCGCTACACTCTTCTCTCTTTCTCTTTCCTCTCTCTCTCTCGGATGATATAGCCTTGCAGATTCGAGGTAAAGCGAGGAGAGCGGCGCAGTGATTTTCTGCTGAAGATGATGCTGGAGAGGTGGAGAGGGGTTGTATTGCGGTGAACGCGAGGTAAGAGGAGATGCGCGTGGGAGAGAAAGGCAGATGTCGATGGTGGTGGACAAGTGGGATGTGTATGCGCGTTCGAGAAAAGTATTTGGCCGGAGTAACGAAAAATGTGACTGAAGCAGTGATTAGCTTTAGTGAAAAATGAGACGGTGAAAGGATCGTTGGTTTAGTAAAAGAGCTGCGTTTTAAGCCAGAAATTTCGCTGGTACAGCGATCTCTGCAATAAATTTACTAATTTACTAAAGCATTTCACTGATTTACCTAAAGTACCCTAACAAATACAATTTTATTAACACAGGTGTATTTTTTACAGTGCTTGTGTGCGTGTGTATGTAATATATGTGTATGTGGGCGTGTGTATCAGTGTGTGTTTGTGTATGTATATATGTGTATGTGTGCGTGGGTATCGGTTATGTTTGTGTACGTATGTGTATGTGTGCGTGGGCATCAGTATGTGTTTGTGTATGTATGTGTATGTGCACGTGGGCATCAGTATGTGTTTGTGTATGTATGTGTATGTGCACGTGGGCATCAGTATGTGTTTGTGTATGTATGTGTATGTATATGTGTGTGTGTGTGTGTGTGTGTGAGTTAGTGTGAGTGCGTGTATGAATGTATATGCGTGTGTGTGTGTCAGTATGTGTTTGTGTATATATGTTTGATGAGATTGTGTGTGTATGTATGTGTTAGTGTGTGTATGGATGTATGTGTCTGTGAATGTGCATGCGCGAGTGTATGTTTATGTGTATATGTGGGTGTATATGTGGGTATATATGTGTGTGTGTGTCAGTATGTGTTTGTGTATGTATATGTGAGATTGTGTGTCTATATATATATATATGTGTATGTGAGTGTGTGCGTGTGCGTGTATATATGTGTATGCATGCATGTCGGTCAATATGTATTTGTGTATGTATATATGTGTGAGATTGTGTATATATGTACGTGTGTGTTAGTGTGTGCATGTGCAGGCATGTATGTGTGTGTGCATATTTGCGTATGTATATGTGTGTGTGTGTATGTGTGTGTGGGTGTAGGTACATGTGTGTGTATGTTTGGATGTGTGTTATACGATACATTTATCGTGATGCTGAGATCATACTCACTCCACGTTTCCCTCTTATCCCCTTCCTTTTCCCTTTTTTGTTAAAAAAAAATAAGTCCCGCTCCACGCTCCCTCTACTTTTCCCGTCCTTCCAGCTGTTTTCCTCTTACGCTCTCACACCCTTTTACCCTCTCTAAATCAGCCCTCTATAAGCGGTGGTAGTCAATACGCTCGTATTTCTCGTATTATTGAAGAAATTGAAGTAAACGTATATTAAGAAACATGATTAAATGAGAGAAATTTAGCCGCTTTGAAGGATATACTTACAGGAGCTAATGATTTTAAAAATGTTTGATTTATCTTTATTCGCGTAAATAACAAATTTAAAAATGCGAAATACTTTCCACATCAAGAGGTTCAAACGCGGTTCAGAAGAAAAGCCATCACAGGCGAATGCCCACGGATTTATAATATCTGATCTGTTAAAAGAGAGCGTATAAAACCAATAAAATAAAACATTGTTCACAACAAAGCATGAATTTTTTAAAAAAATGACCCCCTAAAGTATGGGAAAAGTTGAAAAAAACGTGATAAAAAGTCGAAAAAGTAAGTAGAAATTCTCGAGTATGGTTAACCTTTATATATTGCATTAAATAATAGCATTAGAATTTAATAGCATTAATCCATATATCTTATTTTTTATAGCTTTCCCCGCACTTAGAGTGGTCAAATTTTTTTTTATTTATATCTTAACAAACTTTAAACAATTGCGTTCATTTCATACGTTTCCTCAAAGGGTTGCCATGGGCATCCTCCTTCTGAAAAATAATTGTACGTTATGTGTCTATATGTCGACCAATAGAGCTAAAACCTGGTAGAAATTTTCCTGTATTTCGCGTTAACTGAAATTTTGAAAGGTTATATATATTAGGAAGTACGCAAATCTTCTGTAATTTCAGTTAAGATGTATCAAAAACTCCCTGCAATATTCAAAGCTCTTTTGCCTGCCGAGTTTATGCCAATATTATAATGTATATTTCATGTTATAATTTATATAATAAAAACATATTAAACGAAATTTTATTTATTAATTCGCGTGCAGAAATGCAAAATCTAACAAATACTTACACCTATATAACCTTTCCCACAAACTAATAAAATTCCCCGCAACAACACAAAACCAAATCTTCATAAAACAACACACTCCAACGTAAGACTACCACCACTACCAATCTCACGTTACAAACGCAAAAAATCCCAGCGCAAAGTCAAAGCCACCACACCGCTTCAAAAAAAAGGAAAAGAATAAACCTTCCTCCCTCCTCAAAGCGCAAGTGAAATTAAAGGCCCAGTCAGGGAATCCGCAAGACGAGACTGCGAAAATCCCGAAGAAGCAAAGCAGCCGAGATAGAGAGAACCGAGGATAAAAACGCTGCCGCCACTACTACCTACTCTCTTTCACCTTTGTGTTGCCAGCTACACCCCCTCCTTTGAGTAAACAAAAAGACAAACGAATGTCCGCGCATCGACATGCCACCGTGAATGCGATCTCGCATATATAAATATCTCGGATCGCTGGGTCTGCGGAGATTTCTTCTCTTCGAAGTCTGTGGATGTGAGTGGGAGGTTGGTATTTTTTAGGAGCTTGGCCAGCTCGTGTTTCGTTGGTGCGGCTCGTATGATTACCCTTTCGGGGTGTGTGTGTGTAACTTGAGCTTGGGTGTATCTGTGGTTGTAATGGCTGCTTCTCGAGGCTTCTCGAGGGAATTTCGAGTTTGGAAGTGGTCTTGCGCTCGGGTATAATAAGTAATATTAGTACAAATTTATCTTAATTAACAGTTGTAATTAAAATTGATTTTGAAATACCTATTAAATATTCTCATATGTTTGTATTAAAAATGTTATTATTTATTCTGACAAGAATATAATGACCAAAAGTGAAAGCCTCCCTTTAATTTCAGCATTAAGATGGTGGGAAAAGTAAGTTTCTAGCCTTTAGCTTTTTTAAAGAAACAGGGATCTTCTCCAAAAACTGAAATCTCTTCTAAAAATTCAATAAATGTCATATTTTTTTACGTCTAAGGAAGAGTATTGAAAAGCTACAACAAGCCCACAAGGACAGTAAGAATTTCATGACTTTTATATAAATTTATTCTACAAATTTATTTCTTATTGTTTTCCTTCTAGTTATTAAGTGTATTAAGTATTAGTACATTATGTAACAAGGGCAAAAAGTCGAATAGTTTTCCCGCGGGAAACATCGACTTTTTTCTCGAGTTACATATAGTACTTTATACCCATCTCAACTTTGGCCACTTTTTGACTTGGAAAGCGGGACTAATGGACTTTTAAAAGATAATATTGTTAAAAGACAATCGATAATCAGGGTTATTGGTAGAAATTGATGATATAAAGGAATTTAGACTAGTTACTAGTGAACTCACTTTTTTCCCGCTAATCATTTTTCGGACTAAAAGTGTAATTTTGGTCTCGCTTGTCAGGGCAAAAAGTGGCCATTTTCGTTTAGATGGGCATAAAAATAATTTATTTTTTTAAATCAATTTTTTTAGTATATTAGTTTTTCGAAACTTGATTCCCAATTTTTTAAAAATTGAAAAGAAAAATATTTTTATAGATATCGAAATTGTAAAATCTTGCCATATTATAAACGTAATATTACTAAACATATACACTGAGAAAAAACCATGGTAAAAATTCTAGTACTATAGCACAGTCTCTCTGAGCTATACCACAAGAAATTATGACATGGTTACATTTTCAATTACGGGTGTAATTTGGCAATTCTTTTAGCGTGCTTTTCATGACGATCAACTGTTTTTTTCTAATCAAATAGCACCAATATTGTTTTCAAGTACTAAGAAGAATTTTGTATCATAAACGCACGATTTTCGCGTTTTTTCGTGCCTCTAAAGCGGACGCAACGCATCTGTTTTCCGACAGACTGACAAAAATAATTTTTCTGTCCGCTTAAAACAAAAAAATTTCATCCAGCGGGCGAAAACCGATTACTTTTCGCCCGCTACTCAGAAAATCGATATTTTGTATATAAAAATGTGCATGGGTAAGTGCATGCGTGAGTGCGTGCGCAAAAGTTTTTCAAAAATTTTCAAATTTTTGAATATTTTCCAAATTATTGCAAATTTTGGAAAAAATGTTATTAATATTTTATTTTAGTTTTATAAATATATGTTTACACCGATTCGAAAAATAGCCACAATTACACCTGCTTTAGAGGCATAAGAAAATCACTAAATCAAGACGTATATGACAAATAGTAAGGTGTGTGCCTTGGGTAAAAAGTGTTTCTTGCCCATGTGTGATTGCAGTAATCGTCTTCCCCGCAACTCTTCCTGCAAACCACACGCGGGGAATAAAAAGACTACTTTTCACCCTAGGTACACAATATACTATTCTATCTACTCGCTTATTATCTTGTTTCAAAGTCGTCCCCGACGGAAATCCACAGTAACTGATATACATTTACCCTACTGTTAAAAATTTCGATCTAAAATACCATAAATATTTTCATTTCCGAAAGTGTTTCACAGATAACTGCCCCTCAATAAACTTTACCGAACCACGTGTTTTCTTATCCAAGAGATACAAGTCAGAATCTTGCATTCCTCGTTCTCTTGCGTTTTTAGGTCACTGCCCCGACGTTTCTCTCGCCGGTTCCGGGATACTGCGGGAGAGTATATAGCCGCATGTGTCGTCCGCAATCATCCCTTACCTTTGTTTTTACGACGTTGCCGTAGTCCAACCGAGACGTCAATAAGCTCGCGCCGTATTGCGCAACTTGGGTAGTTCTATTTTTTAAAGGAACCAGTGCCAGTCGTGTGCTGAAACTCGAAATGCAATGTAAACATTCAAAGCTTAAACGATTTTTTCTTTTTTTAACGTGGGTGCACTGTCAAAATTTGTCATATAACAGGGTTTATTAAACCTATTAAAACTCGATTTTACATTCAAATCAAAATTCATTATTTCCGTATTATAAAAAATACGTTTCTGTAAAAAAACATGAAAAAAGGCATTATTCGTTTTATCTGTACCAAAATAAATTGATATTAAAAAAATTGTTTTAAAAGTTAATAAACAAATTTCTATCGTATATGTCATATTATAAAGCTGGAATTATTAGTTCACTATAAAAGCTATGATAATAAATTCATAGCGTGCTTTTCAGTTGTGATTGAAAGTTTGAAAATTGAAAAATTTTTATCGAACGCGTATAGATATATAAAATAACAATAGAGACAATTTTTATTTGTATGAAAATTGCTTCTAGTTTGTTACCAAGGAATTTATAAAATAAAATAATTTATTAAATTATTTATAACCAATTAAAAAAAGCATTTAATTACATTACAATCATTTACAATAAATTAAAAAGAATATGGTATAAAGGTGGCAATTATTTCTTCATAATTTTTGCATAGAATCGATAGCACAATTCTATTTCAATTTCTAATATTCTCCTATTTACTTATAGTGTTCTTATAATAAGCTAGAAAGAATTTGTATAAATAGCAATAATAGCAATAATATCTTTATTAATTTTTTTTTCGTAAAATTGCTTGTCAATATTTATTAAACAAAAATCAGAATATCACATAATTTGTTCAAGCGTTTACAAAAAATTATTTTTTTCTCATTTTTTTATATTTTTTTAACGTTAATTAACAAATTACATAGTACTTGAGAGTAAAAGAACGTGTTACTCTCAGCCTATATCGGTAGCTTATACATATAAGTATATTATTATTATTTAAAGTTTGTTTCACTCAGGCCGCCGCATTTAATTCAATAATTATAATACCTCTCCAACCCGCAAAAAGCTCAAAACAAAAACAAAAAACGCTCTCATTACTCACAATACGTAAAAATAATTCAGCGAATTTTCACCTCCCCGTACCACGCGCAATCCCACCATAAATTATCAACATCCCTCCGAAATAATTAACCAAACAAACAACCAGCAGGAAAAAAAAAACGTCCATCCACCTTCTGGCTATACTCTCTCGCTTCGTCCGCTCAACTTCGACCCCTCCCCAACTCCAGCTCCAGCCAATGAACAACAGCCACACTCGCCGCATGCTAATTAATCCTCGAGAGCTCGCTCCACAAAAATATATACTCTCATCCACGTCCCGGGACTCTGTCTTTCTCTCTCTCTCTCTCTCTCATTTGCGAATTGCACCCGAAAAGTATGTATGAAACCAATCCGTCCGGAGTGCACGCATCGCCCCGCAAAAAACACAAGAAGTAAAGAAAAAAATCGGACGTACGACGTACGTTCCTCGAAAAAGGAAGCAGAGAAAACAATGCACGGCCTGACAAAAGAGTCTCTTTCGGGGAAATCGTACACGTAGATATATATAGGGTCCGAGCGGGGGTCTTTTCTTTGGCTGGCTATCGGCCTCGGCGACGAAAGTTGTCTCTCTCTCTCTCTTCTCTTTTTACGGTTATTAGGGGCGGAATCGCGTGGCAAAGCGGCCGAAAAGTCCAAGTCGACAATGGAGACGAATCGCGAGGATGAGAAGGGATTGAGGAGGAGCGAGTTTCGAGAGGTTAGCGGCTCGAGTGGACACTGCGGCGGCACTCGATTTCCGTTCGGTTGGCTTTTCTCGGCGAATCGAAGAGTTTTGGAAAGTTTGTGTACAGGGGAGTAACGGAGTTTGGGACGGGAGGGTGGATTTATTTTTCGGGTTAATTGGGAGCGAGTTTTCTGAAACATCGATGAGGGCTTCTGGTCGTTTTTAGTAAAAGTTGAAACATTTTTATGCGTGTTTTGTTATTTATGTGGAGTGGACCATTGTCGTAAAAGTTTTTCTAATTTTAGAAATTTCGTGATTTGTCTGAAAAAGTGCTGATTTTATAATGAAAAATAGATTTTTCTACGACAAGTGAAAGAATACTGTTAATAAATGTCTTTTAATGAATGTATAAAAATCGCAAGTGTACCTATTGTATGGTATAATAAAGGTGTGTGATTGGCCTGAATGTTAATACAAATGATTTATTTCCGAGAGAATAGCTAATCATTCATTTATTTAAACTTGACGACGAAAAGTAATCATTAAGTAGTTAAAATAATATTTGTCCTCCCAAGTGAAGAATTAGTCGTAAAACAGAGTGTATTCGTCTTTTATAAACAATTTTCCAGAAATTACATTTTTTCAGCTTATGCTGCTAGACATTACCCCTTAATTTTAAATATTATCAAAATTATAAGTAACTAAAATTTATACGAACATACGAGCTTATCAATAATGGACTGAATAATATTTGTATTCAGTTTAATGTCTAATATGTTTTCATAATTAGTAATGTCTATTGTAATAATAGCATTTCAATATGATGCATATTAAATTCTGGCATATCGTAACTGATTTTAACATTCTAAATTTGTATTCTAATTATAATTTCACTTTATGTTTCAGGTGAGTTACAGAAATAGTTAATTAATGGAGTCTTATATTTGTTACGTAAGTTTCAAAATTACATATAATTTATTTTATATTCACAAACATGTTATAAGGAAAAACACCCCAATTTCTATTCATTTAAACAATGACTTGCATATCAAAATAGATACTCCTAACTACTGAAAAGGGTTTCGTTTTATATAAATTTGTTATTCAAATGGTAATAATGATCGTCATACTTTAGAATATTTGAATATTATACTGCCTTAATCAAAAACGTCGGAAACTTTAAAATGTCGCATTCTTGCAGTCTTGATACTAGCAAAATAATATATTTTTTCAGAGTAAGTTAATTCTCTCACAATTTTTTATTTTCTCTACGATGTAAAGCATAAAACTCCAAAAAAATCAAGCTTTTATATAAAGATTGTTAGTTACAGGCTATTTGTTATGACATTAGAGCGAAACAATAAGCAAGAAGGCCGTATTTTTGCATTTTAAATTTTTGGCCGTTGCATTTTTAAATTTTTGGCTTTAAAAGAAAATAGTAAGTAATTAGAGTTTTCAAAACTTAAAATATGATAAAAATAATATATTTTTTAATCAAATTACCCTCAGATAGATCTCAAATCCATTAGCATTTGAGATATCCGGTTTCGAACATTTTTTGCTTTCACATAACCTACAAACTCACCTGATCAGCCAATTTAAATTTTAAAGTGTTCGTTTTGGATCATATATTGACCCTATGCTATTTAGAAAATTTAATTTTACCACTTTGTGATTTTGTAAGGATCTGAAAGCAATAAAACGTTTAAAATATACGTACTTTTTCACTTATATAGTAATACTTATATAATATTGATAATTGTAACCAATATAAATAACTAGGGTTAAAATAGGATCCAAAACGAAGAATTCAAGCCATATAAAATTTAAATTGAAATTTAAGTTGATCGGGCGAGTCTGTAGGTTATGTGAAAGCAAAAAATGTTCGAAACCAGATATCTCAGAATGTTAATGGATTTGAGATCTGTCTGAGTGTAATTTGATTAAAAAATACATTATTTTTATCATATTTTTTTTGTTTTTGAGACTCTAATTACTTACTATTTTCTTTTAAAGCCAAAAATACAAAACTTGAATTTATACGGATACTACCCCCTTAACTTAAAATCTAAAGTATAAAATTCATATATACACTATTTTTTGTTTAAAATTCTACAGTAGATATTTTTTAAAGTTATAAAATAATATCTTCTGGTAAAACCGCTCCTCTATACGTTTTATCGCAAATGATAACAATAAATGAATTCTGTTTTTATTTTCTTTTCTTGCACCCAAATCCCTCTTGAAACAATGTATACCAGCAATTTCAATTATATCAATTAAAATTCACTGATTCGTTAAATTAACTTTTACAACAATAAACACAAAAAGCTTCAAGTTTCGTCGTACCCACTTCCCGAAAAATAATATCCGCTTTTACAAACCCCAGCTCCACAAAAGCTATTCGCAAAAAGTTTACATTTCACATGCACCATAACATAACGTCAATACATCCCCTACCTCCCGACAAAAAAAAACGACACCCCAGAAAAGAAATCCTCGAATTTCCGCAGCAAATATACACGCATATAAACGCGATACTCGTGTACATAAAATTCCCGTGTACAAAAAAAAACTACGGTCCTCCCGGCGAACGAAGCGAACTCGACGAATCGTTTTTTTTTTCTTTTCGTGTCTCTGGCGCTCGATTTTTAATGAACACGCGCGCGCGCGTCTCTTCTTCTTTTCTTTTTGTTGCTTCCTTTTGTGCGCACTGCTGCTGCTGCAATGGTCAGTGTACATACGAGAGTGCGTGGGTATTGTTCGAGGAATTTTCGAGGGGCTCGTCGCGAGCATTAGGAAAATCGCGCAGTGAAATTGCTGCAGTTTGAGAGAGCAATATCTGGTGCTTTGTGTCTGGGGGTAGGGGGTGTACGCGGATAATGAAGATGGATATTGGGGTTTGAGCGAGTGGTAGGATTTTAAAGGGTACGATGAATTTTTATAAAGGTAGCAAAGAAGAGGAGGTTTTTAAAAAGAGTTTTTATAAAAATTTATATGTTTGTGAAAGATTTGCATGAAAATGTATATGAAAGTGGTTGAAGCAATTTTAATATGTACAAACAGGTGTTTGATATGTTTCGTTATTTTATACCGTATCATGTATTGGTAGGCTTTGAAGCCTGCACTTTATATTAATATAAATAAAAAATATATAAATTATTGAATAAATAAATAAATAAATAAATAAATAAATAGATAAATAAGTAAAAAAGATAAATTTTTAGCATAAATAATTCAAAATAATTAATTTAATGAGACGAAATATATAATAATAATATAAAATAATGGGACGCAAAAAAATTAATTTTTAATAAATATTTAATTTTATAAATGCTTTTAACAGTACATTACAAAGATTTCTTCACGTGTGCATTTTCTCGTTTCATCTATCTTGATGAATTATCAATGCAACTCACTATTATACTTAATATAATATTATATATTATACTATTATACTTAAGAAATTACACAGCGCATTTTCTTAATACATAAAAACTTAAGAAATTTGTAGTTACATTAAACGAATTTAATTGAATTTCATTTTGAAATTACATAATTTACATTAATTTTCAGTGATTAATTAAAAATTTCAATTTTTACTATTTATTTGAATAATCAATTACAGTATGAATACATTTTTATTGATTTGCTTGAAAAATACTTCCGTTATATGCAACAGAAAGTAACGTATGATTCGTTGACGTTGACTTTGAAAATGTATTGAAATTTGTGAAAATATAGCTAAATTTTAAGCCATTAATTGATATTTAAGTACATGTGTTCTTCAATTATTAATTATTGCAGTATTAATATTTGGTAACGAAATTAAAAAAACCTTTAATTGCATTGATAAAAATGATACGGTAAAAATTTCACATCGTCCAGTAGAAGTTACTATTTCTGCTGTTTTTCTTTTTTTTTATCAAATTTATCACATTTATCGCAAATATTTGCCATATTCATAGTAACATTTAACATTTATTCAGCAATAATTTTAATTATTTTTTTAGAATAATATACTTTGCACTATATATGTGATAATTTAACAGTTAATTGAATATATATACCAATGTACAAACGGAAATAGTAAGTTTTAGTGCTATTTTTATTTAAGACGTGTCCGAACTTTTTTTAATAAAAACCACAATATTTATTATAAAACATGTATGTTTTATAGTAAATCATAAAAAAAAATTGTTTCGACTCAAATAAGAGATTTTTATAGGCGAATAATAGAACATTCTACTGAATGTAACCCATATATTTCGTCAACTGGTGGATAGTTTTTATGAGATACGACGAATGTATCTTTACTTTTCAATTAAAAAGTTTATCAACTGCCCTCGAAGAAGCCTTATTCGCATCTACTATCTTACTTCTCACACAAATCACATACGTCCCCAAAGTACAATCGAAAACAGCACCTCTCACCATACAAATCTCCTCCTCTCTCCCTTCTCTCAATACACGTAGATATACATTAAAATTCAACGAACGCCGTTTCGCTCCCCGCGCTCCCTAGATCATGTCGAAGATCCTGTCCCTGAGGCTCTTGACGACGTTGAGCGCCTCGACGTCGCCGGCCATGCTCGCCTCGACGAATTTGGCCAGGGTCGTTGCCGCCTTGTAAGCGTCCTCGGGGCCGATGCTCTCGGCCGGCTCGTCCAGGCAGACCTGCTCCCGGATCGCCACGAAGTTCTCGTCCTCGTCGTCCTGCTCCTGCTTCACGGTTGGGAAGCCCGTGGACTTGGCCTCGTTCTTGGGATGGTGGCCACCCTGAATTCGATTCGAAGAGTAGAATTTTGTTTAATTCATGCGAAAGAAATGTAGTAATTGGTGCTATTTTTTTAGCAGAAGAAAGGGACACGATTTTTAGAAAGTATGTTTCGATTTGGGGGTTTTAGACTGTTTATATTAGGTGGTTCTTCATGTATGTTTTATTATTACTTTTGATTGTTCATAGCTGTGGGAACAATTGATATTTTTATACTAAGATAGCTTACATTGAAGCGTACATCGTCAATGTCCTTGTAAACACTGTAAATTTGAGGATAAGCATCAAATATATTAAATTACACATGGAAAATGAACATTACATTTTTAGTGCGTCAACTACTACAAATGTGTTGTTCTAACACACTTGAGCGTGTAAAATACTGAAAATGTGTAATTTAACACACTTGATTTTGTAAATTACTTGTCGCCATTTTTCCACGTTTCCAAGTATGTTATTTATTTTTACAGTAAAAACTATATCTATATATGAGAAATTTACATGTTTAAAACATTAAAACGTTGAAATTTAGTGTCACACACTTGAATTTGCAGTGTATTTGAACCTTCAAATATTTTTTAAAATAAAGTTAAGGGTGAAGTATATTAGGCCTCTTCACGTCTGACGTACGACCTCACATAACCAGAACGCTGGTGGTACAACATTCAAAATTGCGCTGATTGCTTTTATTAATCCTTAGCTACCATTGTTGTGGCAGACAGACACCACCTAACCTAAAAATATCTCGTAAGAAATCTTGAAATGTATCTTCCAATAAAAGAATTTTTATTTTTTATTTCTTACATTTTCTATGACAAAAACTGTGTATGTATATATATATATAAAGAAGTACTGTAATGTAGGGTAGTCTCGGTAACTCAGCGGTAGAGGCTTGAACTCTCGTCCTGGAGATCCGGGGATCGATTCCCGGTCTAGCCGGCACCTCTGCACTGAATTTTATTCAGATCGCATGTGCTTACTTTTCACCGCTGCTCTGATGGTTCGGAACCCATCTAAAACTGTAGGTCCACCCAAGTTACTGATTCTCTTTTAAGGTGATGTCGGAGCCCCCCCCCCCCCCCCCCCTTTGCTGTCCGACCTATTTTGTATTTCTAATCATATGTAAAAACTACAAGTGTGATTAACTTTATCTTGTACAGGTCGGTTAATTATAGTAAGCACTACACGGGTCTGCTTTGAATTTTACTGTAAAATAACGTTATAAAAAGTTATTTGCAAAAGTTTGGTAGGATTAAAATTTTGAGGTTAGGTTTCCATGCGTAAACAACCTATCGTATTTCAAATTAATTAGAAAAATAACTTAACAGATCAACTTTATCTTGCATGCAAAAGCTTTATTATACAGAGCACTACGCGGCTCTCCTTTTGATTTTCCCCTGCATTCTATTCTTCAAAAGTAATCACTAAAAGAAAAAACACGATTTTAGCTCCGACATCCTCTTAACTTTGCACTCTGAATCGGTGACGAAGCGGCAGAGGCACTCAACAAGGCAAGAATGCATACCGTCTGAACCTAACACCGAGCTTTCAAAGTGGAAAGTAGAGGGCGTTTTCAGTCCGACCTGAGTTGAAACTGGAGTGGCAAATACCGACAACTTAAGAAACTGATCGGGCGGCTAAACTGTAGATTGAAACAGGAGCGGCAAATACCGATCAGCTTAAAAAACTGATCGGGCGGTTGACCTGTAGATGCATCAGTGTGACCATGAGACGAAACTTTATCTACGCGGGAGTTGGGCAGGTTGTATCGCGAGCCTCCTTACAAGGTGTCTGCCGTCGATCTGCATCGGACGAGGGGGGGAAAGCCGAAGAGAATCTGTAACTGGGTATAGGGAAAATGACAGGCAAATGTAAGAGTAACGTCAGAAAAAGAAAAAAGATAAAATAAGAAGGGAATAGTACAGTGGGCTCTAGTCTGAGTGCACTAAACTATACTAATGTAATGTATCTTCACACATTTCATGACGGTAGCTAATGGTTAATATAGAATCAGCGCAATCATTCCTGAGTATCAAAAAATATGCCAAAAGTACCTTATTTGCTAAGCCACCTAATTAATGTTAAACACACTTAATTCGATACCGAAAAATATTGTTTTTTTATGATTAAAACATGAACGATAAAAAACTGTTACCGTATAATTGCAATTAACTAAACTAGGATATGATTTCATCGCATTTGAATAATGGTTAAATGTACTAACGAGTTTAGTGTTTAATATTCTATAGATAATAAATTTTTTGTATTATCGAGTTTGCTTAAAATGGCCTCTTTTATTCATTTTTTTAGGTTAAATCGTAAGTATTTTTGCAATTATATTGTTTTTACTGATAATTTGTAACAAAAACATTACAGAATGTAAAAATATATCATATACAATTACTTCTGAATTTTTTTCATACTTTTTCCAAACACGCTTGAAATGTTCGATTTTTGACGCTACTTTTAGGTATGAAAGAGGGCCCAATTCATGCCTGCGTTGGGAAAAATTATTATCTATACAATATTAAATACTAAACTCGTTAGTTTATTTTACTATTCTTAAAATGCGATTAAATCATACCCTAGATAAATTAATTGTAATTATACGATAACAGTTTTTAATCGCTCATGCTTTCATCATAAAATAATTATCTTTCTCGGTAGCAAATTAAGTGTACTTACTTCTAATTATGTAGTTTAGCAGAAGAGGTATTTTTGGCATATTTTTTGATATTCAGAAATGATTGCGCTGATTCTATATTAATAAAAAGCAATCAGCGCAACTTGGAATGTTGTACTACCAGCGTTCTGTCACGTGGGATCACCGCATCAAATGTGAAGAAACCTAACACAAAAGTCAGATAAACTAGAATTTTTACTGTAATATGTCATGGGCTGAATTTGAAATATTTTCTTGTTTATTGTGAATTATGACGATTAATGCAACATATATATCGCACCTCCAGAACAAGACTGTGACCATTCAACATTTTTTAACTACATTTTTATACACAAAATAGCTCATAGGGGTCATTCACCAATTACGTCACACTTGGAGGGGGGAGGGCCTTTATAAGCGACGTGATGGTGTGCACTAAAATCATACGAAAATCAGTGAAAATATGTTACGTGAGGGAAGTGAATGGATATCATAAATTCATAAAAGCAGCGTGACGTAATTTCTGAATGGTTCCACACACAAATAAAAGCCCTTTTATGCTTCGAAATTCGGTTTAAAAATATTGAAAAGTAATACAAACAATAAAATTCACCTAAAAATATTTTACTTCATGACAATCTCACTTTATATGCTTGGTTTTAAAAAAAACATCGAATTTTGAGTTGTCATAGTCTCATTCTATAAGTATCTTTATCAATATTCCAACTCACCACGACTGACTAAAATTTTAGCAGTTATTACTTTCCATTCTCTTCCACCTAGCACAACATTAGGCATCTCTTTAAACACGTCCCACGAGCCTCCCACAACACTCCAATCCACGTAATTTCCAAACATATCAACCAAAGCACACTCGCCCACCAATCCCATGAAAGAATTTGCCAGCAGTCATAGTTCGGGCCGATTTTGGCTGAATATTGTATGCCAGTAAATTATTTTTCGGTGTTGAAACAATAAAGGGATTATATCGTTTTGATAAGAATGGGCCAGTAAAAAGAATCGACGTTGGCCCGAAAAACGTCTCAGAGTCGGTGCAATACTTTTTGCCGATATTGAAAGAAAACAAAACATCGCGAAATCGTCAAGCGTAACTTAACCTACTTTTTAGGCTAGTTTTTAACAAATTATTAATTTAATGTACGATTTCTAAGCTTACGTGAAATTTTCGGTCGCGCGATAGTAATCTGTAGTTATGATTATTACACTAAACTTTGAGTGAAGTGTCTCGCTTGTGTCTAAAAGTGTATATTTCTTGTACAATTTTGAATATATCAAGAAGAAAAGTGTTGCACTGGCCCGTTCTTATCATCCCAGCTACATCACTAACGCCTGCAAGTACTGATAGCGTTGGCAACTAATACTCGAACAGTATTCTGCCGAGAGTAAATTCTTCCACCAATCGTACCTTGGCTCTCGTCGAAGACGACGCCGCGGAGGAAGTCGCCGGGGCGTTCGCATCCGCGGCGACCGCCTCGTCGGCCGACGACAGCGGATCCTCGAACTCGACGTCGCCCACCAGGGCGTAGCGCCGCTTGAAGTTCCAGAGCCAGCCGCCGCTCGCCTTGAAGCTGCGCGGCCCGTCCAGGTCCTTGTTCAGCTGGAGGGCGCGCGCGCGCACCGTGTTCCCCGGTACCGAGTCGACCCCTGATCAACAGTCAAAGGTGCGGAGCTTGGGGTTAGAATGTAGAAAGAAGGGAGTGAATGGTACTTGTGCATTGAGTAAACAAGCTCATCATCCGCGAGTATAAGATATGTTCGTTTTAACGTAGCTTTCTAATAATTTTTATGACCGAAAAAAATTTTTCGGTCATAAAAAAGAAGAGACCGAAATCATTTTTATGAAAAAAAATTTATTGCAGAAAAGTGCTCTTTACTTGTAAATGCAAAACACACAAGTAGTCCCAGCACAAGAAAACATTTTTTTATGAAGACTTGAAAGTTTAGTATATTTATAATTAATTATTGTTTACCTAATATAGTACCTGATATAGTATCAAATGTATTTAATACATGAAAGATTTAAAGAATTTTAATAAATGTGATGCAAGTATGCAATGCGTAATGTATCAGAATTTTAGTCTTGTTTTTACAAAAGCTCGAGTTTCTCAGCTACAAGTTTTCCAGTATGCTAAAGTTGATTTGCGTCAACAAATTCAGTGAATCATTTTGAATCTTTTTTAAAATATTGTTTGATGTATTTCGAAGAAAAGTTAGCGTTTTTTAATGTACTTTTATTGAACTACTAATGACATATAATAATGATATTAACCTTTAAAATATCATGGAAATATGACATTTAATTATGATTTCAATAGATTATATTTCTAAAAGTAAATCAATAGACTTAAAAGTATAATAAACGCTAGCTTTTCTTCTTTTTGATGTCTAGAATGATGATACATTTTCCTAAATCTGTTCGATGAGTATCTTGACGCAAACCAACTTTACAAAACCTGCTTTATTTTGGTCTAAAAACGACTAATGTGTGCATATTTTGGAATCTAGGAGGGTAAAAAATATGAAGAATTCTGGAAAACATACTTTTTATATTACGAATATTAGGTAATTTTTTCAGATTTTTATCGTGGACTAAACAATAACTTCGGAAAATCACCAGAAAGCCACTTTAAGTCTTTTATTTTGTCATATTTTACCAATGAATACATCATTTCCGCTATATTGCTTTAATGTTCCACGTTATCTTTGAACAATATTGTCACAAGACAGATATTGATTTTCGAAAAGCGTTGTAAAAACGGACATAATGGTTCATGTATGATTAAACTAAGATTGTAGCAAGTTTATAACACTCACATGGAAAATTAAGAAATCTAACGTATTTGTAGAAACAATCTTGAGGCAATATTGCAGAATGATTGGGAGCTATATTATGATCTACAATAATGCATGTATCTCAACCAGTAAAAATGGGCAAAATATATTTATTTTTTTTATACACGATACAGATACAAGATACTGAAGGATCTAAAATACTAGATACATATGTTGCTTTTTTAAAGTATAAATTATTAATTACTTATTAGACAAAAGTTATTGGTACTGAAAGGTATACTGCATCTAAAAAAATGTAGCTCGAAGGTATCCAGATACAATTATATTTTAAATTAAAAAATTTATATCTAGATACTTAGATGAATATGCATGAAAGTTAAAGTATCTGGATACTGAAACTAAAAAAATCAAGATTCAAAATGTCTGATAAATATATCTAAATATACTTATATATAGATATTTTTGACAACAGTAACACATGTATTTGTATCTTTTTGTATATTTTTGACAACAGTAACACATGTATTTATATCTTTTTGTATATTTTTGACATAAATAGTCACGGAATTGTATTTCTTCGTTGCAAATATATTTTTAAGATTGTGTTGTTCATTTTTGGAGTAAATACTTTTAGTACCTACGTTCGTATGTAGAATCTAGATACGAGATATTGTCCATGATGGATTTTAATTTTTAATTAACCGCATTTAACTCCCACTGTAGTAGGTATATTTGCTACACTTACTTAGAGGTACTCTCAAAATGAGTGTTTTAGTTTATTGCTTTAGTTTTCTCTGATAGTGGATGTAGAAAATAAGCTACAATAGGTACTACAGAGTTTAAATTACTAAATAACAAAATAATGCGTACGGAAAAAAGCAATGAATATATATGGCAACTTATCTAAGAATAGTTAAACTAACTTTTTAACAGCCTATAGTTATTAAAATTTACTCAATTTAGGAGCAGAATAACTGATAGTTGCTTTTACGGTCCACTTCTAAACATTATACTTACTAAAAGAGTTTCAGGATAGCGAGTCTTGAATTCTTGTGAAAGTTTGATAACTTTGAGAAAGTTTTTTATAGTACCTCGAAATGAAATATACCCTTCTTCAGCAGATATAGCACATTTCATTAATATCATAGCAGTGCTACTGTTATTAGCTGTACCTCGTGTTTCGGACCCTATTCAGACTGACTAAGGGTGTTGAGCTTAATTTCTAGCTATCAGAAAATTATTCTCAAATTTTTATAAAAATCCAAAAATGTCAACCCTGGATACCACATGAAGAGAGAAAATAATAACTGTTACTAACAGAGGCTAGAACTTATTACTAAACTGTATAATAAATAAAATCTAATAAGAAATGGCGATAAATAGCGTTTGATAATTTATTACATATTCTGGTTCCAGTTTCGGGGGTTTGGATTTCACTTCAAACTGTAGGTCAGTTGTATGATGCATACGAACTTCACCTGCTACATTCTCCAAATGTAGAAGAGGGAATGCATCACGACTATATAAATCGAGGTCTAATGTGTAAAGATATTAAATCACCTCTGCGAAGTTCACTTGAACTTCGACCTCGAATAAACAACACTAATAATACGAGGTTACATATATTAAATGTTTTTAGTTATTAAACTCGTGCAGTAATAAGATACAAATCTACGCTCCTAAGATTCTCCAGTCAGCAACTGTTAAAGAATGAAAATATTTGGAGTTAGAACAGATAGCGTTCATTGCCCATTGGGTAATTAATTATCAAATTTCTTATCGTACCTATAAAATCTATTACACAACAACTAACGCTTACTATTTTTTTTCTCCGTTTAAATGGTTCAAACAAATTCTCGAAATCGCCAAAAGAAAATCCTCTTACCCAATTCAATGAGCTCGTTCCTGTACCACTCGATGACCGCTCTATCCAGGGGCGACTCTTCCGTCACCCTCTTCATTCCCAGATTCCCGCAGCTCTCCTTCACCGCGTTGATCTTCGCCAGGTACTCATCCTGGTACCTCCAGAGCCTCTGCACCGTTCTGTACGACACCCCGTACTCCTTCGCAAGGTCATCTATGGTCTCCCCGGTATTCAACCTCTTGATGATCGTCTTGCGCTGCTTGTAGTCCAGGTTCACCTGGGGCTTGCGCTGTTTCTTCGGCGGAGAGACAGCCGCAGGGTCTACATTGGCCTCCTCCTCATCGTCCAAGGCCTGCAGCGAGGACTCGGAGCCGTAGTTCAGGGCGATGCGGCGAATCGTCCGGGTGGACACGCCGAACTCGCGGGACAGGGCTTGGCGGGTCTCCGTGGGGGCGCGACGCACGATCTCCTTGATCTGCGCGCTGGTGAGGGTTTGCAGAGCGCGTTTCTCCATTCTTTTGGGGGGTGGTCTGCGGGTAGAGAGATGGATGGATGGATGATTGGTTTGGTGTTTTTCGATCTTTGTCTGTGATTTGTAGGGAATTTTTTTTTGGTTAGGCTTGGATGTTTTTAAGCTTTGGTGGGTATATATGAGGGTGACGTGTTAGATAATTAGGGGAGAACGAGGTTGAATCGATCAGGTGGGTCACTTGATTATGAGAAATATTGATTGAATTGGATGTTGTCAATATTACTATGTTCTTTGGAATGTATATTTCAACTTAATAAACGTTAAAACACAACCATATTATAAAAGATTTCTAATAAGATAATTTACAATGAGAGGTTTTAGCTACTTTTCGTATAACAAATGTTTGCATTAAAATCATTTTTACGATTTTTTCATTTAATTATTCGAGCTTTTAGTAGTTTGGATGCTTTGTATTTGTCCAGTGATATTCATTATTTTTTAAATTAATTTTGAAATCATATAGTGAAGTGGAGTCATTGCAATCAGCGTGTACTTAAATGGGGTAAGCGCAAAATTGGGTTTTGCATATTAAAATTTGATATTACGAGCATGAGAAATATAAAATTAAGGGATATTTAAATTTATTTCACATATCATTTAGTGATCCGCACAGGTGACCCTCCTTGTACGATCATTGGTAAAAAACATATTATTTTATTTTGATTATAAAATGGGAGGTTTTTGCTTTTCTGTTAGTTAAAATTATTAATATTCAAAAATTATAGGTTTCAACTTATTTTTAAACGTATAAAATGCAAAAAAATTACTAATATATTTTATTTATCACTCGAAGTTTTCGTCAAGTGATCAGCATGACCCTGTTCTCCCTTATATAGATGATTGTTAAAAAGGGGGCCGCCTAATCATTGTTATTTACGTAGCATTTGTAATACAGATTTGACATTTGTAGCAAATATGTAACATCTTGTTCATTTGTTAGCTGCTGAAGATATTCCTTTTGTTTCGATAGACTAAATATTCTGTTATCCTTGATAAATTAGACATGTCGCAAAAATTACAGTAAAGTTACCACGAAAATTACGAATGGGCCATTATACGGGATTTATTTAGATTCACTGAATATTTAGACTTTCTAAAATAAAGGAACATACTACTTAAAGCATTATAACACTCTAAACTTTTTAGTTACATTATATGTCCTGAAGTATAATTAAAGGTATCGCCAAAAATTAGACACTAAAAACTTTACTTTTATGACAATCATTCATATATGTATGTGCGTACAAATTGTCGTAAAAACTCTATTATTTATTGAGAAAAATAAAGAATATTCAAAAAGTAGCTATAGCACACTTTATCAACTAATCCATTTTAAATAATTCGAACACTATTTTGAATTTGTAGTGATCAAAACTTGTTATATTTGCCTCTGAATTATCTTTTTAATCTTCAGAATATTATTTTTTAATCTGTGTAACTTCCATAATAATATGGCATTTTTACATTAACTATTAATTATTATAATTTTTAACTTGTAAAAACCTATTAAAAATAGAGCAAGTATTATTTAAAATGCTTCAAAAAGTAACTATTATGTGAAAGTTTACAACTAAATCCACCGAAACTGAGTGTGTTAGCTACTTTCTAAAGATTTAAATTTAACATGTTGACGAATTAAGATCTAAAAACGCACATTTTTCGTAATATATAAAAAGCATAAATATTTTTATTTACTTTTTTCTGATAAAGCTGCTTGAAAAAGATAGATTCTTGCTAATTACAAAAGCTTAGTATATACATATTAAAATTTAAAGCTTATATCTGAATTTCATATTGAAAAATTGTTGGATTAAAGAAAAGTCATGATCAGAAACAATTTTTTTTAACCCTAAAATAGGAGTAGGGTGACACCTTCACAAAACTATTTTTTTAAATTTGAGAAAAAAATATCATAACCCTTTTAAACCCCGAGTCCATTCAAATAAATGTATTCGAAAAATGAAAAAATAATTATTTATCGGTCAAAACGGTATTTTAATCTTGACTTGATGAATCCTAATTGACATACTGAGTAGTAGAAATGCATGTAAACACTTTTATACATTTATACAGCTATATATACATACATATACATGAATAATGAAAATTGTTCAGGTTAGAACTATTCCAATCACTGATCCAACTGGAAAACATACACTGTTCATACAAATAGAAGAGTAATAATAATTGATAAATAAAGGCTATAATTAAACAAATATTTTCACGTAATTGAAAATGATTCCGAATCAAATTACATGCTAACATGATAATAACTTTCTATTTTCTTTTCATTTTCTTCATTTTAACCCTAGGCTATATCGTAGAATTTATTATACAACTCATAAAATATATAGTAACTGTCACCGTAAAATATATACATACATATGCATGAATAATGAATCATTCAAATTTCTTAGTTAGATCATAAAACGTCAAAATACAATTCGAGACGCGGTATATCATGGCCAGATTTAATTCAGGTCTGAAAGTGTTAAAATACTTTTCTATATGTACATTTATAGTTTACTTTATTCATCAGGTTTTAAGAAAGTTACAACTAAAATATCAATTATTGCAGATACTTTTACGCTCACATACTATAGAGTTAATCTAAAAATATTCGTCTTGATGAGGTACATAAACAAGTAATTTTTGTTTTTCACTAGGACAGATTTTAAACTTGAATTCACTTTAAAGCACTTTAATTCCATAGCTTAATTGAAAAATATTTTTCTTGATTGTAAACCAAAACAATTATCTTATAATAATTACATAAATAATTGTATAATGTATATTATGTAATATAATGAATGAGGTTAGAAATAATGCATATAAAATACTTTAAATTCTTGGAAAATGCCCATGTAATAAATTAAATATTTTCAGCGCGTGAAGAAAATTCCATACATATAATAGCCTTTTATTATTTTACATTTATAATTTAAAAGGTAACTAAATCATATAAATAAAGAGTAGTAAATAATACGTGTATTTGTCTAATTAACTTAATTAAATATTAAGTCTTTTGAAATCACTTTTTGACTAGTATTTTATATAGATCGAGATATTTTGATTGAAATTAGAAATATAAATTTTGATTGTATCGTATTGTAGTATATAACATTCATCTTTATACACATAATAAATTATAGCTCACCCTTAAATTTAGACATAAATTATTACAGCAGCGACATTAAATATTATATTGATATCGATTTAGATAATATAACGCATATGATTACAATTAAAATCAACAATTATTAAATGCAATCCACAAACAAAATTTATTTTAAGATGACATTACAGTATTGCTAATTTAAACGCAAAATATACACTGTTCATGCAAATAGAAGAGTAATAATAATTGATAAATAAAGGCTATAATTAAACAAATATTTTCACGTAATTGAAAATGATCCCGAATCAAATTACATGCTAGCATGCTAATAACTTTTTATTTTCATTTTTCTTTCTTCATTTTAATCCTAAGTTAGATCGTAGAATTTATTATACAACTAATAATAATATATAGTAACTGTCACCGTAAAATTATGATCACTATTATAAAAAATATGTTAAATATATATATAATTTAATAAACTAAATAAATTTTTAGGTAAATTATTAAAATTTCAACGAAAATATCGATTGTATACAATAATTTGATAATAAATATAATATAATGTAAAAACTATAAAAATATAATTCAGCATAATAATAGTTTTTATTCACAATTAATTATATAACGATTGAAATTCAAAGTTTTGGTATAATAAATTAAAAATGTATACTCTCTTTTTCATACTTCGAGTCCTTCACTATCTAATATAGTTAATGATACTGAAAAATACGGCATCCTCAATAAAATATATTGATTTCTACCAACTTATATATTCTCTTCGAATTCAAATAATCTCACGAAACCCGCCTCGATACTCCCCACGCATCACGTGACCAGGTGCCTCAACCACCAACACAAACCTAACCTACAAAAAACATAACCTCTCCACGACTCACCTTCAATCTCCAAGCTCCAAACTCCTCCTTTCTCTCCTTCTTAACCACCTCTCTATATCTCCACTCCGCCTCCCATTCACTCTACTATCCAAAGACACGTATACCCACACGCTGCCGTAACTACAGATACGCGGAACAACACGGCGAGAATACACCACGCGAAACCGAGCGACGCCGCGTCGCACGCCAGCTGTGCGTGTGCCCAACGGAGCAGAGGTGCAGGAAGCGCAGAGAGAGAAAGAGAGAGACAGAGAGCGCGCGACGATTGGCCGCAGGCGCGGAGGTATCGACTGTGGTCGAGGTGCGCGGCGGTGCGGCGGCCGACAGTGCCGCGTATACGTCTCTCTCTCTCTAGAGCGCGCAGGTTGGGTTGGCTCGGGTTGCGCACGCTCTGTCTCGCTCGGCGCCGCGCCGCGCTCACCGGCGAGGCGACCCGTCATGCAGCGAGTATAACGTGAATATGCTGTTATTAGATATAAAAAATGCAGGGATCGGAGTTTTAACGAGTAGTTGGTTGGAATATATACCTATGGTTATTTATGCATTTTCAGCCTAATACACTCAATTGATCTGTGATTATATTACAGACGGTTTCTGTATTTTGAAAATAATAGAGATAATAATATTTAAAATAAATTTTGAGAAAATATTATTTTAAATAATCATATTTTAAATAATACTTTTACAAATTGTTGTAATGAAGTTATAAGTTTGCACTAGGACTTCTTTCGCAAGCTAATTAAAGTAAAATTAAAGAAATAAATAAATAATGATTATTATCATTCAAAAAGATGGTTGCGCATAGGCGATTTCTGCATTCTTTTGAAGCAGATGTGATCAAAACTTAGATTTTATTTTCGATTTCTCATACTATTAGTATAAAAATGAGAATATAAAAATAGAACACATTTCAAAGTATAACATTTGAAAAAAAAAATATTATCAACGGCTACTAGAAAAATTAGTATTTATAGAGTATTATCTAAAAAATATACATAACTTATTATAAGAATTCTTTGAAAAGTATATCCTAATTTTTCAGCAAGATGCATCAAAAGGTGATAATATTCTAAAATTTCTGGGGATTTGTAAGTGATTATAATAATTATATATCTGATACATATTAAAATGTTCTTAAAAATAACATAGATAAAGAATATGCAATACAAAAAATTCTATTTTTTCTTACCGAAAATGATCAGAACCGAACCTTAATTTATCAATTCCTGAATATATGTGGGATATCTAAGCTGACGATTTACTTTAATTTTTTTCTTTTAATATTTCTATTTCTGTTTGTGACAGATTTAAAGAAAATGTAATATGTCTGTAGAGTTTCAACTAGTGAAGAGAAAATGTGTTCGCATTGATTTTTTGAAACCAAAAAACATTATTTGTAAAAAAAACGGCTTTAAAGCTATAACGTTCAAGGTATACTAATTTAATAACATTAGAAATTTTTCAAATTTTTCAGTCTCTCCTCCTCCTAGCTTTAAAGACTCTGCTCGGTCCAGCATTATTGTATGCTGGATAATTTTGTACATTCACTGTTTGAATTTTTACTAGCCACATAAGTAAAACCACTTACGATGAATATAGTAAAAGTACATTTTTATCGTAATTTCACTGTGCTCTTAAATACCATTTTCTAAGTTTGCCCTTCACTTGTCATATTTGACATACTTTCAGAACAATGTAACGGTTTTTTCCGCAAATAAATATATAAAATATTATTCGAACCGATAGTCATCGACATCGAAATGTTTGATTGTTGACTTGTACCTACTATTTTTCTAGTGACATTACTAAATAATATAGTATTTACAAAGATATATTTTACAATACTCCATGATCGCTCATCGCACTATTGTTTACTTACAATTTCGAGATTTAGGCTGTACGATAATAAATTATATTAACGTGAATTAACAAGCAAAGTTATTCAAATCAAATTATTTTAATGATTGCTTAATTGTTTTTGTAATTTAATGTTACTATAAATGTATACATCGATCACCTTCAATGAAAATTAACTCGTTTTATCAGTCATTTGATCGGTTGATCCTTTTTGTGGTGCATAGCTTTGAGGAAAGCAAGTTATTACGAATTCAGTTATTATTTATATTACATTATCATTATGAATGAAATCGAGAGATTTGTTCATGAATTAATAAATGTATTCTATATCTGATTACTTACCGATAAACAATTATAATAAAGTATACATATAATTGGATTACCATTTACGCATGATGATGTAATACTACAATTTAATTACCATTGTTGGATTACATTATACAAGTACATAAATTCCAAATATGTGATTTAGTGCTAATAAGAGTGCAACTGCACTCGATGCAATAATGGCATGAATTCAAACGTAAAATGCGATTGACAACGATTACAAACCCAAACATTATTTCGCATTAAAATTACGATGACTCTGTAGCATGCGCTAAATAATTTGATATATTTACATATATTAACCCATTTCCGCAAAACCGCCCCTAAACGCACATTCGCGTCTTATGGAACACATCGCAAGTTATTATTTGAAAATGTATGTCAATAGGGGGAAAGGGTTTCTTTTTCTTTTTTTTGTATGTTGGGTTTTCCTATAACCCCTTGAAGAATCAATACGCTTCAAAGAGAGTGAATTAAAAACTGCTTTTTTCAACGTAAAAATAATTTTCTTGGCAGAGACAATCATGTTTTTCTAGCTGCGAATACCTTATCATATGTTTTTAAGAGTATCTAGGTCTTAAAACTAAAATAATGTGGGGATTTAAAGATACTCTTTAATTATTAAATATGGAGGTAATTGCACTTTTACCCTCGACTCGGGGTTGAAATCGCGTGAAAATGCTTTCTACTCTGATATCATATACAGTTCATCAGCTATTTACCAACTAAATCTCATAACAACTAGGATAGCCACAATGAGCCGAATGGGGTATACGGGCCATATTGGATACAGTCACCTTAGTACGGCATTTGGAAAAATATAAACGTAAAAATATCAACAATTTTAATAAAGAAAAATTTTATGATTCAAGCACGGTTTTTAGCTTTCTCAAAAATAACGCATTGTTCTGATATTTTTTTGCCATTTTCTAACGTTAAAACATGGGTACTATATGATTTACGACGTTCGAATAAGCTACTGCAAAAATGTTCACTGTATGGATGTGTGTATGTGTGTGTGTTTGCGTGCGTGCGTACGCGCGCGTGTATATGTGTGCGTGTGTGTGTATGTGTGTGTATTAGTGTGTATGTGTGTGTGTGTGTGTGTGTCTGTGTGTTTGTGTGTATGTGTGTGAGTGTGTAGCTCATCCGAGTTCGAATATTCTACGGTAAAACATGACCAAATTTTGCATGCATATTTGAGTATGGTCGATTCATTTTAATTTTATAGCCATTTTTAGCAATCTGTAAATTTTTAAATTTAGGTTCTTTGAAAAATTATCAATTTAGAAATGTTGTTTTGGGAAGCAAATTTTTTCGTAACAAAGTACTTATAAAATCCTTCTATTTGAATTGTACTGTTTTTCATTTATTATACTCTGTGATTAAGAAGTTTCTTTAACTTGTATAACCTGGATACTAAAGGATACTCATAATTGAATGAAATACTTACTGAATATTAGTCTTGTGTAGAATATAATCCTACAAATTTTCAAGTCATAAGGTTCATCGATTCTCGAAAGAAAATAATGTTAAAATAGTACATTTATTTGGACAACGACAACTTAAAAGATTATTTGTTAAGTGAACAGACATAAACCTACTAGCATTGTTTAATAACATTTTTTTAAGGAAAACCAGATTATATGACTTGGGGAATTTGAATATGGTATTTTCGCGTGCACTCGTCGGTTCTTCTTTCTTCCCACATTATACTCCGACCTCCGTGACTTCGCAGCTTCGCGATAAGGTAAATTTTACTCGTCCATTGCAAGGACTCCCTATCTCAATTCGACCAGTCCTCGTATGCACGAAGTCAGAGCATTAGAGCGACAGCAACGTGACAATCCTCCGCGACCTAGGTATTGTATGGAAAGTAGCTATGTGTGGCTATCTACATACGTGCTGTGATATTCATTTCGAAAGAATATTAAGACTCAGGAAGTCAGATAATATGTTTCTCCCCCTGAAAAATAACAAAATTCTTTTTTAACGAAAGACTGCTCTCTCTCTCTATTTTGTTATATTTTCCTGTTGTATATATGGCTATTTTTCTCCACCCCATAATTTGCGCCAGAAATTAGACGATAAAAAATGATCAATGCCGATTTTGAGTGAAACAGACATTCGAAACATTATTTTTCAATTTTTCGAGTTTTTCAACTTTTATGCAGGTAAAAGTGACTTCTTCGTCTTCTACTATGAAATGATCGGAAATGATCTACTTCAACCTGATGGACATATTTATTTTGTACAATTTGAAGTTTATTAAATGAAAAATTAAAAAAGTATAAGATACTGTAAGAGACACTTAAGCCCCATAACACCTTACAGGGTTAATGTAAAAATAAATTTTGAAATTGCAAAGTGAAGTCGTTGACAAAAATTTCATGCTTTTACGTTTAGTCATATTAAAATGATCAAATTACGATATTTTGGTAGATACCTCCAAAAATTATTTCCGTTTCAACACAATCTCAACGAAAGCTTTTTCCTATGCATTCTTTATAATTGCACTCAAAAAGTACACTCATAAAATTTTCACACTGTGTAAAAGAAGAAAAAGAAATCAGCTCCCCAAGAAAATCAAAGGAGAAACTCACGTCTACCTTGACTCTAAGAAGGACAAAGTTGCGGTGCGACCGGTGTGATCACACACAGCAAACGCACTAAAAGAGAGGAAACAAAGGGAAAAGCCACTCATGCTCTGCTCCGTACATTCGCGATGCCGTTTGTACGTATATTTCCAAATGCTGAAAACTTTCGTCGCCGCGGCTCCTCGGCTGCTGCTTCTTTCGCACGCACGACGAAATAACGAAGAGCAAAAGAGAGAGAGGAAGTTTGATATAACACAGAGGGAAAATGAAAAGCAGGAAGGAAAAAGTTGGAGGCTTCAAATTTCGCCGTGCAAAAGTCGCGAATTGCGTTTTATTCGCAGCTACATGCTGGCGGATACTTGTTAAGTCTTTGTGGTGCTGAGGCAATTGGAGGCGCTGACGTGATGGGAATTATTTCTCCGTTTCGAGGTAAGAGTGCACTGAAAGTTGAAACTTTTTCTATTTATTTATATTATAGTAAATATTATCATAGTAAAAATTTAATCTTTATTTTACTCGAAAACGAATTCAACTTCCGTCTATTGAAAGAATTTGATTTTGTTCGCAGGCAGGAAAATGTTCTCTTTCAGGTTTTTCAAATATTTTATCTATACAAGTATACATATATGTATTATTTTTAGCCGACATATTTATATCATCAGGTGGCGTACAATGAATTTGAGATACCTTTAAAAGAAACATTTTGTTTTTACTCTTATGCATCATTAAAAATTGTTTTGAACATTATCGCATTTTTTGGTCATTATGTAACAATTATTAATTATTTAACAATATTTTTTTTTTATTTTTTTTTTTTAAATGGCATTTCGAACTCGAAAGTTCATCGCCTCATCTACGCAAGCCTTCCACGTTTCCCTATTTTGTGCCAACCCCATCCATTTCGCGCCTTCCCGCCCAATTTCAGTTACGTCTGATTTTACGTTATCCTCCCATCTGCGTCTAGGTCTACCAAGAGGTCGCGTTGCTTTCGGTTTTCCTTTCATTATGCGCGCTGCTGTACGATCATCGCCCATTCTTGCCACGTGCCCTGCCCATCTTAGTCTCCGTGATTTTATTATTCTGTTAATATTTGGTGACGCGTACAAATTATGTAGCTCGTCATTGTGCAGTTTCCTCCACTCCCCAGTTTCCTCATCTTTCTTTGGCCCGTATATTTTCCGCAGAACCTTATTTTCAAATACCCTAAAACGATTTTCTTCCGCTTTAGTGAGCGCCCAGGTTTCGCACCCATACAAGATTACCGGCATTATTATAGTCCTATATATCCTTATTTTGACATTTTTCGACAGTAGCTTTGACTTAAGTAATCTGTTCACAGCGTAGAAGCAGGCATTACCCGAATGAAGTCTCTTATTAATCTCGGCTTTAATTTCGTTTCGATCATTTATAGTTGTACCTAAATATCTGAATTCGCTAACCTTTTCAAAAGTGAAATTTCCGACTCTGAGATCCCCCTCTGCTTCGCGAATGCCCAGTTTCTCCATGATCATATATTTCGTTTTCGATTCGCTCACTTCTAACCCCGTGTTTTTAGCCGCATTTATAAGGATTTCCGCATTTCTCGCCACCGTTTCACCATTATCTCCCACTATATCCAAGTCATCCGCATAGCCTAAAATTTGCGTTGTTCCGTTGAGTGTTGCGCCTAGCTCGCTAGCCTGCATTTTTCTAACAACATGCTCTAGCGTCAGGTTAAAGAGTAACGTTGAAAGCCCGTCACCTTGCTTCAAACCGTCGCGTATCATGAACGATTCGGATACATTACCGCCTACTCGGACCTTTCCAGTGCTGCCGTTGAGACATATTTGAATTAATTTTACGAGTTTTTTTGGTACGCCAAGGAGCACTAGGATTTCATACATTTTGCTTCGTTTGACAGAGTCGTACGCTTTCTTAAAGTCCACAAATAGCTGGTGTATAGTTTCGCAATATTCCCACTTTTTCTCTAATAATTGTCTTATGATAAACATTTGATCGCTCGTTGACCTGTTGCGCCGGAATCCACACTGATAATCTCCTATTATATCTTCCGCGAATGGTGTGAGTCTGGCCTGTATTACGTTTGACAGAACTTTGTAGCAGGTAGCTAAAAGTGAGATTCCCCGGTAGTTATTGCAGTCTGTTTTATCTCCCGTTTTAAAGATCGGTATGATGATGAATTCTTTCCAATTTTCTGGTATTGTTTCATTTCTCCAAATAGCACATACTAGATAAAAAATTTTAGATGTAAGCGCGGTGCCTCCATATTTAAGTAGTTCAGCTGGTATAGAATCGTTTCCTGCGGCCTTATTGTTTTTTAGCTTTTTGATCGCGGCCTCTACTTCTTTGTAGGTCGTTTCGTCCATATGGAGTTCAGCAGTGTGGATTTCGTCTCCCATTTCCTCGGAGTTTTCATGCACGTTTAATAACTTATCGAAATAATCTTTCCATAATTTCAATAGTTCATTTTCGCTTGTCACGAGGTTCCCGTCCTTATCTTTCATTAACTGCGATCTACTCTGAAAACCCTTCCTAATAGCGTTTATTCCTTTGTACATCTCGCGCGGGTTATTTTCCCTACTATTAGTTTCTATTTTTCTAATTTCATTTTTCTGATACTCGCGCTTCTTGTTTCTGTAAATCACACGTACTTGCTTTCTTATTTCATGGTATTCTTCTACGGCCCTACCGCTTTCATTGTGTACACTATCTAATTTAGCCTTCTTGCGCCTTTCAAACCAGAGTTCGCACTCTTCGTCAAACCATGGTTTGCTCTTCGGCCTTTTTTTCTTACCCAGTACTTTGTTCGCGGCCCCTTTTATAGTTTTTTCGATAGCCCCCCACAACCTGTTCGGATCGTCATCTACTCCCGTCTGTTCCTCCGTTTCCTCGAGCGCCTGAAATCGGTTGCTAACTTCTACTTGGTACTTGATTCGCTCTATCCCGCTTCGTAGTTTTCCAATATCAAAGGTTTCTACTTTGTTCGCTCGCTTACTATTTTGACCGGCTACTAATCTGGCTCTTAATTTGGCCACTACTAGATAATGATCTGAGTCGCAATCCGCCCCCCTATAGGTCCTTACGTCGAGTACATTCGTGTGGCGCCTCTTATCAATAAGAAAATGATCGATTTGATTGTGCGTGGCCCCATCCGGCGATGTCCACGTTGCCTTGTGTATATCCTTGTGCTTGAAGCACGTGGTCTTGACTATAAGATCTTTTGCGGCTGCGAAATTTATGACCATAATACCGTTATCATTGCTGGTTTCGTGCAGACTTTCTTTGCCTATGGTGGGCCTAAACATTTCCTCTCTCCCTATTTTAGCATTGAAATCCCCCACTACTATTTTGGTGTCGTAAGACGCGAATTGGTCGATTAATTGCTCTAAAGTTTCATAATAAAGATTTTTTACTTCTTCCTCTTTGTCCTCCGTGGGACAGTGGACGTTAATAACCACGTAATTATACCACGCTCCTTCGATGATGATATACGAGAGTCGGTCATTCACGAAATTGCAACTTTTAACGGAATGTATGATGCTTTTGTTAACAAGAAATCCGGTGCCTAGAGAATGCCCGCTCGCGCCCCCATATAAAAAGGTGAAGTTACCGGATCCTAGCATCGCTTTATCTTTCCATCGGGTTTCTTGTATTGCTACCAAATCTAAATTGTACCTCTCAGTTTCAGTTATGATTTCCCGGAACGCGCCTGCTCTGTGTAGACTGCGTACATTCCAGGTTCCCACCCTTAAGTTTCTTTTCGTTTTGGTTTGGTTTTGTTTTCTTTGAGCCATAATAGTAAGTTAAACCCGCGCGTTTTGGATCCTGTTCCGATCGCAGGTGAGTCCATCCGTCTAGGGGTGATAACCCTCGTACCTCCCTAGAACTAAGTATGAGAGCTTTCCGACTTTGGCGAGGACATAGTCAACTCGTCGTCAGACACACTCGGTTTCATTCTCATATCCTAACGCCCCCCTGCAAGGCAGCGCGCCTTCGCTGGCTTCGTTGCCATGTAAGACCAGGTGGCGAATCATTCTACACATCCCCTCTCAGGGCAGTTGTCATCGCTCCCGCATCCTCCACGACAGCAGGATTTTTGGCCCATTTTTTGTTTGAAATGTGTGGTAAAAGAGATAGATTACAGAGTAAGGTAGAAGAAGAAAGATAGGAGATTTTGTATAGTGTTTGTAGTTGTTGCGGTGCTTGCGTAGTGTTTCTAGATGAATGCGTTCGCCAGTGCGGGCTCATCACACCCACGCCTGGGCCTATCGGCTGTCCGCGACTGCTTATTCGATTTATTCGCAGCTAACCTCTTTCTCAGGGGTCATTCCTCTATCCGCAACCTGAGGACGCGCTGTGTAGTGGTGATAGGCACCCACCCGTCCGCTCTGGACGACTACGCCCAGGACCCGCTTAGGGTAACGGCGTTGCAACAGTTATTTAACAATATACAAACATAAATTCTAAATGCATAAGTATAACACACAACGCTTGATTTTACATCATATTTCTATTAATAATTAAGGGGGCAGGCCTGGGTTAAACCCAAAAGAGGATTTTCTTTTTACGAGTCCCAAAAACTTTTTATGTTTAGAAGCAATCATTCTGAAAAATTTTATGCTATCAATACTTAATAATATCTTAAATTTTACTGTTATAAAATCTCAAAACCTTTATCAGAGACGCTACAATAAATCACTATTTTCAATATATACCATATATATTAAAGAAACTTTGTTCCTCACAAGATTCTAGGTGACATGATAAATGAAAATGTTTTTTCGACGGTTATTCGACTTCTTTTGACATATATTACAAAAAGGGTAGAGCACTTTTTCATTAAAATTTCTTTTATTATTTTTGTTCGGTGTTCCAATCAATATTTTTAAAAATTTCAAAAAATTGATTGGACT
Source organism: Gastracanthus pulcherrimus (assembly GCA_949152435.1). Lineage (NCBI taxonomy): Eukaryota > Metazoa > Arthropoda > Insecta > Hymenoptera > Pteromalidae > Gastracanthus > Gastracanthus pulcherrimus. The sequence continues at coordinate 20,256,110 of OX424572.1, read as the reverse complement.
TCCCAAAAAAACAATAATAAAAATTTTAACAAAAAATGCTATGATCTTTCTGTAATACATGGCAAAAGGAGTTGAATAACCGTAAAAAAAAATTGTATTCATCATGTCGCCTAGAATCGTGTGAGGAACAAAGTTCGTTTAATAAATATGGTATTGAAAATAGTTATTTATTGTGACGTGTAGGATAAAGATTTTGAGGTTTTACAAAGGTCGAATTTAAAATCATATTAAGTATTGATAGCATAATTTTTTTTAGAATGATTGCCTTTAAACATACAAAGTATTCTGGTACTCGTCAAAAAATCCTTTTTTTGGTTTAACCTAGGCCTGCCCATTTAATGAACAGATAAATAACGTTTCTATGCCGAGGTGTTATTTACTTTGTATTCTTTATTAATTATTGCCCTTTAAGTGCCACTGCATTTATGAAGATAGCAAGCTAGCAAACAAGTGCTAGAGGGAAGAACGGTAAAACTAAGACACCATCCAATCAGAAGCGGAAATTTTCACGTTGTTATTGATTGGAGTCCTATTCGACTTGCGATATCTATTAGCCAAAGTTTAGTTTTAGTTATTTTTCCAGAATAATAATAATGTTAAGAATAATTAATAATGTAGCGTAATTAATTTTATTAATAACTTTCAGTTTTCTATCAGCAATTTTGGTAAACTTTGATCGATAAAATTTATATAAATATATAAGTATTTTCGAGGAAAGTCGCCATTTTTCATGTAAGGTAGGTGAAGGTAATGCTGGCGCTCTCCGGATAGTGTAATTTTTATGTACTAGACCAGCAAATCACTGATTTCTTACTAGTGCATGCAGGTAAGAAATCAATTTTATCAGTGTGATACGAGTGAAAAAAATCACATGGTAAAGAGTTAAGATGCACGTATTAGTTTTTGTCAAATATAGCGTCTTTTATGCAAAAATTGCAACTTACGTTGACGATAATACGGTGGCCTATGGTAGCCCACGTAGTTAAGTATTCGGAAAGATGAAATTGCATAAAAGCAAAATTCGTAAAGATATTTTATGGAAAATGAAAAATTGTGAAAGTTTAATTCGGAAAGAAAAAAATTCGGAAAATATTTGTATTGAATATAGCAATATTGAAAGACCAAAGTATAGAAAGAATAAATTCGAAGGTTGAAAATATGGAAAATAAAAATTCGTAGAACCAAAATATTGAGAATCAATAATTTTATAGATTAAAATATTGAAAATTTGATATGCAACCCGCTAACTTGGTAAGGGCAGTAATACCCGTATATTTAAAAAAATCAAATTAACAATTTTCAATATTTTAATCTATAAAATTATTGATTTTCAATATTTTGGCTCTATTAATTTTTATTTTCTATATTTTCACCTTTACGAATTTTTTTTCTATACTTTCAATATTTCTATATTCAATACTAATATTTTTCGAATTTTTTTCTTTACAAATTTAACATTTCAGAATATTCCATTGTCCATGAAATATCTTTACAATTTTTACTTTTATGCAATTTTATCATTCCGAATATTTAACTACCCCCGTAGCTCACGTCGTCCAGTTGTAATTCAAAGTTTAATCTTTCTTTGCAAAAAAAGTAAAGAGATAGGTATTATAATTAAAGATTCAAATAACAGGTCCCAATAGTTTCCGAAGCCTTAAGGGTGAACTCCATGAGTTTTGATAAAACAATCGAAAATATTTTTATTACATATTTTTTATGCTAATAGTTTTATGAACATTTTGAGGCCTGATAGATGTAAAATCTCTTTGTCATACCAAAGTTAACAGTGGAGTTTTTCCTTAAAGTCCGATATATATTTACCGAAAGTTCTTTAAGGTGACACATTATCTACATCCACCTTATTCACTTTCACAAAGCAAATATACAATATTAATATTATACCCTAAACGGTTAGGAGCATAAAAATAAACTTAGAAAAAGCTTAAATCCGTACCAAAATTTCAGTGCAACCTTGCAATATAGTTAGATAATTTATAAAAAATGTCCTATCCTGTTAAAGGTTGATTTCACTATAAACTTCTTGAAAGGTATAGTAATAATTTAATCATATTACGTCTATTGAACTTTTGTATTTTCTTCTTTCTTCCTTTCTTTTAACCTTTTTATTCATGTTCATAATGGACACCTACTTTTTATCATCAGAATTTAATTTATAATTTATAATTTCGGTAATGCAAAAATCTGGTAACAGACTGAGATCCTTTAAACACGCAGGTAATGCTGACACTTTGACGGAATGATGATACTTTGCTGCTCACAAATAGAGTTAAATTTAATAATAATATGGTTCAAAAAGAATCTTTCCTTCATAAGAAATATATCCAGTTTTAAATAAGAATACTACAATACAAATTGACATGAATGTGTGAGTGTAATCGGCTATCGTCTTTATGTGCATTAGAGTAAACGAAATCTAAATATTAAGAAGAAAAGAACAATCAATTTACGTAGTTCATATTCTTTACAATTTACTTAAACTTTTTATTTGTAATAGAGCAGCTTAAACATTTTCATTGACAATTATGAATTTAAATTCATAATCATTATATCCGTCATTCATAGCTTACAATCTTTTATCATTATCTATAGGCTTTTATCTATACATTTTTCTACGAAGGTCACAACTTTAAACAAAAACGTGGTATTTGATCTTAAGAATACAATTAAGGTGATCTGATTGATTGAATACACATATTTTACGAACAAAGCAACACTAGCTTTTGTTAGCTAAATAATAAATTCCATAATCTTTGTTCTCAAACTTTTGAATTTGAACAGCGTTTTAATTCTTTGTGGAAACCCGTGATATACATTAAAGCGTGAGAAAATTCGTCGAAGTTAAATAACGATCAAATTGAAGTTTTATTATGAAGCATATCACAGAAAAAATAATTTACATTTATTCTGAAAAGTTGAACGTGACAAAAGAGCTTCTACTACGATGTACTATCACGATACATGGAATTTGTTATGCTATTCTAAAGCAAAAGTTTTCAATAGTTATCTAGCGGTGTACTGCAAATAATTCGGCTTTGAACGTCGATTTTTACAAACCCTTTATAATGTCACGATCTTGCGATTTTTGGTCTATTTTCGCGTTGTGTTCGGGGTACGCCATAACAGGCAATTTCTTTCAAAGGTAAGTTGTAACATAAATTTAAGGGGTGCATTCCATATAGATGACAAAAACGGAGGTGATTTTCGGAGCTTTTTCACAAAGAAATTTTTTATGTGTATTTATGCACTCTTGAAGAAGTAATAATAACTTTTATGCCCATCTCAACAAAAAAGACCCCTTTTTGCTCTGGAAAGCGAGACCAAAATTACACTTTTCGCCCGCAAAAATGATTAGCGGGGGAAAAGTTACTTTTTTTCCCGCAACTGCTGGAAAAAAGTGACTTCACTAGAAACTAGTCCAAATTCCGTTATTTCATCATGTTCTACCAATAACCCTGATTTTCGATTGTCTTTTAACAGTCCATTAGTCCCGCTTTCCAAGTCAAAAAGTGGCCACAGTTGAGATGGGCATAAAATACTATATGTAACAAGTCGAGAAAAAAGTGTTTTTTTTCCCTCGGTTGATACTGCACAGTAAACTCACCCGCGGGAAAAATATTCGACTTTTTGCCCTTGTTACATAATGTACCATTTATGATGCATTTTGATCGATATATATACATATATAGGTATACAGCGGTCGTGCGCAGTAGCTTTGGCGCCGAGACCCTCAATCGGCGGACACTCTAGCATCCGTTAAAGTGATCTTAAACAAAAAAAGCCAAAAAAATTAGTTATAATATGGAGGTACTAAATCTCAAAAAGTAATAAATGCATAATATAAAATTTTGGCGGGATTTATAAAAAAAGTACAATTTTTTCCAAAAAAGTCAGCATTCATTTTTCGATAAAATGTATAGAATATTACATTTCTTAATATTATATAGGTTTTGTACCTCCAGAATCTAATTTTAAACTATATATAAAAACATTTATGTTGATTAGTTGAAAATTTATTGAGCTATCATGTCCGCCAATTTAAAAAAGTCGTTTCGAGAAACACGCGCTTAAAGTTCGGCTCCGCCCCGCTTTACCTGCTTGATGCGCATAGTAAAATGCCTGTAGCTTCATATATCCTTGGGATTTCAAGCCGTAACTTTGGGATTATATTCTTCAGGTGTATAGGTATGCATTAAAGCAATAAAGAAAGATCGATTTTTTTGTCTAATTGGAATGCCCTTCTTTATTTTATTAATTTTAATCGGTGTTTTATTTATAATCTGTATATGTTTCAATAATACGATTTTTATTTTATTTTAGGAAAAAAATATTAATTTACAAAAATGCAACGGTTTTTTATATTTTTATATATTGCAGTCGCCGTCTTAGCTCGTGGTTCTAAGGTAAATACTTCTTCTAATTTATTTTAATATGTATGTAAATATAACAATTGAATCATTTATTTTACTTATCTATTATCATGTTATATTTTAGGTCCACGAGCAGATGACCCCTGAAGAAGTTCAAGCTTTATTTGGTACTAAACGTGATGAAGGTAAGATATATATTCTATGTTATCCACAAATAATTACGGAATCATAAATTGTATTGCTAAAATTCAAATTTCTCGCTTCTAGTTGTATAGATCGAGCGAAGCACAATTAAATCTTTTACAACTAAATATATAAAGATATAAAGTATACAATATCAAGACAGAATCTTCTCTTTGTATAATTATTAATCGTTATACTAAAGTATAAGGGGAAATTCTATTTTCACGGGTTCAAAAAAATATTTTTTTTATTGCCTTAGTCCTGTAAGGCCCAGGCATCAATATCGTCGTCAAAAGATTCTGAAAAAATTCAGAGATGATTGTTGGGATTTAATTTTTTAGCTTTCTCGGCTATTTTGCGGTCAAAAAGAAACTTAGGCCCACCTGATAAGATTGGAAATGGTTCACTTCGACCTGATCCGTACATTTAGATTACATAATTTCGAGTTTATTACATAGGAATCTTCAAAAAACTAAAAAAATGTATGGGTCCTGGAGGACTCACCAGACCTTAAAGGGCTAAATCAATAGCTATTTATGTGGATAATAAAATTCCAAAGTTATCTATAGATATTTGATGTCTAAACGGAGCTAGAGTCAAATTTACAGTTACGCGTATATGCAAGTAGAACAGAGTACGAAAGCTTAAGTGTGGGGGCAGGAGGGAGGAGCATGCTACTTACAATTTCTTTTACCTTAATTAGGTTTTTTTACCTTAATTGTTATTAATAAGGAGAATATATTATCGAAGTTTAAGATTGATTTTCAATGTCTAAAACGTCTTAAAAATGCAGCTGGAGTGAAGTTTGTACAGCATCACGTATGTACAGAGCGCAACAACTTTAAACACATTTTTCTCGAAACGACTGTTTTTAGTGGCAATCACGTCCGCCAAAAAGACATCTATATTTAAAGACATCATCATTACCTGTAAATAATCAGTAAAAAAGGTGATAGAAAAATTAAACATAAAAGTTTTCTTACAGTTAAAGAGCACTGCAATTTAAAATATTACTAGAATAGTTTGAAATCGTTAAGTATCTATTTTATTACAAAATAATGTCCCCTTAAGCAATTATTATGTTATTATTTCAATAAATGATATTCGAATAAGACCTTGAATGTTAATAACATGTGTAGAAGCGTTGAGATATTTTCTTTACGCATTTATTTTGTATATATTTATTTACAATTTTATTATTTATGATTAGGTCAATAATATTGAAGGTGGAAAACTCTTAAAATAGAGTTTATGAAACAAAAATTCGGTACAAAAAATAATAAACGAAAATGTTCCGATTTACGTTCGAGTACGCTCGTCACGCTTGTACTAAACGTGCAACATAATCGCTGTAACCGTCTATATTTCAATACATACCTGTACTACATTGAAACACAAACCTTCACCAACCTTCCTCAGTTCCCAGCTACGAGGTTGTCCCGGTCGCTCACACGGTGCACCGTAGCAGCGTCAATCACCGCATAGTCCAGCTGAAGAGTTTTGAGCGTGAGATGACGCTGTACCTGGAGCCCACTGATGGCTACCTGGCTGGTGTCAAGACACCAGTTTTCAGAGCCAGGTCCAACGCTTCAGCGCCATCCGGCGTCGAATTCGAACGCGTTCCCGGGGTAAAATTGTCGAAAATAAGTTTATTAATTGAAACGATTGAGTTGGATTTCCAGGTTGATATCCAGGCTGAAAATCCAGGATTCTCTTCCAGGTGGATTGACAGCTAGGTTTTTTAGAAAACAGCTGAAATCTGCAATTCCTGCTAGAAACCCAACTAGAGAACCAACCATGTAATTACAACTAAAGTCCATCCGAAATCCAGTCAATTCAGGTAGAAATACATCTGGAAAAGAGATCTAGGTTTTCAGGCAGAAAATGCAACTAAATTAGGCTGAAATTTAGACTAGGAAAAACACCTCAATTTTTTCTACACAGTTTGATCTGTGATGTTTAGAAACAAACGTAATTGTTGCATGTATTCGATGTTTTAGGCGATAAAGACCGAGCACAATTTCTTCCAAGATCCATTTAACCTGGCTGCTCTAGTGATAAAGGACGAATCTAACGGCAAACCAACCATCGTGCGTATTTACTCTGTTAATAAATTATATAATTGTTTGTAATGAAACTAGCCCCTTTATCTTTATATTATTTAAAAGATTGCTTATGATAATTGGCATACTAGAGTTTTTTATTCTGTAGAGTTCGTAAATTCAAAATATCAAATTCGATATAGTTAAGAAATTTTTGAAAAAAAATATGAGATAAAGACAAACATAACTATGGAGAGATTTTGTGGTAGATGGATACGAATTAGAGTACATCATTTTTGAATTTAAAATAGAGAATCTAAAATGGCAAACTAAATTTTAAAATTGTATCTGCTATATTGGACATTTTCAATTCAATTCACCAGTTCAGAATTTAAATTTGTCTTCAACTATCTTCACAGCCCTCAGTAACAATACCTGGAATCAATGAATCTTAATAAATTAAAGTCCCCCGTCTTTAAAGAGTTAAAAAGCTGCACAAAATATCACCTACAGAACTAATCGATAAAAATGTTGAACAACAACAATGCAGGATGGAATGATCGATGATCTGGCCATTCGTCCACTGCCGAAGCGACTCCGCGGTCAGTTCAGGCGCGATAAGCGCAGCGCGCGGGATGAATTTTTGAAATCCAATCGCTCGGTTTACCATCCCGATCTCGAGGACACACACCATCACATTGTGTTCAGGGTGCCATCGAACGAAAACACCGGGACCGGTGAGTGTAATTAAAAGATAGCGCGTGATATCTTTTTGAAAATTCAGTTTGACGCTTGCTTTATACTCGGAATTTAAAAATGAATTGTGTTTAGCGAGCGAATCAGCGACGCCGAAAAGGGGAAAACGTTCTGTCCCAGTGCAAGACAGTCAGAAGTTGGGTAATGACATTCCGGGCATAATTCATCCGCAGATCTTGATTATTTTGGAGTCTAGTTTGTTCGTCAAGTAAGCAATCTGCAGCATTTAATTGTTAAATAAGGAAAGAATATAAAGAAATTTTTGCAGATTTTTGTACCGACCTACATACGAAAATGTAGACTGATAAAATATTTTATACCACTTTTTTAGGAAATTTGACCAAAAAGTGGAAAACATTATCGATTACGTATTATCGTACTGGAACGCAGTTGATCTGAGATATCGCGTTTTCAGGCAACCAAACGTGCGTCTAAACATTGCCGGTATTGTTTTAGCAGAGGTAACGTTCGATCTAAACGACGATATTCTAATGAAAATCAAGTAAGTTATTTGTTTAAATATTTCCAGGATCACAACGTGACTCCATACATAGCTAAAAATCACGTACATATACCTAAATATGAAGGTAAAATAGATGTCGTCACAGCTTTGAGAAATAAGTCGCAATTCTTCTTTCCAGAAACAATTTATAATGACGAAGATAAATCATTGAAAATTGGAAGATTAGGATTGCAATACGATATTGTTATCACTATGACTCCGTAGGTTTGCACATTTAAATATAAAACTTAATTCTGTAATATGTACTTCAATGTAATTGTATGTTATGCATAATTTACAGTTTCGACATGTGTGAGTTCAATACTACATGCTTAAGTAACGGAAAGTACACATGCGATGATACTAGTTCTAATGCTATAGAGAACAAGTGCACAACCTTAGGTATTATTATTTAATTAGTAAGAAACATTTTTCAGACGATTTTACGCAAGTTTTTCTATATTTGTTTCTACAGGTTTTTCTGCAGGAAATTCTACAGGTTTTTCTGCATGTTTTTTTAGAGTTTTCTGCACATCTTTTTAGAGTTTTGTGCAGGTTTTTCTACACGTTTTATTATAGATTACTGTCTGTAGACTTATCTATTATATTTCTGCAAAGAAATATGCAGGCAAAAACCTTGCAGAAATACGTGTAGAAAAATTTCAGAAAATTCTGTAATTCCCACAAACTCGACAAAATATCGCGTGGGGAATTCTGCAGAAGATCTTGCCGATTTTTTTCATAAAGAAACTTATATAAATTATTTACTAAATGAGATATATACAATCCAATACTTTTTAGGATTTGCTTACTATACTGGGGCATGTGCCTATGACCCTAAAAACCGATTAATGGAAGCAGTTGGAATCGTGGAGGACGTTGGCGGCTTCAATGGAATTATTCCGACTGCTCACGAAGTCGGTCACTTGTAAGTACAATAATTCTCTAAATATCAAATTACCTCTAATCTGAGTACCCTATAAAATAAACGATTATTTACGTAAATTATGTGTTATCGATTCGAAATGCATACATATTTTGATCATACACAGTATTTGTATGCAACAATCAACATAAAAATACGTGTGGATTGCAGTGTTTCATTTAATTTAAACATTTTCAAAATTTCAGATATTTTCTCAAAATATTGTCCAATTGTATATTTTTTAGATTTTCTTGCATCCTTTATTAAAATATGCTTTCTAAAATAGTCTATTTATAGAATAATCTTTAACTAAGCATTTCTAAAAATGTATTTATTTATCAAAAAATTAAATTAACAAAAAAGTTAAACAATTTTAGAATGACGAATCTCTTAGCATTTTGATAATACATCATATTTAAATCTAGTTTAAATTTGTAGGTTTTATAAAAGTACAACTAAAAATTTTACAAGTGTAACATTTTTTATCTGCATAAAAAGAAATATAACAATCTGAATCTATTTTTATGTAAGTGAAGACTGATTTACATAGGATAGTTAGGATAAACTATCTTAATCCTCTAAACAATAAAAACTAATATCCCACATGCGATTCAGAATGGGAGCCTCGCACAGTCAAAACAAGATTATAAACACCTGCCCAAGAAACGACGGCTACATAATGTCGTACGAATTGTTCGTAACCGACAAGAGTTTCACCTGGTCCGCTTGCAGTGGACGCAGTATCCAGAGATTCCTAAAAACGTAATAATTTAAAACAAAAACTGGATAAACCGACAATTCGTAAAACCCGATTTTCATTATAATACAATATTATTTTGATTTTATAGAAAGGAAAGGGCGCAATGCCTATTCAACAAGCCCGAAACCGGTACTCAGGCGCCTCGTTTGCTGCCGGGAAAGGTTTTCTCCCTGGACGAGCAGTGCGATCGGATCATGAAAACTCATTCCTGCAAAACTGAGCCAAATACTTGCACTCAATTGTCCTGTATGGATACAAATCAAAATGAGTGCACGAAAGCACCGGAAGTTGCCGTTCCCGAAGGTTCTCCATGTGGACAAGGATTGGTAAGCTCATCTTTGACTTAGTACCCAAGCCCTTACACTTTTGTCGTATATTCTCTTCTTCAGTAGAAATATGTAGTAGAAATTTTGTAGAATGTAGACTGGATACAATTTGAATAACAAACGCAAAATAAGTAAAAATGGTACAGTCTAATGCTTCTAGCGTAAATTTGAAAACGTAGCAAGATATTTTGTTTATTTTGTTTTGTGCAGTCTGGTTTCGGTTCGTTGTAAAATTTACATGTTTAAATTATAATTTATTTGTTTACAGCACTGTATAAATGGAAAATGCATAAAAGAATCGTCGAATAAGGTGTTACTGAAATTTGGAACGGAGAGCTGATGAATATAAACATGATTTCCGCACATTAATTAGAAGAATGCTGAGTTTGTAAAATATATTATGAAGAAATAAGCGGTTATTTCGATTAATCAAATGATCAACTAATATTTAGTTAGCTTTATATTAAATATGTAAAATAAATCTTTTAATTTAATTACCAAGAGCTGAAGTACGGTATTTTCTTTGTTACTCGATAATTCTTTTCCCATTATTTACAGATAAGAGTGTACAATAAAATTTTAAACAGTTTTCATTAATATATTAGCTTAAACTTTGGCATGTCATTTTGAAATAAAATTTCGAAAGGATTTCCTAAAATTTATATCAAATTTGGTTGGTAATTGTAAAAGTTTGGAGCATTTTAGAACCAAAAATATATATATTCAATTCTGTACCCAATTTTGAGGTTGCACGAATAAAATGATCAATATTATATCCAGAAATGGCTTAAAGCGTAAACAATTTGATAAAGACAAGTTCTATACAGAAAAGATAAAGTACAGATATTTGATCATGAACTTTTTGAAAAGTTAAGCGAGAAATTAATCATATTATGTCTGTTAGAAACTGTTTTGATCATTTCATTTACCTTTATAATGGACACTTCTTTTTATCGCAGGAACGAAATTTATAATTTATTATTTCAATAATGTTAAAATCTTATATATTTAGAGATCTCTAAAGTACACAATCATTGTTACTTTGCTGCTTAAAATATACTAATTAATTTAATTATATTATTATTTAAAATCAGTTTTCTTTTCATAAAACACAACCTTACACTTATGAATCACACAATATAAAATTATATCAATATGTTTGTTTAATTTATGATCATTAGAATATCAGCTAATAAAATATTAAATAAGACGCCTAACGTAATAGTTCTACGTAATTCACTTTTTTCTTCGAAACTTTTTGTTTGTAGCTTGGTCTGTTTATAAAATTCATTATCAGTATCAATCGTTGAATTTCTGTTCATCCAGGATTGATGAATTATAATTTACAATTTTCATGCCCATCACTCAACTTTAATTAACCGTAACTTTGCGTCACATTAACTTGAACTCTTATCATTGCCTATTAACGCTTTCGCATACGTACTTACATTTTCAAGAGAAGGTCAGAATTTTTCATGACATCCAAACACGTGGCCTTGGTCTTAAGAACGCATCCGAGATTGTCTAACAAGTTAAATAAAAATATTCAATAGAAGAAGAGCAACAATCATTTTTGTTAGCTGAATAACGGTTAAATTCCACAAATCTTTTAGTTTGCACAGCGTTTTAATTCTTTGTCGAAACTTGTGAGGCATGCTAAAGCGTGAGAAAATTCGTCACATTTACGTAACTGTGCAAATTTGAAAAAAAATAATTCATAATGATGACACTTTACAGTTATTTCATAAAGTTGAAATTGACAAAAGCTCAGTCACAAAAAGGAAGTTTGAGCTCTTTATCTCTCGAAAATATGCAAACAATTCGTTATTCTATTTCGCTTCTTCGAGCGTCGATCTTCACTTATGGCTTATAATGTCGTGACCGCACGATTTTCGGACTACTTTGGCGTCGTGTTCGGGATACGACGTAACTAGCAGTTTCTGTCCGAAGGTAAGTGAGCACAACAACTTGACGCTATATACTTAGGATTCGATGCTTAATTAATTTATTTTGCAAATTTAATTAATTTAATTTACAAATAAAGTTTATATTTTATTTTAGAATAAGTAATATTTTTCAAAAATGGAACGCATTTTTATATTCTTGTGTATGGCTGTCGCCGTCTTGGCTCACGGTTCCAAGGTAAATACTGCTTAGGAAAAATATTGATTTATTAGTTTAATGAAGTATATTGTATAATTTTCATTTTTTATCCATTTTCATAATAAATTTAAGGTCCACGAGCAAATGACCGCTGAAGAAGTTCAAGCAATGTTTGGTACTAAACACGACGGAGGTAAATAAACGTAATATACATACTATTGACAGATGTTGATAAAAAAATAATTATCGTTAAATTCTATAAATTAATACTGTAAGTAGTAAATTTTACTAAGAATGTATTAGTTTCTGGAATAATTTTTTTAACAAAAGTATTCTATAATTAATAATAAAATTTGTATAGATAGCTCATAAGTACTTAGAACATTAAAAGCTACATTAGTCACGTTCTTGTTAGTGCAGGTGATTGTATTCGATGTTACAGTTCAATATTTCAATATAACTTACGCAAACAAGAATAATTTTAAATAATTTCCTAATAAGAGAACATCCTCTAATATTACCCACAAATTAGGTTTAAATTGAGATTAATGTAATTTATTTATATAAAACAAAACCTAATCTGTTAGTAACACTAATTCACATTCCCATGTCAGATGAATAACATCGTTAACAATCACTTTACCGTATATTTCACAAGAAATTGTTTTGATTCCAATACAATCTTCTTGAATCTATACATGCAATATTACGACAAGACGTATCTCTTTGATTCCAAATGATACTTTCAATTTAATAACGAAACGATACGGCCATTTACCCCTAGACAATAATTATGTCAATATTATTATACATGCTTGAAAAAACCATGTTTCCGAGTGTACGAAAACCATGGATTAAATATCGAAACTATCCTTGACTTTTCGCCCGTTTCTCAGTTCCCAACTACGAGGTTGTCCCGGTCGCCCACGCGTACCACAATAAGAGCAGGGCTCACCGCATTGTCCAGCTGACGTGCTTCGAACGTGATATGACGTTATATCTGGAGCCCAATGATGGTTACTTGGCCGGCGTTAATACACCGGTTTTCAGAGCCAGGTCCAACGACTCGGCGCAATCTGGCGTCGAATACGAACGCGTTCACCACGTAAGATGAGGTCGAAATTGAGGGTACCACTTGAAATAATCGAGGTGTACTTCCAGGTTGAAAATCTTGGTCGGTTTTCCAGGTTTTGCCAGTTTCTATAGGAATGCGCTGAAAATAAGACTTGAACACTTAGCCTAGAGATTTATCGAAATCCAGATGAAAAAAGACCTGGAATTTCAGCCTAGAAATCTAGCTTGAAGAGAGACCTGGACATACATTCTGAAAATCCGACCAAATCTGGATGGATAGTCACAGCCTGGCAATCCAACTGGATTGCTTGACTTTTAGACATCATTTAGTCAAATCCAGTTGTAATTTAGTAAATCCAGGGGTAAAACTATCTGGAAATCCAGCTCGATTTTTTCAACAGGGTGTGCATTTGAAAGTTTAGTATCATACGTAATTATCAAATATATTCGGATATTTTAGGCAATCACGTCCAAGCACAACTTCTACCAAGATCCGGTTAACGTAGTCGCTCTTGTAATAAAAGATGGATCCAACGGCAAACCTGTCATTGTACGTATTTCATTTTATTATAATTGCATCGACCCTTTATAAAGCGAATGCATGGAAATAAAATATAAGTCGGACTATAATTGTAGCAGTGTAACGGCCACAATTAAAATTGACTACAATTTGTGACACCAACAACTACAATTACAATACTTCCTCGAAACAATTATAGATGTGGTAAATCTAATTGTAGAAAATGTTTTCACAAAAACCGACCAGTTATCTTATTGCATTCATGCTGTAATATTTTTTTTATGTATTTAAACGCAAGCTATTCTCAAAACTTAAAAAAAAAATTATATTGACTATGTCGGACAATTATAAAACTTTTTGAGCTTCTATTCATTATCATGATACTAAATAAATAAAATTTTAGATATTTTTTTTCAACTCGTCATAATATTCACATATCTTTATTTTAGACTAATATATTTAAATGTAAAATTTTTGTACATGTTCACTGAAAAATAATGTGGTAAGAATTTGGAATTAAAATGTCCCCGATTTTTAATACTATGTATCACTTTTATATGTAATATTGAAAATTGTTGTGACAAAGAAATTAATCAAGCAGTCGTTATACGATTAGGAGTTAAATTTGTGACTGTACTAAATACAAATATATATATATATATATATATATATATATATATATATATATATATATATATATATATATATATATATATATATATATATATGTGTATATATATATCTTTTTAACGTCGCCATATTTGTGTTCCCATATGGTGCTAATCGACGACGGAGGTCGGCAATTTTTACACATGCAATTTTTACAGTCGTGCTTGTATCAATCGGTAGAGACTAGAAATCGAACCCGGGTTACCGGCATGGAAATCCGACACTCTACCGACTGAGCCACCGTAGGCCCCTATACAAATATATAATTTAAAGATTAAACCAAAAATAAGTAACTATAAAAAAAATTTATTTTCAATTCTAAATATTTTAATTGTGGACTCATAATATTCCAAACATTATTTTTTTGTTAAAGCTATTAGATATTATAATAAACTATTTTAAATATAACAAGTATTTTAATAATTTATTCTCATATTACAATACATAAACATCACGTTTAAAATCTAAAAATTAAATTCAAAATAGACTTTATGGATGAAAACCTTTAAAGAAATACGATGATTAAAAGAATTACTAAAAAAACACGCTAAAAAATCGTCCCTATGCCAGTAATCGACAAAAATGTTGAACATAAACACCGCAGGACGGAATGATTGACGATTTGGCCTTACGCCCGCTGCCAGAGCGACTCCGCGGTCAGTTCAGGCGCGATAAGCGCAGCGCGCGGGATGAATTTTCCAAATCCAATCGCACGGTTCAGCATCCCGATCTCGAGGACACACACCACCACATTGTGTTCAGGGTACCGTCGAGGGACAACACCGAACCTAGTGAGTATGATTAAAAGATGAAACGCTATTTTTTTTTAATATCAGTTTGATATTAGCTTTATCTTGGAATGCAAAAATTAAAAATGATGACGATGGCATTGAATGTTGAAACTAATATTTAGATGCATAATAGTTTAATGGTTAAGGTGTAATTCAAATTTTAGAGGAGGCTGTAGCAGTATAATACATTGTAGAAAAACTATATAAAAAATGATTTTGCAAATTCGTAATAATCATTGCGTATTTACAAAATCAATGTTAACTTATATATATATAAGATTGTTAACCGTAAGTTATATAAAAGTAATAGTGCCTTTCAGGACTACTATTTGAATAGTGGAATATAGAAACATTTTTTATTTCTAAATAAACAATTAATAATGATATATAGTGACTCAAAAGTGTACTGTGTTTAAAATTATGAATTGAAAATAGTAATTTTTTTAAATAATACATTTTGTAGTAATACTAATATTAATAGATACCAAAACATACCAGACTTTAATAAAATGGATTGTGATCACAACAGTTCAATGCTTATAATATTAGAATATAACTATTCTATTATACAACTGTGTTTCCCAATTTTTTTTAATAAACAAATGTTAATGTTTAGCGAGTGGACCAGCACCTGTGAAAAGGGAAAAACGTCAGATTCGTACGAGAAATGACATTCCAGACATAATTCACCCGCAGATTCTACTTGTATTGGAGTCCAGTTTGTTCAAGTAGGCAATCTGAAAAAAAACCTGTAAATTTTGGCTCCCGGGAAATGCAAAATCTTCATGATTTAGTTATATTATTATTCCATGAACTTAAATTTCATAATTTTCTTTTCTATACTGCAACTAGAGAAAATTAACGAATAAATTGTTACATTATTGAATACTAAAATTGAGATTTAGTGTAAATTTTCATGTTCCCATCGCATGATTAATTATTAAATCGGGGTCAAAATTCGCAGTTTCTTAACAACTTCGTTTATTTTATAAAAGACACTTATTGTAGTAATATAATTATTTTAATCCTTTATTAGTTTATTCAGACAAGATGTCGATGACGTTCTCGATTACGTTCTATCATACTGGAACGCAGTTGATCTTAGATATCGCGCTTTTACACATCCAGATGTGCGTCTAAACATCGCCGGTATAGTTATGGCAGAGGTAACCATTTCATTTAAATGACGATAGTCCAATAGCTTTATAATGTGGTTAATAATGATTTCGATTATGTCAGGATCACAAGGCCACTCCATATATAGCGAATAATCACGTGAAAATAGCTGGATTCCAAAATAAAATAGAAGTAAACACAGCTTTAAGAAACATGTCACAATTCTACTTTCCAGAAACTGTTTATGATGACTCAGATAAATCATTGACGATGGAAAGATTGGGATTACAATACGACATTGTTATAGTCATGACTCCGTAGGTTTGCACGTTTAAATAAAAAACTGAAGATTAGGATGTTTTAATAATGTCTGATGTTTTCTTGAAGGTTCGATATGTGTCAGTTCAGTCCTGAATGCTTGAGTGACGGTAATTACGTGTGTTTTGTCAATCCTGGCACTATAAAAAGACAGTGTACAACTTTGGGTACGTAATTTCATTATGTTATGCATAAAATGTATACTAAACAACATAATCATATTATTGTTATTATAAACACATTCTTTGTTGGTATCCCAGATGAATCTTGTAACCAATTTAATTATTAAATGTAGAGCAATATTAAATAATAATATGGAAACATATAATGCGAAGTAAGACAGTGTTCAGATATACAATTTAATATCTTCAATGGAAAATGGTATTAAACATATATAAGCGGATATGAAAGATTGAAGAGAGCTTATTAGCTAACATGCATAAAATAAAATATATAAGAAAACAACAAACGAATTTTTAAATTCTCGCTTTTGTTTTAAACGCACTAAAAAGTAGCAAATCTTTTTTTTATGCTATGTATAACTTATATGACGTGTAGAGCTAAAAACGGAAACGTGGGACGCTTGCAGCAAACATTTCAACAATGGTACTATCACGGACTCGGTCTCTGATCAGCTAGCAGTAATCTCTGATTAGCTCTTGTTTCCATAAAGGCAAATTTTACTTGAACTTAACAAATAATTATTGTTTAAGTCTAGAAACAAATTTTTGTAAAATAAAATTTTAGGTAAGAATTTATATAATAAATAATCAGGAATTTAGTCCTGATCAGAAACTGGATACGGTAGAAATAAATTATAGCTACTATTGGAGCAATCAAGTCCTCGTCAATATTACTATGACTTACTTGCTCGTGCCTATTCTTTTTTGTAATATTATTCTATTTGCGTGAATTATATTTTGGAATATTCTATATGATCGGCTCATCTTGCTCTCATTTTCAGACGTACAAGTCTTAAAAATTACAAATACATTAACAAATGATTTGCTACTTTTTAGGGTATTTTGCATGGATTTCAATGCTTTATATATATTTTGTAGGATACGCTTACTACACGGGAGCATGCTCATATGATCCCATCGACGAATTAATGGAATCAGCTGGAATCGTAGAGGATGTTGGTGGTTTCTCTGGAATTATTCCCACTGCTCACGAAGTCGGTCACCTGTGAGTAGAATCATTTCACGAAGGTTGCAATATGAGTATACAAACTGCATCGGAAAGTATTAACTTTCGGCTTAGTGTATCGATAGAGTATACTTAACTCAATGATACAAGCTATAAAGTTAATATAAAGTTAAATTGAATCAATAGTAACATCAATAAAACGTTTTATTATTTTGCAAACAATGAAGCAAAATCTGTGAATATATTGCACTCATCAAGAATAATGAAACTTTATTTTAACATGGTTTATATAAGATAAATATTTTCCAAAAATTCAATTCACCAAACAAAAAAATAAAAATGTTTGAGTTACAATGTATATTATAATCAATTGAAAGTGAATACAAACTATTATCTTACGTGCATTTCAGAATGGGAGCCTCTCACAATGCCGCAAACGTTAACAAATGCCCAGTAGACGATGGTTACTTAATGTCGTACCAATTGAACGTTAGTCCAAAGAGTTTCATTTGGTCCAATTGCAGTGAATACAGTATCAAGAAATTCTTAAAAATGTAATTTATTAACGCAAATGAAGAGAATGTCAAAATCTGTGACAAAGGCTTGAAATTTGCCGTCTTAAATCTTGCCAACCCAATGATAAAGAGTTGGTTGTAATTAAATATGTAGACCAAATTATGCGATATTAAGGTACAATCATACCTTCGTATACAATAACATGAAATGCAACCCAAACAAAATTTCCAGACTGGAATCTCGAAACTTTGTTTGAATTGCATTCGTCAAAATATTGAAATATTTGTTCAAATCTTTGTATTAGAGAATTCATATGAAATGACAATGCTGTACCAGATTTGCATCATTCGGTCCTATATATTTAATTAAAACCAACCCTTGATGGATATCGATCTATATGCTGGCTATATTCATGCCTGGTAATATCTACTTACTGGCTATTTATGACTAGTTACTAGCTGTTTATGGCTATTAATGGCCAGTTCCTGACTACACTCAGAGAAACATAGTCTTGCATCAAGTGGCATCTACTCGACTAAAGAATACAATACTCTTCTAAAAGCACCAAAACCATTTCTACTTTCCGCAAGTAAAAAAGAATTCAAAGTCTTACATTGAACCTAACCTTCTAATAGCAAGAATAAAAATCCACTCACATCAAAATCATTCCTTTAAAACGATGACAATCTACAGCAAATATACCATTTCTCTGAGTGTACACATATCCATTAATTACTACTCACTATCTATCCACAAAAATCGACTCCTACCGCGAATCAATCCACAAAATTCAAAGCGTCAAATCCCAAATCTCAAATCGACCTCACCCACAACCCATAAACACGCAATATCAACCTTCTTCCCAGAAGACCCAGAGCACAGTGCCTCTTCAACTTACCCGAGACCTACGGCCAGACGCCGCGGCTGCTTCCGGGAAAAGTTTTCTCCCGCGACGAACAGTGCGATCGCCTCGTGGGCACAAGGTCCTGCGCCGACGACGTCCAGAAGAACACCTGCGTGCAGCTGTTCTGCGCGACGGAGGGCAGCAACGACTGCCAGGCGGCGCCCTATGCCACCGTGCCAGAGGGCTCGCCCTGTGGACAAGGACAGGTAATGATTCGCTCGGCTTTTGACTCTCGCGGATTGAGATATAGGTTGTAAGGACAACATTGAAGGAGAGTTTTTATTAGTTTTTTGGTGGAGGGTAAATTATGAATTCTCGAGATGTTGTGTAATATGGAAGTACGTATGGAAGTAAGAGTAGGCAAATTGAAATGTTTTTTTACCTTGATTTGTGTAGCTAAGTAGCTTATTGTGGAAACAGAAATCGCCATACACTTAAAGAGTTGGTTGAAAAGGTTAAGAAGTTATAATACAATTCTAAAATTCATGTAAGATAATTTATTTTATGAAAATTTTACGTTACTTGCTTGGTTTACGAATAATGAAAAATTTTTAATGGTCAAGGTATTGTTCTGGGGGTCGGATACATAAAAAAATTATTAATAAAAAGAAAAAAAGATATAGCACTTAATTTTATACATATATTTTAAGATCTAACCATATCTAGCTATACGTAACCATACATTGCCACATAAGCTACATATAGCTATATAAAAATGAATTACTATGCATGACCACACAGGATCATATAATATCCATATACGTATAACTAGATATGATCATATAATATGGCAATTTAGAAACAAAAATCTAAAAATGGTTGGCATATACACTTCATTTGTCTGAGAACCCTAATTGAAGGAAATCATTTTTATATTTTTACACTTACAAAATTATTTATTGCAGCACTGTATAAATGCGAAATGCGTCAGTGAGTCGGAGGAAACTGTACTACTGGAACTTGGAACGAAGCGACCTCGCAAGAAAAAATCTGAACAGCGGAGAAAATACTGGATTCCAAAACATGTTTAGAAGGAATAAGTGATTATTTCGATTATTCGAATAAATCGCTAATGTTTAGTCAGCGTTACTTGTAATAGATCATTTAAATTAATATTTTCAAAATCTTAAAATCCCGAGTTCTTTTGTTATTCTTTTACAACATTCCGTCTTTAACTGTGAAATGAGCGCCATACAATTTGTATCGAAAATAAATGATTATTATGTTTGTTTATAATAATGATAATATTTGTTACATAAATTTTTGTTAAAAGTAACTTGTTTCTAGTATAACAACCAGGATAAAAACGTATCCCATGTAAGTATATATAATTACACTTACAATTATTATATATACTGTCGTATATAATAATATATATCCCCAAGTAACTAAACAAAATTTCTTCAAATGTATTTTGATATTTATTTACATATAATGCCATTGTATATCTTCAAACATATTCATATACGGTAGTATGCAATCATATTTGCACACATATGATTCCTAAAGCTCGAAAACAAGAGAAAATGTAACATAACAATGCTTCATTACATATAATATTTATATAGACATTATAGAGACATTATTCTCCATTATATTATATGTCCAATTCGCATTATTTTCAAGCTTATATTTTCATGACATGTGCTTTAATACTATTATATCTAAATATATTTGGAAATGCAAAATTGTATCTAGTTGCGCATCAAGATACGTTTTAAATTTCAAGTGCAATTACGTATATATATATATATATATATATATATATATATATATATATACCTTGTGAAAAATAGTTTACATGTAATTATACGTAATTGCACTTGAAATTTAACACGTGTCTTGATGCGCAACTAGATACAATTTTGCATTTCCAAATATATTTTATATATATATATATATATATATATATATATATATATATATATATATATATGTATTTATAATTATATGCAATTGTATATGGTTTTATATATAATTGTAAATGATTTCATGTATAATAATATATAATTGTAAATGATTTCATGTTTAATTAAATATAATTGTAAATGATTTCATATATAATTATACATAACCTGCAAATGATTTCATACATAATTATGTACGATTGTACATACTACATACAACTGTATATAAAATCATTTTTACTCACGATCCTCCTCCAAAAATCTCCTTTTACCCGCAGAACGGCCTCCTAAAACAGTTATCCTCCACCTAACCTCGCGCGAGTACACCCATCGACAAACACTCCCCCCAAGGGCCGTAGCACTTGCGTCGGTCGTTTTTTTACCCCCCCCCCCCTCTCCCACAGGATCAACAGCTTGCCGTTACGAGGGGCGTGGCGCGCGGCTCGGCTTAGGCTCGCGGCATATGTACAGTACGCCCCGATCGCTCCATTTGCATTCAGATGAGAAAACGCACACCGAAGTTTTACAGTTCTTTGCGTCTAATTGGACGAGCAGGCGCGCAGGAGAGAGAGAAAGAGAGAGATTTAATAAGCAGGTGGAATTATAGCGAGGCTGAGGGAATTTCGAGAGATTTGGTAAGGGGGAATGAAAGAGGGAATGTTTATTTTATACGGAGTTTGGAGTGGAGCTTGAGGTATGAGTAAGACGGAGTTTGACAAACTTTTTTGGCTGTAAGTTGATCGAGATAATATTTTAAAGGTCTTGGGAGGATATATTGGATGGTAGAAGGTCGCGTGTCAATGTTTAGATTAAGAAATAGATTGTTTTTAGATTTATTGCGATATGTAGGTTCTTTAATGAAAATGAGTGGTTCTCAAAATTAAGAAAATAGTCTATCTTATTTAGCAATCACAAGAAACTGTTGATAAGATTTTATAAATCTTTTTCTAATTTCTTAAAACAAAATAGCTTTCATTTCTTGAACGTTTAAAGAAAATCGTTTAAACCTTGTGCGCTAGTCACTTTTTAAAGTTAAAAAAATTTGAGAAAAACATGTTTGAAATTTCAATTTTGCTTGCTATCTAGCGTAAACTTTATTGATTTTATCAGTTTTTTATTAGTTCTATCCATCGATAAATATTTTTAGAATAAAATACATTGCTTATAACCTTGGGGAACTGTCGACATATGGTCGCTCGATATGGGCAAATGTATATGTCTGCTGAATAACTTTTTTGTAACCTAAATATTATTATATATTATTTAGATTGTATAAAAGTTAATTAGGGCTAAAATTAAAAATGTTTGTGGAAATTAATCCATATCGAATGGATATATATTATCGAGAGTCCACTGTTATAAGGTAAAAATATAAGAATATCGGTTTTTATTATTAATAATTAAAAAATTGCTCGAAAGTGTATAAAGGGCATATAATTTTTTAATCTTCTAAAAATATTCTATTTCATATTTTGAACATCTTGCATTTCGAATAATGCTTCCAATGCGTTATACTTTTATGTACAACAATACCAACAAGATGAAATTTGCTATGGCTATAAAAAAAAGGGTGCTATCGATACGCCGATCCGGATAGCGTCGGTGCTGAGATCCTAGTGCACAGCCGATACTGTACTATCGTATAGTGCCCATAACGCATCCGTATCGATCTAGTAATAAATATTTTTATTTCTACTGAAGGCTTGAACCACGTTGAGATGTATTTGCATGATTTAGGAAATGAATTTTTGATTTTTATGCTGGTTCATTTGAAAAAGATTCGCGTTAAGATAGAAGTATCTGCAGTATAGTAAAATATATGTGTACGCTATTGTGCATACAAACATGGGCAAAATGCGTATTTTTAAAAATAGATAAATGATGAAGATATAAGATGATTGAGTATCTAATATTTTTAGTGTTTAAAAAGTTTCTGAAATATTTGTGAATGATTTATGTTTCATATTGTACATACGGAGAACCATATGTTCTTGTTCCCGTCCAAAGCAAGATATCACGACAGAAAAATAGTAACACAATAAAAAACACTATTTTTATTTTTAATATCACTTGACAATGACAATGACGACTATAACCTATAATGCGTTCACGCATGCAAGTCTAAAATGATACTAATATACGCATTTATTATAAGATAAAACAAAATAAGTCGAAAATTTACGACATTCTAATCGATATTGATTTAACTAGAATTTACATACTCTTTAAATACACATGTATTTGTTTAGTATAATTTAAGCATAGCTTTAAGTTTTATAAAAATATACATGATTTCTATCTGGAACAGTTGTACCTACAGATATTTTTATAATAAAGAGATAATTTTTATGCAGATATGTATCTAGATAAATTTATCCATGGTATTTAATTTATAGCTCGCTATCAACAAATTTCATTTGTAAATTAAAGTGTTTTGTAAACATAACATTTTAATCTGCTAATGTAATTTTTTGAAAATTGAAATGATTTAGTTTTTGATGTTCTTTAACAATTGATTTTATTAAGTTCAGTCGGTGCTTCGTTAGTCTAATGGTTAAAAACCATAATCCTTTTCAAAACTTTTTTTCGTAAACAGTAATTAATTTATAGTTAAGATTACTACGAATTACCATGATTAAGAATTAATATGTGTTTAATAAATTCAATGTTAAAAATAATCGGTAGTTCTTTACCGATATACGATGAATAAATCGTCGGCAAAACTAAAGGGATTCTAAAGATCATCATAATCTCCTACACACTAATTTACTTCTTTTCTATAACAAGATTTGGCGTAAACAGTATTCACATGTATAATACCGTAATCGCATATAATTTATAATATTTTTCTTATCATATCAATGTTTAACTCAGCAGCCATTTAAATCACACCCCAGCCGTACAAATTATTCACATCCGCAAACCCTACACTCGCCCAACATCTATATACATCACTCCCTCGTCGAAAAGAAAAATTCATGCGAAAACACGAGCCCCCGCAAAAATGAATCCCCCAGCGAATTTTTCCACCTCCCCTCCCAAATCAAATTGAACGACATATATACGTACATACACTTTCTCGTCTAGGGCGCGGCGCCCACTTTCATCAGCGTCTCTCCTAATCGCTCGCCATTTTTGCGGTTGCCGCGCATAAATTTGCATGAGAAGCGCGAATCTCCGTCTCTCTTCGCTGATATAATCGCACGAGTGAAAAAAAAGCAGAAAAGAGAACGAAAGAGAAAAATCCCCAAGGTCCGAGAGCAAGCGAATTTTCACGTGGAAGTTCCACCTTTTTCGCGGAGCGCCCGCCGCTTGCTCTATTTGCGGGAGTCGCTGCTCTTTTTCCTTGGATCTGAATTTTCATGAATCTCTCTCCCGTCTTCTCAGGCGCGGGTCGGAATAATTGCGTGGAATCGTAGCAGGGTGATTTTTTATTCTTTCTGTTTTTTTTTTGCTTGAGTGAGGAGATTTAGGTATGCATTGCAATGCGCGATGCGACACTTTCGTTGATGGGACGGCGTGGGGATTTTTTTATTGCTGTTGAATTGATTGAGGTAATTATGATGCAAATAGTGAAGGAAACAGGATAAAATTAATTTTCTTATTATCTGTATAGAATGTAATGGATAGCCAAAAACATATTTTTGCAAAACGCCACAGAGAAGACCTATTAGGCACCATCATTGGCGATGTTTCACACCTAGACATTGCATTTCACATATTTATGCAAAAAGTCAAGGAGGACACCTTTTAGAGACCATCATCGGCAACCTTTAACACTTGGACATGGCATTTAAAAAGTGTAAGTACATGTCAAGGAGGAGATCTTTTAGACGCCATCATCGGCGACCTCTAACACCTACACATAGCATTTCAGATGTTAATACAAAAAGTCACAGCGCAGACCTTTTAGACACCATCATCGGCGCCCGTTAACACGTGGACGTCTCATTTTACATATTTATGTAAAAAGTCTAGGAGAAGACCATTTAGACACCATCATAGGCGACCTTTATACCTGGACATCGCATTTTACATATTTATGTAAAACGCCATAGAGAAGTCCTATTAGGCATCATCAATTGCAATCTTTATCTCCTAGACATCGCATTCTAAAAATGTATTCATTAAGCCACGAAGTCGTCCTTCTAGATATCATCATCGGCGACCTATCATTCATAAACATTAGGATGGTCCAAAATCTCCCAAATCTAAAATTTTCTTCTTTGTAACTTCTTCAAAATCTTATAATAGGCTTCAAAATTAGATATTTTTCCGCCGGTTGTCTGAAGTTAACAATAAGCGGTCTGTACCACCGCAAACAGCTTTTACCATTGATTTTGAGCACTTTTATTACGTCAGGTGAAGCAAAAATACTTGTATGTTAATTTATCCATTTACCAATTTTTTTTACGTTTATCCCAATGTGATAAAAAATATGAACTGTATTTATACAATTGACTATGTGTAATGGTGATCAAATATTTAAGCAATACATGTGATTTTACTATATATTATTGTAACTTGCATTGTAACATATTGGTTATACCTATACATATTGATTATAAATTTTTACTATTCTAACAAATAAATATATATATACAGGTGATAAATATAATGTTAGTCAAAACTCTATGTTATTTTTTAATATTACTCATCTTTTTTCATTGAATTACACTAAGATAACATACAAACAACTTTCTTTGGTTAACAGTGGTGCTATAACGATAGATATTTAAAGTTAAAAAAATCTAAGTATTTACTTCTACGTTAAGGAAACTTCAATTTGTTAGTTTTTGGATTAACATTAAATTATGATGCAACTGCTGATGTTTTTTCAAATATATTTAATCTTTTATGTCTAAATGTTTATTTATAATAAAATTAAATCGTGTTCATTGTCATTTTAATACTTCTAACCTTGAAATGTAGTATCTTTTATAATAAATAATCATAGATATTGGTATTATATTTTTGAAAAAAAAATAAGATATTGAGTAAATGAAAACAAGTTTTTAAGCTATCGAAAAGAATAATTATAATTCATAATTTTGATTATAATTTTGAAAATTATTGATAATACGAGTGACCAAAGTGCATTATGGATGTATGAGTGTAAATATTAAATTATATTTGTACTCTAATGTCCAATGTATTTGAACAAGTGGAAAGCGCATTAGTATCTCAATATAATGCACATTAAATATTAGAGTATTGTCATTGACCACGAAATTAATTTCTCAAGTTTGTATATTAATTGTAATTTCTCTTTATGTTTCAGGTAAGTCCATGGAATTAATCAATTCTTTTAACCTTTCTAACACGTAAGTTATAAGCATTATATTTATTTTATTCTAAAACATGAATAACGCCCGAAAAATTACTGCGAATGGATTGGTATATAAAACAAAATAAAATAATAAAGCAATAATGAAAAATAATATAGAAATAACAGTAAATAACATAAAAAATACAATATATCGACGGTTGAGTAGAAGAAGAGGTTAACTCAGATTACGCTTGAAGAAGAAACTAACTCGGCGTTTGCTTGAAGAAGAGGCTAACTCGGAAATCGCGTACAGAAGGACTACTTTGATTAATTATTTCTCATTTTTAATTTTGTAAAGAACAACAATAAAAAAATAGCAAAACGCCGCGAAAATTAATTTTTCTATTTTTTAGTATTATTCTTTACAAAATTAAGGCAGGTATGCGGTGGATTTGCCCTATTTATTCAATAATTTTTATTTCATACAAAAAATAATCTTTATTGTTCAAACTTTTTACATATTAAAATAAACATTTTAGAGATATAAAAATTTTTTTTTTTTTTTTTACGGATTTTTCTTGACAAAATGGTCGCCTCAAAATTGTTCTTTTGTTTGACTGTCGACACTATATCTCACCAACGGATCATCTGAAATCAAAAAACTAAAAAGATTCTTAAAACTTATAGTTTTGGCTATTGCATAGTCTAGGATATTTCAATTTTACCGGAAAAAAACAAAATGGCGGACTTTTGAATTTTTTGGCTCTTTTTTTGCAACATAAATTGTTTATAACTTTTTGAAAAATTTATTGATCGTTATAATCCTAGATCATACAAAAAGAACATATGTCTATATATATATATAACCAATGCAGTATGCGTGATTCTACGTAACAGATTACGTAAGATATATTATTGTTTTATTAAGAAAATTTACTGTCTTCATGTCTCTCATAATCCCCCTATTTTCTACAACCTATCCTCTATACTCTTCTTATGCTCCCGTAAACCGTAAACTCCCTCCCCTATAGATATTTCTCTCGCTTTAAACATAAACATAAAAAATTGCGATCTAAAATTAAAATTGAACTGTAAAATATTTGATTAGATATTACATAAATAGATTCAATTACTCTGATCTAATCATAATTTCTCTATTTGAGATTCGAAAAAGTCATATTCTTTAAGTAATTTGCAAGAAAAGTTGTTTAACAATTTTTTACATAAATTTTCATTAATTTGTTAAGAAAAAAATACCGCCTCCACGTTCTCCATGCCTCCCCCCCCCCCCGCCCCTTTCTCCTACCTATACTAATTTTCTCCCGTTATGCTAACGTACCCTTCCAACACCTAGGCATTGACCCTAACACGTTTGATAAGCGTTAAAAATGTTTATATCATTATTTTCATTCTTTTCCTTTTAAAAGAAAAATGTCCCCTCGACCTCACCCATACCCCCCTCCACTTGCGATGCTCATATCATTAGTTTCAATATTTTGTTAAGAAAAATACCCCCTTTCACGACCTCCATACCTTCCCCCCCCCACTTTTTTTACATATCCTAATTTTGTCCAATTATGCTAACGTACCCTTCCATCATCTCCAAATTGATCCTGCTAGCACTATGTCATAGTTATAACATGTTTAATTTAGTGTTACGCCTATTTCCGATTTCAGTGATTACTATCATTCTTTTAGTATAGGGATACAGATATACTTGCGAAAAACATTGTCAAGTATTAAAGTATGCATAATATAAAACACTATATGATAGAAAAAGTCAAATATAATGTTTAATATTATTGATGAAAATTTCTATATAACAGATATCTCGGCAACAGAAAACTTTTAAAAATCATTTTAGCAACAATAATTTGGAAAGCCAAAAAATTTTAAATAAAATTGCCAAACATATATAATCTTAAAAAGCTTTTTTCGGAGGTAAAATATGTTTATTTTACTTTCAACCCATTAACGGGGTAAAGCGCGTGATAGGAGTTAATGCGTACATGGACGTACGTACTTCAGTATCCCTCCCCCTCCCTTTACCCTCCGTCAATATCGCACCAAGACATCTAACATAAGATATAAATCAAATGAGAAATATTACAGTTAATGATACATGATATTCGTACAGTATATTTTGCAATCTTAACTATCTCTAATTATTATCTTAATTTTTTTTAATATTTTGTAATAAATAAAATTATTATATAACAATCAAAAAATACGTTACCAAAGTAAAAATATTTTATAAATAATTATACATATCTTTTTATTTATTTTTTTATAAACGGGACGAGCCCTTTTACATTTTTATTGCAATCATATTTTTAACTTTGCATATTTTTAGGGCTGCGACCCTCTCAACACATCAGAATAATGCCCGACCTACGTCAATAATTAGTCCGAAATTATCTATAAGTACATATAGTTATATATTATTGTATATAACTATATATAGTTATATAGAGACAAATCCAAAATATAACTATAAATTACTACAT
The DNA here is from genome assembly GCA_949152435.1 of Gastracanthus pulcherrimus. Lineage (NCBI taxonomy): Eukaryota > Metazoa > Arthropoda > Insecta > Hymenoptera > Pteromalidae > Gastracanthus > Gastracanthus pulcherrimus. The sequence continues at coordinate 20,227,382 of OX424572.1, read as the reverse complement.
ATAATATATAATTACATATAATCGTATATAATTGTATATAATTATATATGTAAGTTCTTTTACCCTGGTAGCGCATTTTACAATCTTATTTTTTCCGAATTATTATACAATAATCAAACTTTTCAATAACGTATTTCATAACCTTAATTTTTCCTTAATTTTTTTTATATTAATCTAACTTTTGTTATCAATTTTTTCTTAAATTACTGACTCTATATATTTAACATTGTTTTTACCTAATAATACTTTCTAGGAATAACAGTTTACTTGTTATTCTGTTTAGTCTCGAACACTAATCCCCTCTTTGTTTTCAATAGTCGAACATAAAAAGTTCCCAAACCTCCGGCAAAAACCCAAACCTTATCATAAGACTAACTGTTACTAACTTTCCTACTTCCAATAAATACTTCGCTTTCTTATGCCACATACGATTATATACATATATATAGGAAAAAATTTCAGTGTTCCAACTTAACGATTTTCGAAAAGTACCTATCTTTTAGAGGTATCATGTATCTTTGGTTATTCATAACCAATTTAAACGTACAAAAAATTGAATTGAATTTTTCTTCATGGCCAAAAACATGAGTTTTGTTTCGATTAAAATGGTTCAACACTGTAGAAATGGCAAGCAATCAAAGATGACCTAAAAATAAAAAAAAAAGCGCATGCGCAAATAAGTTTCCCAAAGTGAGTGTATTATTATTTTTGGAAGGAACTTGTTTTTGTCTGAAAGCTGGCTAAAAGATCAAGAAATTCATTTTTAGTACGTTAAAAATGGTACTAAGGAGCTACCTACAATTTTTTTTAAATATCCATTTTTAGTCATTATGAAAATTTAGAATATTCAACTAGGTTACACAGAGGACCTTAAAGGTTGAAACTTGTTTTGAGGGCGATTTTCAATATGTACTTTCATATAAAAAACCGGCAAGAAAATGGTGATATAGGTGGAATATATATATATATATATATATATATATATATATATATATATATATATATATATATATATATATATATATATATATATATATATATATATATATCTTCTAAGATATATTTTTATTCTAAGTAAAATCAACGTGTGTTTCAGTAGATTCGGCTTTTTATTTCGCTCCAGGCGATCGTAATCTCAATCTGCATTGAATGCATTTTTGCCCGGTGTTATCCATGTGACCTAGCATACGTTTTTGAGGATAAGACAAGTCTTTTATCTATACAATTATCGTTACTGATATTATGTATACCGTTCTTTTCCCAGGGTCAATCTAAAAATATTCACTTTTCCGGTTTTCGCATTGAAGTTCCACCATCAAATATCGTTCGATGATGAACTTAAAATCTATTACTGCGGGTATCAGTCTTTAAATTATCAAGAGACCCATCACTAAATTGCTAATTTTTTTAATCCGCTATGCATAGAGAAGAGTACAGTTATTTTTTGTATATATATATATATATATATATATATATATATATATATATATATATATATATATATATATATATATATATATATATATATATATATATATATATATATATATATATATATATATATATATATATATATATATATATATATATATATAAGTCAGGCCAGCAAAAATTAATAAAACATTGCGCACCTAGTTCTTCCATTTCGTCACCAAAATATTTTCGTAATTTTAAATCCAGCATAACTTTTCATATGAATATCCTCAAAGATGCTCCGATCACTCAAATTAATGACATTCATGTCAGCTTTCCTTTATACTTGGAATATGAGACATACATACAATTGACCGTAATGTATAATATCTACGTCAAACTTTTATAGTATGACGCTTATTTTAGTCGCAAAAAGCAGGCTAAAAAAATTTGCAGTAATGCTAGAAGTCCAAAATATAAAACCTAGCTAAGTGCTTTGTTTTCTAGGACGTTCAAACTTTGTTATAGGGTTTTATTGAGAAGATATTCAAGAGTAGAAAATAATATTTTATTTTTATGCTATCATAAAATGACGGTGCTGGAGAGTAAATCATTTATCATCGGCTTTCTCATCGGCGGGTCAGTAATTCCCGAAACAGTTGGATCTTAATCAAAAAAACAATCTCTAATCTTTTATAATATAATAAATATCGAAGTACGTACAGTATTCTTAATCCGATAAAAATTCGTTTGTCTATAAGTCATATTTCTAAAAAACTGCTGCCAATTTATTGGCACTTAACTTCCTCAAACTAAATTAATTGTTCCAATATGAAATTATTAGTTATAATAAATTAATTTAATATTGCTATAGCTCTTTCTAATTTATAGTTAAAAAAAGATGTGCTTTTATATCACTAATGGGTTGATAATTTTTTACTAAAATTACAGAATGATAGGTAACAATCCTTATCACAGCAATTGTTTCTAGGTACGTAATTTATTAAAATTATTTAAATATTTAAATTAAATGTAATCAGACGTTAGTACGTAGATTCACTGAATTCCTAAACATACCTATACAATTTTGTGAACGATTTGCCTCATAGATTCCCAAGATACAACCATTTAGACTAAATATGACTTTTATCGTGTATAACAAAAGAAGGGAAAGAGCCTATCCAAAATTTGTGATAGGTAATTTTATACTCTTTTAAATGCATTTTCACTAAATTGATATAATATTTGTAACATACCAAAAACTCAAAGACTAAAACTCAAAAATTCAAAAATCTAAAAATTGTTATAATGGAATTACGAGTTCAAATGATGCCGAATTACTGCAGAATTCGCTACTGAACGATAATCGATTTTTTTTACAAAAAGATTTTTCTCTCTTCAAAAGAAAAGATAAACCCTAAAAAATTTTACAGAATATTCTTCTCCGTTATCCTAATCATCTCAATTCTTTTAAAAAAATTTCCTTGTTATATTTCACAGATATAACCATTTGAAAAAAAGATCATTTTCGGAATAACAAAATAAGGGAAACAGATTATTCCAAACTTCAGGTCGAAAAAGATAGGTAATTTTATGATCTTTCAAATGCATTAACACTCAATCTATGATATTATTTCTACGATATCGAAAATCCCGAAAAGTTAAAACTCAAAAATCGAAAACCGTTAAAAAAACAAAAACGCATCGGAAAACAAAAATAATTATTTTTTAGCAGCTTTCCTTGAAGCAAATAAAAAAAATGATCCGCAAAACATTAATTTTCACCGTGTATATTCAAAGTAATGCCACTCCACATCCATGCGTATACACACAGACACACACACACGCACGCACGCACGCATGCACACACGCAGTCACGCATACACGCACGCTCGCACGCAGGCACGCACGTGCGCCCGTACGATGCACGCACGCACGCACGCACACACATCAATACAGACATTTTCTAGAAATAGTGTATTTTGATTCCTAACGTCTCAAAACATGTTTCTAACATGTTTTTGGTATACATTTTTTTAGTATCACAAGCTTCCTCTGTGAAGAAGCAAAAATTTGTTTGTTAAAATCGTAATTTTTGTTTTGAATGTTAACTATTTACGTAAAAGTGCATATTTATCAAAATTCGTACGTACTTCCATAATTTTTGTATTGTAGAAAATAATTGTTATTTGCTTTTTGTTCCAAGTCACAATGTTTCAAAGGTCCCCGCGCCGCTGATTATGGAGCTGTTGAAAAAGACTCACAGTTATATAGCTGTAACACCGCTATTTTATTAAAATAAAGTAAATAAAAAATTGTTTTTCACTCTTGAATATTTAGACTATAAGATCCTATACACAGATTTTGTGTTAAGTTTATCAATTTAAAGTAATGAATTGCAGAAGATACCTATTATTTTAGCCCACTCAAGTGTCACCTACTTTGGGACATGGTCTTTCACTTCGGAACACTTTTGTTTAATCCAATTTTAATCACCATAAATAAAAAAAAATGTTTTAAATATGTTTCATTGTTAGTTCTTGAAATTTTTTAAAGAAAATATTTACTTATTAGAATAACTAATATTTATTGTAAGAGTGTATATGAATTGGTAGAGGTATATCTATTGCTCATCTTCTTACGTTACACAGGTATCCCAAACTTACCGCCAAGTAACGGCAATTTGAATTTAATGTAAAAAGTCATAATTCATTGTACGAACTACCTAAAAATCTAAAGGTTTGTAAATAGGCTTCTTTAATAATGTTACTTCAAATACTCGAACCGCCGCAGCTACATATACTTAGAAAGTATCAAAACCAATGTCCCATCCTGGGCAACTCTCACGTATAATTAAAAATAAATGCACTTCAATATTGCAATAATAAATTAAGCGTCGTTCTCGCGCAGCACGTGTTACAAAGATAGATTTGCTCATATATTGGCGATAAGATAAATAAATAGTAATCAGTTGTGTCAATCTTTTGTCTTATCGATCTAGCAGTTAGTGAATATTCCATAAATAATTATTCATTATATATACCAGCTTCTATTTAATCGTCTTGCATTTTCTCTGCATCTTTCTAATAAATTAATGATAAATTTATTCCTTTCAAAAAAGTGAATTCGCGAAAACAATGACTTGGCTACCTGCTGATAATACGGAAACGTGTATTAACAGTCCGTCAAATTATTCGTGTCAATCTTCCTTTCTGACGTTTTTATCGTTCTTAGTTCACTATGCAGGTCAGCCCAGACATAAGTTTGAAAATGACTACGAAGAAAACAACGACTATGATTTTATCATTGTTGGGGCAGGATCTGCCGGATGTGTTTTGGCAAATCGTCTGAGTGAAATAAAGAAATGGAAGGTAATACATTTGTTTAAGTATGCAATTACATTTTACTATATGTTATATTTATGTATGATAGTATGCAATAATATTTTAATATATGTAATTTAAAAATTTTAAGAACAACTTTTAATTCATCGTATAGTAATATATTATAGTATATATTTTACTATATGATCGTATATACTAGTGTGTAAATATATATGATTACATATAATCACATACAGTTTCATAATAGGTACCATATATAAATATTTTTATAGAACAAAAGTACATATAGTATAATGGAATTAAATGTCTTGAAACGTGCTACAAATTTTTCTTTAATTTTGTATAATAATATAAGGAAATACGTATTTATTACCAGTATTCAATTCCAAAACAAAAACAAAATTACGATATTGCAGATATTATTACTTGAAGCTGGAGGCGAGCAACCTCTAGTTACCGAAATACCATCGATGATACCATTGTTATTTGGAAGTAGCATAGACTATGGTTATTACACCCAGCCAGAACCAATAGCGTGCCAATCGTATAAAAATAAATCATGCTTTTGGCCACGAGGAAAAGTCATGGGTGGCTCCAGCTCGATCAATTTCATGTGGTACATACGAGGCAGCAAGCAAGATTTCGATGATTGGGCAGATCTTGGAAATCCAGGATGGAGTTACAAAGAAGTCCTGCCGTACTTTAAAAAATCAGAGGATTTACGAGATCCAGAAGTAAGTTATATATGTGGTCTAATATATAAGTTAATTCAAAATTTAGCATTGATACGTTTTATCTGCTGGAACGGATTTCCCTATCCACTCAACTTATGATTTTAAATGTAACGATAAATTGAATAGTACTATTTAAGATTATATTTATAAAATGAGGAGCATCAGAAAAAAGTCTGAATAATTCTAATTCAGTTAAAAGTTGACTTTGAATCTCATGTGCATTATAATTTATGGTCTCCTTGTTTGATGAGAATACTCAATATTGTCAACAGATAGCCGTCGGTACGAGTGAGAGCCACGGCAAAGGTGGCTACTTAACAATCGATCGATTCCCTCACCACGACGCGAATAATGACATATTCATCGACGCTTGGAAAGAACTGGGTCTCGATGAAATCGACTACAACTCCGAAGACATGGTGGGAGTCTCGAGAATGCAGTCCACGAGTCTGGATGGTACTCGTCAAAGCACCAACGAGGCCTTCATTAATCCCATACGTGGTAGAAGACGAAATCTCGTAATCAAGACCAATTCTCAAGTCACGAAAGTCATCATCGATCCAAAAACAAAACGTACCATGGGCGTCGAGTACGTCACTGGCCAGGATAAGAGAAGGAAGCAAGCATTCGCGAAAAAAGAGGTGATCGTTTCAGCTGGAGCAATTGACTCGCCCAAACTTTTGATGCTGTCTGGAATTGGTCCAGCTGATGAACTTCATGAGGCGGGCATCGATCTGATCAAGGACTTGCCAGTGGGACATAATCTGCATGATCACGTTACCTTGACGCCAGTTGTTACTATTAATTTAAACAAAGCGTCGACTGTAAAGGGTACGTCGGAAATGCAATTAGATGTCGCTAAATGGTTCCAGACTCGCCAAGGTCCTGCATCAGGTATTGGCCTTGTGGATTGGGTAGCGTATATTCAGACGCAGTTTGAAACACGCAAAGGCGTGCCAGATATCGAGATTGGATCGCTCTTTTATGTTTCCGATAAGTGCAGCAGTTCAGATGACTGCAATTACTATCCGTATTCGTATTACGATACAGTGACTATTTATGTAGCTCTGTGTGCACCAAAAAGTAGGGGTGAACTAAAATTGAACAAAACTGATCCAACCTGGAGTCATCCGTTGATTTACGTTAACTATCTGACGCATCCGGATGATGTGAAAGTTCTAGTGGAAGGAGCTAAGATTGCCAAGAACATTGCGGATACAAATGTCCTTAAGGAAAATAAGTTTATGCGATCAAGTGAACCAGTTGAAGGATGTGAAGATTTTGAAATTGATAGCACGGAGTATTTCGAATGCATATCTAAAGCGTATACGTTGACATCTTACCATCCTGTGGGAACATGCAAAATGGGACCTGAAACTGATGAAGAGGCGGTTGTTGATCCAAGACTTCAAGTTTATGGTATCCAAGGACTACGAGTAATAGATGCTTCGGTGATGCCAAAGATAACGAGAGGTACAACGAATGCACCAACGATTATGATTGCTGAGAAAGGAAGTGATATGATAAAGGAAGACTGGCTTTAAAAGGTTAACAATATCTCATGCTCATTTTTCATTTATCGTGTTCAAAATAATCATTACAAAAATATTGCAAATGCATAACCATAAGAAGCACAAACACGTTTGTTATCCTATGTAAATGTTAGTTTTTAGTGTTAGATTAACATTAATTATATCGCTCATCTCAAATACTATTTTAAAACTTGTAAATATATACATATATATTTAAGCAAAAATAAATTAAACTAAAATTAAGAAGAAGACATCTGTTTTACTATTATCTATCGCCGTGATAAAATAGGAGTATATATGTAATATATAATTATACGTTATCATATATATGTACGTATTCGAAACTTGATAATATATGAACATACATCAGTATATCAATGGCCCTTACGAAGACTGGCACGTCTGTTGCGTTTCCCACGAAGAGAAACACATATGAATTTTCTCCACGAAGACTAGCACTTTTCATGATTTACCCATGAATACTAGCACATTTCGCGACTTTCCGCCGCCTGACTTTGTTGGACTACTTTTATTTATTCGGGTAGCTTAATCTTCTCAGGTAAACGTATTATTTTTTTGAGTACCAAAAGAGTCTAGAACTCGACCCGAATCTGATAAAAAAAGAATCGACCCGACTCTTCGACAGTTTATCGGTACACTTTTAGATTAACACTTTTCATGAATTTCATAAAATATATAAATTATTGGTCTTCGTGGGAAACTCGTAAAATGTGCTAGTCTTCGTGGGAGTTTCAAATTTGCCAGTCTTCGTGGGAGTTTCAAATGTTCTAGTCTTCGTAAGGGCCGTAGATATATGATTATGTATGAGCTAATATGTTCATATATGATTATATATAATGGGATAAAATTATGTACTATAATATATATATTATAGTATTATTATATTATAATAGTATTGGGAGTTTAAAGTTGCAATACGATACCAGCAGACATCACGTGAACTATGACAATGGCCGGTCAGAGTATACATATTACATTGGATTTATATGAGAGATTCATTTATAAATTAAAATAAAAGTATTTTATATGAAAATAAGTGTTATTGATGCAACTGAAGGCTGTATGCTAGTGAAGAAACATAATAAAATCCTCCAGAACTGTGGTAAAATGTCTTAATGTCATTATTTTTGGATTAATCACGTGCGGCTTTTAAAATTCGGGCGTTTTGCCTATTATTTTGCCTCAGAAATATAGTTTATGATCTTTCAATACTCGGCTGTAACATACCAAAAAACTCGAAAACTAAAACGCAAAAATCCAAAAATCCAAAAATCGGTTATAATAGAAAAATGAGTCGATGAATCATTAAATTTATTTTTAGTTTCGAATCTTCTTTAAAAAACGAAAAAATAGACACTGCTTGGTAAATAACTACCATGCCATTCTTGAGATATAGGCGATCAGAAAAAATATTTTTAAAATACATAACCTCAAATATCTCGAAATATAAAAGTTGTTGTGATCTGGGCTTAAAATTCATTCAAAAGATACTCAAGAGCTACCGTTTTTGAAAGTTTCAGATCAAATGTTGCCGATTTACTTCAGAATTCGCTACTGAATAAGAATCGATTTTTTAAAAAAAGATTTTTCTCTCTTCAAAAGAAAAAGATAAAGACTCAAAAGTTTTGCAGAATATTCTTCTCCGCATTCCTAATCATCTCAAATTTTATTAAAATTTTCTTTTTTATATTTCAGATATATAACCGTTAGAAAGAAAATTACGATTTCGTGAATTACAAAACAATGGAAATACTCGTAGCTTATTCAATTTCGGGTTGGAAAGGATAGATAATCGTATGCTCTTTCAAATGCATTATCACTCATTTGATGATATTATTTCTACGATATAAAAAAAAACCTAAAACTGAAAAATCGAAAAACCGCTAAAAGAACAAAAACGTGTAGAAAAACAAAAAAAAAGATTTTTGAGCCGCCGTCCCTAAAGAAAAACAAAAAAAATGAGCCCCGAAACATTAATTTTTGTCGTGCATATTTAGAGTAAAGTTGATCCACATCCATATACACTTACATACACACACATGCACGCTCACGCACACGCACACCAGCGCAGCCAAAACCGACGCCCGAACCGTGTAAAAGCATATCTATATATACCATAAAGGTGTAGTGCCGGACGTCGCTTTTGGCTACACGGACGTACACACACACGCACATGCACGCACACACACACACACACACACTCACACATACACACGCACGCACACACACACGCTCACACATACACACGCACGCACACACACGCACACCCACACATATCCATATAGACATTTTCTACAAATAGTGTATTATGATTCCCAGTATCTCAAAACATGTTTATAACATGTTTTTAGCAAAAATGCCTAGTTATATACATCAAATAGTTGCTTTTATAAAACATTTTACCTTTCATCATATTTTTCTACATCTTTCTTCTATGTATTGAACAAATCTGTAATGCAATTTATTATTCCGTAATTTATTAGAGAATCAGAGTAGCTTTCGCGCTTACTTTTGAATGACGTTTTGGGAGGCTTTCAAAGTTTCGAACTTTGGGCATCAGATGGAGCTACTTGTCGCTTAAAGTAGCGAATAGTCATATGTGGCTACATGCATGGTAGTACGTAATCACGTATGTACACATATTTCTCTCAAAGCTTGAAAACAAGGTAAAATTCAATATATAATAATGCTTATTAGGGTGATTATTTTCCAGGAAGCAACCTTAATAATAAAAATGTATACAATAATTTGTTTATATATTACAATATGAGAAATATTATAGTATGAAAACGAAATTTTAAGTGACGAAAAAAGAGTTATTGTTATGTAAAATAGGTACTCTAGTGGAACCGCGTTATATCGCCCCGCGCTATATTGCCGCCTGAAGCGAATTCTCCTTCACGCGCTGCAATATCTTTTTTGAGGTTGATTGTCACACTAACTTTTAGATCATAAAACGATTACAAGACAACTTAGAATATAACTAATATTGTAGAGGCACTACTAGTCGACCTTCTATCACAAAACTAAAATTTCAACTGATATAACAGATATGGGAACTTAATTGGAAAAGTGTGACGCGTGCTATTATTTATAAAGTATATCTAATTTTCATGTGGAAATATTTTTGTTGTCTAATACATTACTATAAAAAATAAATTGATATTGGACACGAATCATGTTTTAAGTGTAATAGCATGTTCAAAAAGATATAAATGAGTAAAAGATGTACAAATTTTATTGAAAGAATAGTAAATATAACTTTTCAAACGTAAGTAATTTTACGAAAATATGATTTCGCATATCTTAATGTGTTAAGTTGCGAACTTTCTTCATAACAATAAAAGTATTACATGATATAGTAGACACGGTAATAAAAATTATAATGGTAATAAATAGAAAAATTCTATTTAAATTTTCTTTTTAATTATGTACACTATTTAGTGCGGGAATTGCTGAAATTTTATAAAATATTCATTCCAATAATTTTTTAGGATGCCGTTGCTTTTAAAGTCTGTAAAATCGCACATGGGTCCACTTTTGCTCAATGAAAGGCAAGTGAGTTTCGCTTTTGTCTAAATATAAGTATTATAAATTTTTATAATTATAAATAATTATTCACTACTCGGTCGGTAAAAATCAAGACGGGAAATTTGAATTCTTAATTGACTTTCAGACTCCCTTAATACTATTTTAAAGTAATAATAAAAAGTATTTACTTGAAATTAAATGTTTGTATTTTCGAACATTTCAAGCTTCATGATGAAAAAAAGATGGCGGTGCAAACAAACTCGTGAGTCGCTCGCTATTTAATGTAGCACACTATTTTGAGATATAATCAAGCAGGCATTCGCATGGCATATAAAAAATAGAGATATCAAAGAATAATATAGAACTTCATTTTATTCAATACGTATCATGTATACTTATTTATCTGAATGTAAATACGAAGGAGGTCAAGTACTAGAGAGTGGTCGACTACTAGTGCATCTACTCTATTTATTTATTAATACGAAATAATATGCGATTATCATATTTATAATTTTAAACTTAAGATTTTAATCAGTGTTACAAGAATTTTCTGTATTAAAAAGTGACAAAAATAACATAAAAGAAGATGTCTCTTCTAATTCGATCTGGCGAAGTAGTATTTTCAGTAAATATTTAGTATTTATGAAGTGTGAATTCTACATCAATAATACTAGAGTTAAAAAATATAACAAATTCCAATTAAACAAAAAAAATTATTTGGTTACTCTACTATTTGAATATTTCGATTTTCAAAGATGACTAATATCGAGAAGAAAATCCTCTTATATCAATCTCGTTTATTTATCATTTTCCAATGATGGAGTTGTCAGTTTTGAGACGTTTTTTGCTTTGATTTTCGACTGGTATACATTTGAACCCTCACACAGTAGTACCTAGATATGCAACCTCAGCAAGTAAAAGCATTGCAAAGAAGCCAGACAAAACAATGGGGAGTGGATTCCAGTCGAATTATCTGAAAGCTGGACAAAAAATAAGAAACCGCTGATAACTTATTTAGTGGAATACTTTCGCAAAGAGGAATTAATTAAAAATTTGATACAAATTCGCGCTAAAAAGATTGGTCCAACTTCTATGAGTTTAAAATCATCTATCTCCCAAACAAAGTTAAATGAACCTTCTTATATTTCGAAATTATTCAAAGTTTAGTATTTTTATTTTACTTAGTCAATAAGCTTTAATATCTTATCAATTTTATATTTTGGTTGACTTATAAAGCCTATGCAACTTTAGTGAACAATACAAATTCGTTTCAGATTTTGTCAGCCTACATTTGAAGAATGATTAATCGTATAATTAAGCCAAGTAGACAAAATTTTGTAATTTGTCACAGACGCTTGGAAGACTAAAATGGTTTATTTGGCTTTATTAATTGACTAATCACTCTCTAATAAATGCCTACTTACATAACCAGTGAAGAGATAAGTCTATTCAATTTATAAAAAATATTAAAAACCGTATTTTGTTTAAAAATTTTATATGAATTATATGTTTTATATATAAATCAACTCTACTTTAAGAATATAAGTATAACATCTAAATGTTATAGATTTAGCTTAAAAATGTTACTAGTTATTAGACATGCACATAACCATGCACATGAATACGCGCGCACACATGCACATACACACGCACACACACATACACACATATGTACATACAATTTTGTAAAAACCTATATATTCTAATTCAGCAACCTCGAGAACATTCAAACTCATCATAATCTCACATACCAAAATTTTCATTCTTATGTCTTTGAGAAAACATAAACATATCTGAGAGTCTTAAATATTACTTTAGTATTTTAACTACGTACATTGAAAAGTTTTTTACAATCAAAATGGTTATCTTATTAAATTGTATGGTTTTGTAAATACACGAGATTTTAAGGCTATATATATTGTGCATAAATAAGGTATCTTATATCATAGATTGACCATGTTTGAAGTCTCGATCAATGGTCGAGCCACTATAGAGGCTATCCGATCCGGAAGGGTAATGCTAATGTTAGATTTTCCCATTTTGAAAACTATTTCTCATCCGACTCAAAATTCACGTAATCAGCGACCCTGAAACCCCCTAAATACTATACGTTGAAAAGAAACTGAAAAACTTTTTTCTTAACCATTATAGTGGCTTTTCGGTACTCTAAAGGTGAAGGGTGCCAGCCTGTATTAAACGTTTTAATGAACCAATAAAAAAATTTCCTTTGAAAGCAATCACTGTATCTCATATTTGTTTGCCATAAACACTTGATAAAATCTGTAAATTTACCGTTACAAAACCTTAAAATCTTGCTCCTACGCAACACAAGTTAATACCATTATTAATACTATATTTATTGGGAAAACTTTATGGCGTGCACGTTTCTCGGTTACACGATCAACAAAATTTTTCTTTATCGATAATTTGACTTCTTTTAGCATAAACTATAACATTTACTGTTTACTTTTTCGTTAAAAACTTCTTATCTTTATTTTTAGGAGTGCAAACCAATTTGAAAAAAAAAATTTCTTAGTGGTTTTTATAATATTGGTTTACTTTCTTAAAAAAAAGTTAAAAAGAATTTTAGCGAAAACGAATTCAAATTACTGTCGAAATATTTTTTTGTTGATCATGTCACCTAGAAACGTGCACGCCACAAAATTTTTGCAATAAATTTAGTACTCGGGTAAAAATGGATTTCAGGCAGTTTCATGAATTATCATGAATCCCCATGAATGTTCATGCATGATCATGCGAGATTAAGCTTTAAAATTTTTTGGATTTTGAGATCTTTGTGCATGAGTATGCATTATTATGCCCAAAACTTGACCTGAGACTTGAAGAATGCATATGCATGATCATAGACATTCATGAACGTTTATGGAAGTTCACGAATAATTAAGCACGCTCGTGCATAATTGTTCATAATTTTGAACAAACCTGAATGTTTATATTTTCTGAATCTGCATATAAACTAAAAAAGATTGATAATTTACAGCAAGTCCGTGGGTTACCCAGCTGAGGCGTCGGGATGAAAATGGCGTTGGTTTGTGTTCAATTCTATCTACCCTTGGATACAAATTTTTTCATTTTTTTGCTTTTTTGGAGATAATATTTAGGTGTATATTGTAGCTTAATATTTCTGTAGAATTTTTTTTAATAATAATTTACATTTTTATGCTACTTTAAAGTAATTATTTAAAACTGCATGCAACATAATGCCTGATCACTCATAAACTTACATGCCCATACCTGCATATTCCCAGTCAAATTTCAGGTATGATCATGATTTATGCTCCATTCATGGCAATGCCTGATAACCCCTGACCCATTTTTGCTTGGGATATGTTATCTATAAAGCTAAAGATTAATTCAGCAATGAGAAAAAATAAAAGTTTAAGTCTCGAATTATCATTTCGCTGATAGTAAGATTTGCCAATATTGTGCGAAATGCATACAATCTCAGTATAACGCATCAAATAGCTCAAGATCAGTATTACTGATGCGAACCATATGTTCCAACATCTATTTTTGTAGTAAATCAAATTAATTAAAAGTATATATAATATAAACAAGAAAATTATCATAACAAAGAAATAAAATCAGATAAGTATGACTGATTTATAACTACTGTATTATATGCCACTTTGTGCCACAAGGAGGTTTTGTCATTTTAATTTTAAATGTTGTATATGCGTTTTCTAATAATTAACTATTTTCATAAATCGAAAAAAATATTACCACTCTATACTTGTACAAAATAAAGCTGCTAACTTCTTTAGCAGAATGCTATCGTAAAATGGAAATAATTGAAATTCTTTTTATCAAAATGTTGCTATGAAAGAAAGTGATATTTTGAATCACACACCATATGCGAATGAATTATAATAATAATAATAATAATAATAATAATAACAGTAACAGTAATAGTAATGATAATGATAATGATAATGATAATTATAATGATAATAATAATTATATTAATAATAATAATATTATCTATACAGCTTTTAGAAAGCAAAAATTTAGATTAATGCAAATATTAATAATAACAGAAATTTGTTCATACATTAGCGAAAAGATAAATAGACATTAAATGCAGCTATAATAATGCTATTAGTGCATGGTCATCAGCTTTGTGAATTTATTGCCTTATCCAAACAGTAAGTAGATTTTACAGATTATCTTATCGTAATTATCTTTCATATAAGGCTGCTTTGCTTTTATCGTTTTGCGTTTTGATTGCACCTTTGTAATGAATAACCGCCGTATTTCAATTAAAACGTATAGAATTTACACGAACAATGACTTGGCTACCTGCTGATAATACGGAAACTTGTATTAACAATCCGTCACACTACTCGTGTCAATCATCCTTTCTGACATTTTTATCATTCTTAGTACATTATACAAATCAGCCAAGAAATAAGTTCGAAAATGACTACACAGGAACTTGTTTTAATATTCCTTCGCACATTGTCCTCCTCCAGACTTTCCATAGAGTATGTCCCAAACCCTACAAGGAAGATAATGAATATGATTTTATTATCATCGGGGCAGGATCTGCAGGATGCGTTTTGGCAAATCGTTTGAGCGAGATAAAGAAATGGAAGGTAATAATACATTTGTTTAAATCTGTAATTACATTATTGTTAAATGTAACTATGCGTTATATTTATTTATGATGGTATGCAATAATATTTTAATATATGTAATTTAAAAATTAGAAGAAGAACTTTTAATACAACGTATATCAGTATATTATAGTATATATTTTACTATACGATCCTATATAACAATGTGTAAATACGTACAATTACATATCTGTGGGTTCCCGGAAAAACAACTTAAATCTATTTTTTTGAAAATTGAGTTTCGAACAATTTTGATATCCTTACATAGTAATATTTTTAGATATAAATGCAAATAATCAAAATAGTTTAAAAATTAGTGACCATATCTACTATTGTTTAGTTTTTTTAACATTAATTTAAATGGAAATTGAAACTTAAACCTTATTATCTCAAAAACATGATAGTCCACACGAAGTGGACTTAAGTTATTTTTTCGGAAATCCGCAGATATAATCATATCCAATTTCATAAAAAGTATCATATATAAATACTGTGATAGTGCAAATGTACGTATAATATAATGGAATTAAATGTTTTGAAACGTGCTAAAACTTTTCTTTAATTTTGTATCATAATATAAGGCAATATTTATTCACGGTATTCAATTCTAAAACAAAAAAAATATGATATCGCAGATATTATTACTTGAAGCTGGAGATGAGCAACCCCTAGTGACTGAAATACCATCGATGATACCACTGTTATTTGGAAGTAGTATAGACTATGGTTATTACACCCAGCCAGAACCAATAGCGTGCCAATCGTATAAAAATAAATCATGCTCTTGGCCACGAGGAAAAGTCATGGGTGGCTCCAGCTCGATCAATTTCATGTGGTACATACGAGGCAGCAAGCAAGATTTCGATGACTGGGCAGGTCTTGGAAATCCAGGATGGAGTTACAAAGAAGTCTTGCCGTACTTCAAAAAATCAGAGGATTTACGAGATCCAGAAGTAAGTTGTATGTGTGGTCTAAAATATAAGTAATTTCTACTTTATAACATTGATACGTTTTATCCGCTGGAACTGATTTATCTGACCATTCAAAATGTAGAATTGCCATTAGACTCAAATACTATTTTCACATTACAAAATTATTAATTTATCATTCTGAATAAAAAAATAAAATAATTTTACTGAAGATCTTATTTACAAGATGAGGAGAGTTCTAACAAAATTGAATAATTGTATATGATAATATACATTAAATGATTATATCGTAAATACTGATGTTTATATATATATATATATATATATATATATATATATATATATATATATATATATATATATATATATATATATATATATATATATATATATATATATATATTCATTGATGAGTCAATAATTTTATTAGTAAGCCTGTAACACGTGATATGAGTCTCATTTAAGTCGTAAACTAATTAAATTGCTTAATTTATGACAATTCATAATTTCGTCAACAGATAGCCATCGGCACGAGTGAGAGCCACGGCAAAGGTGGCTACTTAACAATCGATCGATTCCCTCACCACGACGCGAATAATGACATATTCATCGACGCCTGGAAAGAACTGGGTCTCGATGAAATCGACTACAACTCCGAAGACATGGTGGGCGTTTCAAGAATGCAGTCCACGAGTCTGGATGGTACTCGGCAAAGCACCAACGAGGCCTTCATTAAGCCCATAAGTAGTAGAAGACGAAATCTCGTAATCAAGACCAATTCTCAAGCCACGAAGGTCATCATCGATCCAAAGACCAAACGTGCCATGGGCGTCGAGTACGTTTCTGGCCAGGATAAGAGAAGGAAGCAAGCATTCGCGAAAAAGGAAGTGATCGTTTCAGCTGGAGCAATAGATTCGCCCAAACTTCTGATGCTGTCTGGAATCGGACCAGCTGATGAACTTCGTGAAGCAGGCATTGATGTTATCAAAGACTTGCCAGTGGGACGAAATCTGCACGATCACGTTACCTTGACACCCGTCGTTACTATTAATTTGAATGAAGCATCGACTGTAAAGAGTACATCGGAAATGCAATTGGATGTCGCTAAATGGTTACAGACTCGTCAAGGTCCTGCATCAGGTATTGGTCTAGTGGACTGGGTAGCATATATTCAGACGCAGTTTGAAACACGCAAAGGCGTGCCAGATATTGAGATTGGATCGCTCTTTTATGTTTCCGATAAGTGCAGCAGTTCGGATAACTGCAATTACTATCCGTATTCGTATTACGATACGGTGACTATTTATGCAGCTTTGTGTTCACCAAAAAGTAGGGGCTTATTGAAATTGAACAAAACTGACCCGACGTGGAGTCATCCATTGATTTACGTTAACTATCTGACGCATCCGGATGATGTAAAAGTTCTAGTGGAAGGAGCTAAGATTGCCAAAAAAATTGCGGATACAAATGTCCTTAAGGATAATAAGTTTTTGCGATCAAGTAAACCAGTTGAAGGATGCGAAAATTTTGAAATTGATAGCACAGAGTATTTCGAATGCATAGCTAAAGCGTATACGTTGACATCTTACCATCCTGTGGGAACATGCAAAATGGGACCTGAAACTGATGAAGAGGCGGTTGTTGATCCAAGACTTCGAGTTTATGGTATCCAAGGACTGCGAGTAATAGATGCTTCGGTGATGCCAAAGATAACGAGAGGTACAACGAATGCACCAACGATTATGATCGCTGAGAAAGGAAGTGATATGATAAAAGAAGACTGGCTTTAAAAGGTTAACAATATCTCATGCTCATTTTTAATTTATCGTGTGAATAATAACCATTTCATGTTATTTGTTCACTATTGTAACCCTCATAATCCACATTTCAGATATTTTTGTTTAATATATAAAATGAGGTATAAAAAGCTAATTTAAATTTTTCGTTTATTTTAAATATATAATGAAATAAATGTAATATATATAAAAAGGTTTATACAAAAATATTTGTTCTACTAATTATCTACCTTATTATCGTATAATTGCCAATTATTCAAGATAAAGTATTCTTTAAATATTAAGCATAGGTGTTATTATTATAGAAATAATGTTATAGGGTTATAAAATATAAAGAATCTCCATTTAGACTTGATAAATTGTAATACATACTGTCATTATGAACAAGAAATGTGTTAATTTGATAAACATCGACCATCAAAACCGACTGAGACCGAAAAAGGTTATTTATGTCTCTCACAATTAGTTCCCCAATTTTGCTTATCTGCCATTTTTAGATGTGGAAGTTGTCAGTAGTTTTGGGATATTTTTTATTCTTTGATTTCCAACTGGCTGTATCGGACCCTAATAACTAGTGAGTGATTAAAAACTGGATGATATCTTACATTTTACTAAATGGTTAATTAATCGATCCAATAATGCTTTTTACAATAGTGTCTACACCAATCGAGTTATGGTAATAGTAAATTATATTTGCCAGTTTATAAAACAAAACCAAGTCCTTAAAATAATGTTGTGTCATACCGCATGCTGCGCCGTACATTCCACCATTCCCTCCTACTCACATTCACGCAATTCCAAATCACACCTCCCTCCGCTAAAAACAACCACACGAAACAACGTATCTCCATCGGTAATGCGACGTGACTATCAAGAAAGTCATGACACGGTCATGTGACGGACAGGTGACCGTCACAAGATCATACAAAATATGACGAAAATCGTGACTGTATGTGCAATTTACGCGAATTTTCGCACATGCCGTTGCATAATTGAAGGGCCGGATGCAATAACGAAACTAGAACTTTGACTGTGATTTATATCTCTAATAATAATGTTTTAATAAAGATTCAAAAAAATGGTGAAAAAATAAGCGAATTTGACAACACTATATTTTTTAATTCGTTATCCGAGCATTATTATTTCAGATAAAAATCATGATAAAAGTGCTAGTATCGTTATTAATACTTGCTACAAACATAATTTTCGAGATTTGTTTAAATAAATTCTGTAAATACGCAAATACATAATAAATTTCATTATATGATTTCAACCCTATAAGCATCAAATATTTGTTCGTAACTAACCAAATAATAGTGCAATCATATACGAGTATTAAGGGAGTATTCTTATGTTTTGATCGAAAATTGAACAACCTTTGAGGATTTTTTACTTGATGAATACAAAATGTAAATATATGAAATTTAACGCCTTGATTAAGATGAATCTCGACTGCGGGACATATTTCGAATCGCTACGATGCGCTCACTTCATAGACCCATAACTGTTGATATTCATCGAATTTCGTTACCAAACTTTTTTAGGATATTCTACCATTCCTACAACATTCTTAAAATAAATTTGAATTTTTTCAAGCCGATACATAAGAATATTACTTTTATGGTGGTTTTCTTGTAACCCCAAGTATTGGAGAATATTATGAAAAAATATATGTTGTTCTTTAGACTTCAAAGAATATCGTAGAATTTTTTTAAACCCTGATTGCCGAATGAATTTTCGAGGAAAAATTACTTGAAAGTTGCCTTGTGTTGCACTTTTTATATAGAGTAGCCGGGAATCGCTCAATTCCGAGCACTAATATTACCATACCTTTTCACAAACACTGCAGGCCAAAATAGAAAAATATAATATTGAAGTTCAAAATTCATACTTTCTAATGATCCAATGAAAAATATAGGAAGCCAAACTAATTAAAAAGATATTTGTTGTAAAAAGAATAAAAATGCCAAAAGTGCGTACTCTTTTAACCTCAAAGCATAACCACGTTAGTCATACTAATGTGAAGATATTATTTATGAGACGAAATACATGTAATTTAATTTAATAAATTAATTTAATAAACTTTTTTTCATACATTGAACAACATTTTTAACTTTTTTAAAACACACTCGTTTGATTTCGGAGTTTGATCTCCATCAAGAACCACCTGGATCATAATTTTATACCCGACTTTGAGGTCATGTAATTATTGTAATATAATTTAAATAATAAATTTTATTTACTTTTTAAAACTATTGATGTAAGATTATCATCTTTACGTTATTACAAAAATAGGTTTCAAGCCATTTTATAACAAGTTCTCAGCTTCGAATAGAGACCGCAAAATAACCTAAAAAATATATCGTTCGTTTGGACGAACAAGCGGTTATCTGTTATGCTTATACACAACAGATAGCCGCTTGTTCGTCCAAACCAACGATACGATGTTTCTAATCGCAACACGCAAGATATTCGTTTCTAATCGTAATGCCCGAGATACATCTTTTCTAATTGTAACTCGTAAGATAAGTATCTTTTCCCGTAGAACTCATCGAGTCTTGTTATTTTAGAACATTATTACAAGTATTGTTTTCAAACATTACAGCACTTATAAAATGTGAGTACTGTTTATATGCCAAAAGAAAAGAATTATTTTTCCAATTTTTGTTACGTCACATCACACGAACGAAAAAAATTGACCTTCATTTTGCATTTAAACTTTTGGAATGGTCACGTCACAAGCGTGACGGATCACAATGACTGTCATATTCTCGGTAATATGACTCTTTTCAAAATGACGGTCATTTCGAATCACTGATCTCCATCCTCTCCCGAAGAAAGCTTGTACCCTTCGAATCCAACCACCTTTCCTTCAACCCAAAAAGCCGACACAGCGTACGAACGACGGGTAAAACGGAACGTGTAACACCTCCAGCTTCGGGCGCATTAAATTTTCGATTCACCTGTCGCACCGCAGCTGTCTCGTTGGTCGCCGTCGCGGCTTGTCCACTGTCTCGTTACACGCAAAAGCTCGACCGCGCTATAACGCGAGAGACGACGCTGCCGCTCGTCCGTGGGGAACGACGAGGTAGGAAAAAGGAAAGAGCAGAGACGCGAGTCGATTTCTGCCTGGACGCGGGGTCTGAATAATTTACGACCGCGCACGGACACTTCGATAAAGTATTTCGTGGTGCTTTTTGCGCGTGGTGCATGATTGTATGAGTTTGGAGGGCTGTTTTGGTTTGAGTGTGAGATCCTTTTGATGGTTTGATTTCTTTTCAATGGTTTGATGCATATATTGTTGTTGTACATGTACACTGAAAAAAAATATTTGGTATAAGTTTTAACTTGTACAACCAGAATCCACTACTTCTATATGTATGTTGGAGTCATTCATGGGCAAGTATTTTTATTGCAAAAATACCTGTTTAGACAAGATATTTACATTTTGCTGAATATGAAGGAAAACTCATTCGCAGATATTTTTAAAACCTTGGTAAAAAATATAACGTGATCATAAATGTCATAGATAAGCAATTATCATGGATTATTATCTAAAAAAATAATAAAACAATTGATCTATATTAATATGTATCTTTAGCTAAAACTATCTAAAGCCACATTCATGTAGATAATGTATTATCTAAACTTATCTAATTAAATTAAAGAAAAAAATTATTTAATCTATCAATATGTAACTTGATAACGCACTATATAAATACGAAAATAAGAAATTTTTTTTGCCATTTTGTTAAAAAATGTATCTAAATGTACGTCTATACTGCGTCATCTAGATAACCCTATATCTGAATAAGATAAATTGCTTTTTTATAACGTTAATCAAATTTGGCTTTATTCTAGAAACAAAAAATTTTAAATTTTTAGAAAAAAAGATAATGTTATTTAAAATTGTAGATAATACAATATTTTTTATCTATATTTTTTCATAGATAAGCATTTTGCCCGTAACTGACTGAAAAAGTACTCGAATTTATATAAGAATTATAATATTTATAGTGAAAATGAAGAAATTTATAAGTTAATTATAAAATCTAACATCCTGTTGACAATTTTGACTAAAAATATGGTAATAGCAAATATTGCCCAATGTACTTAAGTACAACATTTTACTATTTAATTCCTCTCAGTTCACGATGACTCAATAACGAAAAACCCAGGTGTCATAGAAAAATCATTAACCAAATGCACACTTCCACAAATAAAAAAACCCAAATCTTCGTCCCTAAAGTGCAAATATCCACCCAAGTGCTTGCCCCACATAATCACAAATAAAAGAGATCAGTCGCGCGCGGGAGTTAATAATTCCCAGAGTCGATGCTCTCTTTATCTCTCTCTCTTCGATCCTCTCTGATACTCTCGGATCCTCTCCAAACAGCAATAAAACAACAGAAACAACAGCAGTGACCAGCAGCAGGCAGCCAATCAATCAATCTCCGCCCTACACACACACTCTCTCTCTCTCTCGTTCATTATCTCCATTCGCGCAGTCCTCTTCTTCCTTTTTTTACTCTTTCTCTCTTACTCTCTTACTGTCTGCTCTACGCTGTCTCTCTTCTCATTCTCTCTTTCCCAGCTCTATTTACTCGTGCTGCCGCGAGACGGGTAATTGCGAGGTATGTCTCTCTCGGGGTCACCTTGCTCTCTCTCTCTCTCTTTACTATGTATCTCTCTGTCTTATTTTATCTTCGTACATCTATTTATCTATCTATATCTGGCACGTACATGTGGAAAGTGCAATAACGTGAGTTAAAATGGAATATACTATTGTAAATATAGTGACATATTTAGTTGTATAATAATTTATTTAATAGCCTTTAAAATTAAATTTAATTAGATAAAGATTTGATTTTTTCTTTATTATAATTTTATTCGAAAGATGGACGACTTTAATCTATAAGAATTTGGATAAACTTTTTGAGTGTTTTCGTCAAATAAATCTGAATTAACTTCTTTTTGAGAAAGCAATCTGCGAAAGCATAGTTAATCCATATTTCGAATTATTGAATGCGATATCGACTTCCCTCATAGTTTTTTTATGTACTTTTATGACACCAGTACCGATATACCAGTTCTTCTTCTCAAGGTGATATGAAACTCTCATTGTTACCGACATTTACAGGAACAAACATTGTTTTCATTTAATCTTTAGTGTTGAATAAAAATTTCATTGTCACGTTGTTGTTTCAGTCACAGCCAACAACGTGCCGATGAAATATTTTCTCAAAATTAGAAATTAATCGAAGAAAGCGTGACCCTGTAATTGTCGGTAACGAGAGAGTTTTAACACGACGGTTCACCAGGTCGAGATTCGCTTGAGGCGAGCGTTACGAGAATATACTACGTGCGGTCTATTACTTATTTTATAAATCTATTATCTACCTTCGAAATTCGCAACTCATGCGAACAGCTGATCGTTTCGACTTTCGAGTGTCAGCTTAGGCTGAGTAAAAGCACGAACATTCTAAGTCATGATTGCATGTTAATTAATAATTAATAAATTAATTAATAAAAGTCTCTTATATAAATAAATATAATATCCAAGGAGATAAATGGAATATTAATATTTGAAAATCGATATATCCATCGAATGATTTTTTTGTTGATGCATTGATGTGTATGAAAATATTAGTAAAATTAAACATTTTTTTAGTACCTTCGAAATTGGCACTTATGCGAAGCACTAGTTGTTTTGAGTGACGACTTTTGAGTGTCGACTCAGGCTGATATTGCACGAGCGCAAAAATTCAAATTTGCTGTTGTATGTTAATTAATTAATACAAATAAATGATAAATTAACATAAATTAATTATTATATATTCAAACTCTTAAATGTAAGATAATTTTACAAAATTGTTCTCAGATTAGGTTTGGTGAAATAGTATTAATTTCTCAAAGTTTATAATTAATAATACAATAATTTGACAACTCAGTTTCAGTTATAAATGTGTTATTCCTGATTATAAAACTAACGTTATATACAAAATTAAAAATCATGGAAATTGACGTTATTTTTTTAAAAATCCAAATTTTGTTTGCTGATATACTACAAAATTATTGGGCCCCTAAATTCAAAACTGTAGATTTTTCAAACGAATCTGCATATAATACGTCGCATAATTTTTTTTAATTTAAGAGGAAACGTCATTATCTCACTATAGTAACACTACATTTTGTCATTTTCTTTATTACCTTCTACAACTATTTCTCGCAATTACTAAAATACAAAATAATTACTCGTCAACAAATCCAATCCGGGCAATAATTACCATTCTGATGAATCCCAAAGCACGAAACAAATAAAACAACCAACGTCTATTTACCCCCAGACAACAAAACGACACCAGCAAGGAAAACCAGAAATGAGAAAACGGACCGACGCCTGTCCGATTGGAAGACGTATGCGCGCGACCTTTGACTACGCACGCGTCAAAGGCCATTTGCGTACAAAGCCCGACTGTGGCTGTGGCCGGTGGTAGTTACGCCTCGACGAGTCGGGATAATTGACGTTGTTGCGCGCGGGGGAAAACATTGTTATGTGATTTTTCGCTTGGATGCGGCGTCGCGCCGGGGTGAATTACAGGGGAGATGGCGTTCGGGGGGAGATAATTATTGCGGATACTGTGTTTGTTGGGTTTTTTGTTTGGATGTTGGTTTAGTTGGTGGGTGACTTTAGAGGTTTGTGCGAAAATTATTGAAGATTTTTAATAGTCGTGGCAAGTTGTATGGAGGTTATAAATTATTGAGCAAAATAAAGAAAAAGTGTATTGAAGTATGGAATGGAAATTTATTGAAATATGTTTATGGAAATATATTTTCATTAATTTTTTTAGCATTAGGTTTGTAACGTTTTATAGTAGATTATTGATCGACATTGAAATTTTTTACGTATTCTTTACATTTTTACAACGAAATTTTAGGTGTAAGAGCTATTTTATTTTGTATTCGTAGATGACTTTTCCAGTCTACATTAAAGTTTATAGTCTCAATATTACTGAGTAAAAGAGAAATTCGTGAAAATTATATCATTTTAAATATCTCGGGGTTTATAAACTGAATTGATTAAATAAAATCTAATGACTTTATTCAACTCCTGGATAAATGATCAGTATAAATTTTAAAGCATTATAGAAAAAAATTATTTAAGATACTGTTAAACAATAAATAGTCCTGTAATAAAAAGCTCCATTTTTCTTAAGCTTTTCGAGCAAAATATTTATTCAGCAAATAAACGGCTGGCGTTTCGGGCGTATCGTAAAATATACGCTCCTTCTCAAGTAGGATACGAAAGTTATAAAATACAAAATTTAAGAAAATCATAAATGTAGAACATGAATTTTCGTTCAGAATCGTTGACTCACCAAGTTAGGATAGTATTACATAGTATAAACACGTAGAACTTTGTCGTCAAAAATATCTATAAAAAACCTAAGTACTAAAAAACATTTCAAAATATTGAAACTTTCTAAATTTTGTATTTTATAACTTTCGTAACCTTGAGAAGGAACATCTTTTACGATACACACAAAACATTGGCACTCTGTTTTCTAGATAAATATTTTTCTAGAAGAGATCAAGAGATTTGTAGCTTATTTATCAATAATCTCGAGTGATAGATTAATTTTCTTGAATAAAAACCAACTTTCTAAATTTTATTTTCCAGAAAGCAGCGAATGTTATAAAGAATAAAATTATATAAATATAGTTATATTTTTAATTACCTTTCAGTAAAACTTTGATTGACTTATTCTACATAGCTAAAATTTACGACCCTGTAGGTAAGATGTGAAGACGGGACCAATAATATCTGCAAAAAGTGGAAAACTTGAAATAGTAAATTTTTTTATATCTACTACTGAATGTCTGATAAAATCTTGATTTTTCACTTATTAATAAATTTGACCCTCTTTTTTTTAAGTTTTCCTAATCTTTCCCAGATAAATTATTTTTACTTTCCTCATTTTGATACGCTCTTCTGTAAACGATAGTGTTAGTCTACGCATCCTCGAACATCCGCCTTTGTCCCATTTAAATCAATTATGGGGGATAAAAGATATTTTGTTGTAAAATTTATTTTAATTTGTAATTATTTAAAAGTAAGAATAATTTGGGTTTACAAAAAAATGGTCAAAACTGTCAAAACTGTTTTTAAATGCATAAAAAATGTTTCAGCTAGGACTTTTTTCATTCTTTTTTCGTTTAATTGTCATAGTATTTACGTGTCTGGTTTTTGTGATTATTAAACTTAACATAGTAGATACAAACTGACTAATGAAAATCTGCTATATATTAATTGCGCAATTTCGACGAGCTGCGATATCTACGAATGTAATGTTCCTGTACCTCAAGACTTTTACCGTGTATTTTTTTATACATGCATACTCGGTATCATTCATAACTCGCGCGTACACACACACACACATACACACACACACACACACACACACACACACACACACATATATATACACACCAGAGACACACACACGCATACGCATCCACGCAAGTACGTACATACACCAATACACACACACATACACACACGCAAAATTATCATCAAAACAATGATTTATCTTTGCAAAAGCAACAGATTTTCATCCGAAACAAATTGTCTCACAGAAAACGAAACTCCCAAAATGAACAGAGCCTCCTCCTTTTTCGAAGTCCGTTAAAAAGAAGTAACAACCGAATCTCGGAGCGTCCCCTCGAATCGCAAATCCTCTCCCGCATGAAGCTCCCTCTCTCTATATCTCTCTCCCTCCTACATTCAAGAACTCGTTCCCACCCGCCTCCCCACCTCTTATCTCCGTGGCAGCGTTCGCGGCGAGAATACCTGCAGCACCGCGCCGCGTGCCCGCAGCCGCGCGCCGCCGCAACTACCGGATTAACGCATTACGGAAGTTCCCTCGCGCACACGCGGGCTAACTCCGGGATTCCGGTCGCCGAACTATCTTCGCCGTCCCGGTTGTAGTTGCGGTCGAGAGCCAGGCGAGGAGTCGCGAGGCTCGACGCCGGGCCTTGGGATGTCGGGAGGTGCGCGCTGGACCTTGGGCTTTGTTTCTTGGAGGAGAGAGGGAGGGGGGGGATTTTGTGGAAGGGTTTTGGGGAGAGGTCGATGGTTAGAAGTGGGTGTGTGTGCTTGTGGATGGGGGGTTTTTTAATTTCTTGGAGATGTGTGTTACGTAGAAGAGCCCAGTGAAGTGTGGGACTTGTATATTGTGTAAGGGGACTTTAAGGGGATTTCGGAACTAAAATCGTGTATTTTTTTTAGTGATTACTTTTAAAATATAGAATGCAGGGAAAGCTTAAGAGCAGAGCACCGTAGTGCTTTTTATAATAAAGCTTTTGCATGCAAGATAAAGTTGATCTGATGAGTTATTTTTCTGATTAATTGGAAATACAATAGGGTGTTTACGCATTGAAACCTAACCTCAAAATTGTAATCATACCAAACTTTTGCTAATAACTTCTTTTAATGTAATTTTACAGTAAGATTTAGAGCTGAGCACCGTAGTGCTTATTATAATGAACCGATCTGTACAAGATAAAGTCAGTCGGACTTGTACTTTTTACAAACAATTGGAAATACAAAATAGGTCGGACTGCAAAAGGGGGGGCGGGGCTCCGACATCCCCTTAAGGGGATTTCGGACACGGTTTACTCACTGTGATTGGAGAATTTTCGTAGGGTAACTGATATCTTGATAGATGATGTCAGTTTTAGCGTAATATGTATTGTAGTTTTGGACAATTTTAATTGGAAGACAATTTTTATAAAGGTATTTGCGTCTTTTCTATAATACGGTTTCAATTGAGACTTTAATTTTGGCAATTCTATTAGTGGTGTGGTTTATGATATAGATTACTGTGTATAATGAAAAGTTGATAAGAATAGCCGGAAACTCATATTTTTATGTCTTTAAATTTAAGTTTTTATAACAATATAGTTATACAATTTATGATGTAACATTTGAACGACCAAAAAAGTGACATTTGCAAGTTATTTATAAACTGATCAAATAAATAATTAATTTTATGTTACATAAAAAAGTTTTCAAATGTTTATAACCGGTGCTTTAATTTATTTCACTAAAATAGATGTGCACAAACTATACAGACCATTTTATAAAATATTAATTACGAGAAAAAAACCGTTATAAAAATACTAAATTACATTCTGCGATTATAAAATGCTTTAAACTTGTTGAAAATATGTATTTGGCAGCATGGTAATAAATATCAAATAAAAACTTCATAATGTTAAAATAAATACTGTACATCAGTCACTTTCACTGGAATCCTACCTAAATTGAGAATAAAAATAAACTCGATAAAAACACAGCTCAACGTTAATTAAAACATAGCGCCGCAGTAGTAACACGCACGTATGGGTCAGACAGCTACCGTATGTATTATCAAAGCATTTCTCTTCTTATGTAATAACTGCAACGATGTACTGCACGAGTTTTCTTAGAGTGAAAGATATAACACAGATAAATGCGGATGCTTTATGAAGTCTTTGGTAAAATTGTGTATGGAGTCGGGCGATGTATACGAGGTCACGTTTCGGAGACATTTATTTTTATCAAACCAGGCGGGATGATACATGGCTCTGACCTCATACTTCATTTTCCAGCTGTGCTTTGATGTTATTTATTTATTTGCCAAAAGAAAGATATAGAATGTTGGAAAACCTTTTTGCAAGCGTACGTTTAATCAGAGATTCCATAACTAATATAAAGCTAGTTTATGCTATGTGTGTGGCTGAGGGTAAGGTAGGGTAGACCAGGATAGGGTAGAACGGGGTCATATCGATCTCTTAAGGGAAAATGTTAAAAATAGAAAAATATTAGCACTTCTCTGCTTTTTATACGTTTAAGAATAAGTTCAAACCTTTATCTTTTCAATTTTAATAGTTCTAACTGACAGAAATACATAGCCCTCGTACTTTTTTATAAAAATAAAAAAAATCATTTTTTCAACATTAATCATACAAGGGGGTCACTTCCGATAACTTGTACAAAACGCAAAATAAAGTTAAATTTCCTTTAAATGTATATTTCTCATGCTCGTAATGTTTTACTTTGCTAGTGCAAAGTACTATTTTGCACTAGCAAAGTCAAAAAGAAACATTTATAAACGTTGTATAATAAAAATTATAAAATTCATTTAAAAAATAATAAATATCACCAGACAAACAAAAAATTTAACTTGAAAGTTTTATTGCTATATTTTTATTGTTTCTCATTTAAAACCTCCAATAATTAAATTAAATAATTGTTAAAATGGTTTTAACATAAACTTTTCTTATGAGAATGATGTGAATATCTTTATAGAAATCTTTTATATGTTTGGCTTTTAGCATTTTTTAAGTTGAAAGAAACATTCTAAAGAATATAAAAATATTTTCACCTTTCAATAAAATTGATATTTCTCATAATTAAGTGATCAGTTTAACCCACGCGATCGGTTTGACCCCGTTCTCTCACACTCACGATTTAAATACATGCTAAATATGAAGTATAAACCATTTTTTAATAAGTACAAACATTCAGTAAATATAATATACTACTCTATCACCTATTCTTTAGAACTATAGTATATTTTACACTACCTACTTTTATAAATAAAGACGTACTTAACCTTATATATGTCATAAAGCTTCGGGAAAGTATGCGTGAAAAAAGTGGAGATTGTATCGATACGTTCGTGGGGTGGTTTGTACATAACTTAAATGCGAGGAGTGCTATTCTCATAGTGATTTCATTACGGAAGTTTTTGAGTGCACACTATACAAACCATCTCCACAAGAGGTTAACAAAGAAATGTTTTTTCAGCATAATTATGTATAACCCTGTATATATATAAATTAATATAAACAATTAATTATTTGAATATATAATTCTATACGATTATAATGTCAACGCTAATGTTGCTCCTGTATTACAATGCCCATCACGGCGAGAACAATCAATTAATCCAATCTTTCAAACACTCTCAACCGTTAAATTCTTCTTATTACCTTTCTTCTAATATGTCCAATCCTGTGGACACTTTATCTCCCCCCGACCACTGCAAACAATGTCCCCTATCCCCTTTCCCCCGCAATTGCGCAAAACTTTCGTAATCCGTTATCCCCGCGAGCGGCGAGCATTTTTCCCCGCTCCGCGAGCAAGAAAAAGCGAAGCGCGCGCCCCCACCTGTTGATACGAAGCAGCGCGCTTGGCCGACCGAAAATATCGTCATAAGATTAGCAAACAGCTCGACGAGTATACTCTCGCCGCGCGCTTCGAGCTGGTGTAAGAGAGGTATATATATATGCCAGGGATGATGCACGCGCGATCGCTCGCGCGGATATTCCGGGGTATTCGATTCGACTGGGGTGGAGAGATGGGAGAACTCGGCCGGGAAGTTCTCGATGGGTGAAAGGGAGTTTTTGGTGGGTGCGAGCGACTTGGGAGACTTGATTTATTGATTAGGAAATTATAAACAAGCTGTAAAAGCAATACGTTTTTTATTTGAATAACTTGTGGCGTATAAAATGATTATGGATAACATTGGTTTAAAAATATTTGGTCTGTGATCAAACATGTAATAAATATTCACTAAAATTTTTAATGGTATTGTAGCGAGGATTACTCAAGTTGTCGCACAGGTAACAAGTCAATTGAATTATATCATATCTTTTGAGACTAGTATATTTGGGCTGCCCAAGACGTAAACATTCTTATACGCAGAAAAAATATAAAAAGAACTCATAAAATAATGTTTGAATTAAAATATGCATTCAACTTTCTATTGATATGTTAACAAATTAATGTATTAAAATTGAATATGTATCAAATAATACGATAAATATGTGTGTTTAATATGTTGTTGCGCGTTTTCGAAAGTGTAACTGCTGCTAAAAATCTTCACAAGCAGTAGTTTCTTAAATGAAACTCCCCAAAATTCACGTTTTATTCAGCCTGTACTAATTAAACATGCCGACTTAATTAGTTAGTTGTAAATATTATCAAGATTACAAATGTCGAAAATATGTATATGTACATACGGATTTATCAATAATAGATTTAATGATACTTGTAGCGTTGTGTCTAATATGATTGAATAATTAGTACGTGTATGACATTAATAGTATTTTGATATGATGCATTTTAAATTATACATTATTGTCACTATTATTATAATTTAGATCCCTAATTTGCGTTCTAATTGTAGTTTCCCTTTAGATTTCAGGTGAGTTACAGAAATACTCAAATAATCGGAATCTTATTTCTATCACGTAATCAAAATAACATTTAATTTATCTTATATTCACAAACGTATGTTATAAGCTGAATGTAACAATCTTTGTTAATAACTTTGCATCAGAATAATATTTGCATACAAAAGAAAAAATTAAATTTTTTTTCTTTTGCGCACGCACACACACACATACCCACACACACACATACACACGCACACGAGCACGCTCACGCACACACACACACATACACACACTACAAACATGCTTTTTGAATACGATTAAGCGCCCTGTCATCTTGACGCAACATCCACATCGAAAATATAAATGATATTCTTACGTACCATCAATGCAATTATCCTTCTCATACAACTGTATATTTAGGTAAAGAAAAAAAATCAAACAAATATTGCCGTGAGAAAATAAAAATTCGAATAATACATAAACTCCTTCATCTATAAATCAACCCTCACCACTGGTAAACACATCGAACCCGCACCGCGCCCAACTACAGAAAAACCAAAACCCACTTTCCTCCGAATCCTCCGAACTCTCCTATACTCTCCCACGACCGAGTCCCAGTTCGAGCGGAATTTCCGCGCACCTACAGTCGATGTTTGAGTTTCGTTTCGTCTCTCGGAACGCTGCTCCCTCCCCCCGCTGTGCCCGTCGCTTCGCACCGACAGATCTCCGCGGGGAGCACGTGTATATATAGACAGGACAGCGGCTGACGTGCTCGCCAGTTTGCTCGGCAAGTGCCCAGCAGGCAGCTGGGTTTATTGTCTTGGTATTCTTTGAGGGTTGAGAAGGAATGGACGATTTCGTGGGTTGTGGAAGGGTAAAAATGGTGCACGTGAATGTGTAATTGCGTGGGATTGTATGTGTATATATAGTGTAAAAAGAATTAGTCTGGCAGTAGTCTGGGATTATTCTGGCTTAACAAGTATGGCGAAAGTCTTGCAAAAGTCTGGTAGAAGTATGGCTTAGGCCACTATGCCAGACTTTTTTTGGAATTATGTCAAGAAAACTCATTTTTCACAAGTAAATAAGTAGAGTAGTACATTAATTATTAGTATCGACTAGAATAGTGAAAATACGTACTTTTCGATAAAATAGGAGAAAAGTTTTTTTACATATTGCAATCTTGTTTAAAATATGAATATTTGTAAAAAAGAGACAAAAATTTAGGTTACTGGCAATTGGACATGACGCGATGCTTTTGTTTTGCACATTTTATCTAAAGTCTGGCATAGTAGCCAAAGCCATACTTCTGCCGGACTTCTGCAAGACTTTCGCCAGACTTATTGAACCAGACTATTGCCAGACTAATTTTTTTACACGGGTATATATATATGGGTGATTGCACGTCAAGTGAGCGAGTGATAAATTTTAATACTCTGAAACTTTAAGAAAATAATGTATTTCATACCCAAAATATGTAGTAAAAATTTCAAAGCCTTACCTGTATTGGTTTAGGATTTATACCAAGCTGAAGAACACGATTATTTGCATTATTTTCATCTTTCTCAAAATCTATGTATTTTTATCTCGAGAACTATAAAAGATAAAGAACTTTAGTCTGTATATTTTGGATAGAGAATTTGATGCAGAATATGATAGCATTTTTTGCATCACCAAATTTGATGATTTGGATTAGAACAAATTTCTGTCAAGACACCGATGAAATTTTAAGCTGAACGCAACAATAAATTTTGTTGAAAAAAATTTCAATGATAGTTTTAGATGTATATTTTAAGATAAAACAAGATTTAGAATAGTACTATAACTCAGTTATGAGAAAAGAATAAAAGGAATTGGCTTATTTTACCAAAGATAGACTCTTATGGGATTTAACATGTAAATCTGTTTTCGATAAAATAAGCCAATTCCTTTTATTTTTCTCTCGTAACTAAGTTATAGTTCCATTCTAAATCTTGTTTTATCATTAAAATATACATCTAAAACTATCATGAAAATTTTTTTCAACAAAATTGCTATATATATCGATTAACAGCATATTTAAACTATTAAAGCGAAAAAAGAATCTTCTATTACTGATAACATTCTAAAATTTTTTTAGTCATGATATATACTCTAAGAGACGTTTAAGAGTGTAGGACATATGATTTTCAACTTTTTCGATAATCACCAATGTGTAAAATACACTATGTAATCGTATAATTGAATAAAATTTTGAACACGTAGTAAAACATATAATTACATTATATTACCTGTATTAGAATGTACAATTTAATTGACAAATAGTTCTTGAGAAAATCAAAATAAAGTTGCTTTTTATGATACAAAGCTATAAAAGTAAATATTATTTCTTATTTCTACAATAAAAATAAGTTATAAATTAAAAAACAACACTTTCGTGAAATTTAAAGAAAAGGGCTTTTATAGCATATTGTTTTAGAAGCTTTGAAAGAAGAAACACAATCATGCTTCAAGCAATGAAAACTTTCAATAATACTAGATATGGCTTGAAGCATGATTCAAGCTTTGAAGCTTTTTTGAGTCAATACATGTTTCTACTACAAGAAAACAACAAATACTTTCATAGCGTTCACTTGATTTATCGGCACTGCGAACCTTTCTATATTAATTTGCTTAATGAAATATTGGAAAATAGCGTATAGTTAATTTACAGAATGAGCTTAAAAGAAAACGCGCGCTAGAGCTAATCCACAAGAGCTTTATTTCATAGCACAAAAGGTTTACAATCGCAGTGTTCTTCTCTTGTGTACACATCTGCATATCCTTTACAAATGGCAATCTCTATTGCGGGTAGCTTTTTATTTGTATTAAGCATTAACCCTTTGGCGCTCAACTTTATATTACACGATAATAAAAATCCATTACTTCTGTACTTTAGAAAATATCTTTCCATATGTAGATCTGCAAAATATGCAGGGAAATATGTATGTACTCCACTATCAGTACATAGATAAATGGATATCTTTAAAAGCAATGAAAAACAGATATTTATTCTAGTGGAAATAATTAAGTGTGAAAGCATGTGAGGAAGTATAAATAAATATTATTAAACGTAATATGTTCTCAGAATCAATAAACTCATATATATATATATATACAGTATCTATCAAAGCGTATTTTTCATGTAAAAAATTATACAAATTCGTTACAATTCCTCATACCCTCTTAACTTTCGTACTTTTTGTACACTTTTCTCACACATATTGATGAACGTAAAGATGGATCGTTTATGAAGTACATATTTGCAAAATGTTTTATTATGTGCTTTAATTCTTTATGATATTTACAAACTTTTAGGCTATATTTTTTTCGATTTATATATCTGTATAGTTCGTTCATGTTTTTAAACACTTATTTACATTTCCACATATATTTTCTTTTATATGCTAAAACCAATTTCTAAATTTTTATCCGTACTGTGGTGCCATTTACTCTAAAGGTAGCTGTATGTTCTTAACTTTAACTTCCTTCGTCATACAACAAGAAATGAACTCACAAACAACTTCATTCATCAATGAACCAAAAGAAATCACAAGCCCTGAAACCCATTTCAGCTTACCTACTCCACCTCGAGCCAACGCCGAAATCGCCAAAGGCTCACGAGATTATCCTTTCGCATACCCATGCCGGCGAAAATCAAAGCCATCCAAATATCAAATTAAATCCCAATGACAATTCGCATAACGGTCCCAAAGCTCGGCAACGCCAAAATTCCATTAGCTCTCTATTAGCGTTTTTCGACGCGCTCTGTGTCCCTCAGTTTCTCTTCCTCTCTCTCTGTCTCTGCGTCGAGAGACACGAGAGGCGCGCGTGCACACACGGGATAATCCGTTTAGACTAACTTCGCGGCGGGTCCCCTGCGAGCCGAAATAAATGGAAGCTCCTGCTTGCGCGTGTTACTATGTACGGGTAGGGTCTGTATGTAGGTATGTATACGTGTTTGCCGAGAGGAAATGGCAAATGGACGGGATATGGACTTTTTTTGTTAGGGTTCAGTTTGGTTGCGATGCTTTATAGAAATTTATGCGAGGTGAGCGAAAGTATTGGGAATCCTCATGCTTGCGGATGGAGTTTTCTGAAATATATATATACATATATATATATAGAATTAGTCTTTAGTTAGTTTATATTTAGGAAATAGGATTGTACACCGGATTATGTACAGAAAACTTGAATGCCTCGATATGATGTTAGTTTGTTCGACGATTCGAATGAACGACATGTATTACTGGTAAATAATTAAATAAAATATATACGTATATATATATATATATATATATGTGTGTGTGTGTGTGGTGTGTGATGAGGTGAGCGAAAGTATTGGGAATCCTTATGCTTGCGGATGGAGTTTTCTGAAATATATATAGATATATATTATTTATTTATTTACCAGTAATACATGTCGTTTATTCGAATCGTCGAACAAACTAACATCATATCGAGGCAATTAAGTTACCTGTACATAGATCCGGTACACAATCTTATTTCCTAAATATAAACTAACTAAAGACTAATTCTACAATTACTTAAGTACTTAAAACTAATATAATAATTTTGTGCAAAACTCTTACATTTTTTTAACCTTTTTAAAAATTAGTAATTTGTATATATTTACTCATATGATAACAAATATAAAAATATATCAACTTGTAATCCTATAACTAGTTATAGAATTCAGTTGATTTCGCCATACCTAATAATAATACTACTTTAACTTTCATATATTAGCACTTATCCATTTTTTTAATTTTTTTCTTATTGTACTCCTCTTACTACATAAAATCTTGAGATCTCTTGGTTGATTATTAAATATTCTAATAGCAATAATATTATAGTTTTTATTACTATTAGTTTTATTAAATTTGGGTAGCTGAATGTTTTTATTTCTCGTTAACTGTTAGAATTAATAAAACTCTATGAGAACAAGGTAGTTATACAGTAAAAATTGAAAAGAAAATAATTGCTGTATGTTCATAGGATAGTTATTTATCCAGAATTTGTTTTTGTT
Source organism: Gastracanthus pulcherrimus (assembly GCA_949152435.1). Taxonomy (NCBI): domain Eukaryota; kingdom Metazoa; phylum Arthropoda; class Insecta; order Hymenoptera; family Pteromalidae; genus Gastracanthus; species Gastracanthus pulcherrimus. The sequence goes on along the minus strand of OX424572.1, from coordinate 20,191,174 downwards.
TATGATTTTCAGTAATCTAATTTGTAGTCTCTTTAATATATAAAGGCTTTTCTTGTATACTCCATTATTCCATAGTTTAAAAGACTGTGGAAAAACAAGTAATAAATTATTTTTAAAGATTCTGTTTCCATGATTTTTGATAATTTATAGAATATGAATACTAAATATTTTGTTTTTGTGTAAATTTATTCAGTATATTTATACTATTTCATACTGTAGTTAAAGATAATTCGCAGATATTTGCAACTATCGACCCTGTTCATTATTCTATTGTTAATCTTGATATTGATATTTTTAGGAACACTATCACAGTAGTTCCCAAATGCCATGTACACAGTTTTTCCTACATTTAGTGATAATTTATTTAATGATAGCCATTTACTGATTTCGTCTAGATATTTGTTCATTTTAATTTCAACTTCAAACCATGACTCACCTGTCGCTACAGCTGCAGTATCATCAGCATAAGATGATATTGAGTTATCCGACATATCTATTAACCTGCCGTTTACCTACAGGATAAATAATAATGGTCCCAAAATCGTTCCTTGAGGAACTCCAGTAGATATTACGATACATTCACTCACACTTTCCCCTACCCTTATAATCTGTTGTCTATTGGTCAAATAATTAGTTAGTAGTTTATGTGGATTTCCTCTAACTTCGTGCTGATATAATTTGCCCAATAGTATCTTGTGATCAACAGTGTCAAATGATTTTGCCAAATCTAACAATGCTATCACAGTCGGTTTACTTTTATCAAGCTTCTCATATATTCTACTGACTCATTTGCTAATAGTCTCTTTTGTACCTTTATTTTTTATAAAACCAAATTGATTTTTTGCTAATATTTTATTGTTTTGAATATTAACCTATTATAAATAATCCTCTCCAGAATTTTTGCCAATTTAGAGATTAATGATATTGATTTATAATTGTTAACATACAGCCTATTTTCAGATTTGTAAATAGGTACCACTTCTACTTTTTTTAAACTTGCAGGCCAAATAGATCTTTCAATACATGCATTAAATATGTATATTAATGCTTCAGCTATGTACTTGAAATTGTTTTGAGTGTTTTGGTATTGATTTTATCAACTCCCCCATTTTTAATTTTCATATCATTGATTATCCGTACAATTTTAGTTCTATCAGTAGGTCTTAGAAATACTGTATTTAGGTTCATATTTGGTATTTTATTTTCTAGATTTGCTGGTTTTTGTTCTTTTTCACTCAACTTAGTTCCTATATTACAATACTTATTCATTGTTTCAGCTATTTCCTTTCAATTTACAACTTTATGGTTATTTTCATCATATATAGCATTTATTATTTCATTGTTATCCTTTATTTTCCACAATAATTTTGTTCTTATATATATATATATATATATATATATATATATATATATATATATATATATATATAGATATATATATTTCGCATCCTTTATAACTTTATCTAAGTCCTTTACGTATTTTTTATAATCTTATTTTAGCTGATCATTATTCGGTTGCAATTTCCACATTCTGTATACCCAACTTTGGTACCCATATTATTCTCGGAGTTTTTGAATTATTCACTTTGATTTTCTTATTAAATTTGACCCTATTTACACAATTGTTTATGTCATCTGTTAATATTTTTGCAGCCTCATTTGGATCTTGCATTGATATAATTTTATTCCAATTATTCATGGTCATAAACATTGGATAACGATCAGTAATGGTATTTATTAATTTAAGCGTTTTAGTTTCGAAGGATTTATTCTTTATAAAAATGTTATCAATGCATGTTCCTTCTAAGGTGCTATCAGATGGTCTAGTTACAGCTTGAAAGCCAGGTGTATAACCTTTATCTAATAAATTATTTAAAAATTCTTGATTAATACAGTTATCTTCTAAAATATCAGTGTTGAAATCACCTATTATAAGATGATTTTTAATATTCTTTTTATTAACTAAGTATTCTTTTAAATTTTCAATAAATTTGAGTTTTGTTATGTCATGAGATCTGTACAATTCAGATATTCCAATTTTACTGTCATTATCTGTTATTATTATACAAGTGTTTATAATTTTGAGTTGACCAATATCTATTACCTCAGTATTTTCATATACATTTTCTCTTACATATAAAACTACACCATCTGATTTATTAATGAAACTATTATTATAATACATTTTATAACCCGATAATCTATAATATAAATAATGTTCCAGATTCCATGTCTCTACAAAAACTACAACTAATGGTTTTTTTCTTTAAACTCGTAATAAGTATATCTAGTTCTGAGTAATTCGCATTTAAGCTTCTTATGTTTACATATAATACTATATTATCTTTATAGTTTAGATCTTTATTGAGAGTTTTAATGTTTTGATAAATACTTTCTTGTTGAATTAGTTCTTTTTGTATATTTTCAACAAAATTAAAATTATTTTCCATTATTCTTGATCCTTGTTTATACTGGTTACACTATTAGATGGGCTGTTGATTATACTTAAAGTCACATTACGCTGTATAATTGATTTTTTACCTTTCGTTGATATTGCAGATTTCCTATATTATTCCAGTATGATAAAGAAGACTTAATTGAGTAGTATGTTGCATATATATATATATATATATATATATCTTATTACCTTAGATTTCAAAATCATACTATTACTGTAATTACAATTAGTACATTTCTTACTTTGACTTTTGCAGTTCATAGTTTCATGTAATCCTGCACACTTTAAACATACTGCATCATTTCCACACCTGGTACCACTATGACTAAATCTGCCACAATTGTAACATGGTTTAACATTTATCATGTCATATACTTTGCAGCTTTGGTATCCAACATAAATTCTGTCTTTATTTTCACTAATATACTTGTAGATCTCTGGATTCTCTTTCATTATCACACTATCCAAATTATTGCGTTCGTTTTTATACATATGTAACGCTTGACATTTATTATCAAACTCTTTAAAATTTCTACTATTTAAGTCGTGCTCTATATCCTTAAGATTCATTTTCAGTGTGTTATCAATACATATTATTTTTATTTTTGGATTTAATCATTCTTCGGTTTGAATTATGAAGATTGATAAAGACAATTACTTTTTAGATATTTCTCTGCTGTTTTGACACTTTCTTTACTCATGGAATTTATGATCAGTTCATCCGTGTTTATTTGAGTAATCTGTTTTGTTTGAATTGTTTTGTCCATTGATAAATAATAGGTTACAAATTCTTTGATATCTGCTTTTTCTTCTTTTTTAATTTTTTTCACAACAGACTTTAGTATACGTTTCTGTTGAGATTTGATATTGCACGTGGCTTCAGCATATGTTCTAATATTAACATTTCCTAGATTTCCTGTATTTTGTTCTTTATGTATTGCCAATAATTCTTTAAGAAGATTATTTTTTTCCATTATATCTTCATTTAATTGATTAGCAGCGAATTCTCTTTTTTTAAGGTTTCATATTCAATATTCTCATCTAGCATCGTATTATTAGCGTCATTATTAGTTTTATTTGATATATCTTCTAAAATTTGCTTTTTTGTCGGTTCACTCTGTTTCATTTTTATCTGTAAAAATAATCAATTCTGCATTATCATGACTAATTTTTGAGATTATATTTACATCAACATGTTCGGGTCATATTACTAACACTTCACTTAGGAATTTGATGTCACATAATTTTAAAACATCACTTACATGGTTCGTATAATCACATATAATGCAAATCACTGATGTCATCTTTTTCGTAGGGTGACATTTAAAGTATTTTTCTTTAAGCTTATTGGGGGGTATATTCACCTCCGCCACCATATTGGCCATGTTGAGTGAAATGTTGACATGAATTAAGTAAATCAAAATTTTGATTTGTTATATTCTTGTTCTGGGGATGCGATATTATATAAGCAATTTTTTTATTTTCTTTACTAAACGAGTATAATTATTTTTACATAAATAGATCAATATAGATTGAGATGGCGCAAGTTTGCAGAGTAACATTAAATATATAATATCATATAATATGCTTATTAAATTAAAATAATTTTTAGAGTGCCAGTCGTTTAAAGGTAGAAATAGAAACACAATGAATGTCAATCGAAGACAGCTCATCATTACAAAAGTAACTTAATCTGTCCAAAATAGAACGAAATTTAGGTTATATTTTTTACTTTTAACATTTTCTGTGTAGTTATTTCGAGGAGATCTGTCAACTACATGTCAGTTGATCTTTGATAGTAATATTGGTGTACATGGTATCTATATAAATTATTCATACATTATATATATACATAGAATGTATATATATATATATAGATATATATGAATAACTCTCAAGAAGTTTTAATATTACGGTACCATTAAGGTTTATTAAACCTAATTTTAACTAATTTTGGCGTTTTTTAGCTTTAATAAGAGTATATTACAATTATCACCAATTTTAAGACTAAATTTTTCTAAAATTAAATAAAATATTCAAGTCCCAGTATAACCATATCCTTTGTTTTAAGTACAACTAAAAGCCTGTAAAAACTTAAAACTTTGAAAGACATTAGCATCAAACGTTCCCAAAATCAATTCACATACAAACTACATATCTTCTGTTCAGCAACAAACCCTCAAAAGCAAGCGAAGCACTTGGCTCAATCTACCGCAAATTGATAAGCGCCCCATCCACGTGACTGTTTCATCGGAGCTAGGTCTATCAACTCAAGCGCACCTCTCACCCTCTCTCGCTCAATAAGTGTTGTGTATTTATAATCACTGTGTATTACCACGTGAACTCCTAAGAACATGATACGGCCTAAGAGCTTAAACAGGGCGTCTCGCGTTTCTGGGTGTATATAGGAGGCGCGGCACTCTCGCTCTCTCTCTCGCGCGTAATTCCATTAGCGAAGTTCCGAAACTTGGCTCCATTGTAAGTGCGCTAATCCCACGGCCGAGCTATAAAGCGTCGCTGCCATCGTACGCTATCCTTCTGCCTTGTTTTATATTTTAATCCCGCGCTGGAGAAATTTTGATATTCAGCTGCCTGGCGTTTGTTTATGTAAATTTTTATTACTGTCGGGAAAGGGTAGTTTGAAAAGTGCAGGTGTGCTTTAGGGATGTAAATGAAAGGGTTGGTTTGGTTCGGTTGGAAGGGATAGATGTAAACGAGTGGAAAATGTCTCTGTGTGTAAGATGTATTTTTATGATATTTAGTGTCTGATAGGATTTTCATTAATTAGATGTTTGTTAATCCGAAGTCAGGGTTTCAAAATTTAAGGATTTTCAAATTTTCGAGGGAATTGTAAATTGGATATTTGATCTCTGGATTATAATTAGGAAACCAAAAAGCTCTTTTATGCTAACATTTATGATAAATATTGATTTTCTATATATTTGTATTGGAAGATGTATTTTAAAAAATCGATACTTCTTTAATGGAAAACAAAAGCATCATGTTACTTGTATTATACAAAATGAACGAAAGATAATTTCTGAATGTTTTATCCAGTACAATATTAAGCATTTGAAGCGTGAAATTTTGTGTAAAATTGATTTTTATGAAATTTAATTCCTAGGGAGTCTTTGATTAGCTCATTATGAATCAAAAGTTATATTAATTAAACTCATTAATTTTCATACAAAATAAAAATTTCGTGATTTTAGTTCGGAATATTAACGTTAATTGGGAATTTAAAAAATCTGATCTCGATTCGTAAACAGCGGCCCTAAAAACCTTTGTACACTGACATTTTTAAGAATCTAGGAAGTTTGTTGTTATAATATGAAAGTTTAATAAAAAAAATTGTATTTTTCATGATTTTCGTTTACCTAACAGGTTGAGTGAGAGCTAAGCTTATAAAATAAAATATTTACTCTCGTTATAATTTTTTATGATTTAATTATATTATTAACATTATAAAAAAACTTTCCATTATTCTTAACTTTAAGATCATAAAGGTTGGAAGAAAAACCGGTTGTCGAAATAGCTTTATAAATGTTTAGTTCAGTAGTAATATGGGTCGTGTAGCGCTCAACTTGTTAACCAATGAAAATAAGAATAATTCGACGCCGCATACGAAGGCTAACGAAATTAAGATTTTTGAAAAATCGTCTTGTATTTAAGTGAGATGAAGAACTGATAAAAAAAACAGTAAAATTTTCCAAAAAAGTATACAAACACTACATATCAATGAAGTGAGCACATAATTGATATTTTTATTTTCATAAACGCGAAATAAGATAGTATTGTTTCGGAAAATTGAGTTGCGTTAATCTTTGTATAAACCGTCGAATTCATAAATATTCATCATTATTCTTTAAGTTATAAATATCTTAAAATATTTATAATAAACAATGTATAATAAAATTTATAATAACAAAGCATTTTATTTACGGGTGATACGTCGCGCCCTAAAGTGTTTACTTAGAAATCAAAGAAAAAGTAAATCAGTAAATAATATACATAAACGGTCAGCCGCCAAACCATTTATTTCATAAACCGAATAAAAAGCCTTATCAACAAGTACCGAATTGATCGACACCACAGTATCCATACTAGCGAAAGCTCCCGTAGTATCTTGATAACGGAGAAGGTCGGGAGAATAGGTTTCCGAACTGACGTGACAAATTGACGATTGATTTATATCAAGCGGCCCGCTGGACCGAGACGCGCGCTCGCGTCAGGCACGACTCATAAATTTAGCCCAGTGTCTCCTTCCTATCATAGATCCATACGCGACGTGCGGTCAAGGTGCTTTGACGTTTTCAAATCAGAAAGGAGGAAAATAGTGAGGATATTTTGGGACACGAATGGATTATTGTAAATAATGGATTGGTTAACATACTTTAAGTAATCAAGATTCATTTATTCGAGCATAAAAACATATGCACGTAGTTTGAGAAGTCTGTAATGATTCAGTATCTTTTTTAACAAAATAGCAAACAATCCTGGTATAGACGTTTTTACCCGGGAAGGTCAATTATCAGTATCTCGGAACCAAGTGACTATAGGATTAAGCTATGGATGATGAGCTTCATATAATATATATGAAATAGTAATATAATTTGTATTTTTTTGTACTTATATTTTTTAAATTATATTTTGATTTATTTTCATACAATATATTACTTTATATTATAATTATATATTTAATATAATATTCGATATAATATAATAGGTCGATCGATAGTTCAAATAGTAAATGCGTACCTGATGTAATGGATTATATGAAAGGAATGATTCAGAGAGAAAGAAAATAGAGTGACAAACCTTTGAAGTAAAGTGAAGAAGTGGGAGAAATTTGATGAGAGAGGAATTATTGCCGAAACTCAGACTCGATCGCTAAACACCACAGTGTGAAGAACTAGCTACGTTTTCTCGCTCGCTCGCAATCCTCTACACTGCAGTTACTTACATCAGCGTAGAAGCTGAATATTTTCCTTGCCTCATAAACCCTCATGAATCCGAGGGACGGATTCATTTCAACGCAGATCTGCTGCCTACATCACCCTAAATTTTGGGTACTCGCATCAAGATTATCAACTATTATTCATCGTCGAAGAAAAGAAGAAAGAAGAATTGTATACATAGTATGTGTGAGTTAGCGTTCGTCTATTTATTTGTAAAATACATATATATATATATATATATATATATATATATATATATATATATAGTCTATTTTATAATCGTAATCCACGACCCATTTGAGATATTAATTAATACATCGATTTCTTTTCTCTAATATAAATAAGTATGATTTATTTATTTCCTAGTCTTCGTATTTTATTATACCTTACACTCTTAAGGTGGTTGGGATTCGAACGCTGCCCGCCACCAAGTGCCCACTGTTCCAAATCCGACTGCAGCCACGTGAGAGTTGCGTAGCTCCTTTACAGTCAACAAAAGAGTGAGCCAAAAGAGCAGAAAGTATTATTAAAAAAATTATTTAAATAAAATTATTATTCAAAAATGTTACAAAAATAAAATTATTTTTTTTAATGATGTACTTTCTGTTTCTGACTCCAAAAAAGATGGTCTGATTTAGGGCAAAGTACTAACTTTTTGCCATAAAACGTTTTTCTAACTTGGAAAAAAAAAACTTTTAGTATAAAAAATAGAGGAATTTAAGGCTTTTTTAATACGATTACATGTACACGATTAATTATACGATTACACGTATAAACTTTTTACTCAAGCACCTCGCATTCCCGTGAGATAAATCGCCCCTAAACCATAAAACAAATACCAGCGGCTCTCGAGCAGCAAGCACGTGCCTGCGAAACCACAAAACAGCAAGCGTGCACACATCGCAACCGCTCGGACCATCGATTTCATTTCACGGATTCGGCGAACGACGAATTTCTCGCATTCGACGTGCTCGCGCCGCCCCGCTGCCATTCGCGACGCACTGCGGGAATCTCAGCTTCCCCGAAAACGAGAGGGCCGTGGGCGATTCTCCGCATTTTGAGGCTACATCGTAGGGAGAGCTGTTGATTTTGCAGCGCGCGAGCCGCGAGCTGCGACACGGAATGCCGGATGAAGATCGTTCGAGTGCCGAAGTTCCGGAGCTCTCGAAGCTGGACTTCGAAATGTCGAGAGGTGGTGGAGGGCGGAGTGCCCGGTAGTTTCTGAATTTTGAGGTGAGGGATTTTTGAGTGGTTTTTTTTAGGGGGGAGTTGGATTGGAAGCAGCTTTTTATCCTCTTCTTCGTTTTATTCTTTACGTTTGGTGTGGTCGCAATGAAACACGTTTTCTCCCATTTTATGAGCATTTAAATTTGTAGATTATAACGTGAAAAATATAATTCAGAGAGCTCAGAAATTTACAGTAGTTAATAATATTTTCTACGTGTAATGCACTGAGAATTTCTATTAATGTATTAAAGTGATCGATGATTGTTAATTTAGAGTAGAAATTAAAAATGGAAGCTTTGTAGTATATTGAATCGTGTATACGATTCAAGTTGTATAAGATAGAATGAGAGAGAGAGAGATAGATAGATAGATAGATATACTTTTTATTCATCAAAAGACGAAATCTTACAATTTCATGTACATGTAGTTATAATTATAATTAAAAATATCAGTCGATTTAATATAATTGTTATCTTAACTTTCACTTATTGCATATTTCTTATTAAAATAATAATTCACTTTATCAGTTCGACAGTTTATAAAATTTAAATGTAATGAACTAGTCACAGTCAGATATCACAGAAAACGCTTCGTCAAAAAATAATACATAGAATAAAAAATAAATACAATAGAGATAACATATACATATAAAAGAATACATACACATACTTTGCTAAATTTGTGCGTATACTATCACGTCTAAATTTAAAACACACTCATTTATGACACTTTAACAATCACGCTAATAAATACATTCACACCTAACTAACACTAAACATATTTAATAAATAAATAAATAAATTAATAAATAAATACGTCGAATAAATAAATAAACCAGATAAATAATTAAATTAAATAAATAAATAAAAAAATTTTAATAAATAAATAGAGAGAGAGAAGGATAGATATAGAGAGAGAAAGAGAGAGTCAAGTAAGGAGGAGGCTAAACGTTCTGGGCACTACCGCAAAGAGGGTAGCTTTCGTGAGGCAGAGGGCTTTGGGCCGTCGGACCGCCTAGGTGCGAGGACAAGGACTAGCTATAGAATATCGAGCAGCAACGTTACGTGATTAAGCAATCGCTGAATAAAAATGTATCTCTCTAAGCGCTAAGAAAGAATACCGGAAATACTGATCATCTACAGTGCAACGGGGCCCCGCTCGACTTATTTTACCCAAAGATGACGACGAGACGAGAGGAGAAGAAGAGAATGTGAGTGTTGTGGGTGTGAGAGTTAATCGTTTATAAATTTAGTATTATATTTTAAGAACCCGCGACCCTTTTAATAATATATGTACGACAGATGACGTTATCGATCTAAAATTATTAAAATCATTCTGCGTTTAATTTTAAATTATGTGTTTAATTATTTCTTACCCCATTAACTGACCGTAACAGCTTCAAAATTCAAGACTGCCGATGCAACATTAAACAGTAAATTCTTTTTCATTTCTTTTACATTGACTTTAAAGTTGTAATCTACACCCTCAAAAATATCGAGTTCCAACTTAAAAGAAATGGAAAAGGAATATATATATTTGCTTCAAAGAGCCAAGCAATGAATCTCAATCCATAAATATGAAGCACACTACAAGCTACCCATCCATCACACTCGGCCTACTCCTCTCCATTGTCTCCCTCGCTAAACGCTCTCTCCTTGCCACAAAAGCTCCTCTCCCAAACGAGCAATCGGCTAATATCTAGGGTGTAACTCTCGCGTTTGGCTCGGCGCCGAATTTTTCCATCCACCGGCGGCCCCCGGGGAATTTTCCTACACTCCTGAGTTTAGTGTCCCGAGCTCGGAGCGCAGCTGAGACCCAGCAATATCCTCGCGGTGCGACCACTGGCAGTCGACTATACGGTGCAATTCCCGCCACTGGTGTGTAATCTTGACCCTAAGTTAGCCCGAGCGGCGGGGAGAGGGAGGAAAGGGATAGAGAGAAACTTGGTTGGGTGGGAAGGAGAGAGGTGGATTTAATCGAGGCTGTGGGATAGCTTGGATGAAGTATTCGATGATCTGTCTGGGTGTAATTGAGGGGAGGAGCTGAATTTGATGAGGGTACGAAAAGTGTAGCGAAATGTTTTGTACTATATGGAATTTTAACGAAAAAGGTAGTAATATAATTTAAGGCTATTTTCACTTTCAATGTAACTTTGGTGTACATTTAATCTTACTTTAGTGTACATTCAATGTAACTTTAGCATACATTTAATGTAACTTTAGCGTACATTCAATGTAACTTAACCGTACAGTCAATGTAAATTTAGCGTACATTCAATGTAACTTTAGGGTAGAATGATATTACACGTAAATAATATGGTAATTGTTTATGCGTTTCCCGATTTTACAATTATTAGCTTGAATAATTATAATGTTAAACCGAGGGATGAACGCGAGAGATCACAAACGATAATTGGCTGACACATGGTGTTACTAGTAGGAGTGAATAGGACGAAAAAATAAAGCGAACAATTAGAGTTTATTATTTAAATTAAACTTTTATATTCTTGGTAAACTTTAACAAATAATCTGAATTTGTCCGAATTAATAAAATAACGCGTGTTCAAAGAAAATAGAGAAAAGCTGGGTGAGTGTCCACGAGGCACGACAATTAGAGCGACCTGTTGTAAGCACAGGAGCAGTTAACCACTCGCGAGGTCCGGCAGGAAGAGAGCGAGCGCGAGCAGGATGATTAGTTTTGTCACCCGCGCCGCGCTCACAAAAGGAAAAGAAAGTAGGAGGGCAGCACTGGCTCCGAAGCTTTCACTCATGATCCTTCGAGAGAGAAAGAGACAGAGCGGCTACTCGCGAAAAATGACATGATGCCTAGGCTGGCGATAAACGTCGGCGGCCCGATCAGTAATCATCCATATTTTCCTAATTTTCACAGTAAACATTATGTCTTCTAATTTAAATCATTAATAAAGTAACAATTTGGAAGTGAACTATACTGAAAAAGTAAAAAAATTATTTACATTTGATATAAATGAATTAAATAAATATTTATTTAATTTTAATAAATATTATTTAAAAAGAAAAATCGCCTCCAACTCATTGGCACTTAGTTTCCTCAAACTGAATAAATTGTTCCAATATGAATTTCTCCATTATTATTTTTGAGCCGCATTTCTTTAAGAAGAACAAAAATGAGTCCTAAAACATTAATGTTTACAATGGATTACTTAAGATATGGTGATATACATACACACATATGCACATATACACAAACACGTACACACACACACGCACATATACACATGCACACATACACATACACCCGCATACACACGCACCCACACATATACACACACACACATACACACACACACACACACACACACACATACACACGCACACACATACACACACACAAATCCATACGGACATTTTCTAAAAATAGTGTATTTTGATTCCTAATGACCCAAAACATATTTCTAACATGTTTTTAAGAAAACTTTTTTTTACTATTACGAAGCTTCCTTTAAGAGCAACCAAAAATATAATATTTTCTATTAAATTTAATTAACCAAAAATTTTTTTATTGATTTTGTTCAATGCTACATAAGAAATATAACATTTGAAATAGAGGAGAGTTTACTTTAATCGAAATAACTATACTTGAAACAAATAAATATTTATTTTATTAATGCAATAAGTTATTCTATTTGCACAAATATTTTATTAAAATGTACTCGTATAAATCAAATCGTAATAAATGTTTTATCAGAATCTTAGAACGTTTATTTGCAATTTTTATGCGAAATAGGGGTTAATTCAGGTGTCCCGAATCAAATCGCAAAATAAATAAAGAGAAAACCGTCATTTCAGTATACATCCGCATAAAACTCCACAAGACACCCATATCACCCTACCCGGATCGAAACGACACGGCGCAAAATAACCCACCGAAGCTTCCAGCAACTACAAAATTTCAATATATCCCCGTGTCTCTCACCTCTGGCCCGCAGACTGCACACGTCCCAATTCAGCATCAAGGCGCATCGCGCATCGCATCGACGCGCGCCCGACGACGACGACGACGAGCATTTTATTAGGAGGTCGGGCGGTGCATTACGACTCTCCGTGGCACTAAAACACTCGTTTGCCGTGTGTATACAGAGCGACACAGGCGCTGCACACGTGCGCTGTGCAGGTACAGCTCGTGGCAAAAATTTACGGAAAAGTATGAATTACAGATTTTGAAAATGTGTCATACATAGAATCAGTGGTATTTCAAGCGAGGAGTTCACTGGTGATCTTTGGTGCCGATTTCAAGGTTATTTCAAGGTTGAATTTGATTTTTCTAACGGAAACATCCATTTTTTATCCCATTGATGGAGAAGGATATTTGCGTTAGACTAAATGATCATGACCGTGGGTCAAATTGATCCTGAAAGACATGATAACATGCACTAACGATCCTCAGAGTCAATTGGACCCAGTATGATGACTATATTTTCCATCTTAAAATTTTCTCCTTCCAATTCCACGATCCAACAGTTTCCTTACTACTTTATGATTTAACCTTCATTTGACCTTGAGGTTAGTTTGACCCCGGCTCATCACCATATGTTCTATCGTGAAAGTTTCTCTTTTGAATACGACAACCTTCAATGTAAAAGTCATGAGTAAACTCCTGTAAATTATAAATTCCTTGAAATCTTATAAATTTTGTACAATGCATTGCTCCAATAGTGCAACTTATATGAAATAGCACGCCGTTCCGAAACTTTTGACACACACTGTGTATATACGTATGAGGAGAGCCGCAATGAAAATAATTTCGGAGCCGCGTGGCTGCGGCTCCCAGAGGACTTTTATATGGCTCCTTTCGCGCGAGGAGGAGTACAGAGGTACAGCGATACGAAGCTACGAGACCAAATGAATAAATGGATGGGAGAAGGAAAAGGAGGAGGACGAGGAGATGAGTTAGAAATGGTGCAGGTTGTTCTTTTTCTGAAAGATTCCATCAGTTACACGTAACCATTATAATGGAAATCAATTATTTATTTACTTAAAACAGTTTAAAATACTTTTTATCGGCATAACAGGTAATCCATACTAAAAATATATTGTCAGAACTCTGCACCGTTTCAAAATGACATAGCTGAGAAATGGATATTGTGACGAATAGCTTTAATTGCAAATTAAATGTTTGGTTATACTAGCGTTTATAATGCATTACATACTATCGTTTAAATAATTAGTCGTGTTATGCACTGGAGCACTGAAAATTGCTCTCTGTCGAGACGTTCCAGAGTAGACAAAAGAAAGACCTACGAAAATCACGACTGATGGTTGTCGATAGTAGATGGAGAAAGCGACTGGCTATTAATAGAATTCGCGAGTACGGAAGTATTGTGTATATGAGTGTAGTGTATGTATTGCATGTATGTAAGAGTTTCTCGTTTAGATATACTTTTTAGTATAAGCGCAATTTTGAACGCATATAAGGCGTGAACAGATATGAAAATAGAAAAACTTAATTCTCAAAACGCTATTATTTTGCCAGGTTTTGACTTTTTTGGGAACAGGTGAAAAAATTTCATTTTTTATTCGTTTTTCAAACGAAGAAAATATGGACCATAATAATCAATTTTCCGATAATTTTAGCGATCCTATGGCGTCACTTATTTTTAAATATTGATCCATCTCGTTTTTTTCTTAGTACAAAAGCAGATGTAGATTTCTTTTTTGGCACTTAATTAAAAGCTCATTAACCAAAACTGAAAACTGAGTTTTTTTGCTCATTTCTCTCCAATCAATATGCTATATGCATATTAAATAGTCTGGAATATCATATTTGTATAAATCTATATAATATTATGAATAAGTGATAAATTAACGAAATTTTAAACATTGGATTTAAAATTTTTCAGTATCTCATGTCCTAAGTTGCTTATTAGGCAACTTGTTTCATAGTGCAAAATAACTGACTAATATACAATCCGACTTGTACTAGAACGAGAAATATTTGAACCGCGAATTGTGAAATATCATTTGATCAAAGATTTCTAAGGAAAATAATATTATGTCCACGATGCATATACACAATAGACCAAACATACTAAATTTTAGATAAACAGGAGCAAAATCATATACAAAATACACCAGATTTCAAACCTAAAACTATCGATCCTTCGTAATCTTCAAACGAATTTCCGTAGCATTTACCAAGAATAATAACTCGGCGGCCGGTCAAATGCGATTAAAAGCCGTGCTTTCTTCCTTTTCATTCCCGTATTGCCGAGGCCGCGGGCGCGCAAATTCCCGGCGCTTCTGCGATTCGTTTGGCGCTCTGTTTACAGTCGTTCACAATCGGGCTTACCGCATGAAGGTTACCGGGCGCGCGCGCGCATTGTTCTCCGAAATCCGCATCTCCGCGAAATGGCGCATCGAGGCTCGCGGTTGCACAAATACGCGATTACTCTTTTTAAGGATGCGCAGCGCGACGTGAAAATAAAATTGCGTATTAGCTCCGCTGTTTAACCCCGCGTTGAGAAGGATTTATATAAATACAAATGTGGTGTCGCTTCAATGGGAGCTTCCGTACGCAGCTGTTTTTTAGAAGTTGAGTTGTAAGTAGAGCTTAAATTATTATAAGGTTTGCGGGGTAGATGTAGATCATTGTTAATCTGCATCGTCAGAATGTGTAAATTCAAAAGTGTGATGGCGATATGGCGGTTGCAAAATATTGAATACAACATATTGTATTGATGTACAATACATTATTTTTGATTTCGGAATTCTTACTATATTTTGAATTTTGGAATTCTTATTACATTTTGAATTTTGGAATTCTTAGTACGTCTAGAATTTTTGTGTTCTTATACGATTCACCATCAGTAACCTCAGTTTTACCTCAGTGTTATTTTGAGCTAGTATACTCGGTTCAATGCGTGGAAAGCTGAAAATTAACAGCAAAATGTAAAATACAGCTTACATGGAGAGCTTACCACACCCTTCGGGTCACGATATTTGATGAAACTTCAGAAGGTGTTTTTTTGTACCTAAAAATGAAACCTATATCACCCGTAGTTTTTTCCAATGGGCCTTTTTTATCGAGATATAAGTCATTATACCCGTATAATACGTATAATTTTTGTAAAAAGAAGTACGTCATTGTTTCAATGTAACTCTGCACGTTTTTACAGTAAAAAACGACCTTAAAAGACAATCAAACTATGCGAAAAGAGCTTTAATTTAAGCTTTGTTGCGTATAAAAATATAATTCTGAGTAAAAGTTATTAACAATCGAATATGATGGCTGGAAATGCATGAATATTGGATGAAACTTAATTGTTATAAATTCGGTGATTCTTCACATCTCTTTAGTAACCATTTTTAATTGTTAATAACTTTTACTCGAATTAATATTTTTATACGCAACAAAGCTTAAATTAAAGCTCTTTTCGCTTAGTTCTGTTGTTTTTACAGCCATTTTTTACTGTAAAAAGATGCAGAGTTACCATGAAAAGAAAACGTGCTTCTTTTAACTAAAATTATACGCATTTGGGGTATAATGACTTATATCTCGAGAAAAAAGCCCATTGGAAAAAAGTTCGGGTGCTACGCTTCATTTTTAGGTACAAAAAAACACCTATTATTTCATCAAATTTGGAGACCTGGAGGGTGTGGACTCTCCATGTTAGTTAATGAGAATAATACTCGAAATTAAGAAAAAAGTTGTAGAAGACTTCTGCTACTTATATATGGAAGTCTTATTATAATTGTCCTATAGAGATTTTTTTCTAAATATTCAAATTGCTGATATTTACTAAAATTCTAATTCAAATTTTAAAATTTATATAGATTTTGATTGTTGACATATATAAAAGAAAACATTTACAATGGTATAAGTGCTAAAATTACTATTCGAAGTCTTTAAGTGTAAATGTCTGATATTTGAAATGTTACTACAAACTTAGTTTACAGTAAATTCAATTTCATTTAAATTCATTTAAAAATAATGATTTAAATTTAATACTACACTAAAGTAAATTCGACAAATCGGTATACGCATAAGCCATGTAGACCAAAATTCAGATGTTCGATGAAATTATCTCTCCAAGATCATGACACTTCTATGACCCTATATACACTTCCCTATATACACTTCCTCCCATAAATCAACAATCAAAATCTACACGAATTCCCAAACTCCAACTACACAATTTATTACTAAATACATACAACAATTTCAAACACTCATTAAAGTCACTATAAACCCACCTATTAATCCCTCTCAAATCATCCACCAAAAGGACACAAAAAATAATTCCGTAATTCCCTTAGAATACAGCCCGACCGGCAATTTTTTTGTCCTCCTCTTTCGCTGCAGCATTGAATTATAAATCCGATTTATTAAGCATCCGCCGGCGAGGCCGGGCTCGCTCGCTAAACGAATCGCGCGATGTTTGCCTGACAACTGGGCTAATTCGGGATCGCGGCCGGGAGTGTCGGCGGTGCGATAAAACGGCCATTCCAGTGCCTGTCCGCGAATCCACCGAGCCTCGTGCATTATTTCTTTTGTTTGTCCGCGTCGACGCGAGGGATGCTATGCTGCTGTTGGCTTATTTTGGGTGCGTACGCGAGATTTCGTATCGTGGTATTGTGGCGAGGGTGTTTTATGATGATTTTCAGGTAGGAGTGGGTCAAATTTTTATTAAAAAGTAAAAGGCAGTATTGTCTGATTGCCTCTTTTTCGGATCATAGGTAATAATTTTACCAAAGCTTTATCCCAAAGTCGCACTAAGGGAACGTTCATCTTCTTCAGCTTATTATATTTGGTAAATAGGTCAAATGCAATGATTTTTTTATTTAATCCATAGCCTTCTCACGATCTTGAAGACTGTACTATTTAAAGTATCGTAATTGATTTCGCGTAAATAATATTTTGCAATAAACTACAAATTTTTTCTCAAAATTATTTTACGTAGGAGATGACATTGATAAAACCTGGATGTTGAGTATAATATCAATCAAAAGGCCTTGTATTTGTTTAAGATATAAATACGCCAATTTAATATATATAAAAGCAAAAAAAAATGTTACTATTTGATGATAACCAATTTTTTTTTAACTTTGTAACTTTATTACTTAACTGCTTGGAGTACATTAACTTAGACTCCCGCGCATATGAAAATGGTGCAAGATTTTTAAACAGTCTGTTTCCTATTGACTCCCTAGATGTAACCGAAGATTAAAAATAGAAAATTTTATTTTTGAAATTCTGTTACTATTTTGCCTCAAATCAACCAACGAGCAATCAACCACTTTTCCGAAACATTTTAGACACGACGATCATTTATTTCAAAACAATCCTCGCCTAACGATGCTCGCAAAAAGCAGTTCATCTAAAGTGATTTTCGTCGTTCGCTGGAGACACGGATGAAGGACGCTTACCGAGAAACAGGCTAATTGGGAGGGAGGAGTTATGTGAAGAGCTTTAATTCTGCGTCATTCGATTTGTAGTTGTTGGAAACGAGGGTTGTATGTAATATGCGGATGCTCTTGTAGACTTCGAAAAGTTTTGATTATCGATTTACATATCCTAAAATGTATAAGAAGATTAATGAAAAGCTTATTTGCTAACTAACTAATGTATAAGATGATTAATCAAAAGCTTACTTACTAACTAACTTTGCTTTTGCATATTACATCAGAAAGTTGACAGTTACTTAGGTAAAATTTGAAAACTATTGAAGCTGTTGAAATTATTTATATTCGTGTTTTTGCATCAATTTTCAGCGTTAAGGTAAAATAACTTCGTAAGTGAATTTAAATTTTTTATAATCGTTAGAATATACCTGTATTATTTTTATTCAGCATGTGCAAATATATACGTATTATTCAAATCGACGAAGTAAAATAGCAATCTGCCAAAAAGTCTGAATTTGAACTTAATTATCTTGTAATTTGGCCAGTGACTTAATCTTAAAGTTTGCAGAGTCAATAATTATTGATATAAACAATTATCTTGCTTTTTCACTTTCGTGCAAGAATCATTACCTGAGGTGTTCTCGTAATGCGGTTAATCTTGTAAATTTGATGAACCCCGAATGTAGGAAAATCAATTAGTTTTGTAATAATAATAAGCGACTAGGTCACGATTTTAAGATTTTATGAGTCCAAAAACAGGTGACGCAAGTAGATTACGCCCTAGTTCAGTGGGTCATTGAATAATAAATCTCATCTGCGCTAGGCGTCACATCCTGTCTCGAACCTTCACCGGAGTAAAGTACATTAATAGAAACCGTGTCACATCCTTCGCACGATTCTAATTAAATCTTAATTCATTGTCGTGCCGACGAATACAAGCTTAAAAAAATTCACGAAACTATATAATCTCATACACATTTATACTTAGATACAATTAAGGTGAATGTCCCGATTTCTGCTGATATACGCATTTTGCATCAAACAAAAATGTTTAAAAAGTTATTCTAACATTAATTTATAAAGCAGATATGATTATTATCTCAATTATGAATCGGACAATACAATGTAAAGCCGTAAAATCCATTTTAAAAACTTAAATATTAATAGTAGTCAATTAAAAAGCGTATGCAAAATGCACCTATTTCTGCTCACAGCAAAAAGCGGTGATTTCGATCTGTACCTATTTCTGATCACCGTTGATTTTATAGACTTCATTCATATGATTTGTATCTTTTTATTGTATTAGTATGTTAATAAGCGTAAATACTTCACGATGCATAAGCAGAAAACAGTGTACTTATTGTATAAATACATCTAAAACGTTATTTTTTCGTGATTAGAAATAGGGACATGCAGAATGCATCTGCGTCTAACCTCAAACTATCACTATTATCAAGTTTTTTAATTAGAATCTACAATATTTTTAATTCAGCACTACAGGTTTCAGTTGTAATACGAAAAAGGTATAGATAGCTTGGATATAATATATATTAAAACAACCTTCATATCTATAATAACAGAAAAACTTCAAGTGATTAGAAATAGGGACGTGAGCAGAAATTGGGACATTTACCTTATACACTAAATCATTACTACTTGGAAACCCATCCTCCACGAAACTCCTCCTCGGACACTGTACACTGCAATTTATCCCTTAATTCCAAAAGGACACTCCAGCCAAAGCGCATGCAGCTCCTGTATATTCCCCCTCGTGGAAGGTCGAAAGGGGGCGAGGGGGGTTCGAGATCTCGCCGGGGACCCGGTTAAATATTCGCGTCGTCCGATCTCCCGGCGGGAACGGACGGTCGGATTAGCGCCTGCGCTCGCCGTGCACTCGCCAACTGCGCATGAATTCTTCAGAGGTGGACCCGCGGAAGTGCTTTCGTGAGAGAGAGAGGGCGAGGAAAAAGAAAATTCGAGGGGTGCGGATTTCCGCGCGGGCCATTTAGTTTGCCGACGGTGAGATTTGGATGAAGGTAATCGTCTTGTAATAATCTGCTGCTTATTTGTTCTGGGTTGTAATGGTATCCTCTAAGAGAGAAGGAAAAAGGGAGAGAGCGAATATCTAACGATGAAAGAGAGGAAAAGGAGAGTGAATTGGAGACACAATTTTCTAAGAAAATGCCAACATTGAATTTCGCCGTTCCGAATGTTGTCACACTTACTAGTGAACATTCCCAGAAATTTTAATCAAAGGCTGAAATGACGCCAGCATTCGGGATTTGGCGAGGAGTTAAGATCGAAGGATCACTCGCTATCGTATCTCCCTTTCATTCTCTCTCTGTGTCCGAATCATTCTTGGGCATTCTTGCATTTTATATTTGTCTCTGCAAGCAATCTGCGGTGCCATACAAGTCATCTGTGTGGACTAGTGATTAGGGTGCATAAACTCGCATCTCTGTCATCTGCGCTCGAGCTCATCTGGAGACGTCCAGGAATCTCAGTTGTGGCTTTCATAGAAGCAGCGTCATCAAGGGCCTACAACATCTCAGCTTTTCGTCGCTCCAACGCAACGCTGAGGGCCAGCTTCGGCATAGACAGCAACCTGCACCGCATCCAAGTTGAAGAGGAAAGCACCGGTATGTGTGTGTGAATGTGTGTGCATTGCGGCGATATATTTTGTTACATTTAGGATAGATTGTGTTGCGATTTTTAAGAGATTGTGGATCTGCGCCGCGATACGTATATAGCGTTATTATTTATATTTTATTTGATTTATAGGGCAATAAAGAAAAATATAAATAGGCAATTTATATTTGCTGTATTTTAAATTGTGTGTGTAATTATTTATTATAGCGATTATTATTCACCATAATCCACACCTTTACAGGGTCAATGTAGAGTATTTTTCGTAATTCTTTTGACAATTTAAAAAATAAACGAGTATATGTATAGAATCGTTTGTGACCGGGAGTAATCGGTAGTAAGCAAGAAGCAACCAGAATCAGACAGAGTGCGTCAAAAATATTACTTCTTTATTGAGCTACCGATTTCTCTTACGCTGTTGTGTAATACTTATCTTCGTTCTTTTGAGGATTTCAAAAAATTAGTGATTATAAAGGAATGTTATTGGCCTGGAAGTGATCGGATGTGGTTGAAAGAGATTGGTAGTAGATTAGAAGTAACTGGAAGTGAACCGGAAGTATCCTATTGATACATCAAGCTACTTATTTTTTCTTGAAGCTTGCGGAATGTTTCTTTGTTCTTTTGAAGAATTTGAAAAACTTAGCAAATATAAAAGTAAATATAGAGGACCGTTAGTGATAAAAAATGACCATAAGTAGAGTGGAAATAACGGGAAGGGACAGGAAGTAGACTAGATGTAATTGGATATCACGGAAATTGATTAAAAATGAAAAATTACTACATGTCTTGAACCAAGCATGCAGTGGGCATGCGAAGATCGTTTTGCTAGTTGAAGATAGTTGTTGCAAGAATTTAAAATCATTGCAACTACGTGAAACTAAGACATATCAATAATTATACTTATGTAAAATTTTAGATTGAGTCTATGACCAAAAATGCAAGATAATTTACTTCGTAAACCGAGGTTCTTCTAATATACTTCCGACTGATTGTGATTTTACTTGTTAATTTAAATAATTAATATATTTTTACCGATAGGGGATGTGAGAAGTGGCCACTTTTCTATCAAGAAGAATAAAACGTTTAATAAAAGAAAAAGGATAATTCTAATTCTAATAATTTCACATCTAATATAAGCAAATCCTACGATTTTACGTTGTCTTATATCGCCATATTTGTGTATATACCGACATCGCTTACGAAGACTAGCACATTTCAGCCTTCTCAGAATTACCTAGTTCTTTTCTGAGGCCTCATATAAAAGACTAAAACTTTTTAGATTTTCAAATTAATACTAACACTTTCTTAGTTCTTCTAAAAAAATTATAGTTATTGTCTAAAATTCTGAAAATTGCTTATTTTCGTAGGAAATTCATAACAAGAACTAGTCTTTTTCGAGAAATCTGAAATGTGCTACACTACAAAAAGAAAATCTTATTTTAATATTGACCGATCTTAAATTTGTTGCATCTTAAAATTTGTAAATGCTTCAAAAACATAAAGATAATATTAATATTAAAATAAAAATAATTAATAATTAATATTAAAATAATTAATATTATTATTAAAATAATGTTAATATTATTATTAAAATAATGTTAATATTATTTTTGTTTTTCAAGCATTTGAAATTTTAAGAGGCAACAAATTTAAGATCGGTCAATCTTAAAATAAGATTTGCTTTTTGTAGTGTAGTCTTTGTAAGGGACGTCGATGCGGTATCCTAATCGAGGACATGGGTCTCCGTCGTGTTTGTAAACTAAGCACATGTAGGATTTACAGGTGCTTATTTCAATCGGCATGTACTAAGATTCGAACCCAGTCACCGGCGTAGTGTAACCTAAAAAATCTAAAGTTTTTTCCAAAAAATATATTCTAAGTTGTAAAGTCAGTATTTTGCATTATAAATAACTTTTTGTTACAACAAAAATTGAAAAATAATTATTTTCTTGTATTAAACTCAAAACCTTTAGGATTTTTAGATCATTGTCATGAATAGATATACAATGAATGTAAAACATTTTTTTAGGCCAAATAACTGAAAAATAAAAAAATATTTTACGGCAATTGTGATAGTTTAAATTTTGGAAGTGACCGATGTAGTAATGGGTTAGGTAGGATAATTTTTTGTTTTGATTATTTGTCAACTTCCTTGTTATATTCATAAAATAATTAAGCATAAAATTGACCTTTGAAGCTGTTTTTAGAAAACATATAGACTAATTAACATTTTTTCAAATTTTCATATTTAAGCTCCTTTTTACCTCTAAAGCGTTTATTTTCATTTTCAAGATGTATTCTATGCCGTTAAGGATCTTGAGGTACCTTTAAAAACATCCTTTGAACGACGATTGGTACCTTATACTTGCGCGACTCTTCTTACCCTCAATATCAATATCGAGCTTCCCACATGTGCTGGAACTGTGCAATTTTAGTGCAGAAGGAACTTCGCAGTTGCGCCAGAACGAGCTCGAGCGATATCCCACTGAAGATCCACGAAACGGTGTAAGAGAATACTGCGAAGCTCGCGGATTGATTTTGAGTCTCACGGGAAATTGAGAGTTAATTGGTGTGATCGGGCGAGCAAATTTGAAGAAAGTACGCGTATGAGGACTGCTTCGAGAAATTGTAAATTGGGTAAAATGAAGATAAAGTTAGCTTTATTCGAGTCAATTAGAAAAACAATACTTTACGGTGTTTAGAACATCGATAAGTGGAGAAATTTATTTCGTGTAGTGAAAAAAATGTACTATATGTCAAGAAATGACTTTTTCTTATAGTAGATGTAATACACAAATTAACTTGGTTCAAGTAATTATTTTTATTACCTTGTTAAATAAATGTATTGGGTAATTATTGTTATAATTTAATATTTATTCTTTATTTATATAATAACATGTTTTCGAAGAAATGTTTACGCCATTTATGTGTCGCATGAAATGATTCCAAATTAGTTTCAAAGTATACAAACAAAATGTTATCACTGTTCATACATATTTCGCTGATTCAGGCTCTCAATTAAAGTTACATATGAACAAAAAAAGCTAAGTGTCATCGAGAACCATCCACTCGAAAATATCATACGTGCAATTAAAAATGCAAACCACCGATCCTCCACTCTAAAGCGCAAAAAAAACCGGAAAATTTTCCCGTACGTAGCATCGATTTTGCTCCAAAGGTATACTCGAGGCAATTAAATTACCATCTATTAACGGCTTTATAGGCGCTTATAAACGCTCTCTCGAGCTTTTAATTTTCGAGGAGCGAGGAAAGCACAGCGACATCGAATATTTTACCTCGACGATATTACTGCAGGGTATGCGAATGTATACGCGATATTATGGACATGTAGCTTATTTTTCGGGAATTGCCTCGGTTTACCCTGGAATTTCTCCTTTTCGCATGAGTGGATGCAGTCGGCATTCAAGAAATTTGCGCAAAATGCTCATTGCAGTACCAAATTAATGAATCTTTTTTGTATCTTAAATTATATTTATTATAGAATTATTTATAAAAACATAGTACTTCTAACCTTATTTTGAATGAAAAAGAATATGTTACCTAATAATGTTTGAAAATTGCTATGAATCTTTATTTTGTAATAAGAAATATATCGTGAAAGTCGCAGTTTATAAAAATTAATAGATTTTTTATAGCACCTTATCTGGTTTTTAGGCAAAAGTTAAACCCTTCCGATTATTACAAGATCTGTGAAGTTTAATAATCAATTTTAATATTTCAAAAAAATCTTTATTAAAACTTTTTTTTACTTTATTATATTACTTTCTCGTTCTGAACGAGAAGAATTTAAAAAGTTCAAGTATAAGTGTATTTTTACATAACAACAACTTTAAGAATATATATAACTGACATTTTACGTATAAAATTTAAATGAATCACCATATTCAAAAATTTGGTTATCTTATATCGCATGATACAGTGTTATAATAATATGTAAAATAAAAAAGGCAATATTCTTAGACAGTTTAATGGTTACAGTTTAAAAGGTTTCTTTAAAAAGAATGAATATTCTATCAGTAGGAGAAAATATATGCAGGATTGTCAAACTCAAAAATTGAAAAAACTGATATCTCTGCTTCTTCCGTTCATCCGTCATTTTGTTTTAAGACAAGATTTGAACTAAATTCAAGTAAAGCTTTTCATAGTACTGATACGAAATCGCAATGTCCATCATCTTGACTAAAGACGTCATAACTACAACACCAAGTCTAATACAATACACCTCAATATTAACCCTAATTGATCCTCCATTTCCCTCTTACAAATGCAAATAAACAAAAGCAGCAAGTTACCAAGCCGAACTACGCTACCTATACACGCAGCCCTTGCACAGATAAGCTCTCTCTCTCTCTCTCCCTCTTTCTCTATTGCCCCATGCTCTCCTTTCGCACAGTAGAGAGAAAGAGAGAGTCGGTAGTTTCGCGCCGCACGAACGTACAGAAGGGAGGGGTGTAGGATTAGTCGGCCGAAATTATGTCGGGCATTTTGCGGGCAGCTTTGCATAACTTCTCTCCCTTACGGCTCTCCGCTCTTTCTCTCTTTAAGCGGCGCATTTCTCTACCGCCGCTTTCGCGCTCCCTTATTCCTTATCGGAATCGGCTAATTGGCTTTTAAATTTTTCTTCGGCGTACTTTAGTTTGTTTTGTTTCTTTGGAGCGGTGCAATACTGCGCTGATTCGTGTGTAAATGTAAAAGAGGAAGATGACGGTGTTGTGTCTTCGAATGGTGATTGGAGTGAATGGAATTATATCTTTGTTGGAGGTTGATGGATGGATGTGTTTCGTTGGATGCTACGAATTAATTTATTATGAGCGGTGTGTATGACAGTGAAGTTTATAAATTTAAGAATAAAATAAATCTGCAAATTCAACAATACGGTGTCCAAATTTTAAAATTTTAAAACGGGGTTGATCTTATCTTGAGTAATACTACACTGGCAGAAATATGATAGAAATTCTTTTGTACATCTAGCAATTACGCATTAATTCTTTCCATATGGATTATCAGAATGTTTCTTTTATTAACTCGCAAATTTTTCGATTTAGACTGTATTTTCTCTACTTTATATGTAACTTTTGTTATTTCTATGGGGCTCTTTTCTACTTTACATGAAACTTTTTCCTATATTACATAGTAATTTCTTCCATGCGTAATTTAAAAAAAAATCGAAAAAAAATTTTCCTCACGGCCTCTTGCACCGAAGTCAAACGTCTTAACCGCTTCGCCCTCTTGATGGTTCTTTTACAGATCTCGCTTATAAGGGGATAAAAATATAAGTTCTATTTTTTTGGAATTTTATTATATTTCATGCTTTATTCAGATTAAGTGATTTATGATGCAAAATTAAAAAATCACAATACAAGCTTTTTAACGTGTACTACCTCATAATCCAAATTCGAACATGAATTTATGTAAGTGATCGGTGGTCATGTGGTAAAGCGTTTAACTACCAACCCACCAGTCCCGGATTCGCGTCCAGCCATAAACTTTTTTTTTTCAAAATCGCTCAAAAACTCAATAGTAAAAATTACAAGGTAAAATATATAGGAAAAATTTCGAACCACATGGGAAAAATTTATTTGTGTCTCTCTACTACTTGATGAAAAAGCGAATTTCTACTAAATTATTTCTGTCAGTGTAATAAAATCAAATAGCAATTGAAGGTGTAAAGGTGTATTTTTAGTATAAATTGTTAGAAATATAATGTGTTTGGTTCCGGAGTATTAACGGTTTTGTATTGGGTTTGTTCTTTTATTATTTGCCAATCTAGACTCATCATTTCGATACGTAATACAAATTCAAAATCAAAAAGAATTTTTTATTCGATTTTTTTTGTAAACGAATTGTCAGAATGACGATCATTGAACCTGTGAACATAGGCTTGTAAGTTTGTTGTACCTTAAATGTACAGCCGAGGGCAAAACTATCTTTCTAAATGTGCTAATTAATGACCGTCAAAGGTATAACTTAGTCTTAAAGCATAAGCAGATTACGCTATAGACTATGCATATATTTTGATGGTTATTAACAGGCACGTACAAATACAGTTTTAAAAATCTTGATATCAACTGTTTATTAATAAAAGAATTTTCTTTATTACCTATCGTAGCTATTTTGTTATACATGTAAATTAGATTTACATAGAATAAGTTATAGATTGTCTTTAATTTATTAATAACTAGTTGTATTAGAATTTGAAGACAGATTTCAGAAATTAGAAATAGTTGATTAAATAAAACGCAGTCTCGTAAGTCCGGATGAGACTGCGTCAGATTTATATACTGATCAAGATCACTGATTTTAGAGGTACTGGTTTAAAGCGTCGACGTTAATTCGAAGTACGAATCGGTTTTTTCAATCTTTCTTATTCAATGTAACTGGAAAATTAATTAATTCAAATGGCGTGAATACTTACTTATTTTTCCGGAGAAAAAATATAGTAATAGAAACGATACGGATCATTCATCATTTATGTAAGAGTCCTAATGTATCGTAATAATTTATCCTCCTGGAATTGTTGAAAAATATTGAAGAATTATTTAATATTTGTCTTATTGTACAAGTTTATACATGTATTATAAAAGAAAAATGTATTAGTATTTGAATAATTATCATGAAATTTTTGTGACCACACATTTTGTTACATTAAAAGCATGAAAAACCTTAGAATTGCAGGTTCCATGAAATTATATTTATTATTACTTTTATAGTATTATGTCCCCGAAAGCTTATTACTGAGTCCTAGCCTGTAGGTACTGCCAACCCATTTTATTCTTCGTCTCCGGATTACTAATCGTATATAGTAACCATTACTAACTTTTTTCTCCATGATTTCTTCAAAGTTACCGGTCACTGAAATCCGCAGTAATAACAACACTTACCTTATTCAATTTATTAACTAATCAACACTAAAAAAATAGAGTACTTTTTATATTTATTAATTATCTCTTGTAAATATAAAACCTGTTTTACGGGATAGTATCATTCACTCGTAATTGTTCAAAATATAGAATTATTCACCCTAAAATATGCCACTCTTTACGATGAGTTTCAACCCAATATATCTACTAACTCATTCAATATTTTATAAAATCGTTCAAGTTATAAACGTTTATCATATAAAATTAAAGAACATAACGATCATTTTTAACAAAACAGCTCCAAAAACTCGCTTTACTTTCCACCAGATCATCTTAACACGATTTCATAAAATGATCCATTTCATAAATCACGCAACAAATAACCAGACACATCGCCATTTCATCCACCACGCACCGCTTCATCTCTGCATCCTCGACTCCATGCATTTCTCCTTCCGCGCAAACAGCTTCAACTCCGTTATGCCCGGGCGCTAAAACAGCCGCTCGTACTTCTGCGCGACGGCGCCGGCGCTTCTAATTTGTAATCCCCCCCACTTTCCGTCGGATTAGCGCTGATTGCCGACGCGATAACTTTGGATGAGTAATCGGAAAATTATTGCGCGCTTAAGCGGTCCTACATTGCCCCGTGCATTTTCCGCGGGTGCGTGCACGCGTGCGCGCGTGTTTTATCGTGGTTATACGCGCCGTGGGTATTTATTGTATTCATTAGTTCGGCTTCAATTGTATTATCTCCTGTGAGTATATTTGGGAAGTTTTGCAAACGGTTTATTACGCGTGCGTTCGGAGCGGTTTTGCATTAGCGAGCGTGCGATAAATGAATTTTTGAGGCGGCTTAAAGGGTAGTAAACTGCTTTTAATATATGTAGAATCAATAATTTTTATTGCGTTTTTCTTAATGAAGTATATTAAAACTTGGATGGACAAAGGACTGGTAAATACGGTTCGTTCTTGTTAAAAAATTTAAAATAACCCTATATATGTTTAGAAAAAACTATTGATATTTATCAACTTTGCTCTACATACACCCACTTGTAGACCATTGAACAAACAACTTTAACTGACTTTATATAGAATTGAACAACTTTGAATAAATTTTAAAATATATCAACACATTACAATCGTCTGATTCAATCGATTACTTACTTCCTATAATGTAATCACTTAATCTGATCACCTGATTAATCATCTAATTATGTTAGCTAATTTATCTGATTGTATCAACGGATTTACCGCCTGATTGTGTCAGCTGATTATACGAGTATTATTATCCTGATAATACTTACAATATATAGTTTCAGATCTACATAACTTGACATTTTTAACCTGTTCTCTCGTAAAAATATTTTTAGATGATAAATCAGCTGATAAGCAAATCCCCCTATCAGATACTTCTATCTAATGATATACATGTCAAAACATCTGGTGATTTACCACCTAATTATTTACCTAATTTATTTCAAAGATAATCTCCAAAATATTAAACAGCCTCTCTATTTAACAGTCAATCTAGACGAGACGTAAAAACTATGATCTAAAATAACGACTCTAACGACCTACAAGAGCTAAGTAAAATCATGACTCAATACCTCCCAGAATAAAATAAAGACCAAGCCAAATGGAGTTCTCTAGAGTCTTCATTTGCTGCAATTTCGTTACAAACCCATTACGTCCCCATTCAGCACAAAACCAACCAAACCCAACCCCTAACCAAAAAGTCTAACCCCGGCATTTCCTCCGTCACGTTCACAGTATAGTGTATTTATTATGGAGGATATACAAAAATAAATAATATATGATAAATATAAAAAAATTAAGTATAAATTTCTTTTCATTAAATGTGAGTATGGGCGTGGGTTCGCCTATCTAACCTATTCATATGATAATACACTTTCATACTCGTTCACTTTCGCACTCGCCTATTCATACACGTACTTTAAATATATGGTGGTTCTCGAAGTCCCTCGATGCTTTCTTAGTTTTGCAGTAGCTGAACGGCCGTTCCCTTAATGCTTATTTCTTGTAGCCGGTACCTGGGTAGATACCCAAGGAACAAGAGTGTCAGGCTCGTCTGGATATTTCCTGATCCAAGTGAAAAATCAAATAGCTTATTCCGTAGTCGACGTTCAGTCGTCGCCGGACGAAAGAGAGAGTACGATAGAGGGGGTAACCAACTGGTCTGGCCAGCGGCTAAATTGTATCTCCTCTCCTCGGCTTTTGCCGAACTTTTCCAGAGCTTTGCTCTGTTATCCCCACTCCTCTTTTCTCACATATGATATTTATCTGTCTCTCTCTTTTATATTCGCAGTTTTGAAATATCTTATATTACAACAGGTTAACCCGAGGGCAGTCCAACTGGTCGGACGAGCCGGGCAACTCGAGCAGCATACCCCGTCAAATCGGCGGCAGTCCCCGCCAAGCAGCGACGACGACGACGACGACTGAGCCGAGCAACACGACGACGCCCACGCGAACGAGCCACAACAGCGGGACCGGCGAGTGCCGCTCCTCGAGCTGCAAGGGCTTGAGGATCGGCGTGTACGGCTGGCGGAAGCGGTGCCTGTACTTCCTCGTGCTGGGGCTCACCCTCATCGTCATCCTGAACCTCGCGCTGACGCTGTGGCTCCTGAAAGTCATGGAATTCAGCTTCGTGAGTATTTAATTGAGTGTATGTGTGTGTGTGGGAAGGGTGGAGATAGTGATTCGTGGAGGTGGTTTTTAATGGAGTGTCGAAGCGACCAGCGTATGGATTGGATTGGATTATTTCAAGAAATGTGCATGCTGCAGTGAGAAGGTTGGGTGCGTATATTATACGCACTTATGTAGGGGAGAACGGGATAATGCCGGTCACTGGCTAATTCCGGTCACCCTTATTTTCAATAATCTAAACATTTTTAGGTAATAATTCGAATAGTATATTAAACGCAACATAAAATGCAATTAATCTAATGTTCAAACAACCTTCTATTCAGTTTTATTAAGGAATAATACACAATCAAAGTGTAGGCCTACATTTCTTATAAAAAATCTGGTCTATAAAATAAGCTTTTATGCATATTACTTGTTGCTTTATGCATTTATTTTTTGCATCTTTATTAATTTGTAAATCTAAGAATACGAAGTAGTGAAGAAAAAAGAGTATAAAACTATTACTTTTTTGTCATTTCAATTTAAATTACTAAGCAGAATGGGGGTAATCCCGGTCACAATGTTATTTATATGACGCTCCCGAAAGTGAGGCTAAGAAAATGTTCCGCTGCGCTCTCAGGTATGGTAACTTTGCTTAAGTGTTTTTGATTGAACAATGGTTATGTTATTATATGTTTCACTATGTAAGTGCGAATAATAATGCGACGGATCATATGAAAGTTCATATAATTGATTTAAAGAAATTTTTCACCTATAAAAGTAACTTTCTAATAGTGATCGGAATTGTACCAAGGCTGACCGGTATTACCCTTTGATGTGGAGTAAATTCGGTCAAAACGCTTTTTTTATTTCGACTTATAGCTTCGATATCTTACATTTTATATTAAACCAATAATAAATATTTATAGCCAATGATTTGAACTAACATAATAATTATTTAAAGTTCAAAGAAACAATTTGAAAGTGGAAATAACAAGCACGTTTGCTTAGGTGACCGGCAATACCCCATCCTCCCCTACACACATACCGCACATACATATATATATATATTCAAACATATGCACTCACTTACTCACTTTGCTATACACATTTACACATGCAGACACACACGTACACATACGCCCGCATTTTATGTGTATGTATGTATACCTGTAAGGGTGTCTATATCATACATACTCACGCATACATACACTTATCTACGCACATACACATATGCATACTTACACTTACACATACTTATGTATATACAGATACATATGCATACTTACAATTACACATACTTATGTACAAACAGATACATATGCATACTTATACTTACACATACTTATGTACATACAGTAACATATGCATACTTGCAATTACACTCATATGTATACTTACACATACACAGACTTACTTATATAGACATACTTAGGCATACAAATATACTTACACGTACGCACACACTTACACATACACACATCTTACCCATATATATGCGCACATACTTACACATACACAAATAGTTACATATACATACATGTAAGTATGTTTACTTATACATACGTACATACTTACACATACGTATATATTTACACATACAGACATACTTCATTTACCAACAAACAGATAGATACATCATTACCCTATACATGGAGATAAATGTATTTTACAGAGCTTTAATTTTTCTGTACTCATCCTTCTGTAGGTAACAGAAGTTAAGGTGGCTCTAGCGACTTTTCAAAAATTTAAGAAACACCTAAAAAAAATGCACAGTATTTATGAAGTGTCTCTTTATTTATAGCTAAAAAAAAATAATGGGGTAGCCGACCGAAATATTGAGAAAAAAATGTAACTAAATTGACTTTTTTATATGGGTCTTATGGAACTGGCGATCGCCATGCTCGTTCTACCTTTACTTACTCAGCTCTAAAAAATAAGATCCCGAAAACAAAACTATGTAGCTATAGTTCGATTTACGGTCATTAATATGACATTATGAAAAATGTCTGTTGCCGACCAAATAAACGTTAAAATAACAACGAAAGTTTGTTAACTCGGGTTACAACGAGTTCACGAGCGCTTACTGCGCATGCTCACGAAGTGCGGCAACGTCGCATTTCAGACATGGTGGACATTTTGAATGGGTACGTCGTTCGTTAGATCGGATCAACTTATCAATGTTTTAAAGATTGATTTAAATCATATAATCAAATCAGAAGTATGTGCATGTGTATCAATATCTATTCTTTACAAACCATATGTACACAAATAGGTTAGGTATTACCAATTTCATTCAGGGATTTAAAGGTGTAGGATAAATAATCATTTCAACGTAAAGAAACATAATTTATTTTTAACAATAAATGTAACGTACAATTTAATTAAAGCACATAACTTTGGTAACATTCGATTCAATCATCAAATTATAGTATAAACATTATTTATAGTTAAATTTATTTGCTTATTTCGTCAAATAAATTTAGAATTACTTTTTTATTTTTGGTAATTCGTGGCTTACCATCGACATTTTCACCTAACAAAATAGTCAAAGCTTCTATACCACCAGTATCACAGGCTTTTTTAAGTATATTTATATCTATACCAGCTTTGGAAATCTTGGATTTCATATTGGTAGAAATATTCAAATCTTTCAATGAATTTTTATAATTTTTTGTTATTTCGTTTCTTTCTTTTTCGCTAATTATAAAATTGAAACTTTTTGTTTGCGCAATAACAGGAATCATATCTTTGCAAAATCTATTAAGTAATTTTTGTAGCATCAGTACGTCATTCAGCGCATTGTGAGCATCTGATATTTCTGCTGCATCTAAATAGTCAGCTGCAAGTTCTGTTTGACTATACTTTTGCTTGTTTTTGCGCCTTTCTGGTAAAAGTGATTTGAATATATACAGGCTGTCAGTGAACCCTTTAACAAAAATCTTCATTTCTTTCAAAAGTCCTAATGACGTAGCTATTTTAATAATTCTCACAGCATCGAATCTAAAATATAAACCAAATTTCGGTTATTTTGGGTAAGTAAGGTAAAAAGTCAACATTTTTTTACATAATACCTGAAGCAGTTGTGTGCTAACAAAATACATGGCTTCTCTTGTTTTTTCAAGAAGTACAAGAAACTTAAAAAAGCATCTCTTGCGGAGTATGTGATAACCTTTTCTTCATTCACATACATATCGTTATTGTGTATTCTTATACCGGTAACTTCAGATGCGCTTGGGGACATATTTTTTGTGGGCATTATATATACGTTAAATGTATTTTCTCTAGAGGCAGCCGCAATCTGAAAAAATTTAAATCAGAATAAGAAATATTTATAACTTACTTACAGATGTTTAATTTATACCTGAACTATTTCATCTGATGCATGCAAGCCAGTTGTCTCAAGATCAAATATTACTACTAAGCAATCCTCAAAATTGGCATTATCTGAAATTAGATTTTAAATTTTAATATTTATTTTAATTCTATATGTGAATATTATTTTCTAAAGATATATGTTACCAGCTATAACAGCTTCATCAATCAAATCAGATGTATTTAGATATCCTGCTCCTGATTTATAAGAGATTCCTTCACGATTAGCCACAGACGTATCCTTAGAAGATCTCTGTTTTTTTAAGACACGGCGTCTTTTTTTCATAGGAATTGTTCTCCTCTTTTCAGCTACACTGCTAAAACGTTGTTGTTTTTTCTCTCGATATGATTGTGTATGTTTCCCTGGAGACAAACCCAGAAGATTGTTTAATTTAACAATATAGTCATATCCAATATTTTTTTGGCATACTGCAACTGCAACGCGAAAACTGTGCGATTCAGAACCACCATAAAAATACGATTTTGGATGCTTGCTGCAGACAGTATTATTAAAAGACTCATTGGATTGGCTGGATGCACATTGTGCTATTTGGGCTGTGCTATTGATGAAAGGCTGAATAATTTTTTGCAATTTTTCCTTCAAATTCATATCTGATAAGCATTGATTATCTTTGAAATATGTATACACATGTTGATTATCCTCCGTTCTTTTACAAAAACTGCCACAATTTTGATGGTCGCCATAAGCATGCAGAGTTATATTTTCTAAGGCGATTTTCACGTTGACTTCATCACCTTGATTTTGCTTAATTGACAAAGCAAAAACTTTCGAAAAATACTCTCTCAGTTTAGCATTTAGTTTAATTTCATATAGTTTACTGTTAAATGTTTTTACAACGTGGTTAAAATCAGACCATTTTGTAATTGTATACGGAGATAATCGTCTCAAAGCAGCAATAGCAGAAGAATCATCATCACCAATAAGTGTTTGTATTCTGCATTTCGATTTTATCAAATTATCATTCTTTAATATAACTTCCACAGCCATATCAGCCTCCATCGACTTGGACGATCCGTTGTGATTTTTTCTACAAACATGTGTTTTCTCTTTTGACTTTTTTCTTTTTCCACTTGCATCTTCCTTGCATTGTTTACAATCTAATTCTCGATATGCATATGCTAAAACTTTTTTTGAAAAATAGCCATTTAATGATGCATGACCTATAGACACAAAATAATAACCATTTTTAATTGTATACTATGTATATAATTAACAATACTAATTATAAAGAAAAAGTGTATGTACCACTGAGACTATTATGTTGACGTCCTCGTTTGGTCCAGGCAGCATCATATGAACCAATCAAGTCAGTAATATTGTCATTGTTCACCTCACCTACATCTTCTCCGTTCTCAGCCCTATGTACACAATGTTTGAAAAAAATAATAAAAGCAGGTGTAAAATCAAGGATGTAGAAACAGGATAAAATTTTTGTAAAAGGTTCAATCAATTACAATTCAAATATACGTTTATTTATTTATTTTCTTTAATTTGCATAAATGACATTGCTAGAAATTGATTTTTTCTTACAGTTATATAAATATAAAATAAACTATGCATAATTGTAAACTATATTATACGTAATTATTCAGTCTTAAAAATTTGTATTTATCATGCTTAAAAAAAAATTATGTTTATATTAAATTGATTATTTTGATAGTATGTCGAATTGTCATCAATAAATAAAACAATTCTTGATTGTATAATCACACATACACGCACACACGTCGAAACATTCAGATACTTCATTACAATTGAGATTCAATACATTTTACAGTTGATTAAAAAAATCAAAAAATGTTAAATTCATTCGGTTTAATACTATATAAAAATTGAGTAAAAACATGATTCAAGTAGAGCGATTTTTCCTTTCGCCGTATACTTATTTTTTCCCAATGGCAATGTTTACTGTTCATGATTTTTTTATAAAAAAAAGACTATACATTGTATTGAACCAATCTTTTCATAATTTGAGTTTTTACAAATAACTAAACTCTCATCGGTAAAAAGCTTAGTTCTACAATATATATAGTCTTATTATTATAAATACTACTTAATCGTACTACTTACTTATTTTTCTTGTTTTCTAAAGTTAACTTTTTCTCCTGCTCAATAGCATCTATACATGATTGATTAGCTAAGTTTTCAATGGCGAATCCTGCAATCCTTTCATACCGTTTCAACGATGTGGCACTGACTGTTAGACAGTTGAGAGCGGATAGCTCAGTGTTGATTTTTGTCTCACCCATTCCGCCATCAAGCATACCTGTAATAATAAGTAAATCACGTTGAATTTTGTTATTAATAATACAATAGTGATATTTTATGATATATTTACTTACCAATTGCTAATTTTAAGTTGCTGTGATAGTAACCATTCGCTGTTTTTTTAGAAGTTTCGACAATGCTGTAATTGTTGCAACTCTGACATTCCACTGTGCATTTGCTTGCTATCCCTCGCTGTACCTCTTTCACTAAAAACCGCAAGGAGATGGGTTTATCGCAGAACTGGCACCACAGATCTGTAGCTAATTTGTCCATGTCGACAAGTCTTCGCCCATTAAATGATTCATACTGTCCTGCTTTCTCTCTTTCAATAACTTTGTTCTGCAAATAAATAATTTTATTATTCTACAGTTATGATTTATGAATTATAACTTTATGTTTATACCAATAGAATGCTCAGGTAGTTGACAGATCATTATTCGATGAAGTAAAAAAAGGAAACAACTTGTACGATTCTATACTAACCTCAAAATTGGTAGCTTCATGGTTAAGCAGGTTAAGCCTTCTCCCTTGTTTGCCATGAGTACCTCTCAATACTGTTTCAATCTTCACTTTCACACATTTCTTCATAAACTGCCCTTTCTTTTTTCCGATAGTGGCACGTACGTTATAAGGCATTTTTAGTTTCTAAACTTCAGAGTAGTAAATACCCACGTGTGATCATGCATGACGGAGAAAAGTGCAGAAGACACGCGTGTTTACATTCCACCTTGCACTTGCAACGTTGCCAATTCTCTCGCGACAGTAACGTAGGAAAAATATGTACTTTGCCGTAAAGAAAGAAAAAATATAAAAATTTTCGATTTATTGACTTTAACTTAATATTTATATTTCACTTAGCATTATAAAGTGATTAGACGCGATAATAAGAAAAATTTATAAAGTGTAAGTGTTTAAATTCTATAAGCACCACCAGGTGCCCCCGCTTGGTACGATACCCAACGCTAGAGCCACCTTAAAAATGTGTAACATATCTTTAAAATCAATAGGTTATACTTTCCATGCTATTCATTTTTCCTGAGTTTATAAAAAATCCAAAAATTGATTTTACCAAAATCATGCTTACTCTTTCCGAATACAAAGCAAAACTACCCTCCCACTCTCAAAAAAACCAAACACCAGCACAACCCTCAACCAGATCCAACGCCATTCTCACTCACACCCACGACCGCCTAAAGCCCTCACACTTCCAGCCGCTCGCTCGCAGCCCTATAGCCCTAAGAGAGCGACGCACGCCGCGAACTTTTCGACAGCTATTAAGGCCGACTTCTCTCTGCTCCCGCGGCTTAAAATTAGTTTGGGCTCCGCGGCGCGAGCGCGAGCCACCGTACACCTCTGTTGTTCGAAATAACAAGCGCCTCGGGGCACGCGCTCGCGAGAAAGCGAAAGCTCGCCGCCACCGGAGGCACACGGTTAATATAATTCCCCCCCGGCGCCGAGTAATTGCCGCGGATCGTTTTACGGCGCTGGCGTTGTGAGCTGTCTGGCGGCGTGTGTAGGAGGAGGAGAGGGGGAGGAGTTTTTGGTTTGGTGGAAAGGGGGGGGGGGTGTTGTTTTGGATTTTAGGTGGTTTGATTTGGTTGTTAAGAAGCGAGAAAAGTGGAAAATGGATACTTGTGTAGGGGGGGAATGCCATTTACTGCGAGCTTCCGGTGCAGAGGGATTTTAAGGAAAATAGTGTACTGCGCAACTAGTGCGAGAAGCAGGTGATTTACAACGAGTGCGACTATTGTCGCCAGAAGGTATAAGCGAAATCACCTGCTCGCACGTGTTGCATATACAATTTTTTTAAGCGAACTGCGAGAAGTTCGATACGAAAGGATACAAAACTACGTAATTAGGTACTCGATTTCACTCTACTTAAAAGTGAAAGATTTCCACTTTACTTTTAGAGTTAAAAATCCACTCTAATTAGAGTGATTTACTTCACTCATTCTCTCTCACACACACACATACACACCCATACACACACACATACAAACACACTAATACACATACACATATACACACACAAACATACACACACATACATATACACACACTAATACACAGACACACACTAACATGCATCCATACAGACTTTTTCTAAATCTAGTGTATTTAGACTCCTAATGTCTCAAAACATATTTCTAACATGTTTTTTGCAAAACTTTTTTTTTACAATGACAAAGTTTCCTCTGTGAGGAAGCAAAATGTCTTATTCTAAAAAATATCTTTTTCAATATTAAAAAAAAAATTATTTGATAATAGTTAGACACGAAAATTTCAGTCACTATTAATAAAGTTGCTAATATTAAAATACTTATTAAGTTCATATTATGTATAGTTAAAGTAATAAATACATTTAATGAGATGAATGAATAAAATTGAACAATTATTTATTTTCGATCGAAATACCACGACTGAATATTTATTTTTAAATTGCAATATAATAAAATTTATTGCATGATAAGGTAAACTAAAGGGAAAATTAATATGACAAGCATATAAAAATAGTTGGAATTTATCCGATCTTACCACTAATATTAAAATTGTTGACCTTTACTATTACTATAACGGAAAGTTTTTCATCAAAAAATTCAAGCCACTGATTTTGCAAGAAATAACAGTTTTCGTAGTAGTAGTTACATCCGAGACTGGACAGACTTTCATAATTTAAAATGAAATTAAAGATATACTTTATTTTCTATAGAATTTATTGCATTAGCAGTAAAAATTGTTATGTTATTAATAATTAAATTCAATATTCGTTTGAAATTTTTTGTTTTGAATATGATTCTAACTGTAAATAATTATATAACAATTTTTATAAATAAA
This sequence comes from Gastracanthus pulcherrimus, assembly GCA_949152435.1. Lineage (NCBI taxonomy): Eukaryota > Metazoa > Arthropoda > Insecta > Hymenoptera > Pteromalidae > Gastracanthus > Gastracanthus pulcherrimus. The sequence continues at coordinate 20,152,478 of OX424572.1, read as the reverse complement.
GTTAAATATAATTTATCACATAGACTGAATATATGAATTACTAAATAAAAATGGAAAATTATCTATGAATTCTAGTTTCTGCTTGATCACACTACGGAATAAAAGTGTAATTTTAAATTCTTCTCGTAAGTTACCGACGCTTTGAATGTAGGTCACTTTACTCATTCAAATTTAAATTTAACCGTTCACTGCTAAAGCAGACTAATCATCGCGATTATAAGTTCTCTCAGTCTTCTTTGACTTCTTTTATTTTAGTATAATTATTACCACATATGTACGTGTCATAACGATTTTCATTTATTTATAATAATGCACACAAGTACAAATACTCGTTCTCTAATAATATTATACAAAAAAGCCATAGGTACATAATAAGAGTCTATTTTGAAAGCATCGGTTATAAACGGTAATGGTATTTTATACCATAGGGTAAAAGTCCAGTATCGTTTTCTTTTCCATAAATGTGGTATTATATTCTAAAAATAATTAAAGAAGCTTTTTTACTTTTATTTTTAATATTGGAGCAAGTAAGTTATAAATTAAAGTAAAACCTAACTATTGTATCCCTATCACAATCCGCATAAATGTAGAACAGTTATATATTTGTTTACACTTCTAAAATTCCTACCAAATTAAAACAGTTAAAAAAACTCTAGAAAAAATTGACCAATAATTACTTAAAAACCACAAAAAAAATTATAACAATAAAAAAATACAGTGCTTCTAAAGTACATAGAAGTACGATGTAGCTCACCGATAGAACGAACGAATCATGAAAAGCGTACATCATAATAAGTATATACATCGAGGGGCAGAACAGAGAAAAATGGAAAATTAATGAGCGCAAGAGGAAAGCTTTAAAAGAAGGAAAAGCAAAAGTACGTCGCGCGACTGCCAATTAAAGATCAATAATGCTCCGAACGAGAGTTTCTCTTCTTTCTCGATCGTTGTAATTTTCAATTAGGATGAGGAGGCATTGACGATCGGAACGTTGCGTTTCTTTTGAAACGAGCTAAGCTAATCAGACGTCACGTATATATGCATGCCAAACTTTTGGTTTTATGATTGGCGCGGTTCGCCTCGTTAAGCGATAGTCTGCACTCATTTTTAGTGTAATTTATTCCTGGGAAATATAAAGTAGGTTTAACGGCGATATATTGTTAATGCGAGTACTTTCTCACTTTTCCCCTTATTACTCATTTCATTTGCAAATTATTGATCGTCTGCAAAGTTATTCAAGAAAAGGGGATCAGGATTCTGAACTTATTCTATAAAAATGTATACTGTACATATTATGCAACAAAGGTATAAATTATATCTCTTGAAGATTTAAAAATAATATACTTAATGTTAAAAATAGTATCTTCCAATTTCAAATATTTGAAAATTAGAGACGTATCGAAAAGTAATGTAAACAATGAAAAAATATTGAATATAACAAAATAAATAACACTGAAAAACTATGTCGTATAAAAAATGTGACGATATTGATATCGTAAAATATTGCTAATGAAAAACTTTCTGAAAGTGATATATTTTTTTCATAAAACTTTTCAACACAATTTTTTTATTAGACAATATTCACAATGTCTATTTTACGATATATTTCGTCGTCTTCACCATATAGATTTGTAAATAAAGGTGATGATTATGACAATATTGCATAAACTGAAATGGATTTTATTCGAAATTCAAAAATTCAATATTATAATAACGTAAGGCTAAAATACACCTGAAGGGGTCAAAAAATCAACTTTTTTTCTTGAAATAGCTATTCCTTGAAGCTCACTTTACACGTTAGAAAGCTCCAAATTATTTTTTAAAGCATCCTATAAGTTTTTTGAATATTTTTATAATGTTTAATTACATTGGCTTATATGCAATTTGCCATCTTTAAAGTCGTTTTTCTCATCACATCATTTTTGGCCTTAAAAATGCTTCTTGTGCAAATGCGTGCAGTGAAATAATTTGACTTCACAGTATTATTGTCTTTTACACTATAAACATATTGTCAGAGCGAATTTTATATAACCCTCGTATACACATTTTCCCCACGAACTTATAAAATATAATTATGTATTACTTTTTATTTATGTTAGTAAAATTGGTATACGGTGGTTATATGAAAAGTCGCTCTGACAATGTGTTTATAATATAAAAAAACAATTTTCCTGTGAAGTTTCAAATCATCGTGCTGAGAAAAACAACTTTAAAAAGTAAGACGTAAGCAAATGTACAATGTGTTCAATGTAATTAAATACTATAAAAATATTCAAAAAATAGGATGCTTTAAAATGCCATATGGAGCTTTCTAACGTATAATGTGTAAAAAAAGTATTTAAACGTATACATTTTTTTACCCCTTCAAGTGTACTCTAGCCTTAAATTCCACAAATAAGTTAAGAGTAATATAAAATAATTAAATAACAATAAATATAACATAAAATAATTAAAAAATAAAGTAGAACAACGCCTATCGAAAAGTTTTTGTATTCCTTATAATATGGCTTCAGTGAAATATTTGTATAATATAGAGAAATCATTTACTATAATAAAGTGATTCTTAAATATTCTAAATGCATACCTAATTAATACTTCAACGTGAAACGCATAAAAATAGATTTAACTAGTATCAATAGAGGTTATAAAGTGACTAATCATGGACGTAGGACGTCGCAGTTCCTCTATTCTGAGAAATAAAAACAGGTTAAACATCTTGGGCTGTGAGTGACAGTTCAAGGAAAATAAAATCAACATTTTCTACGGAATGGAAAAATCCGAAGTTATTTTCAGATTTTAGCAAGAGCATTCCTTCAAAGAGAACCAGGTTATGCACTTTAGTCTGGAACGTAAATATTCAATACTAAATTACTATAAACTTGCGAGCCCTGAATATTTATTGATTTATTTATATCTGATGCAATAGTCTCATCGAACAGTAAAAACATGATTTTTATTTTCTGTAGCTTCCCAGAATAACGACTTGAGTAGATTTTTTAAAATTCAGTTTACATAAAATATTTTATGACCTATATGCAATACTGTGTAAACTTACAATTATCTTGTAACAATATTGTTACAACAAAAGTACCCTGCTTAGACAATAATGGAAATAATATCGAATAACGGAAATGAGCATGTGTAAATATTGTTTACAGGTAAATTTCTATTGATAACTTTGTAACAAAATTAGATAGTGATTGGGTACTAAACAGACGAAAAATCAAAAACCAATTATTTGTAATAAATCCACCGATCAGAACGATAATGAAACAAAGCTATTTCAAACCATTTACGAACCTAACTAGGTTTGCAACATTAATAAAGTTTTAAACAGCAAATTTGAGTAATTTGAATAAACCAATAAACTATTTTAGCAGTAAATTATTATAGCAATACCAATAATTAAAGTATCAACTAATTATGCGCTATACTGTCAGTTTCAAAACAATCATGACCATCCCAAAAGACTCTATACTCGAAACACATCCCCGAATAAGAACCCCAAACCCACACCTATCGCAGAACAATCAAACGCAGCCACGCATCGCCCCTCTCGATTCACCGTACGCGAAGAATCAACGCTTCCCAATAAGGAAACACACCCTCTCGCGCCGCATCACGTCGGCAATTTCCCGACAAAGATGCGCGCCATAATTTTCCATTATCCCGCTCCACGAGCAGCCAGCACTCTCCCGCTCTCAAAGTATACATCATATAAAAGACCAAAAAATAAAAGAAGGGAAGATGGAAGAAGCGAAGGTCTGAGCGATTTCCCGATTCAAGAGCTCGCGATTATCGAGTTTACGGGGAAAGGAGGATATCCCGATAAATCGAGAGAGAGAGAGAGAGAGAGAGAGAGAGAGAGAGAGAGAGAGAGAGAGACACAAACACGCTAGAAATTGCGTATCAATCCGTAAGTAAAGAGTTCCTCCATCCCTTGGGAAATGCGTCCTTTGCTCGCGCTCGCTCGTCGTCTTATTCTCGCTCTAATAGACATCGGATCATCCACTTTGCGCGGGCGATCCTCTCTCTCTCTCTCTCTCCCTTATTTCCTCGGATCTTCCTCGGCTTTCCCGGGGACTCGAGGATGCATCGCGGCACCTGTCGTCCCTCGATCTGGAAGAGTGCGAGAAGGTTGCCTTTCGAGGATGAATAAAGAGGCGTTGTGCAGAGCTGTTGAGAGTTTTGCTTTTTTGGGAAGAGGGATTGTAAGTGAAGGAGGTTGTAGAGCCTTTCTTTTGGAGGATGGGAGGTTGGAGTTTGTAAGTGGCTTGAATGTGAGATGGATGAAGAAGATATACATTTATTCCAGAGTTACATATAACATTTGCTAAATTCGATACGGAGTAGAAATTATTTACACAATAACACACTATAACGCCGCAAATACGCAGAGGGAATTGGTATTCCCTGTTCGTAGGTCCGGATTAACAACAAAAATAAAAATAAAAATAAAAAGTGCTGGTTAGTTTTACTATACTCATTACAGCAAAAACCTCTAGCCATACTAAACCGTACAATGCAAGTACCATTCATTCATAAGGATAGAATGTATCCATATATATTTTAACAATAATTAGAATGAAAACAATCAATAGTACACGAAAAGGTGATGCTTCTGAATTCTGTTTAAGGGAGGTACTACTGAAAACTGATCTTTTCACAAGTTATATCTATTATGCCTGAATTTACAAAAGATATTGCCAAAGTCATGCGAGAAGTTAGCTAAATAGCTTCAGCAAGAACTGTTAAGAATTTTAAAATACGGTTGGTTTTGTTTTAAATGCAGTAATTATTGTTCTTTAAAAAGTACATTGAGCCAAACTTGTATACAATTACCTTGAATTTGAAGGGTCTAAAAGTCATTTATGGTATTCCGTACCCTATGGAGAGAAGGAAGAGATTTTGAAGTTAGAACCCACTGATCATATGATTCTAAGCCTTCTGTTCAATGAAATAACTTGAATTTTAGTGAGTTACATTCGTTATTTTGATGGTTATCGCATAAATACAGAAAATATAAAATTATTCACACATGGAACAAACTCTCAAGTTGAGTGTTATTTCGAACCCTTGTACAATATAAAAATTTTTATTTTATCGGTAAGAAATGGTATTCATATTAAAGCCTTCAGAGAAAAACATCTTCAAATTTAATCATTATAATAGCATTTTGAAATATGAAAAAAAGATAACTAACTTTTGAAACATAGGTAAATTCGTTTTGAACAAATATCTATCATATCTGTTCGTACAGAGAAACTTACCAGGATATCGAGTCACACCAAAATGCAATTAAATAAACTGTCGTATTCAGACATATTAATTAAATAATTTAGCTTGTTACTGTATTTAAACTTCTTATGAGTTCTCTAACCTTTAATCTTTATGAAAAAATTATTTCAAATAAATTTGTTCACATACAAATATTGTTTAGTTCTTTTAAATTAATCATGCAAAGGTGTTTGGTTAATTTTTTCATTTACTATATGCATTGTTGTCTATATTGATACTATCAAGACGCCTTAAACTTCAACGTTTGATACTCCACTGTATTTAGACTTCATAGCCTGTATATTCTTTAAATAAATGAATAAATACTTAAATCAAATTAAAACAAAACTTTTTCCACTTATCAACAATAGCTATTTTCACCTTACATCTAAAAACACACTAACCGAGACAGACGCACTAATATACTCGAGAGCTCTAGTACTCATCGAGGCCGGAAATATTTCATGTCCCCTTACAGCCGCCCGTATCTGTATCTCCTTTGTTCGCCTTGTTCATGTTTGACGAGGGACTACTCGCGTATATATATATATATATATATATATATATATATATATATATATATATCCCCCCTCGTAACGGCGCGACCGACACCAAGATGATGATGAGAATGATCCACCCCTGCTATTTCCTCCTCGAATCCGCTAGTTCATAATTCAGCGTCTCGATTTTTCGGGTTGAGCGAGGCTTAATCTTGCCGGGTAATAGAATGTTGTGCCAGTTAGGCAGTTAATCTGCTTCCTGACTTTTTTATGAATAAAAATGAATGAAAGTTGGGTGGATCGAGGCCGGGCACGAAAATGGAATGCGTACAAATCATAGTGGTTTATTACTTATTGCTAGGTTGCTCGGTCGTGTGGTATTTATTGTTTGTTTGAATTGCATGCAGTTCGTTATTAATGATGCATTGATAGAAAGTTTATTTGTACTGCGGTTATTTATTTAATTTGCTAGATCAAATATGATTTTTATAGGTGAACTTTTAAAGATGACTGTAAGGCCTCCTGGTCTTAAATTAATTAAATTTGATTGACTAATTCGATAGATCGTTAGTTTGAGTATTCTTATACAAGTATCCGTTTAAATAATTACAGAAAAAATTATTTCTTTGTATTTTTATAGAAAAAACTGCAGCGCCATACGCACTGTTTTACTCTTATGCCATCGGCATTTTGAATTTTGAAGCAGACAGTTAATTACTCTATATCAAACCGGAACATTCTCGTGGATTAGAAACCTTTACTTATTTACTTTCGATTTTTTATGAGGTTCCAAATATGCGTGCCTTATGCAGGACGTCTGAACGTTAAAGAACTATTGTTCAAATTTAACTTACCTTATAATTAATCACTTTCCAAATGAAAATAAAGAAAATCATGAACTATTAGAGCTTATAGTCGCATGATTGAGTAACAATCAATTACAACCGATCATATCAAAGCTTAAATATTATCCTTTAATTAAACTTGATGTTCGATTTAGTAAAAATAATATATTCAAGTTTCGAAGTCCAATCTAGACAGTCTTGTAATAGTGAAATTTGATTTTTTTCAATTCAAAATAATATTTATATATAAATAAATATACATCTATCAGCTATTTTATCTAACACGTTGCCAAGATAGAATCCTTTGGTTCTCAAATATTTGATAAAGCATCATTTTATTTATTATCTTATTGAATAGGTAAAATTATCAAGTTTATTTACTATCTTCGTATAATGGATATCTTCAAATAAATAAACATTTGTTCTTGGTATAGATTGTATTATATAAATTATCATTATTAATTCTAAATCAATATTGCTGTATCTACTCTGTTCGGTAAATAATTAAAAATTGTCACTGTAGTCCATCGTCTCCTAGATATCTTACTAATAATAAATAAATATAAGAAGTACGTCAATTCATAACTCAAACCCTCAATCGCATGAAAAATTACCTTTCATCTCCTCTTCTCGCAAAAACTCGCACCACAATCTTACCTTTCACGCCCAGCAGCAATTAAGAACGCGAATATCAATTCCAATACAACGACGTATCCTGCCAACCTCAGCGAAAACCGTAACACTCGCAATCGTTAAAACTATAACTCACTCTCATTAAAAAACGAAAAACAATAAGAAAAAATCCACAAACAATAATTTCTCCCTTACCTCCATCATCCTTTGCCTTATAAATACTGTTTCGTTCCCCATTGTTTCCTCCTCCGCAACCAAATCATTTTTTTCAATTACACATCGCGTGTCTGGCTCCTTTTGATCGAGCAGAAGGAGAAGAAGAAAAGAAGAGGCGGCGAGCCAATGAATGGAGCAGAAGCAGCCGAGAGAGAGAGAGAGAGAATTCGAACACACACCGAAAAGTGTGGAGGGGGAGGAGGGAGCTATAGAACAATGGATCGCAGAGGGGATGGAAAATTATAAAAGTGAAATATTTCTGCACTTAAGAATTATAAATAGCAATCGCTGGGTTTATATTGTGTATGCAGGCGGAGATGAGGGAGGAATTATTATTAGCAGGAATTATGGACTTTAATTCATCACCGACTTCTTCCGGCTGCATATTATGATACGTATATAGATATACGCAGTTGGGATGTTCGCACGAAATGAAAGCTACGGGGCAATTTTCCCGCGGAAAATTGAAATACATCGGGCTCGCGGGGAGTTATTACTACGTGGCTTTCGGGAGATTCGCGAAAAAAAAAAGAGAGAAAGACACTGGATGCATCGCGGTTATTTGAATATTAATTTTCCTGATTACGCGAGACGTGCGTCTTTCGAGATTAATGATTCTTTGATAGGTTGGTATTGCTGGGTTTTGTGTACGAGATTCTGATTGGAGTTCCGTAATTTTCACTGCTGGTGTATGCGCATTTTGTGGATTGCGCGAAAAAGAATTTAATTAATACTTTGATATGCGTTGATGAAGTGCAGCTTTGACTGGCTCGGTATGTGTAATATCTTTTAATAAGTTTCTGGGATTTGTACATTTTTAATCAACTTGGAATTTTTAATGAAGGATGAGTTGAAATTTCACTCTGAGATGAGCTAAAGCAGCTCATTTATCAAGCAGAAATTTGTTGTGTCTCCTCGAAAATTATTACGCTTTTACATTATTTAAAAAATTGAAAGAAATTAAAAATAGTAATTATAAGTTGCAAACATAAAATTAAATTTTTTAATTATTAGTAATATTATTATAATAAATACCTACAGTATCATTTTTTATTATTATTATTTTTATTATTACATAGTAGTATTATTATAGAATATTTATTTTATATGGATGTTTTAATAATTAATAATAAAACAATACATAATAACTTAAGTTATTTCTTAATCTAAATATTTACCTATACCTATATATATATACCTTTATTTCAACGAGAATTATAATTATAATATTGTAGAAGTAACACATTCCAAGTTTATTAATAAAAATCGTAGCTTTGGGTTTTCAGAATATTATTACGTTTCAAAGTGAATGCATTTAATTTGAAGATACATTCTTTTCAACCTCTTTCATTTTCTTCACTTCTTTAATCCTATTAAAGGAGTTCGAAGATCAATTTACCGACCAAAAAGTGAACTTTATACTTGTATATAGATCCATTATCCCTCATTAATACGTACAAGCGAGTTTGAATTTTGTCTTAACACAAGTATTTACATAATAACACTTAATTATGTACTTTACAGTCAGTAAAATACAAGGCACAAAATTCGAATACTTAATTGACTTTTGAACCCTCTCGATAATATCATATCTACTATAAAATTCCATATGGGCTTCTACCTGATATTTCACATGGGAAACTACATGAGTTCCTATATCAGAAATTCGATAAGTGTCAGATCATTTGAGAAATTTTAATGGTTTCTCGTGTGAGATTCGCATTTGGAAATTTTTAATTTTCAATATATCGATGGAAAAAAATGGCTTACTGAGGTGTAATGGTGGACCATCTTGATAGTACTTTCGAAAATGGCGACTATAATAAGCTATAAAAATATTTTTTCTATCAAAAAAATTTATGAATCGAAAATTTTCCATGGGATTTTTACATAATAATTCCATATGAAAAATCATATTAATTTCCCAACTGATTTAAAATATATTATTGTCGAATTCCACATGGGATTCTGGACTCGTGTATCCTCTGCAGAACATCGTAGAATCACTCGATGTAGGGCGAACCTTATACAAAAGTACACGTTCACCTGTCAGTAAAGAAAATAGACTTAGATTCTTTTACAATAACCCAGCGATTGATCCTGCGATACCTCGCAAACAGCAGGCATTTCTCTTCTGCAAGCAATATGTCATCAGACGCATTCGTATAGTTGACTTAAATGACTCTTGTCCTAATCTTCTAAATGTATCTGTCGTCATCAACGAAGCTGCGAGTGGAAAAATTTGATTTATTACGGAATCGAGGGACGACTTGCCGATACAATCGAATCGGCAGTTTAACCATATCGATTGTCATGGGCAAAACATTTTGTATAACTCTTATAAAAATAGTCATCTTTAATAATGTACTTACTATTCTGATATTGTTTATGAACATAGGTATTTAACATGGTTTTAAAAATTAGAAAAGTTTTTGAATACATAAATCCGACCAGATAGTGAATATTTCGGGTAAATATTTTTCTTTAACGCCAATCGTAGCTAAAAGTCTGAATTTTAATTTCAAATACATGTTTGATGTAGAAAATAAAACACTAGCAAGTCTCTTTTGTAGGAGTCTCCGTTAAATTCCCCCGCAGGCATTTATTACAAATGCACAATATATAAACTAAATTTTTGTCGAAAATGTACATACCTAATATGATCTAAGCAACAGACATTTTTGTTGAACTATTTAATGAGATATAAAATAAAGAACACAAAAGCTATGCTGAGAATGACAGAGTTGTAAGACAGTTAGACTTAGCGTGCGCTCTCCGCGATAGCGTAGCACGGACTGAGAGCAGGGCCACACGCTGCCTTCGGTTGGCCGCACGTGAGAAGAGTACATATAGGTTAGACAGAGATAGAAGTATAGGCAGTGCTCAATGTCGTATCCTAACAATTTTTAATATACGAACATTATTGATTGATTATTTTTGGACAATTAAATATATTATACATTTTCTTTTAACTGACTATAGGAAAACTGTTTGTTTTTATTTATATATATAAACTTACTAACATCAACATATTACTTGTTAAAGATCTCGCAAAAAGTAAAAGAAGTTTGATTTTAAAATATCTAACCTCGTATATTTTTATATAACTGTAAGTATTGTTTGGAAGTATTAAAAGAGTGAATTGAGAAAAATACAGTTTTATTACTACTAATGTGTATATGATCTGCTGCTCAAGCGAATTTAACCAATTATTTTAAATCCCAAGACCCGACATCGCTTTGAAAATACTTAAGATTATTGCGGCATAAGTAAACCATCGAATTTTTAAAGAGGCAGCCATGTTAGTGACAATCGCAATCATAACTAACCACGTACTAATACATAAACTTAATACTAACCATGAATATATATTATTCCTTATTTCTTAGAGTATATTTGTCGACGAATGAATGTATAGTTTCTTTTTTAGAATGATATATAACACGTAAAGCATATATAATGCTTGTTCGATAAAATCTTTATTTGATATTCGTATCATGTCCAATCTACAATATTTGTACGTCTCAGGAAAGTACGAAGTTTAAATAATAGCATTTGTCACGATATTTATCTCTAGATATATATGGAGATCATTGTACTACGGGTGACATAAAGAAATAAAAAATATTACTAACTATTTTATACGTATAAAGCTAAAAGACAACTAATTTGGTAGCAAAGACAACAATTAATGGCGAAATTTTAAAGTTTACTAACATTCAAAGTTTTTCTGCAGTAACAATAATAGTATTACGAATGCCTTCTGTAGATTAGTTACTACATATCCACAATAGTTACTATATAATATATAACGATATCTTAGATAGCCTTAGAACTATTGCATTTTGCCTGAAATAATAATTCTTGATGTACCTTGAGACTTTTAGTGGAATATTTGCTAGTTGTTAAATTATAGGCTAAATACCTTCTACCTAGATTGATCGATAACAAACTTCTGAGATATTACTGGTGATATTAAATTTTAAACAGCATCTTCAGTTTGCACATCGCCAAATATTTAAGAATTACTTTAATTATATTTTGTTTATTATTAACTATTATATAAACTTTAATATTCTCAATTATAGCTAATTTTATACTTTATACAACTAAAGAACGCATAGCTAATGTATCAAAAGCAAAATTGTGTTGTCCTAATTCTTTCGTGACTTATTAGTAGGGTCTCTTTTATTTCATTTACTTAGATGTACTTTGCTATTTTCGTTAATTTTTTCTCACGATTATTTAATAGGAATGTACTATACATAATTCATATTTGTTATCGAAAATATCCATTATATGATCGAGACATTTGAATGTACTATACATAATTCATATTTGTTATCGAAAATATCCATTATATGATCGAGACATTTTAATTATTTATATTTGAAAATTATTGATTGATGATTCTTGGACAATTTAATTTAAAACATTTTCTTTCAGATGTTTACTGTCATAGTGTCGGTATTTTTTAAATTGATATATAAAAACATTATAGCATCAACGTATTACTTATTAAAGAACTCGCAGTAAATAACTATATATATAGTTATTTACTGCGAGTAGTAAAGTAAAACTGTGTATAAATATATACACAGTTTTACTTTCAATTTAACCATGATTATCGTTATAATATATCTGAAAATATAGAACTGCGAGGATTTTATCCTGGACTAACATATTGGCGAACATAATGGACTGATAATTTTGTTACCCTATTTATAATTTGTAAAATAATTTTCTACGGATACTCAATAATCGTAACATACAAGAATCCGTTAACTCAAATTGATATTCATTGATAAGTTTTTCTTACTTTTGTTATTTTCAAAGTTATGGAAAGTTAAAGTTCTATGTTAACCGGATAAAATTTCAAGCTCTGTGGCAGTGAGCCTGTGTGATAGTAAACCCGTGAAATATTTAGGTTTGCTGAAAATTATATTAAAACGTCACAAGCATGTGATAGAACATTTGTAATTCTTAATTAAGTTAAATATCTCATACAAAAATTAGACTTATTGGCGAAGGTTCCCTTTTCATAACTATATATTGGTTAACTAATTAGAAAACTCATACGGGAAGACACTCGAAGACTCAACTTCCCTATAAGGAAAAATTCTATATAAACGCTATATTTTCCTGTCAGCGTCATTATATTATTCAATAATAAACGTTGACTCGCTAATAGTTAAACAGTTTTTATTATTATTTCAGCATTAATATATTTTTTTATCTTCTACTGATGAAATTTTAATGTTATATTCATTTTTTTGTTTACACGTAAAAGAATTTAATTAATAAGCAACATACGTTAAAAGACTGCGGCTTTTATGATCTCAGTAGAATTTATTTCGTTAAATGTTTGGGATTCATGCATTTTTAATTAACTTGGAATTTTTAATAAAGAGCAAAGGGCATGCTAAAACTTTGAATTACAAACGATATTAATTAATCCATTAAACAATAATATGTTATTTTCTCACAAAACTTATTACGTTTTCATCTTATCAAATCATAAATAAATTTGAAATAACATACTTTTTGATAAACATAAAATTGTTTTATTATTATATTATTCTTCTAGAATACTTATTTTACATACGTATTTAAACAAAAGTATAACTAACAATAAACACAATTGGCATAGTAATACACTGGAGCTTTTATAACTACGTGTAAGGTTTTTCTTAAGGTGGCTCCCCTGTTACCGAGCACCTCCTCGCGCAGCCAACAAGCTACCCGCGTAAAAATAAAATAAATCTTTCATTCACGTTAAAAAGATCTTTTTCATATGTCTCAAAAATGACACCGTACGAGACACAGTTAAGATGTTCTGAAAACATTCAAAACTGATACATTTTTATTAAGATCTACTTAAGATCTTTTATACATCTTTTGTGAAAATTTAACTTAAAGAAATTCATTAAATTGAGATCTTGTGTAGATTTTTTTAAGATATTGTTTATCTCAAAAAGAAGATCTTATAAAGATCTATACACGATCTCAATTTGATGAATTCTTTTAAGCAAAATTATCACAAAAGATATATAACAGATCTTAAACAAATCTTAATAAAAATGTATCAGTTTTGAATGTCTGTATAATATCTTAACTGTGTCTCGTATGGTTCCATTTTTGAGACTAAGAATAAGATTTTCTCTACGCGATTGAAAGATCTTTTTTATTTTTATGCGGGTAGTGTCTTTATTTACGTTTTCGCTTGGTCCTTGGAATCGGTGTTCTCATTCGTTCTAAATTTTCTCGTACACGATCTTTAATACTTTCTCAATATTTTGCATAGTTTTTCATTTCATTCTTATCATTTTTTAACAATCGCACTCTAAGTTTATTGTCAGTTTACAAGCAGCTCTCATAAGAGTCCGTGTATAAGAGTCAAACTTTCAAGTCAATTGTCTTTGAAAGGGTAATGGCTAATGCTTTCAAATTTCACATACTATCGTAAACTTCGTAGAAGAATGACATATTAAATTTTCAGAAGCATCTTATCATTTTGATATCACTATCTAAACTCCTTAATATATAAATATTTATATACATACATATTGTACGCAACTGTATTGTATGAAAGACTTCGTTTATACGCTAATTTTATACATATAAATTTGTAATTATTATTATACATTAATTTTTGTTCGTTCAATTTGCTACTATTTAAACCCGTGTGGTTTTAACAATCTCCAAACCATCGAATTAAACATAACTGTAATTTACTGTATTAGCGAATTATGCATTTATGATTCTTTTATGATTTGACTTTATACACATTATTTCAAGTATTTATTCTCGCAGTACCAATATTCGTTTTAGATCTATCATAACTCTAACATCAACATATTAAGGTCTCGAGAAACTTCTGAAATTTTGTGCAAAATCAATTTTTATCTGAAAGAATATCCCTGCAAAATTTCAGATTGCTATACCATATAGATTTTGAGTTATACTCTTCCAAAGTTAATGCATTTCGGGTCTTATTTCAATAGAATATGGTTATTTTAACGAAAAATCCGTGAATATGAGTTTATTTCAGCTCTAGCGATTGAGAAAGTCTCGAGAAATGTCTGAATATCTTAGAAAAATTAGATGAAACCCTGATAAAGCATATATTTTAATTTCTAGAAGCTCGTCCATACAGTAATGGAACAATATTAATGTAAAGATCATAAATCTCACTTTTGACCATAACTACGTGAGTCAAACGTTGTTGTTTCCTGCTTTAATTTATATATTTTTCATTTTAATTGCATTAAAACAACACGAAAATAATTATTTTGTGCTATTCTTATTTTACATATAAAGAAATTCATGTTTATTGAGATTTTTATCCTTTAACATTGTGTTGACTCACATGGTTGTGGGATAATCACCTTAATTGTTAAGGAACTTACAGTAACTTGAAATAAAACGTATTTCATATCAGCCCTTTTGATTTGTTAATAATGTATTTTTAGAGAATCATCATAATAATAGGTATATCTTAAGATGTAAAATATACTGTATATTTTATCCAACACCATTTTAAGTGCAAATTAATAGTCACCTTTCATATTTGAACGAAAATTCAATAAACTTCATAGACAGAAATTGGAGAGAGGCTATTAAAAAACTATAATATACTTTTTCTTCTGCGTCAAAAAATATTCAATAATAAATTCTTAATTTTTAATTATACTTTAATATAATTTTCAGATATATTCTATATACTTTTCTTAGATACTTGCAAAAGTGCTTATATACTAATTCAATACCAAATACTGCTACAGAAACTGCGTAGCCAAAGCACAAAATCGTAATGAGTAGTTTGAAAAGAGCACTTTGTGTTTGAATGTTATCTTCATCTATAAAAACTTTTTTGTGGTGCTTTTGTTTGACTAAATACAAATATATACCAGACTCAAATATCCTTTGTAAATGGGTATAAAATTTTTCAATATAAGGAGATGCTTTTTCAAAAATGTAGGTCCATCTTTCAGAAAAGAATACAGGTTTAGCAATTTTCATTAACGGAGTACCGTCTGCATTATGATATTTATGTACAATCATTTGTGCATAAAGTTTAGATGTTATGCAAGCCGAATTTCTGTTGACTCGCAAAATATCCATGCACTTTTTAATGTTGTCAACTTGAGTAACTTTCGATTTTATATCCTCAACAAATGGATCATCACTATTAAGAGTACGTTCAAAAAACAATTTATTTACGTAAGAGCGAAGAGAAAAGTCACTAATTTCTTCAAAGGTATCGAAAGGTATTTCGCTATTCATTAAATTGTAAGTTAATCTTGAGTAAAAGTCTTGGGTATGGATTATGGATACAATAAGAATGCTAAGAAAAATAATTCTACCGGATAACTTTTTTGGTTGGTTCAACACCGTTACACTTAAAAGTACTTCTAAAGTCCTCAAAAATGTTAATCTTTCACATTTCACTTTAAACATGTGCAGTAATCTGGTAAAGCCGGCAGTGATAATAGGAAAAATCAACATGTGTACGAAAATCTTTAAAGAAATGCTTAATTTGTTCACGAATAAAACAGGCACGACCGCGACATAATCACCGTAAATAAATCCAGCATCCAATTCAAGATAAAAAGCCTTTTTTTCTGATATTTCCATTATTCTTGGTAGGGGTATTAACATTATATTTAAATTAATGCTTTGCAAGTATGTAACATTTAGAATACTTGTAAGTGTTTTATTTTTTGCATCAAATATGTATTCTAAATTAAAATTAATACTTTTAGCTACGATTGGTATCAAAGCGAAATATTCACCCGAAATATTTATTACGTGTCCTTGATGATCTACATGCACATCCAAAGATGGTAGCAAATTAAATATGGGTGCTTTTAATGGATATCCATTGCCATCATACAGTTTGTCCGGAAATATCTGCACATTGTCATTGAAATATTGTTGTGTAAAAGCACTATAAAATGGATTATAATAATGCAGAAACGCCGTTGCATTCGCTGTTCTGTGCTGGACATTAACTTCCAATATTGAAATATCCAAAAACTTTTTAGTCCAAGCATACTCTAAAACTGTGTGGATGTAGGGGTTGGATTTTTTTTCACTTAACAGAATGAATAAACATTTTGGTCGCGAGTACATTGGTGACAATTTCATAAAAAAATTCAAAAAATTAATCGCTGGAATGCTATTTACTTCATGATGGATTATTACATACAGCGTCACTTGCCTCGGGTTCTGAAATCCTGGCAATGCTGGGAATTTGTAATCTCTTGGAGATGGTGATTTTGCCAGATCAACGATGATACTTGGCATTTCTCGTACAATCTTTTGTAAAACTATAATTTGTTGAGCGTTTAAGGTAGTTTCGTTGCTGTTAATGAAAATAGCCACTTGATAAGCTTTTATAGTTTGTGTGATCTGCTGCTTAAGTGAATCTAACCAGTTATTTTGAATTGGAAGACTCGTCGTTGCTCTGCAAATACTTAAAATTATTGCCAAATAAGCGAACCACCTAAATTGTACAGAAGTAGCCATGTTGTGATAATTGCGTTTATGACTGCTTGCATCGCACTGAGAACTAGTACTGACCAAAAATACATTTTATTCTTGATTTCTGAGAAACATTCGTTTTTCAAGATATACCAATGTTTAGTTTCTATTTGTGAAAGGTATAATATTTTGCACGTAATAACACACATGACGTTTGGTTTGATATAATCTTTGTTTAACATTCAAGTCATTCCCAATCTATTTGTTCGTCTTAAAAAAGTACACAGTTGAAATAATAGCGTACGTCAAGATATTTATCTACTGAAGGGTAGTAAGGTTAAAGAACCTATTATTGAACTACCCTCTTAACTGTGCCCCTTTTATGAAACAGTATAAAAAATGATAAAATAAGAAATAATTATAACATGCATATGCGAATATAAAAATTTTATTGAAAATTATGAATGTTTTTGTCTGGAAATACATAAACATGAGTATTATTATTATACAATAAGTAATATTATAAAAAAACATTCAATTGTGTGTATCTCCAAACCCGTGCAAATCGACAGATTTGGGAGCCGAAGTAGCTGATTTATACGACTTTGTTTTTTAACTATATTTTTAAATATAAATGATTACACACCATGTGCAACAGCTTAAATTGTAGCTTTCGGTCCGTAGATATGAATTGTCTACAAACTGTTTTAATATTGATGCGATTTTTATTAAATATGTAGCTGTTTCACAATAGGTAAGCGAGTTAGTCGAATTCCGTATTTATGAAACACATTGTTTACGATAGATATAACAATTGTAAGTAAAATTAGTCAAATACAGAGATATTTACATATTCATTATTATCCTCGCACTATTTCATAATACGTACAATGGATCACTTTGTATTTTATTAATATAAATAATTATTAACGTTAAACATGTATTTTAAAGGCATTATCTGTTCAAGGAAAGTCTTGTCCTTTGAGTAGTATCAAATTTACAAAAGTATAAAACGCACCCCGAAATCCATTCCATTATAGATACTTCTGATATTATATTAGACAGTACATAAAGAAATAAAATATATTATATATCTGTATTATTGTCAAGGACGCATTCAAAATTGCCCGCCACTCTTGCAGCGATTCCTTCCAGGAACTTAACACGGAGGCACTGCGGGAGTACCAAGAAGGACTTCTTCCCCTTCTCCGAAATTGCACGACGTTGCAGCTGAAACCAAACTGCGAGCGCCGGGCAATTTCGCACTTTCGGATCTTCTCATTTTTCATTAAATTCGCACACATACACACACGCGCAAGTTATTCCTGTACGTAGCTTTGTTGTTGATTTTAAGAGTGAATAAATACTCGATTGTTATGAATTAAATCTCAGTTTAAACCCGATTACTCTCCTTCACGATTCTGTTGTCTGTTCCACTCGCACGTGCTCCGGGATATCTTACAAAACCGCGCCAATTAATTTAAGGATAACTAAATCGTTCTTTTTCTCCTAAATTCTAATTTGGCCGGCTAGTGCGCGAACAATTATATTATTTAATTATACATTCTTTTGTATTTACTGATTAATTTATTCATATACCTAAAATTGGAATATTATTCGTTTGATAACAGAATTATACGATAAAAATAAAGACTATACTTTTGTTATTGAACACCTTAGTCCAAAATTATACCTATAGATAAAACATATAAATAATATTTTTATAAGAATATATTTGTATTTGATGTAAAATTTAAATATGATAAAATTCCGATTCATAATTTAATTTCAAAATGTCGCTGAACGTTTTTATGTATAAATGATATCAACTAATTCATTAGGTAGGAATGTTTTGTCACAAAGATTATTACGTTTTTCTCTTTTTTATACATAAAATTAATTAAAATTAATAATAATTAAAAATTCTCAGAAAATTCAAAACGATATTGTTGATTAATAAAATTATCAATTACGATATAAAATTATAAAAGATTTTTAATAATAAAATTATCTGGTACAAAGCTGCTGCTACAGTCATTAAAAACAAAATTAAATTATTTTATTATTTTATTCCTTGATTGTTTACGTCCGAAGTGTAAATTTGAGCATTTGGTATTACGACCTTTTCGGATTAGGGTAGGTAAAGGATGAATAAAAAATTAATCCATTTTTTTAATTCACTAATCATTCGACCTTTCGGCTATCCATCGTTAGCCCTCTCTAGGAACTTTATTAAACAATAAACAGCACTTCTTTATTACACATTTTTTGCTTTTTTATAACATTTAAGCATCCTGTACATTGTGCTACACGGGAGAAATTGAGCTATTCTAGCTAGAGCGAGGTATTATAAAATATATTATTCTATATAAAACACCTCACCCGAGTCTGAAATACGTTTTCTCCCCATGTTACACACCGCATTTTTTTCAACAAAGGCACGATAGGGCCTGTACATAATTTTTCTCTATTATTATTTTCTTTGTGTACTATACTAATTTTGGTAATTTTTTATGATTTTGAGTATGATAAATTCTAATCCGTTGAAATTTTTTCGATTAAATATTCGTAACACATAAGTAGGTCGTACAAAATAAATTTTAAACTTAATAATATTATAAAATTCGGTCTTAGGAGTAATTACGAATCCATAGTAAAAATTTCCAAATTCAAAACGGCGGATCGAATATGTCGGGCAAAAAGTAAAATTTGGTACGATTTGACCGGAACTTTTTTCATAAGGGATATTAAGGATGGTGATTACAAATCCATAGTCAAAATTTTAAAATTTAAAATGGCAGATCCAATATGGCGAATAAAAAATCAAATTTAGTTTAATTTACCCGAAACTTGGTATGCTGAACACGTATCCTTACTTAAAATAAGACGAATTTATGCCCATTTTCATTCGTATATAGGTACTAGAAGACTGTTCAAACAGACCCTTTTCAAATCTGAGATCTTCAGGACAAATTTTTCACTTCGCGGTCATTTTTCTCATGGTTGCAAACAATGGCAACCATGAGAAAATTCTTTAATTTTACTGATTCGAATTTAGCATACTTAAAAACATAATAAATTATTAAAATTAGCCACTAGAACGAAGTTGATCACATTTCATTTTCTAAATGTATTTTACGAGATCTTCCGCTCGCCTATAATAAAATCATAACATAATAATACAAAATACACACAAAATTTTCAAAAGCTACTTCTAAACTATTTATTATTATAAATATTTATCCGTCCGTATGTTAGCTTATTTTCGCAGCTTCCGTCCGCTACCAAGGTCTTTTTATCACGGCCTTTATTTTTTAGATTACTCATTTTTAATAAATCTAATGAAAATCAGACTTTATTATCAAAGCATCAACTACACTATTCAATAGTTTTTAAAGCTAAATTTTTTAATTATTGTATGCTTTTTCCTTTTTTATCTCACAGAAATTTTTATGTGAAATTTCGTCTGGCTCATACAATGATCCAGGTAGTGGACGGAGGGTTACTTATATATAACTTATACGGTTATCGTATATTCATCTAATTAGCCATAGTACATATCGACTTTTATAAGCGACTTCTAGGTAACATCTTAATTTATTTACATTAATATAACTTGTACACTTACTGAGTGCAAAAAGGCTTCGTTACCTATAATTACATATTCATTTAACCTCATTCAATTCGATATTTTCATCCACGTCGAAAATATACAACAGATGCTTCAAAAAGACAGTTTCAACACTGCT
The DNA here is from genome assembly GCA_949152435.1 of Gastracanthus pulcherrimus. Lineage (NCBI taxonomy): Eukaryota > Metazoa > Arthropoda > Insecta > Hymenoptera > Pteromalidae > Gastracanthus > Gastracanthus pulcherrimus. Next base: position 20,131,772 of record OX424572.1, on the reverse strand, counting down.
CTTTTCCTCCTCGAACTTCACCGTCTCCACCCTCTCGACCTTCAGTTTCAACATCCTCCAACCGGACTCGTGTATCCTGCGTAGAATCTTGTGGAATGTCTTGATGTACGGCGAGGTCCGTTCGAATATGAATGTCCACCTGCCGGTCAAGAAGACGGGCTCGGCTATTTTCATGCCCTCAGTCTCACGATACCTCTGAACCATAATATCCGCTCTGATCGAGGACAACAAGTAGATAGCACTTCTATTCTTCAATAGTATTTCATCGCATATCTTCATGTGGTTGACCTGGATGACTCTTTTATCAGTCTTCTGGGCGTGTCTGTCGTCGTGGTCGAAGTTGTGATTGAAGAGAATGCGATTAATGTAGAGATCAATGTACGAATGGCTGATATCTCGGAAGCTGTCGAAATCCACCTCGCTATGTATGACCTTGATGTTAATGAACTCTGAGTAGAATTCGAAAGATCACATCACCGAACACTGGTACTTTAAAAAGATAACCCTATTCGTTCTGCAACTTATTGGGGAAGACGGTGGTCTTTATATCGAGGTTCGCTGTGTGAAATTTATTGTAGAACGGATTGTAAGTATGTTAGGAATTTGCTTTAGTCTTCACTTCCAATGTGGAAAAATATAATACGGATGGTCAAAGAAATTCATTGATTATTGTAAAATAATCATTGGAGATGTCGTCACTGAATGTGATAAGCAAACATTTTGGTCCGCTGGGTTTTGGAGAGAGTTGCACAAATAAATCTATAAACTGCCGTGGATTCATAAGCAAAGAACTATCACTATTGCTAAGTACAAAATGAAGTAGCACGTATACTGTTACATCTCGAGAATATTTAAAAGCTGGTAAAGTCAAAATTCGACTATCGCTCATTTTTTTCATTTTAGCCAAGTTACTGACACGGTCAAAACTTTTGAATCACTCTTTGAAAAGTATTGTTATATTCAAGAGCTCTAGATGTTCTTGTGTTGTTCGAAAAAACTGTTATTTGATATGGTTTCAAGTATTGGACGAGATTTTGAATAAGTAAATCCAACCAATTGTTTGTGACGGTCTCCGTTATATTTCGCTTGCAAATATTTAATAGGAATAAACAATATACAATATGTATTGTTTTGTCGAAAATGTACATTACACGATCCAAAAAATTAAAATTTTTTATATTTGTTAATCATTGATTAATATCTCTTGGAAGACTGAACTTTATAAATTTTCTTTTAAATGCTAATTGTTACAAGAACTGTATTCGTATTAAAATTCATTTATAAAATGAATATATGTCTTGTTAAAGGAGTACTATCGGTTTCGAATTAGTGTTCAGAAATATCTGAAATTTTATATACTAGTACGTTTTGACCTGAAACTTACTCATATAAATTTTTAGAACGGTACACCAACCCAGAAAAAAGATATTACGGAGATGTGAAAGTGAACTAATAATCCCTACCTTACCTGCAATCACAGTTATATTTTTTTTCTCTGAAATAAATAAATCTTTTTAAAAAAACGCCATATCATAACTCCGTATTCTTACCAGGAATCTTCAGTTAAATTTTCAAACCCTTTCATTATTAACTCTCGGAGAAAAATGTGTTTGAAAATTTAACTATAGTTGTATATTTTCAAACGCATGTTTCTCCGAGAGTTAATAATGAAAGCTTTTGAAAATTTAACTAAAGGTTCATAGTACGATTACGGAGTTATAGTATGGCGTTTTTTAGAAATATTTATTTGTTGCAGAGAAAAAAATATAAATGTGATGCCGGTTCATAGTACGAATACGGAGTTAAATAGTATGGCGTTTTTTAGAAATATTTATTTGTTGCAGAGAAAAAACTATAAATGTGATGCCGGTAAGGTAGGGATTATTAGCTCACTTTCACATCTCCTTAAGAATTTTATATTTACGTTTTTTCCGTTTTTAACACGTAGCCTTATGGGAACTCACGTTTCCGATAATTGCAATCATGAAATTCATTAAATCTGCTGGTCTGATTTCATAGAAACTTTGAGAAATATATATTTAATATTCCATAAATATAATGCCAAAATCCAAATGTTGATTCACCAATTTTAAGAACTAATATAAGCAACCGATAACATTTTTTACGCTTACGCAACCATTTACGCACACAATTTGGCCTACCGCGGAAGTCAAAAACGACCAAAAACGCATTTGACTCACGGAGTACCGATAGTACTCCCTTGAAGGACTTGCATCAACTAAATGTAGAAGCGCATTTTAAAAATATCTAACTCCTAATGAATCATCCATGTTTTTATATATCTGTAAATATTGTACTGATATAAACGTGTTTTTAGATACAATCTTACGTACGATTTGGTCATGATTATCATAACAATAAATCTTAAACATTAAATACTGCATTTCATGGATTTTGTCATGGATTAACTTACGCAACGGAAAGATAATAAATTTAATTGTTTTTCTATATGGGCGATTTTTATAAAACTATTAGTTTGGACGGCTATTCTATTAAGAAGCAAAATAATTAAATTTTGCGAATGTGTACGACGAATATATTACTTTTACATGAAGTTCAATAACATTACATATAAACAGACAGCACTCTTCGTACATTATAGATGTCAATATGCTCAAAATGCCAGCTCCATATAGCATATAACTTAAATAAATAACTTAAAAAGTATGTATATGTTTATATATTATATAAGGGTAACTCTAGCCAACTTTTAAAAATGCTGCGCTGGGGGTAAACGAAAATGTTTGCTAATTTTTTATATAAAAATGTATGTCAAACAAAGATGTTTCTCATCACTATATATATATTTTTAATGAGTTTGGTTACAGTTTGATGTAATTTACGTTAGTAATTTACGTCATATGTAATTGTACGCCATTTTATATAAAAGCTGACATCACGATCTTTAATTTGCGTTGTAGGAGCACTTCTAAGGACGTTCCGGTCAAAATTTATGCACAATGTAAATCTGAGCTGCTGTTTCTTCAATAGTTCCGAAACTCTCATTTATCGTCTAAATATTTTTATAAATTTCAATTGTGCATAACTTTTGACCGCAACGGCCTTAGAAGTGCTACCACGCAAATTAAAAATCGTGATATCAGCTTTTATATAAAATGGCGTAAGTTACATATGACGTAAATTACCTAACGTAAATTACATCAAACTGTAACCAAACTCATTAAAAATATACGTATTTTAAGCAACAAAACGAGGTTGCAAAAAATATTATAGCGACGGAATAAAGCATAAGGGTAGAACGAAATTTTGAAATACTTTTCTACTATGTTTAAATAAACTTTTGAAACATGAAACATCAATAATTTCGAAAGAATTCAACTTTAGTTATAAATGACGAATTTTAACGTTTCAAAAACGATATTAAAGGTCTTTTCAAGACAAAAATGTTGAGATATCGAAGAATTCAAATCGTGTCGATTTCGCAAAATGGCAAGCAATCAAACGTAACCTAAAAAATACAAAATTTTAAGTTTACATTCATCTCTATAGAGATGATTCATTGAGCTATCAAGGGAGACTAATATTTTTTTTTCATAAAGTTCGTAAAAAGACGAAGAAGTCCTTTTTTGGAAAATATTTTTAAAACAGCCGTTTTCTGGCCTCCTTAAAAAACTGAATAAATTATAACAGGAGCCACGTGGCACCTAAGGTAGTGATCGAGATGAGAGACATATTTTTTGACATATATTTTCTAAAAATTCGCTGGAATTACTCATATATATGTGTGAAGTGTGGTGCCATGAATCTGACCAAAAACTAACAGTTTCGCGAAAATCGCCCTTATATGTGACAAGTGAAAAATGCACCTCAAAGGTGATATTTTACTTTCTCGTCGGCATAACAAAAAAAAATGGTAACAAATTTAAAATCATACTTGTGCTTTAGTCACTTATGTTATTTTCTTCTTAGCTTTTTAAAATACTTACAAATGCGCTTACATATTAATTCAATACCAAATACTGCTACAGAAACTGCGTAGCCAAAGTACAAAATCGTAATGAGTAGTTTGAAAAGAGCACTTTGTGTTTGAATGTTGTCTTCTTCATCTTCAAAAACTTCTTTGTTATGCTTTTGATTCACTAAATACAAATATATTCCCGACTCAAATATCCTTTGCAAAACATCATGAAATTTTTCAACGTAAGGAGATGAACTTTCGAAAATATAGGTCCATCTTTCTGAAAAGAACACAGGTTTAGCAATTTTCATGATATGCGTACCATCTGCATTATGATATTTTTGGATGAGCGTTTCTCCTCTAAGTTTAGCCGTTATACAGGCCAAATTTCTGTTCACACGCAAAATGTCTGTGCAGGTTTTAATGCTATCAACTTGAGTAGCCTTCGATTTTATATCCTGAACATATGAATCGTTACTGTTGAAAGTACGTTCAAAAAGCATTCTATTTATATAAGGGAGAAGTGCAAAATCACTTATTTCTTTGAAGGTATCAAAAGGTATTTCGCGATGCATCAAAATGTATGTTAAATTCGAAAAGAAAGCTGTGGCAAAAATTGTAGATACGATAAGAATGCTAAAGAAAATAATTCTACCGAACAACTTTTTTGGATGACTCACTGGTACGCCTAAAAGTATTTGTAAAACATTTAAAATTGTAAATTTTTCACATTTCACTTTTGACATGCTCAATAATCTGGTAAAACCCGCAATAACAATAGGAAAAATTAAAACGTGAATAAAAATATTTAAAGAAATTGTAATTTCGCTCATTAATAAAATAGGTACCAGAGCAACATAATCTTCATAAATAAATCCTGTATCTACTTCAAGATAGTAATCCTTTTTTTCTGATATTTCCTTCACTCTAGGTAAAGGTATCAGCATAATATTTAAATTACTGCTTTGTAAATATGAAATATTTAGAATGCGTGGAAGCGTTTTATGTTCGAGATCAAACATGTATTCTAAATAAAAATTAATACTTTTCGCTACTATTGGTATTATATCGAAGTAGGAACCAGAAATGTTCAGTACATGCCCTTCATCATCTATGTGTACTTCCAAATATGGTGGTAAATTAAATATTGGTGCTTTCAATGGATATCCGTTACCATTATATAATTTGTCCGGAAATATCTGCACGTTAGCATCAAAATATTGTCTAGCATAAGCATTGTAAAATGGATTGAAGTAATGCAGTAATGGAATCGTATTCATTGTTCTATGCTTGGCGTTAACTTCCAATATCGACATGTCTAAAAACTTTTTAGTCCAAGCATAGTTGAAAAATGTGTGGATGTAGGTGTTGGAGATTCTTTCGCTCAACAGGATGAACAAACACTTTGGTCTCGAGTATATGGGAGATAGTTTCATAAAAAATTTCAAGAATTCGTTCAAATTTATCGATGAAACGCTGTTCACTTCACGATGGATTATCACGTACAGCGTCACTAGCCTCGGATTCTCAAAACCTGGCAAGGCTGCAAATGCATAGTCACTAGGAAATGATGATTTCGCCAGATCAATGATAACACTTGGCGTTTCGCGTAAAATTCTTTGGAAAATTGTAATTTCTTCTGAGGTAAATATAGTTTTATTGCTATTAATGAAAATAGCTACTTGATAAGCTTTTATTATCTGCGTGATCTGATGCGAAAGCGAATCAGACCAGTTGATTTGAACTCCAAAAACTATATTTGGTTTGCAAACACTGAACATTATTACGCAATAAACGAAACATACACATTTTACAAAGGCAACCATGTTGTAATAATCGCGTTTATGGCTGTCGACTGAGCACGCAAAACTAGTCCTGACACTGAATACACATTATTCTCCATACAACATATTCATTGACAGATTAACATTTAAGGTATATTGTAAAAGTTACATATCTAACGGAACATCGTATGTATTGCTTGTTTTGATTTGAATCTTTGTTCGATATTCGTATCATGTTCAATCTATTTGTATTTCTTAGGGAAGTAAGCAGTTGAATTAGTCGCATTTGTCACGATACTTATCTACATAGGATATTATGTCATACACACTATATAAGGAAATGGAAGATCTAAAAATATCTTTTATATTATCAAAATTCTGATCGTACAATGTTTCTTATGTTATTTATTGTTACCTTGTTCCTTCTCAATCTACCAAAAATAATTAGTCTAAATATATCGTTTTAATACCTGAGTAAAAGCTAACGTATTTTGTTCAGAAAACGATATCACGGAAATACCATTTTAAGCAATTACTTCCGAAGTGGCCATATTAAAGTTGACTGGTTTTTGACCTAGGAAATATGCAAAATGCATCAACTCAACAATGAAAATTGTAGTTCTGATAGAGAAAGACTGGCTTTTCCCCATTTTCAAGTGAGATTTTTAGAATTCTTCGACGAAAATTAAATATGGCTACTCAACTGGGAAAACCTAACTTCCGAACCGGAAAAGCAATCCTTTCTTTTTCAGAAACCATATTTATTATTATTAATTTAATCTATTTTTACTTTTTGAAAGCGAGAAACAAATTCGTATTTTCAAGGCAAAAAACAAATGAACATCAATTTCGTTGCTTTGGAAGTAATTAGTTAACATAATACAGAATTCATCGAAATTTCACACGATCTTAAACTTAAATTGTAAGTTCGTCGATTGCAGAAATATTTCGTCTACATACGGAATGCCACGAAGGCTACTTTATGAATTATATTTTTCGGGTACTATACAATAATTAAAGTCCTGGATTTCTTGAAGAGGGAACTCCACTAATTTTTTACAACAAAAAAAAATTAAAAATTCTTTAACAGCATTTCTTTATCTCTCGTTTGCATAGAGCTTCAGAAATCTATGTGAGCTACTGGCGGGGAAAGTATCAATGTGCATTTAACGTTTAATTATGTAGTGTATATGTGTACGGTTCACTGATTGGCCGAGCGGTGGCTCACATGACCACATCAATGTTTTGCTATAGCTCGTCCAGTCAAGAAATTTACATTAGACAGCATACAAACTTGAAACTTTAAAAGCATTTTTTTGAAACTTTTATTCTAATATCAAAAAGTTCTTTGCACAACATATCTTAATTGATAGTTATGAAACTTGCAAGAATCATCGCGCAAAGTATTTTAAAACTTACTTATATTAAGGTATACTTAATATTAAATATTTTACACAAAAAACATTTTTCTTCTGACCGCACAATAATAATTACTTTTTATGAAGAGTAGACGCTCGATCATCAAAAAAACTGAATGTTGTAAAATATTCATTTACAATAATTACTTTCATTCACGTTAAAAATAAATAAGGCGATGCTAAACCCACCCGCCAGCGACAATTACGAGGATCCACTTTTTTAATTTCATTTTCCATTTTAAGTAAATATCTCTATGGAATGATGTTGTCCCAATAAGAAACAACTTTTCAGGGAGATATTTTATCAAAATTGAAAATTAAATGAATAAAGTGGTTCCCCGTATTTGGCCCTAACAGGAGGATTTAGCATCAACTTATGTAGATTTTCACTATAATTACTATCATTTTTATCAGAAAAATTTTCTGCGAACTTATAAATTTTTAGTGTTAAAATATATAGTTTTTTCTGCATATTTTACTGTTCTAAACGTGTTGTATTGATTTAAGACCTGAAATTAAGAATAAGTGTCTGTTATTATAAGAATAATTAATTTTGAACTGCCTAGTCTGACCGCTTTTAAGTTAATATTTTATTATTTAATTTAAATATTTCTATTACTAGTCACGATTGTCAAGAGTATGGCACTCTTTTGATAAGATTTTATGAGAGAAATGGTTCTATTAATTATTAAAGATTTTAATTACAATTTAATTTTGTTTTAAGAGATTAGGTATACTCACTTTTCGTATATGAGTACGGTTTTCTCTTCTCTCCCGGAACGTTGAAGATATTCAAAACAATCGAAGGCTATACGAGGTTTTAATGAATGACTTCAAATACGCTAATAATAATTATTATCTTCTTTATTTTTTATTGAGAGATATCTAGATACATAATTAGATAAATAAATATCTTCCTTGAAAGTGAACAATACAAACAAAAAATATCTTCCTCGAAAATGAACAATACAAACATAAAAATATCTTTACAGCGAAGATATCCACATACTTTTTTATATACTGTCTTTTAGATATCTTTAAAGATTCAAAATTATAACTTTTGAACATGATAAAATGTAAAATGAATATCTTTTTTGTTAAAGAATTTGAAACAACTAGGTAAAAAATGTATTTTCAATAACATAAGAAAACTAATGATGAATCCATGTGATTATATAAATGTAAATATGAAAACGATATAAAAGTGGTTTAGATATAATCTTACATATGATTTGATCATGATTATAGCAATACATCTTGAATCATAGAAACCTGTTTTTCGTGGAATATATTAGGAATGGACTGACATCACGGGCTAGCAATTAATTTTTTTTATTTACTTATATGTATCAACGAAAACGTAAAAATATAAAAAAAAACTTGATATTACTTTCTTATTGTTGTCATATTATTTGGTAAAAAATTCAAAACTAAAATGATGCTTTAGTGTCTTCTTACACTATTATCTTTTTACTTTTTTAAAATACTCACAAATGCGCTTATATAATAATTCAACAAAAAAGATTGATACGGAAACTGCATATCCAAAGTACAAAATTGAAATAAGTTGTTTAAAAAGTGCACTCTGGGTACGTGTATCATCATCTTCTTCTTCCTCAAAAACTTTTTTGTGACGCCTTCGATTCACCACATACAGATATATTCCGGAATCGAATATCCTTTGCAAAACGTCATAAAATTTTTCAATGTAAGGAGACGATCTTTCGAAAATGTAGGTCCATCTTTCAGAGAAAAATACAGGCTTAGCGATTTTCATTATCGGCGTACCGTCGGCATTGTGATACCTTCGTATGAGTTTTTGTCCTCGTAGTTTAGCCGTAATGCAAGCCAAATCTTTGGTAACTATCAAATTTTCTGTGCATTTAGTGATATCCTCAATTTGAATAACTTCTGATTTTATATCCTGAACATACGATTCGTTACTGTTGAAAGTACGCTCAAAAAACACTGTATTTATATAAGGGTAAAGTGGAAAACCACTTATTTCTTTGATGGTATCGAATGGTATTTCGCTATGCATTAAATTGTACGTTAAACTCGAGTAAAAATCTGTGGCATAAATTGTGGATACGATGAGAATACTAGAGAAAACAATTCTACCAAATAATTTTTTTGGTTGATTATACACTGGTACGCTTAAAAGTACTTGCAATACATTCAAAATTGTAAATCTTTCACATTCCACTTTTAATATACATAATAGTCTGGTAAATCCCATGGTAATTATAGGAACAATTAATACATGAATAAAGATCTTCAAAGAAATGGCGATTTTGCTCATTAACAAAACAGGCACAACAGCAATATAATCTTCATAAATAAATCCGGTATCTAATTCGAGATAGTAATCCTTTTTCTCTGATATTTCCTTCACTCTTGGTAAAGGTATCAGCATAATATTTAAATTACTGCTTTGTAAATATGAAACATTTAGAATATTTGCTAATGTTATATTTTCTAATTCAAACATGTATTCAAAATTAAAATTAATACTTTTTGCTACGATTGGCATTAAATCGAAGTAGGCACCTGAAATATTTAGTACATGACCTTCATCATCTATGTGTGCTTCTAAATACGGTGGCAAATTGAATATGGGTGCTTTTAATGGATATCCATTTCCATCATACAATTTATCTGGAAATATCTGTACGTTAGCATTAAAATATTGTCTTGTATAAGCACTGTAAAATGGATTATAATAATGAAGTAATGGCGTCGTATTCGCTGTTCTGTGCTTGGCGTTAACTTCCAATATCGACATGTCCAAAAACTTTTTAGTCCAGACATAGTCGAAAATTGTGCGGATGTAGGTGTTGGAAATTCTTTCGCTCAATAGGATAAACAAACACTTTGGTCTCGAGTATATGGGAGATAGTTTAATAAAAAACTTCAAGAATTCGTTCAAATTTATCGACGAAACGCTGTTCACTTCACGATGGATTATCACATACAGCGTCACTAGCCTCGGATTCTGAAAACCTGGTAAGGCTGCAAATGCATAGTCACTAGGAAATGATGATTTCGCCAGATCAATGATAACACTTGGCGTTTCGCGTAAAATTTTTTGGAAAATTGTAATTTCTTGGGAAGTAAATGTAGTTTTGTTACTGTTAATGAAAATAGCCACTTGATAAGCCTTTATAGTCTGCGTGATCTGATGCATAAGTGAATCAGACCAGTTAATTTGAACTCCAAAAATTAAATTTGGTTTGCAAATAATGATTATTACGCAATGGGCAAAGCATATTATTTTTGCAAAGGCTACCATGTTATAATAATCGAGCTTATGACTGACCACGCAATACGCAAAACTAGTCCTAACAATGAATAAACATTATTTGTTTTTCATATAACATATACTTTGACGTATTAATGATTAGGGTATATTTTAAACGTTACATATTTCACGTAACAAACGTATGTACTGCTTGATTTGATAAAATCTTTGTTTGATATTCTTAATCACGTGCAATCTATCTATACGTCTTAGGAAAGTAAACAGTTAAAATAGTAGCGTTTGTCACGATACTTATCTATATGGATTGCATATTATATTACACACTGTTTAAAGAAATAAAAAATATTATAAATATGTCTTATATTATTTAAATATTTCGTTTATTACCACCTATTTTGAAGGAATCAAATCGAAAAACAATTAATTCTATAGCAAGAATAATCCCCGAAAGCCCGCATCCACTGGCTACAATTAAAAGCAGTTGCACAAAAATAATATTATCACTAGTACCCTCTGTACTTTCATTATTAAACGCCTTGGAACCAGTCTTAGTATTCACTATTGTATGATATAATCCCGATTCGTAAATCCTCTCCAAAATGTCACTGAACTTGTCCACGTACGGAGACCCTCCCTCAAACATGTACAAAATTCTTTCAGAACAAAAGACGGGTTTCGCGATCTTCATCACGTCTGTATCCACGGAGCCTTCGCTTTTTCTAAAATGCATCTTGGCCCTTGACTTGGTAACAATACAAATAACGTTCCTGCTCTTCTTTAAAGTTTCCTCGCACTGCCCTATATCCTTCACCTTGATTGTATTTCTCCTTATCTTTTCAATCTCAACGCTGCGATTTTCGCTCCTGAACGTACGACTGTAAAAAATATCCGTGACATACACTTTAAACCCCGACTCGCCGATAGATTCAAAAGTGTCGAGAAACACGCGCTCGTCCGCCACCTTCGAGTGCGTGAACTCAGAGTAGAATTCCGTGGAGTACCGGATGTAGACGACAAATATACTAAAGTGGATTAACCTATCGACGAGTTTCGCGGATTTAGGGACTATCGTCGCACCGACGAACAGGCCAAAAACGTCGAGGACCGTCAAATTCGTGAAACTGATTTTGCAGATTATTTTTGCTAAATTCGTCACGAGCAAGATGGTCATTGGTACGAAGAATATGTAGAAGAAAAAGTTAGATGAGATGTTGAATTTGCTGGAATTTAAGACTGGAACAAGTGCTACTATATCTTCGTGCATGTATCCTGTGTCCAGTTGTAAGATTGAGTCTAGGTATAATGTTGTGCTACTTGGTCTTGGAAGGGGAACTGTCATCATGTTCAATTCACCGGTTTTCATGCTTTTGATTGCAGTGCTCATGATATCTGATGGTGCCATATTGTGATTCATGTACATCACGTGGTTCAAAGTGAGGTTTATTGTTTGTGAGATGAGTTCTGTCAGGTGATAACGAACGCCTTGAACTTCTTGGAATCGTCCTTTCTCGTCTATAGGCAAGTTTAGGTGTGGACTCAGCTGAAATAATGGCACTTTTAAGGGATGTCCATTACTGTCGCGCAATTTATCGGGAAAAATTGTTGTGCGTAAGTTGAAGACTTCTCTATAAACGACATTGAAAAATGAATTGAAATATAGCAACGGCACGGTTACATTGTTGACGTTTACTTGCAGAACGGAAACGTCAATGAATTTTAAGTTCCATGCATATTCAAATATTGCCCTATGATCTACACTTACGGAAAAGCTATCTTTGAATAGAATTAGTAGACACTTTGGTCGCATGACACTTGGAGATATTTCTACGAAGAAATCGAAGTATCGTTTTAAGTTCATTGTTAGATCACTGTCGTTACTCTTCACTATGCACTGTAATATTATGTACAACGAAACGTACCTAGGATTTTTAAATAGTGGCATAGTTAATGCATGATTTACATCAGCTAACTGAATATCAGTTAAATTCAGAATTACACTTGGAAACTCTTGCATTATTGTTTGCAGCACAGCTTCATTATAAGCTACCTTCGAATTTGTACTATTCACCCAAATTATAATTTGATAGGGCCTTAAATTTTGTTTAATTTGTTCAGAGAGAGAAGTGAGCCAGTTACTTTGAATTGCCGATCCAAAATTTTTTTCTGAAATACTTAATATTACAGCATAATATACGAACCACATATTATTTTCTTTGTTGCCCGAAATCCCTCGAAAGACTACCCGTTTTCTGAAAATCATGCCTTATCCATGTGATATTGGTATTTTACGTGTGCGGCACATTAACCTACATTATGCGTTTATTTAATATGTTTTTAATTCACATAGATTAAAAGTATTTTACCTATATAAACGCATCGAAATTAACTGAATTCTTGGCCTTGTAATGGCTCATTAAATTAACATTATTGAAAATTGCTCGAAATTTTCATTTATTACTAATTTTTGTCTATTTCTATTAATAATGCTACCTCATCGCAATTACGTGAACTACACATTTGAATGTATTTAGGACAATTTTTAGAACTAATGTAACTGATAAAATCATGTACGACTCCCTAAGCATTTTTATCGATAAAAATGATCTTAAAACGCATATGAAGTATAATCGTGTTTGACTATCTCATACCAAAACTATTTCTTTTAAGACCCAAAATATATTATGACTATTTTATCATAAAATATTTTATACATTATTTGTTTCGTTGTTATTTAAACATTAATCTAAGATAATAAATAAAATAAAATAAAAAACCGGACTATGAAATTTATAAGTATAAAAAAAGATATTCATATATACATATATATATATATATATATATATATATATATATATATATATATATATATATATATATATATATATATATATATATATATATAGTCGCTGGTGTATTTTACTTTTTTGACTATATTGGCTCCTGGATAATTAAGGGGTATCGTGAAAAAGATCTAGTTCTAAAATGGTTATTTTAAAAAAGCAAAAAATACTGTCTAAATTCGAATGTGTTTTTTTTTCTAATCTTAATAATATTTTGCTCATTATTTTTTTATACAATACTACGATAACACATTAAATAATTTTCACAAATTCATTTAAAGTAAAAAAAGTTATAGGATATTAAAAAATTTAAGTTGGGTCTCTTTTCCAATAATTGATTGCAAAAGTAGTAAAATTTGAAGAATTAAGAAATTAAAACTATTATCATTTGTGGAATATTTAAAGAATCAGTACCTTTCCTAACTTGAGTTAAATGTGTTCATTTTTATATTGATTAATTTATGGAAAAACGTCTTAACTCAAGTTAAATATGATCAACAGCATTTATTTTCTTATAATGAAAATTCCCTATTTGATTATATTTACAATGTTAAGAAAGCGAATAATTTGATAATATTATACATTATAATAGCTACATAGATGATATACGTATAGCAGCTGCAAGTCAATTGAGATTTACCAGATTGGCCAAAAGTTCACGGACTGCCGTAACTTAAAAATTCGAAAGCTTATTTTCTTGCCGCAATAAGATCTATTTTTAAAATATTGAACGAACTTTCTAACGCAGAGTATTGAACTATTATTACTATATATCTCGAAAATATTGAAATAGAATACCTATATAGAACATGAAATATTATTTTTTTTAATTCGTCCAAATTTTGATTTTAAGCCCATAGATTAACAAAATTGATCATAGAGATGCTTTTGCGCACTGTTAAAATTAAGTGACTCACATTTGAGCACCTTTACTGAATTTTCAACAAAAAAAGCATTATTATAAAAATATTTATAACTTTGAGCATAAAAATCTTAGGCCTCTAAAATTGTAGGGTATATTCTTGAATAGTATAGTAAACTTGAGTCGTATGAAAGTGTTGAAAAAAAATTTGCCCGTAGATTCTCAAGCAAATTAAAAAAAATGTTGGCTCATATTTGGGTAACTTCCCATATCATTAAAAAAATACCTTATCTCGATATCGACCTTGTTCAGTTGGATTTGCTATTGCTATCTATGTTAGAATGGTCACTTCACTTGTCCGTTCTGTTAAATTGCTATATCTCTTTCTAAATAATAGCTCAAAAAGGGTGTGCTTTTTTATCATTGATGGTTTGACAAAAGATAATTTTTTATTAAAATTACAGAACGATAGGTAATAATCCTTATCACAGCAATTTTTCGCTGTACGTAATTTATTAAAATTATTTAAATATTTAAATTAAATATAATCAGATGTTAGTACGTAGATTCACTGAATTCTGAAAAAATCGATAAATTGTTATGAAGAAAACTAGTCGATGGATCTCTGAACTTCTTTTTAAATTCGAATCTTTATTAAAAAACGAAAAAAAAACCTGTTTGGTAGAAAATGACTGTGTCATTCTGGAGATATAAGCGATTAAGAAAATATTTCAAAAAATACATAACCTCAAATATCTTGAAATATAAAGGTCTTTGTAATTTGGGCAAATAACTCGTTCAAGTTCGGGATAGTAAAAAGCTACCGTTTTGGAAAGTTTTATATCAAATACTGCCGATTTACTCCAGTATTCGTAGCTGACTAAAAGTCGACTGTTTTACAAAAAGCTTTTTTATCCTTCAAAGAAAAGGATAAAGTCTAAAAAATTTTACAGAATATTCTTCTCAATATTTCTAATCATCTCAACTTTTTTCATAAATGTTCCTTCTTATATATCACAAATATAACCGCTTGAAAAAAATGACGATTTCGTGAATAACAAAACACGGGAAATAGCTTATTCAAAATTTAGGGTGGGAAAAGATAGGTAATTTTATGCTCTTTCAAATGCATTATCACTCAATCGATGATATTATTCCTGAGGTATAAAAAAACTCTAAACCTAAAAAATTGAAAAACTGCTAAAATAACAAAAACGCATCGCGAAACACAAATAAAATATTTTTGAGTCTCATTGCTTAAAAAAAAAAGAACCCTGAAATATGTTTTGAGATACTGGGAATTAAAATACACTATTTTTAGAAAATGCCTGTTTGGATGCATGTGTGTGTGTATTTGTGTGTGTGCGCGCGTGTGTGTGTTTGCGTTCGTGTGGATATGGATCAGCATTACTATGAATATATACGGTAAAAATTAATGTTACATAGCTCATTTTTTTGCTTTTTATTAGGAGGCAACTCAAAAATTATTTTCTTTTCATGATGCATTTTTGTTTTTTAGCGGTTTTTCGATTTTAGAGTCTCAGTTTTTCAGGTTCTTTGATACCTTAGGAATAATATCATCAATTGAGTGACAATGCGTTTGAAAGAGCATAAAAATCCCTATCTTTCCCCATCCAAACTTTGAATAAGCTATTTCGCTTGTTTTGTTATTTACGAAATCATCATTCTTTTCCAAACGGTCATATCTGTGAAATATAAGAAGGAAATTTTTTAAATAAAATTGAGATGATTAGGAATATGGAGAAATATATTCTATAAAATTTTTTAAGCTTCATTGTTTTCTTTCGAAAGGAAAAGAATCTTTTTGTGAAAAAAAAACCGATGTTGAGTCAACCACGATAACTGGAGTAATCCGGCAGTATTTAATCTGAAACTTTCCAAAAGGGTAGCTTTATACTATCTCTTAAACGACTTCTTTGACCAGATCATAATGACTTTTATATTTCGAGATATTTGAGATTATGTCTTTTTTTACATTTTTTTGTCGCTTATATCTCGAAAATAGCATGATCATTTTTAACCAAACATATCTCATTTTTTTCGTTTCTTAATAAATATTCTAAATTAAAAAGAAATTTAAAGATTCATCGACTCGTTCTTTTTAAAGTGATTTTTCTATTTTACGATTGTCTGAAATCGATAAGGTAAATTATTTTTGTATGTTCTGCAGCCTTGCGGTATAGCAAGTGTCTCATAGTTATTTTTTCGACACCTTTATATTATCCTACCTAATCACATCCCGCATTTGTTCAGGGTTATGACTCTAGAGTGGGGAAGACTTGTATCAGGATGAAAATATGAACTTATACCAAAAAATTCCAATGATATATGTATTAATTTTCAATTATATCATTTAACCTAATAAAAAAAATTTAAATCGAGTTTATTTCCATTTTCTCCCTAACCTGTTTTTAATTTTAGTCTTAAAATAATGCTTAGGCATATTAGAAATGATATCTGCAAAATCCACAATCCGCAAGCCTTTTTTAGTTAATTTAAGTCGAGACCCACCGTGTTATCGTAAATACATTAAAAAGAGCATAAAATTACCTATCTTTTACAACCACAAAATTTTGGATAGGCTCTTATGATGTCTATGAAATCTATGATTTCAAAACCGCTGAAAATTTTTTAGATGAGGAATTTTTTTGATTAGGATGTCACTGAATCTACGTAGTAACATCTGATTACACATAATTTAAATATTTAAATAATTTTAATAAATTGCGTACAGAGAAAAAATTTCTGTAATAAGGATTATTACCTATCGTTGTATAATATTAGTAAAAAAAATATATTTGGACAAACCACCAATTATAAAAAAGCAGATCTTTTTTCAGTTATTAATTATATAGAGATATATTATTATTATTATTATTTATTATTATATAGGCCAAATAGTAATGATAAGCAGTAACAGTGCCTACAGGGCCACAGCTATTACATAGTCTTTATATCGGCTGTAGTCGTGCTTGCATCATCACCATAGCTATCCTAATTACTTACTGGAACTAGTTTCCGAAGCTGTGTAGTCCACAACCTTGTTCACAGTCACGCCATCTTTCTCTATTGTTTGCGAATTGCATCCAATCCTCCTCATAACATCCTACTTCTTGTAGATCAATTTTAATATTGTCTTCCTACCTTCGTCTCGGTCTACCTGGGAGTCTTGCGCCTGTCGGCAATTTAAAGTTAATTTATTAAAACAAAGAATTTCATCTTGGAACAATTAATTTAGTTTGAGGAGGCTAAGTGCCAATGAATTGACAGCGGCTTAATAATATACTAGCAAGAACCGCTCGCTCGATGTAGATCGCTCGCGTTTTGGAAGCAATAAAAATGTATTACCGCAAATTCATAATAATATTTTATTATAGAATCTCTTTTTTTAATAATTGATAACTTTTTAATATGTAATAACTGAGATGATTATCTCGCACAGGTACACAGAGAGAATTTTCTAATAAAAATTATAACGAAATTCAGGGTAAAAATTACCGTAAATAACCATAAAACTGGGACAGTCCTACTTTCTGGCACTTTTTACTGATATTTTACTAAAAACTTTACGTCATTGACTACAATTTTTACTGCACAGACTATAAATTTTACCGCACTGAATGGTAAAATTTGCCTGATTTGAGAAAAAGAAGACAGCTGATAAAGGAAACAACTGAGCGTGTACACATTTTAGGTTAACTCAAATATAAATGTGTATAATGTACTTACTTAAGTATTAATGATACTGCTACAACAATTGGAAGAAAATCCAGAGTTTTAAAACATATTTCGTACAAATTTTACCACAAATTTTGGTTTTCTCTAAGATTCGTACAGGGAACTTTTACTCTGCGGCAGGCAAATTTTACCCTTCAGTACGGTAAAATTTATCGTAAATATGAATAAAAACTGCCGGAAAGTTAGAGTGTCCCAGCTTTATAGTCATTCACGGTAATTTTTACTGCAAATTTCGTCATAATTTTTATTAGAAAATTCTCTCCGTGTACGTATGTACGGGCGTACGTTAGCGAATCTGCTATTATTATGTGCAGATAGTAGATAAATGCAGATTAAATATTTTAAGAGAGGGAGGATAGAAGGTAAATGTACAGAATAAGTCCGGAAGAAAATAACATAAATATTTCCAGAAATTATAACGTAAAAAGATAATTATAACAGACGTTTTTCCACACCACTGGTATTCCGTTAATATAATGTAGATAGATGCAGAAGATAAGTGAGATGATTATCTCGCACACATGCATGTACACACAATATAAAGAATCTTCGATAGTAGTAAAAAATAACAATAATAAAGAAAAATCATACGCAGCATCCTGGGTATCTGGACCACACCCGAGATGATCATACCACACACGTGCACGTGCACCCACTATAAAAACTCTTAGATAGCAATAAATAATATCGATAATAAAGAAAAATCATACACAACATCCGAGATATCTGGACCAAACTCGAGATGATCATCTCGCACACGTGCACGTACACCCACTGTAAAATTATCGATAGTAGTCAAAAGTATCGATAATACTGTAAAATCATACGCAACATCCGAGATATCTGGACCAAACCCGAGATGATCATCTCGCACACGTGCACGTACCTCACTATAGGAAATTATCGATAGTAGTATACAGTATCGATAATACTGAAAAATCATACCCCACACAGCATGAAATATTTCCTAAATACAACTGTAATATTTCTTGTAAGATTTGAAATATTACAGAAATATTTCAGTGAAATATTACTGTAATATTGTTATGTCCGCCTATATGGGGCATTGTAATATTTCATGTAATGTTCAAGGAATATTTCATGAATATTTCGTGTAATATTTCATGAAATATATCCGAAATATTAAGTAAATATTCCAAATTATAAACATTACTATATAAAGAAATATTTCACGGAATATTTCTGAAATATTTCAGAAATGTTTTGCGTAATATTACATGAAATGTTTCTGAAATATCTATGTAATATTTCCAACATCAAACTGCTTTTCTGAATCTTTCTTGGAATATTTCAGAAATATTCCAAAAATGTTTAGCGTAATATTACATGAAATGTTTCTGAAATATCTCTGTAATATTTCCAACATAGAACGGCTTTTCTGAATCTTTCTTGGAATATTTCAGAAATATTTCAGAAATGTTTAGCGTAATATTACATGAAATGTTTCTGAAATATCTCTGTAATATTTCCAACATAGAACGGGTTTTCTGAATCTTTCTTGGAATATTTCAGAAATATTTCAGAAATGTTTAGCGTAATATTGCATGAAATGTTTCTGAAATAACTCTGTAATATTTCCAACATAGAACGGCTTTTCTGAATCTTTCTTGAAATATTTCAGAAATATTTCAGAAATGCTTAGCGTTATATTGCATGAAATGTTTCTGAAATATCTCTGTAATATTTCCAAGATCAAACGGCTTCACTGAATCGTTCTTGGCATACAAAGTCAGTCAACTGTAAGGAATTTTATCAAAAAATTAATCGGAAATATATTTTAAATAGAAATATTATTCTAAATAATGCTTAATGAATAATTATAAAATAATCAGTAATAAAAATAGATTTTTTATTCTTCGGGAGGATGCAGTAGGTTAAATGTTTTCCTCTTTTGACCAGCAGTGCTGAAAAATAAATATATAAATGAATTATTATAATGAATAAAAACAATCATGTTTCGGTTGTGGAAAAAAACTATCATGACGGCAGCAATGGCGCTAGTAAAAAAGTTACTCTTTCGTCTGCCATGCTTTTCTCGTTAACATGAGAAAGCGTATATCTATATATATGTGAAAAATGGCCGACGACGGAGTATTCTGCCATAGGTCGCATGTAGATTTTAAGTTCCAAAAATAATATATAAAATGCTTACTTTTTCTCACGCTTGAATCGCGTTCCTGCAGCATCCAGCCATTTTGAAACGCTGGTCTTCACGTCTTTATCAGTTGCTGTAAATATCGGCTTTACAGCATCTGTGAAAAAATAGTGCAAAATATCTGTTATGTGTTAATAATTACTGAAATGTAAGAGTCTTTATCATTATATGGTGAAAAAATCTTTTTGTTAAATTTTCGCAAAAGATGAAGTGTTAAAAATTGGTACACTCGACGTTATAAACATCTAATCGAATGAGTTTGAATTTTTTTTGAAATTCTATAATGAGGTTAGCGAAAATGAGCATACAATCCAATAAAGTTGTAGAATTTAAAAAAAATTAAAATAAATTCGATAAAAATAATGCATTGAATGTATAAAAATAAAAATAAAATTAATTGTCAAGAATCTTGTAAACGATTAATATTTTTTTATTATATATATTTATTATTATTTTACTTGTTTTATTTTTATTTGTATATTTTGTCAAAAAGCTTAACCAGCATGAAAATTTATTAAAAATTTAATAAATAAATTTCAACGTACTATATTTGTTTTAATACATTTTCTATTTACTTTCTTTTTAGCTTGAACGTTTTTATAAAACTTTCTACCGCATTTTTTCGGTGTAAACCATGTAATAAAATTTTATTATCACAATTTTTTGATTAAAACCTTTTTACAAAGCTATTCGCTTTGAACAGTTGTATATTATAATTAAATAATAAATTAAGATAGTAATCAAAATAGTATATTGTGTACTTAGGGTGAAATGTAGTCTTTTTTTGCCCGCGTGCGCTTTTGCAGTACGAGGCGAGGGGAGCAAGCACGAGCCGAAGGCTAGTGCGTATTGCGACTCGAAGCCGAGTATTTACTGCAATCACACAAGGGCAAAAAAATACTTTTCACCCAAAGCACACATCGTACTTTTTGTCATATCCGTCTTGATTTTGTGTGTTTTCAATGCATCTAGATCGAGTGTTATTGCGGCTGTTTTTCGAATCGGTGCAAACACATATTTATAAAACCAAAATAAAATATCAAAAGTAAAATAAATATATATATATATGTGTGAATATTTTACTATATTATTTATTTTACTTTTGATATTTTATTTTGGTTTTGTGAATATGTGGAAGTACGTATTCGTTCTGTACAATTTTTTATCCCTTCACGAGATTTTAGCCAGATACTTGAGTAGCTACTACTTAACAGTTAGTTAACGCAATTAGCTAAACGTCAAATTCTTAATGAGTTCGGGTCGTCAATTTTCTACCAGGGTATTTATATAATTTATTGATGAGTTACTAATTTGTTTTTTGTCATACACGAACAAATTTCGATGTGATTTCTGTTTTTCGAAATAATGCTTTCTCGTGAATTGTAGAGTTCATTTCACTTTAGTGCCGCAATTACACCCCAGTCTACCCTATAATAATAGTAAAATATACATATATATATATATATATATATAAGTAAAATAAATAATATCGTAAAATATTCACATATATATATATATAACACACACAATATATGTGTGTGTGTGTTTGAATATTTTACTATATTATTTATATATATATATATATATTTTACTATTATTATTGGGTAGACTGGGGTATAATTGCGGCACTAAAGTGAAATGAACTCTACAATTCACGAGAAAGCATTATTTCGAAAAACAGAAATGACATCTGTTTACTAACTATATCTAACCGCCATCAATCTGCATTACGTATGCATGAGTAAAATAAGAGAGCGAGAGAGAGAGAAAGAGAGAGAGAGAGAGAGAGAGATAGATAGATAGATAGATAGATATACTTTTTATTCGTCAGAGAGAGAGAGAGAGAGAGAGAGAGAGAGAGACTTATATAATGAAAAGGAATTTAATTTTTTTTTAGATGAAAATGGTGTACTCACGCTCTTAAATTGATCCGCCCTTTCGATGCAGCTCCCAATGAGTGCAGATCTCAGTTGTAATCCGCTTGAATCGAGAAAAGAAAAACAACAAAGAACAATAAAAATATTCTTATTTGAAAAATAAATGATAATACGTAATAATAAATTAGTATTTTTTTAATTACTTACGATTTCTTTATTATTTGCTTCAAACACACCGGTATACACGTGCGAGATCTGTCAATCTTTTACCGCCATATACAATTTCAGGCGAGACTAGGTATACGACGTGACGTATGCTACAAATTACTAGTCGTATCTCGCGACTATCGATTATAGCGCGCGAGAGTTAAAAAGTACATTATAATATTATTAAGTAGGTATAGTACATTATATATATATATATATATATATATATATATATATATATATATATATATATATATATATATATATATATATATATAGTTCTTTATAATTATGTTTATTTTTTTAATTATATTAATAAAATTAGAATATACGCAAATCTATTTATCAATTAAGAATGTGCGTACATTCGTAAAATTTGATTAATGTAAAAATTGTATATATATATATATATATATATATATATATATATATATATATCTCACGTTCCGAAATTATCGATTTTTTTTTAGTTTAGATTAAAAGTAACACCATGAATATGAAGACAACATTGTTTTATGACGAGAAAATACATAAAATCAATTTTTACAAGAAGTGGAATTATCCGGTTTTGTTCACCCCCTCCTCATATAGATTAATAAAATTCCTAATCATCTAATAATTAGAAAAATTTTACATCAAAAATTAAAACATTTCAATTTCTTTTACAAAATTATTTTCTTTTCGACAAAAAAATGGTCAAGATACAAAAATTTGATTGAATATTCTTCTCCATATTCCAAATCATGTCAATTTTTTTTTCAATAATTTTCCCTCATACATTTCAGAAATATAACCGTTTACTAAATATGAAAAACCATACAGGTCACGAGATAGTAAAATGATACTATTTTGAAAATGTTCGCGAATATTCTTCTCCATATTCCACAAAAAATGACGTTTTCGTGTATAACAAAAGAAGGAAATAATATATTGGATAACTTATATATTATATATAATAATATATATAATATATAAGTTATATCCAAACTTTGAGATCG
Organism: Gastracanthus pulcherrimus; assembly: GCA_949152435.1. NCBI lineage: Eukaryota > Metazoa > Arthropoda > Insecta > Hymenoptera > Pteromalidae > Gastracanthus > Gastracanthus pulcherrimus. Next base: position 20,108,649 of record OX424572.1, on the reverse strand, counting down.
GTTAAGTTAGGTATTTTTATACTATTTCTAAGGTATTCAAAACCCGAAAATCGACAAAACGCTATAAAAACAAATAAACATAGAAAAATAAAAAAAATGTAATATTTGTTTTTTTTTAATTTAACATCCACACACACACATGCACATCCATACAGACATTTTCTAAAAATAGTGTATTTTGATTTCTTAAGTCTCAAAACATATTTCTAACAAGTTTTTAGCAAAACTTCTTTTTACTATCACAAACCTTCCTCTGTGAAGAAACAAAATGATTAGTTAATTATTTTGCCTAATTATAACATTTCGTGAAATATTTCATTAATAAATAGTTCAGAAATATTACAAAAAAGCTTCCAAAATTTTCAAATGAACATGTCGTGTAATATTACAGTAATATTTCTGTAACGTTTGGAGAAATAATTCAGGAAATATTTCATTAATATTTTCTGAATTATATCGAGTAATATTTAGCGAAATATTTCAGAAATATTACAAGATAGCTTCTAAAATTTTCAAATGAACATTTCTTGTAATATTACAGTAATATTTCTGTAACGTTTGGAGAAATAATTCAGGAAATATTTCATTAATATTTTCTGAAATATATCGTGTAATATTTACGAAATATTTTGGCAATATTACAAGAAAGCTTCCAAAATTTTCAAATGAAAATTTCTTGTAATATTACAGTAATATTTCTGTAACATTTTATGAAATAATTATAAAAATATTTTATTAATATTTTCTGAAATATATCGTGTAATATTTACGAAATATTTCATAAATATTTACTGAAAACTTTCAATTTGTATTGTTGGTAATATTACAAGAAATATTTCAGAAAAATTTCAGAAATATTCCATGAAAACATTACATGTTGGCTGTTGGTAATATTACAAGAAACATTTCAGAAATATTTTAGAAATATTACACTGAAATATTTCTTGAAAGATTACATTTAAATATTTCATGCTGTGTGGGACGCAGTCTCCCATATATCCACACCCGCTATGCTACCGCCTTAAATTGTTTTATTACATTTAACGTAATCGTTGGACAGACAAGACATTTGTGCCGCACATATTTTTTACTAAATGCACCAGATGCACGTGAAATTTAGAAATAAGTAATTTCTTTGTCTTTTTAAACGACAAGAATTTTTCGCTAGATGGGCAAGACGTATAATAAAGGTACGATAGTAGAAGTGCAACATTAACTAATTATTTGTAGAAAACAATACTAATAAATAAGTATATGTGAACTTTTTTACAAACTGTATACAAGAGTTACAAGTAGAAATCGGTTGCATTTTAATTTGTGAATATTTTAATACAACTTTCTTTCAACAAAGCCCTTGGGACGGACAAGACACGAAAACTAGGGGACACATTTCGAAACAAACATACATAAACAGAATACACGCATTAAACGGTCGCGCATCATTTTTGGACTATCTAAAACTTACTGTATTTTTTTTTACACTTTATGCTTTAAAAACTGTAAATTTCTATCACTTTAGATTTCTGAGAGATCATTTTTTCAAGAGAATTGTTTTTGCAAATGAACAAGTCACTGGTACACATTTATATGATTTCTGCTGCACGAACGAATTCTACACAAATATTTATTTGCAGAAATAAAATTTTATTGTTCACTATATTCTACAAATATGAGTTGCACTTATTTATGTGATGCAATTGTATTTGTAAAGGATGACAATAATTAAATAAGGTATTTTAAAATAAACTTTAACAGTTAGACGATCAATATCTGATTGCCGTAAATTCTATAGATTAAATTGAGTTTTTTATTAAACAGATATACCTAACTATATAAAATAAACTCCCAGTTTTATTTTAAAGATTATAATCAATAACAATCTTAATTTTCAAAATTAAAAACAAAATAAATTTATAAACACTATGAATACTTAATTATTTTATCTCGAACAAACGTCTGCTTTGTTTTTGCGTTATCTAATCATTTAGTGAGTAATTGATTATCTTTCTTATTTTAATGTGAGACTGAATAGAAATAATTTCGTCATATGTAAATGTGGAAAACCCAATCTTAAAATGAAGCACAACAATGAATAATGAGCTATGCGATAGCATAAAGTATTCCAGAAAAATGCGTTTTTGTAGGTAATAGTTTCACAATGAACCAAATAATTAGTAAAATAATACATGCGGTAGAAAATATATATGTTAGTATATTAGTGATATTTCTATTTTATTTGAACTTAAATATTCGCCATGAGAAATCATTTTAAAAAATTTTTTTAGAACAGGCTATCTGAATTGAGGCTGTTATAGATAACGGGCTATCTTGCTGATACTGCTTCGCAAGAAATAAAGAAAAAACTGTATATATGTAGTAGAATTATGATTATGTTATGTACTACATAATAATTTCTTAATCATAATTTAATAATATAATGCATAATTAAAGTATGTTATTGTACAATATGTTATTGTATCAGTGAATCCTTTAAAGTGCAGATTTTACTTTAATCTATAAATTTATATAGAGATTTTTAGGGTTTCTAATTATGAATCTGGAGTCAAAATTAAAAAATTTGGAAATTTGTCGAAAATTCATGAAATTTACCTTAATTCTCAATTCTGACATCGGATTCATAATTAGCAACCATGATAACTTTTAAAAAATTTGATAATAGGAAGATATGAAGAATTAAGAACGTAAAACTACAAATATATGTTTAATATTTTCATTTTACAAAAAATACAATATTACGATTTCATTCTTGCGCATACATCATCAGAAATTTCAATAAGTCATTAAGTTTTTCATCCTTCATTCTTAAAGAATCAGTTGGCATCAATTTCTTCATAATTTAACATAACTTGCTATGGGAGAAGTTAAATACTGAGTACGTACCTAACCTGAGTTATGTTCATTTTGCATCGATGAACTCATTTTCACCTACATTGATATAAGTAAATCAGTTCATGATACACCTGATGATAGTTTATAACTTTCTTTTATATTTCATCCACCTCCGTAAAAAAACTCATTACATAACTCACAGTAGTCAGGTGGACCTAGGGATGCAGAAACACCTATATTCCAAGGCAAACCTACAATTATCTACAACGTTTTTTTCTTACAATGAAAATCCTGTATTTAATATTATGTGTACAATGTTAAATCATTAATTTTTATTTTCCTAAAAGTCCAACCTCCCAACGTAATTTTTGCGATTATTCAATAAATGCGATAGTCCTTTCACCCTTCTCTCCTTTAGCTCCGGGCGGTCCTTGAGGACCCACTGACCCCTTTTGTCCCTGAATCCCTGGAAGACCCGGAATACCTGAAATTTGTGTTCAAAATATATATTTTTGAAAAAATAATAAAATCACAACCTCAAAATTCAAGGCATTTAATTTAAAAAAATTCAAAGAGATATTCTGATCCAGACTACCAAATCATTATTATTATTTACCGCGGAAATATCGAGGGAAATTTTAATAGAAATAAATTAATATAATTATAAATATCATCATATTTAAATCTCAAGAATGTTGTACCTGGAAATCCTGGCGGGCCAGGTGGGGCTGGTTCATAAATACCAATGGGGTTTGTTGTTCCCTGAGTTAGAGCGGTCAGTTCTGCTATTTTTTCTGTTTAAATGTGAAAAAAATTGTTAATATAAAAATCGTACATCATTTACAATCATTTGTTTTTTCGCTGTCTGATACTAATTCATGGCAAAAATGTATCTACCATATAATATACCAAAAAACCGAAACATTTTCCGAGACTTTTCTTACTTATAAAGTGTATAAATCTTAAATCAATTTTCCGAACGAAATTAATAATTAATACTAATTAATAATAAGAGTGTGTGAGAAATAGGTTTGTAAAAAAATTTACTCTAAAAAAATTTACATAATACCAAGAATAAGGAGCAACTCCTTTTCTTAAGGTGATGTTAAACCCCGTGTTACTGGTAAATACGGGAAACCACTTTTTCGATTCTTTTTTCAATTTTAAGAAAATATCTCTATGAAAAGTTGTTCTTATTGGTTGGAACAACAACCTTCCATAGAGATATTTACTCTAAATTGAAAATGAAATGAGAAAAGTGGATCCTTGTATTTGTCGGGGACAGATTACTTTAGCATCACCTTAACCAAAATTATGTTTTTATTGCAAGCACGAACCCTGAAGAGAGCCGTAAAATGTAAATTCAGCCCTTTGTAAAAACTGTCATAACCTAAAAGCTTAAGCAGACTTTTGTTTTAAATAGAATCAACGTAATAAATCAGTAACTTCTCCTTATTATTCCGCATATCTATAAGTATACATAAATGTAAACCGAGCAGTAATTATAAATTTGATTAGCTTACCCTGAACGATGTTCGAGCAAATTTGTCGTATTTCAGCTTCGGTCATACCGCGTCCGGGAGGTCCTTGCGAGCCCTACTCGAAGTATTAAAACTTATTAATATTAATACAATTTCGATGTAAAAAGTTTCGGAGCACCCGCAACTTCGTATTATAAATAATGGTCAAGCTAAGTTATGATATATAGATTATTAATTTTTAATACATAAAATATAAGGATCTTTAAATATATAAATACTGTTTTTAATTTGGCGTCAAAATTTTGGATGGATATTTCTCAAATTTCTAAGCGGTATGTTTAAGATATTGTAGATGAAAAGTACGTTTTACGTTTCCAATATATAACTGTAAAATAGTATTATAAAAATTATTTAAAACAATATACTATTTTTTAAATTTCCTTATTTAATTTTTCTTTCTTTTTTAAAAGAAAAAGAGAAACGTACTTTTTCTTGATTGAGTTTGAAAATAGCTTAGAAATTCTTGAGAGTTGATTTATCCAGAGAATTAATGCCAAGTCGCTTATGTAAAGCAGTTTTTTTTTACAAAATTAATGCAATTTAATTTACATCTTCAATAATTATAGATGAAATGATTTCAAATTTTATGAAAATTTATTTTTCTTTTATATTTAACAAATACGTAAAAAACTGTTCATCGCTTAAATTAAGTCCTACAAAAAGTGTTTTTTGTAACACAAGCACGATTTTCGAGTTTTTCTGTACCTATTAAGCTGGCCTAAAGGACAATTCTTTAGACCGGCGGGCGCAAAAATAACTTTTATTTAGCCCCGCTTAATATGCTAGAAAAACGCAAAAATCAATACATGCGTTACAAAAACCAAGGGCAAAGTGGGCTTCTTGACCGCGTGTGGTTGCCTCGTGTTCGTCTTCGGCTCGCAAACGCACTCGCCTTCGACTCGTACTGCAATCTCCACACTCGGTCTAAAAAAGCCCACTTTGCGCCCTAGGTACACAATATACTATTAATTTGCTGCATCCTCACCTTGGCCCCTGGAAAACCAGGCGACCCCACTAGACCAGCATAGCCCGTGTCGCCGTGTTCTCCCTTCTGACCTGGTAATCCATCAAAACCAGGTCGTCCAACCCGTCCTGGAAGGCCAGGTTCGCCCATTAATCCAGGTAGTCCATTTGGACCAGGTGGACCTACTTTGCAGTTATTGCCTGAAACACGTGGGACGGCAATTTTGGTCACCGTAATCTACTTCTTCCCTTTGGGGCACAATATATTATTATTTATTAGTCGGAGCGTTCTAGTTTCATAGAGATTTTTCGATTTGTCGTCTTTTTTTGGCCTTTATATAGGTAATATAAGCAATTGGGTAAAAAAAATTTTTTTTGATCAGCATTTGATCAATAGGTAGAGAACCTACGCCATTTCAAGCTCAGATAAAATTTTTGAAAATTTGTAATATTTATACAAGTTACAGCGTTTCAAAATTCCTTTATATTACGTCGCTGTAATAAAACATCAGAGGATAATACGAAAGCATAATTTTTATTCTAAACTTGACTAATCACTAAACCATGATTAGTAAGTATCACGAAAATGTTAATTGAAATTTACCAGGTTGGTCGACAGATCTGACTGGCCGTTCCGTGGATTCAATTCTGACGCTACCGTTTTCGCCTTTTTCTCCTTGTTTCCCTGGTGATCCTGCAGGACCTGCTTCCCCCTTCGGTCCCTCAAGGCCCGGAAGACCAGGCACTCCTGAAATTCGCGTTCAAAACATATTTATCAAGAAAAAAGAAATTGCAACGTGAAATTTAAAAACTTTGTTTTCTTGTCGCATTGAAATCTATTTTGAAAATCTTAGACTTTGTAGTACGGATTACTGAATTCTTATTATTAGGTATCATGAAAGTGTTGCGGAAAAGTTTGAAAGAAATAGATAATCGACTTTATATATATCATCCTATATATTATTAAGTTATATAAATAATTCAAAAGAGTATCATACCTGGATATCCTCGTGGGCCAACTAGGCCTGGTGGATATGGAGGAGGATGATTTGAGTTTGCGATTCTCTCGGTTAGAGTGGTCAGCTCGTTTATTTTTTCTGTTTAAATATAAACATAAATTATTGTACTTAATAAAAATCTTATTCAATATTATGTCTATATATTATACGGTTTTGAAGAATGAAGTTTGTCAATAAATCGGTTGTTCTGTTTTCCGAAACTTACTTGAAAAAGTGTATAAATTATGAGTTACTTTTAGATTCTACCTGAAAATAACCTGAAGCCCTAGACAACTGAAAGAATCACGAATATTCTATAATCTCAAAAACTAATACCACAAAAATAAATATTTATGGGCATTTATACTACTTATAGTGCAACAATACGATTGTCCGATGCGTTTGCCATAATAATTTATGTTTATAAAGGTTCAAGTGTACAGAATTGTGCAAAATTTCTCTATATAATGAAAAAAGTGGTGTGAGGTGAGGCCGATGATGAGGCTAAAAAACGATAAGATTGTAGATAACAATCAGTTTTTACTATTTCCAATTTGTCAAATATAATAAGATTTCATATAGTGGAATACGTTTTTATTCCACCATGATATGTCATAAAAAAAACTGAGAAAACAACATCGAAAACTGCCCAAAATACAGCGTAATAAATATGATATGTATCGTAAAATTTACGATATGGAGTATTGCAATTTTAAAAATTCGTTGTCAGAATTCAATTTTACGTTAACTTCAAAAGAAAATGTAATAGAAAATTTGTATAAAATTGTTGTCGTAATTTCATTACAATGTGGCATTCTCGGTGTATTTAGAAACATAAACGCTGTGGCCTGGTTTTCTTTACACAATAAAAAATTTCAACCTCGATTTTAACCTTTTAAGCCTTGTACTACTTATTATTAATTATTCTTAAATATTTAGTTTTATACTAACTTATAACAATTATATTTACTTTCAATCACTTTTGTTTTTTGCAAGCTAATTTTTTCTCATTGTTATTCTTTTTCAAAATACTATACAAGTCATGGCCAGTTACTAGGACATCAAAAGTTGGACACTGGTACATGTCGATTTTGGGTGGCCATGTACTGGTATATAAAACCAACTAATGTTTCGACTTATAATTTACTTAATATCGCGAGAAATATTATTTTTCCATTTTTTTTGAGCGACAATAGTAGTATTTTTCAATAAGTAAAAATTTTTTGGGTTTACATTTGACTTTAATGCTTTATATTTTAGATAAACCTTCTTCGTGTTAGAAAGTGATCAGTTACTGGTATATCTACCTTATAAACATACACCTAGCAGGAATCATGAATTTGATTGACTTACCGTTAACGACGTTCAAGCAAATTTTTCGAATTTCAGCTTCCATGATGGCGTGTCCAATAACCTCATCCTTTCCTGCACGACTCACAGGCCCGGGTTCTCCTACCTCCCCCTGTAAAGAAAAATAGTCTTTGTGTTAGTCTAGCTGAATTAAGGTATTAGAAACTACTGCCAAACTTGTGGTTAAAAATTTTACACAAAAACATCGCATATTATCAAATGCGCAGTACTGTACTTGACCTAATTACTGCACCCAACCTAATTAGAAGTGACAAAAAAAAATAAGACTAAAAAATTTATTTGAATTATATGTAGAATAAAGTTAGCTTTATAATAATTGTGCTGTTAAAGAAACACATATGTTTTGATAGATCTCAAATGTAACAAATATTGTTTTTAAACGTTAGACACAGTAATAATGCACCGTCATTTAGAGCTCGTCAAAAGACCATAGAAAAAAATGTAATCCTTGAGCACAGGAAAAATTATAAAAGATAATATCTATGAATATTCTCCATTTAACGCAATGTTCTACTTATTATCACACATTTGGACCACATTTTTCTCAACTTTACCTACATTTAAGGGACATAATATATAATCTTTTGTTTTTAATTCATGTATTAATGAACTCTAAACAATAGTATAGATTTTTACGCTCTACCTTAAAGGGTTATATACCATAAATCCGGGTGGATACTCATTTGACAGCTGCATGTTGTAAAATGTCACGTAAGATAAAACTACTTTGCGAGTGCATAAACATATGAATCTTACTTTTAAACATTTTTGCTAGCGGTTATTCATTTTATTTAATTTTAATAAAACAACACATATTTCAAGGGGCTAAGGAACAAAAGACCCTGCTAACAGTTAAACTTAGATAGTTAATTTTGTATCTACCTTATGTCCTGGTATCCCAGGCAAGCCTGGATAACCTGAATCACCTTTGTCGCCGGGTTCTCCTTTGTGGCCGGGCAGTCCTACAAGACCAGGAATTCCCGGGTAACCCGGTATGCCATCAAGTCCACGTAAGCCATCTTTACCGGGTAAACCTTTTATGCAGCAATCGCCTGAAACATGCGAAACGTCAATTTTCGTCACCGTTTCCATTACTTTCGACAGTATTAAACTTATAACTCGAAGTTATTGGTGAAAGACCTTTAAATTATTAAATCATTTTTCAACTCACATATAATTGCAAGGCGAACATTGAGGTCTAACTATTATTATGAAATAAGCATTTATACGAATTTTCTAGCTTTTTTAGTAGTGGTGAATTGAGCAATCGCAGTAGAAAGAATAATCACGTAAGCTTATTTTAAAACGGAGGTCGGAAATTATACTCGAGACACCTACACCCGGACTCATGCTCATAATCCAATCTACACTTAAATTTAGTAGATCGTATCGTTTCGGTTATTTGGTAGTTTGTGCTTAATATCGATGAATACAATTTTTTATAATCACCATAAAGCATGAAATAATCTAGATCAGCTATTGAGTTTGAGTGTGGATTTGAGTGTGAGTAGAAGTTGAAGTGTACGTGTAGATACGAGTATCTGCTTTGTGACATCGTTACCGAATTTTTAACCCTTTCGCTGCGGCATAAGTTACCGGTGACTCATACATTTTTAATCATATATTTTTAAGACAATCATACTCGTACATTAGTTTTCGGTGACTCTATTTTGTAAAAATATAAAATGTACTTTTATACCACTCTAACCTCAAAATCATAACTTCAATATGATTATTCGGCTCTCGTGGTATAAAATACGGTTCGAAACTGGTGCGTAAGAAGATTTTTAACTCATGTGACTTTTCTCACTCGCTTCGCTCGTCCGAAAAACGTCACATGAGCTAATCACCTACCGCAGATAATCACCTTCCGCACCCGTGTCGAAATGTACTATTATAGCACTGCGTGACCGGAGTCCGCACTTATGTCACGCCTATCCGTGACATAAGTAGTCCATTAATGCACCATGCTTATCGCTTCGCTCGGGCGCTAACCGAACGGTGCGACAATGGACTGCTTAGGGCACGCATAGGCGTGACAGCGGACTTAGGACAGGCAGTGCTATAAAATAGCATACGATACTCGTGTCATAAGTCGTCCTTCATAGCACGGCGTTCAGCTAATACACGCCGTGCTATAAAGGACTACTTAGGTCACACGTATCGTAATGTACTATTGAAACTCAGATAAGGAAATATTTTTTATTACTAATATAAGAAGCTGTTAAACAGTAATGATTAAGAGCTAGCCATTTACCGTCATTGTTGTCCACGGCATTCTGCACAGCGAGAACGAAGTCAAGGAGGCAGACGATTAATAACGTCCTGACCAAAGCGACACCCATGGCCATATCTTAACTGCCGAAAGATATACGCCACTCAAGCACAGTTGTACCTACACAGACAGAGCCAAAAGGATTATTAACTTTGGTTGATTTTTTTTGTATATTCTGATTAACTCGTTGAGGTGGAACTCAACTGTTTTTTTTTAATTAATCGAAAAACTTTTAATATACATTTTTTATGCTAATAATTTAATTAATGAACATTCTGACACCTGCAGGATGTTAAAACTCTTAGTTATACCAACATTATAGCTAGTTGAGGGAAACAATTTACATTGTATATTATCATACCGAATTAAAATTTTAAGCGCGTTTTCTCAAAACTTATCATTCTAATTTTAAAAAGTTCCGTATGCAACCCATGACGATGAATATTTTTTAATTCTCGGTATTTTAAAGTATTTTGAAAAGAAGTTTTAATTTTGTTTTAAGATATTCTGATGTTAATTGTATAATCAAATGTAATACTAATAAAGACAATACTAATAGCACTTCATGCTCTTAAATAATAGTGAATAAGTGTATCACGTAAGCAAGCTTGTAATACAAGCATGTATATTCTATAAAGTGTTGCACTCGATGGCTGAGTACGCCGAACGGGATTTTCAACCGTGTTGTGTGGGATGCAGCGAGCGTATAGAATTAATTCTTCTTTGACCTGAAGAAGGGTGTAAGAGACACCCGAAAAGTTTTGGCTATTAAAAAGTCATATAACTAATCAAGCTATATACATTTATACATATATAACGTCTGCAAAGGTGTTGCCAGAGTTCCTCCTTAACCTACATACAAATCAAACGCTCGAGTCAACAAAAAAACTCAATATTGTTAACATATTCATATATATTAATTTTTAGAAAAAAAATTATCTAAAATTTTTAATACTCTTTTTGTATTATTAATTATTTTATCTGGGATGTGCAGGTGACCAAACGAAATTTAGCTAACTTTGTTCAGATTCGCTGTGACTTAAATAAACCAAATCACACTGCTTATAAAGTCTGCTCAATTCTGGTGTTATCTGAACAGTTAAAGACTGATTAAGCGTCTTCTTTTTATTTTAATATGAGACCTAGTCAACGCATTATCGTCAGATATAAATGGGGAATGCCTGATCCAAAAATAGAGAAGCCATAATCTCTTATCTAACTGCTTTAGTAAAATGCTTTCTCGAAGAGAAGTTGAGGGGATAAAAGGGCGTCTAAATATGAAAATTTGAAAAAAAGTTAATAACTCCATATTTTTCCTAAAAATAACTTTATTGTTTAATTTTATGCTTAATATATATATTATATATATATATATATATATATATATATATATATATATATATATATATATATATATATATAATATATATATTAAGCATAAAATTAAACAATAAAGTTATTTTTAGGAAAAATATGGAGTTATTAACTTTTTTTCAAATTTTCATATTTAGACGCCCTTTTATCCCCTCAACTTCTCTTATATATATATGTCTGTATATATATATATATATATATATGTCTGTATATATATATATATATATATATATATATATATATATATATATATATATATAACCAAAAAATTGAAAATTATAAAAAAAATATTATTATATTTGTTATTATTTTTTGTTTTTAAGAAAATTAGTATAATTAATGATTCCACCACTTGAAATAATTTTTTTCTAGGATCAAATTAAATAAACTTCAGATTTAATAGATTTACAGTAATGACTAACAGAAAATGTAAAAAGTATTTTTAGGGAGAACAATGAAAACTTGAAAATATATCCTACGGTAACTGAAACTGTTGTTTTTTGGGAGACACCTACAAATGGCAGTAAGTAGTAATGGATCAGGTTGGATAATTTTTTCTTTTGATGATTTTTCGACTTACTTGTTACGTATATATAATATTAATAATTTTAAAATTGAACATTCAAGTTATTTTATTTAAAATATGCAGTCGTTAACATTTTTTCAAATTTTTATATTTAGAAACCCTTTTACTTCTTTAATTCAGTATTTCTTAACTTAAAATAGGTACTAAAATAGATCAAACTGTACTAGTTAATAATTACAGATCTGTCATAAAAGTAATAAAAAACTTTTTCCAATATTTTAAGATTTTTTCAACTGTTTTAATTTCTTCTGAAACAACTACGTATAACTAAGTATGTCTAATTTAGCTTAAATATATTATCAATTTATAATTTTGAATATACATGTACTTGAAATACTTACAAAACTTTAGCGAAAATATGAATTCGATTTGTCCACCAAAGGTCACGAAAGTAGCGCGTTTCATCTAATATTATACACGCGCGCGCCGCGAAAGTGTAAGCGCGACTGACGCAGACTTGACCTGACGCAACGACGCCCAAGTAACGTTTTTCCCTCTCTATATCTCTCTTTCTTTCTCTTTCTTTCTGTCTCCATCTCCACCGAAATGTCTTATAGATGCTTTTAAACAGTCAACGATAGACTAATACATGATCGAACTTGTATAATTATAGTTGAAACTTCTCGAACTAAAATATTAAACTACATATATTTTATTATTATTTTATTAACTTTTTAGAAATTTTATTTTACAAGAGTATATTAATGAAATAATGACATATAATAGACATTATTTACATATCTATGACCACATTCATCGTACACTCATCTAGTATAAACTAGTGTGATTAAGTATTAGTGGAATTAAGTATTAGTTTTGGTAAGTTGAAGTACAAATTTAAAGTAGAATTTCGACGTGAAGTTTGTTTTGATAGTTCTTAAGGGGATGTTGGATCTATTCTGATTGGTGGAAATTTTACTCAACCTCTAAAACTTGCATCACAAAAATAAAACTTTTTAGGCATTTGTAGTACAAAAATGTCGTTGTTCACCATTCTTCATATAATAATACATGATTATCAAGGTCGCTACCCTGGTAGAAAATTATCTAGTTTTATCGAGGCCCTCGATTATTTCCAAGGCAAACTAGATAGATCTACATAGTTCTAGATTAATTTTCTACCAGGGTATGTACGATTTTTTATGAAATCTCGACATATAACGAAAAATACGACGCGAGGTGAAGCCGCTGATAAGGTTAAGAATCGGTAAGATGACCGTCATTTGTACCGTTTTCTATTGGTCAAGTATAATAATATTTCATAATAAAAAACTTTTGCAGATATTAATGAACAAAAACGCTGTTGTCCACTATTCTTTACACAATAACAAATCATTATCACCCTTGATTTTGATGTTACTATGTAAATTTTAGACGTAAAACGAATAATACGGTGCGAGGTGGAGGTACAATGGTAATGTTCGTTCCAACCTCCTCTTAACTATAGACGCGAGTTGTATACAAAATTATGAGTTTCACTATTTTAGAACAGTATGCCAATTCTTGAACTTCTAATTCATGCATTCAGACACCAGAAGGTATATTGAATCTGATAGTATATTTTTATGAAGAAACAGGAAAATAAATTTTTACTTTACAATTATTTTTTTCAACCATGGACTTGAGTGCAAATGCTAACACTTATTCATTACAATACAATCTTTTTATCAAAGCCAGGGTTTTAATATTTTACATAAGATTATAAAAATATTATAGTTTAAAGCTGTACAAATAAATACAAAATAAGATTTGTAGGAGAAAAAGTTCAAATGTTGAAATTTTGAAAATCGTTTTCTAATACCTAAAATATAAACCCTATACCCGCACTTTAATCCAGTGTATCTTGTGCAGATGCAGACCTGTCACAAGGCAGATTATTACGGTAAGAAAATGGGATCAGCTATTTTCACAATCTCCAAGCAGATTGTCTTGCGATTGATCTGCATTTTGACACCATGGACATGACTTGAATGACTCTTGTGAAAGTATTTGTTGTCACTCTACACATTTTCAATGGCCTTGTTTATTGTGCAAAACTCATCATATTATGCAGGTTTAATAAGTAGTTTAGAGTAAAATTCGTTATCTCTATTTCCACTTGCATAAGGGCATAATATAGACTAAAATTACTCATTCTCGATTTGTTCTTCCTCGTCTCTATAGACTATAGTTGCGCTCAAATTTACAAGTTTTATAACTTCTAATGTATTGTCTGTTTTGATTTATCTGTAAATATTGCTATATTAAAATATGTTTTAAGATATAATCATTTGAGCATGATTATCAGTACAGCAAATCTTAAAACATAAAAAACTATTATGGATCTATTGTACAGGACTGATATAACAGACAAAATAACCGTAACATACAGAAATGAGGTAATATACTACGAAATTACGAAATACACTCACACTATACAGTTTTATTATTAATATTAAATTATTTTAAATCCAATTTAAAATTTATAATTACACTTTAGAGTCTTCTTAGGCTATGTTTTGTAGGTATTTTAAATACCCTTAGATACAAATACGACACAAAATATTGCTACAGAAACTGCATAGCCAAAGCACAAAATTGAAATAAGTTGCTTAAACAGAGCAATTTTGAGAAGTTGGTTTATTTTCTTCCTCTAGAAAACTTTCTTGTGGTGCTTTGTATTCACTAAATACAAATATATTCCAGACTCGAAAATCTTTGGTAAACAAAACGAAATTTTTCAATTTAAGGAGATGATTTTTCAAAAATGTAGGTTCCCCTCTTTCAGAAAACAAGAGAGGTTTTACGACTTTCATTATCGGTGTACCGTCCGCATTGTGATATTTATGTACAAGATATTGTGTTTTTTGCATGACTGTTATGCAGACCAAATTTCTGTTGACTTGCAAAATGTCTGTACACTTCCTGATTTGAGTAACTTTTGATTTTATGTCTTGAATGTATGGATTGTCACAGTTGAAACTACGTTCATAAAATACTTTATTTACGTAAGGATAAAGTGGAAAATTACTTATATCTTCAAAGGTATCGAAAGGTATTTATTCGCTATGCATTAGATTATACATTAAATTCGAGTAAAAGTTTGTCGTATAAATTGTGGATACGATAACAATGCTAAAAAAAATAGTCCTACTAGACAATCTTTTTGGCTGCGTCAACACTAACACGCCTAAAAGTACTTGCAAAGTATTTAGAATTGTTATTCTTTCGCATTTTACTTTCAATATGCGTAATGATTTGGTAAAACCCGAAAAGATAATAGAAACAACTAATACGTGACTGAAAATCTTTAAAAACATGCTTATTCTGCTCTTCAGCAAAACTGGCACCAGAGTAACATAATCGTCGTAAATAAATTCAAGTCTAATTCGATATACAGATACTTTATCTCTGATAAATTCTTTATTCTTTGTAATGGTATTAACATAATATTAAAATTGTTTATTTCTTAATATGAAGCATTTAAGATATTTTCTTGTGATCTGAGCTCTACGCCAAATATGTATTCCAAATGAAAATTCATACTTCTTGCTGCGGTTGGTATTAAATCGAAGTAGGCACCTGAAATATTCAAGATATGTCTTTCATCATCTACATGCACTTCCAAATATGTTGGCAAATTACATATTGGCATCATGCAATTCGTCCGGAAATATCAGCACGTTATCATTAAAATATTGTTTTGTATAAATAGTGTGAAATAGATTAAAATAATACAGTGGAAGCGTTGTATTCGCTGATCTGTGGTTGATATTCACTTCTAATATTGAAATGTCCAAAAATTTTATAGTACAGACGTATTCGAAAGTCGTACGGATGTAAGTGTTCGTAATTTTTGTCGCTAAACAGGATGAATAAGCGTATATATCGGCAATAATTTCACAAAGAAATTCAATATATTTATAATTGAAATGCGGTTTACTTCACGGTGGATAATTACGTACAGAGTGACATCCCTCGGATCCTGAAAACCGGGCAATGCTGGAAATCTGTGATTACTAGGAAATTGTGATTTTGCCAGATCAATAATAACACTTGGCGTTTCTCGTACAATTGTTTGAAAAATTATGATATGTTGAGGAGTAAATGTAGTTTCGTTGCTGTTCATAAAAATTGCCACTTATAAGCCCTTCCAATATGTGTTATCTGCTGTTGAAGCGCATCTAACCAGTTATTTTGAACTCCAAGGACTGAATTTGGTTTGCAAATACTTAAGAGGTAACACAACTCTAGGATTTTCTAAAAATCGATTTTTTTTTGGCTTAAACAATACTTTACGATCATAAAAACAATATGCAGTTGGTTATATAGTGAAAAAAAGTTTTTAAAGGTTCAATTATCGATTTTGCCACAGCGTCTCGGAGCGCGCGCTGAGTACGATGAGTCAAGTTTTTTGAGCGACCACTTACCGATGCTGCAAAAAAGGCCCGATTGTCCTTAAAATCTTCCAAGAAGGAAGAGGAAGAGGCGAGCATCAACGTGGATGGCCGTTGACTAATGACGATGTAAATTTGATTTAAATAAAATAACGATGTAATTTCCTTATTATCGCTCACTTGAGAGATAAAAAAATCTAGAAGTATTTTTGATCCCTTTATATTAGAAAGATTGTTTTATAATCACTTTAAAATATTCTATCATCTAGTAAACAGAATGAGTAAACACTTTAATCGCGTGCGCTCAGAGATAGTTATACAAAAAATTGAATCAGCGTTTTAAATTCATTATTAACTTTTAATTTCGTTGCATTTTAAGCTTATTGTTAAATTAACACTGTAAAAACTCGCACTATTTTTTGCAGTATAGTTTTACTAGTAACACTGAAAATATTATACATCTAAATTGCAATTCAATATATAGTTTGTAATTCAGTTTAATTCTGTCAGAAAAAGAATCGAGCCAGCTATTTTGAATTATTTATCCTAAATGTATTACTCAGGGTTACGTTATATTACAGCGCAAAACAGAATCCACATATTATATAAACTGTATTAGTCGATGTCTTCCAAATGACTAACGCATCCTATTTTCTCGAAATAATGCTTTATCTGCGTGACATTGATTTTTTACGCGTATGACATAATAGCCTGTTTTATGAGCGTTCTCACAATTTTTCTCCTTAATTCTAAGAGATTAAAAGCACTTTTATCCTTTTAAACGTACTCAAAGTAACTAATTTCGCAGCTTTTTAATGGATCATTCAGATAACATTATGAAATATTTTTTTAAATTTTCATTATTTATATTGCTTCCTCCGAAAGGAGGCTTTG
Organism: Gastracanthus pulcherrimus; assembly: GCA_949152435.1. Lineage (NCBI taxonomy): Eukaryota > Metazoa > Arthropoda > Insecta > Hymenoptera > Pteromalidae > Gastracanthus > Gastracanthus pulcherrimus. Next base: position 20,091,421 of record OX424572.1, on the reverse strand, counting down.
TAATAGTAAAACAAACGATTCTAAAATAACATGTTAGCAACACGTTCTGGGCCATTTAGAATAAAGCACATCATTTGTAGAAATGTGCATACGTGCGTGCGTGCATGCGTTATAACATTTATCTCATTCATGTGGTCTTTTCAACCAATCAAAGCTATTTTTCTTTTATAAAGACTTGAAATCGAAAATAATTTTTACGATTTATTGAATCATTTTATTTAGATCGCGTTTTACCAATTCTATGATATTTTGTATTAAGTGTACAGATTCGTTGTTCAAAAATTCAAATAAAAATGCTGCCAACTGATTTGGAACTCGATTTTCTCAAAGAAGTATCAGTCATGTCATATATTATATTATATTATTACGCATAGGTCAATATCTCTTGATGGAGTTGGCAAAATACGTAATATATTATAAAGGAAATTTGCTTGAGAAGTTCATAAACATTACAAATATTGCTTCATGAACATTGCAAATTTAATTGTGATTAGGATACGGCATAATTTAGAGGAGATAAAGAAAAAAAAACCGTTACCAATTCATTGGCATTTAGCTTCCTCCAACCTTATTAAATATTTCAATACAAAATTCTTTTTTCTATTTAATTCTGTGTTAAAAAGTCAAAGCGACTAGTCCATTTTTCTAAATGTCGAGATATAGAGATTTAAATTTTAAAATTGCCATTTAAACCTACGCAAAAGTATAGCATATAGATAATGAAATAATATTTAAATTGTATAAAAACTTAACAATTTTTTGCCTACCAAGTAACATTTTTTCAATGTCAATAAATTCTGCTACACCATAAAATTGTTGATTTAATTTCTTTGTGTACGTATAAGAAATCATACTACTTTAAAAATATATTTCTTTTTTTGTATTTTTGTCTCAAAAGTCTCTAAAAATTCATTATAACCTTTAATCCGTTAATTTTCATCGTTACAAGTCTCTCACTTTGAGAAAGCAAAACTACTTTCCGCTACATAATCTCCTCAAAGAAGCGGTTTACATTTTACTTCTATCAGAGAATCCTTATTCATAAAATTTACGCTTTTTCGACTACTCAACTAATCTGAATATTACTGCACTCCACCGATCTCAACAGCCGCGACGCGCACCGTCTTAATCTCCAAAATTGGCAAAAATTCGCCGATACCGAGCAATCTCCGCTCCCCGTACAATCCGAAACTCCTCGCGCCTCGACATTCTCTCACTGCAATCTTCAGCCTCACTTCTCCCCCTCCATCTCATCGGAATATCGGCGCGAAATGCCCGTCGATTTTGGGCTCGGCAAATGAAATTCTCCTCGCTCGCTCTCGCGGCGGGCGTCACTTGACGATCGATTAAAGCCTCCTCTTGTAGACAATTAGAGGAAGAGCAGCGGACGATGATGCTGCATCGATCGATCGGTTGACCGATCCGCGCGATTTTCGTTTCTCTCACCGTGATGTAGGACGAGAGTCGGCCGGTGAGAACGAAGCGATGTATCGCTTTTTTGCCTGGGTGCTGTATAATTGAAAGGGGGAAGGCGATGGAGAGGTACTTCGAGGGCTCGTGTTTTATTAGATGGATTTTTTGTTGTTTGTCTCGGAAGAGGAAGCTTTGTGATGGTACAAACTAAAGTTATCGATAAAACACGTAAGAAATCTGTTTTGAGATGGAATAGAGTGAAATACACTATTTACAAAAGCTTAGTATGTGTGTGCGTGTGTATGTACGCCGAGGTATACGCTCATATCTACTGTACCGATTTCGATATAATAAGGCTTATTTTTTTAGCAAATTCGTGGTAAAAACTATTTTTTCATTGGTCCATACGTGTTTATTACATGCTGGTTTTTCTAGTTTTTAATATAATCAATTCGGTCTAATTGTATTTATACAAGCTGGATATTATTAATATTCTAGAGCAAGAATAGATTTCTTACAGAAAAAATTTGTAATATTATTTGGATTTGCTGTTTCTTTTTTTGATGTAAACAAAAATATTATTTAAAAATAATAATACTTTGGAAAATTAAGAATTTACTTAAAGATACATTTTATGTGGTTACTGAATACTGAAATTTACGAAATATTTGAGGATGTATATTTTTTCCTATTTTATTTAGAACGTCAGTATTCGTGAACGGCTTTATGAATTTACTTTCAGGAATAGCAGTTTTTGGTAAATCATTGTAAAGAATAATCAAAATATAAAATATCTGTTGAACCGAATATCAATACATATATATTTTAATAATTTAAAAAATATATGGAAATGAAAACAGTTTAGATTTTAAAACAACATTACTTATTTAAGCTTGAGGAAGCTAACATACTACCAATATATTTGTACTACATTTTTTCAATTTGGACTGTTTTGAGTTTTCGCGAGGCACTTCTATTTTCTTTTTTTTCTGCTACTGGTTTTTACAAACGTCGAATATTGGAAAATGGAACTGCTTTCGTCGAAAAGGTATTTCCGTATAGAAATCCATTAGATAAATAGAGCATTCGTTATTCTAGTTAAATAAATAACTGTAACGATTCTGGAAATGGATATAAAAATGACAAAGGAGAAATATTAATTAAAATGCCGGATAAAAAAGTGTATACAACGTATATAGATAACGGCTATAAGGATTTACACGGAAAAGAGCTCGCAAGAAAATACGCGATACCTTTAATGCTCCCAACGGATATTACCCGCGTAACAAATAGTCTCCATACGCTATTGAGTTTTATACGTTTGTTCTGGTGTGTTCTCTTATTTGCCTCGGATAATATTGCAAAACGAAATTCCTGAAGTCTTTAATTTCCGTAAAATATATATTCGCTAATGAGTATTTCATCGATGAAATTTCTTTTTTTGTCTTTAAATTAAACATTTTTATTCTTAATACGTGAGATGTTTTTATTTTACTACTTTATATATGTTTAAGAAGCTTACGTAGTATAAGAAGCTTCTTGGTGACTTTGAATATTTGAAAAAATTATAAGGAAAATGTAACAGAAGCGTAGTACACGTTTGATTATGTGATATGGTGTATTCATAATATATTTTTTGATTTTATAATTCATTTACTTGAATATAAAAAACGAACTTTAAAATTTATATTCATAGATTTTCGCTATGTTTCTTCAAATGTAAAGTCTTAAAAAAATAATTGAAAGCCAAAAACTCAAAATTGGAATAAAAGTGAACCGCAATTAATATTTATGTACATTGTTTGTAAGTTTGTATAATTGGATATTATTTTACATATTATTTTACAATCCCAATATTTTTCTATTTTAAATAATGTTTGTATATTTATTTAAAAACTGCAATAAAAACACTAAATATTTTTAATTTAAAAAAGCTGCATATTTCATTGATATTCTACTTTCTCAAAGAAAATTTAAGTTATGACATATAAATTTATTTTTAATCTGACCTTTCTCTTAGTAAAATATTATTTTAATTAAGATGAAAAACAATATAAAATATAATTAAATTTCGTAGTATAATGTGAATGTATTTAATTTATTTCATGAATAAATGCAGATTTAACGATAAATATTATAGAAACTTTTTTGGAAAAAAATTCATTTAATTTTATAAAGTACTTGGTTGTCTCATTCCGAACCAGTAATCATCAATGTTCATTTATAGCTATTAATGGCCTATTACTGGCTCAGAATTAGATTAATTTCTACCAGGAATATCCCGTAGTCCTTATTTTGTCTTTGTAATGTAAATTTTAGGTTTCTTTCAATACTTTATCTTAAAAAACGTAATACAAATTTTTTCTAAAAATGATATGTACATTCCTGCCCTTACCCCGACCAATATCACAAACTCACCTACAAAAATCTATTTTCTCCACAAACAGTATCCCGAAAATAATGAAAAGCCCACGGCACCCACATCGTTCACCACTCAACCTCCGCTACCCTAATTTTCAACGACAGGACTTAAAAAGCCTCGTCGAACGACGACGACGACGCCTCCCAGTCAAGACAAGCGGCACACACCGAAGAGGCGAAAGATAGAGAAGGCGAGGAGGTTGGCGCAGGATAATTTCCGTTCTAAATTAGAGAACTCCCCGAAGTTAACATTTCGAACGTCAGAATTAATACTCCGGAGCACGTCATCGGCGCGGCGCTCCGAATCGACCCCAGGCTAAAATAGAGAAAGTTCGTACGCCCGCCCGTGCGAATTGACGTGTGTGTGTGTGTGTGTGGGTGCGCGCGCGCCTGGCGATTAATTGCGAATCGATGCGCGGGCGCGCAGGTTGTCGGCGAGAGTCCGCGATGTTTATTGAAATCCCCTGTAATGCAAATTGACAGTCGTTGTGTAGAAAGGATCAGCGGGGAATGTTTTTGATAGAGATGTCGGGGGTTTTTTATTTTGTTTCTCGCGCGGGTTGTTATTTTTAGCTTGGATTCTGAGCGTTAATTTTGATTCGGGGTGAAGGATCTGGAAAATCTGTTATATGATGTCATTGTATTTTTGATTTAGTATACTGAAACAAGATTGGAATATCAGGTATTGGATTTTGAATAATATTTCTTTCAATGTCCGAAATATTTTGGAACTGTTTTATCCTGCAACTTTTTTATGTCGTAATATTGGAGAAAACTCATTCAAAGTTAATTAAATTTCAAATAAAAATCGTCAAATAACACCCAAATTTCCGCATGTCGTACTCAACATTTATTTATAAGTTTAAATTAAAGTTAAAGAAAAATACATTTTTACTAATAAATTATAACTTTTTTGACAAGGATCAATTTGAGAAAAGTTCTTTTAATACAAGAAATATTGAAAGGCGCTGAATCATAGTATTTAACTCTTGGTAAAATATACAAAATCTATACCATTGTTTAGAACTTATTAAAACATGAATTTAAAATAATTAAGTATCTCAAACCTCAAGTGCAGAGAAAGTTGAGAAAGATGGGATCCAAATTCATGAAAATAAGTAGAAAAATACAAACCTTGTTAGACCTAATACATTGCGTTAAATGGAAAACATTCACAGATAGTATCTTTTATAATTTTCCCTGCATTCTAGGGACCAATAACTTTTTTATTCATGTTATAAACAGCTCTAAATAATACTACTGGTTTTACAGGTTCCACCAGAGTCAACTATAATAATTATTTGTAAATTTTTAAGATTATTAAGGCAATTACGTTTAGAAGTATTTAATGATAAATTTAAACAAAAATAAACAATTTTATATAATTAAAATTTTAAGATAATACGAATTATTTATTCAAATTAAAAAACTATTCAAAAAACGTTTAAAAATATTTATAAATGTTTAATAACAGTTTCTAAGATTTATTAAGAAATATTAAAATGTAAAGAATAGCGATTAACACTAAAAAAAGATTCAAAATAATTTTCAAAAATATATAAAAAATATTTAATATAATTTTAAGAGAAACTATTAAATTAATAATTTACAATTTGTAATCAATTAATTAAAATTTTTATTATATTTTTCATTTATTTTTCAAACAATATTGTAAATGAATTGTAAAATGCGTAAATTCATTGTAAACTATTACAATATATGTGTAAATGCTTAAATGTGTTAAAAAAATTATTTAATTACGTACAATAATTATTCGTATTTTCCAGCAGAATTCAAACAACGGTCATTAAGCAAAATAGATAACCTCGTACCCCTTTTATTAACTCTGTAATTTTTTAACGCAACACTGGGTCATTAGATATTAAAGAATAATAGCATTGTAATGGATCCATTATTTTGTCTGACAGAAATATTTGTCGCTCATTAGCGTGAAATATTCCTCGTGGAATAGCCCAAGAAACCTTTTATATCTCCGGCGAATCTTTGCCTTGGGGGCAAGATTAATTAGATGGCGAACAAAAAAATAATGAATTATTGTGTAATGATGTCGCGGCTGCTGTGAAAGCGGCGCCAAAAAAGTAAATATAAATTACACGACAGGATGACAAACAGTCGGAAAAAAAGGCAAACACCTTGAAAATATATGAGCGATCATTAGGGTTAATCGAAAAAGGGCATAAATTTTGTCAAAATTAAAATTTATTATATATGATATATGTATTTATATATATAAGTAATATTTCTTGTTGGTAGAGTTTTTTAAATAAATAAAACTCTATTAATCGCTACAAGTAAGATTCATATTCGTAACTAGTGACTGATTAAGCTTTATTTATTTAAATAATATTTCTATTATTGTACTAAACACATTTTTTCGCGATATAATTAAATATTTCTTTCAATACTACTACTTACTAATAATAATATTTATTGAAGTAAAATACATATTTATCAAATTTAAACACGCTTTTCTCATTATACATAAATATTTACTATCATTAAATAAATTTTGCTCAGCAATATTGAAATACATATTTGCTCGGATCTCGATAATTCTATTTTCACTCTAAATAATGCATAAATTTCATCAAATTCAATATTTTATCAGACGAAGAATATTTCTATTACTAAATACATATTTCATAAGCGAACAATGCATCCCACACCGCATTAATGTACAATCTTCCATCACATTAAAATCCAACTGGGTCAACCTCGCGTATCGAAAATAATTTCACCCTTACACCGGAAGAGCGAGAAAGAAAGACGCATTAACCGAAAGAAACGGGGGACTCGCGCGTAATGATGCCCTCTGGCGTCACTTCCTTTGTGACAGCCACCGCTGCGGTGATGTTACTTCCCCCCTTAGCGTATTTATATATTTTTATTAAATATCGTAGGGGGGGAGGTCTGAGAGAATGTTTTTTTTTTGCGTGCTTGCTTGATAGGGGAAGGGATCCGCGTTGAATCGACTGTGTATAGTGGAAGTTTGTGATGGGGGAGGTTGTCTTTCAGAGTGATACCTCGAGGCATATTTTGCTACGTGGATATTTTTATTTGAAGTATGTTATTTTGGAGAGTAATGATTCTAGAAAAGTTGGAAATTATGTCGAAATAGTGTAGGTGGTAGAAATCAGATTATTTGGGAAATGCTTTTAGGTTTTAGGAAACTGGTCATTTCGACAAATATAGCTAATTTATAGTCAATCGGTGGCTTTATCTTATCTCAAAATATTGACTGAAAATATAGATGGGTCGTAATTACGGTGTTCTACCTAACAAAAACAGATGATAAATCAGGTAAAAAGTCAGCTAATAAATCACTTGCAATCTCCTGATGGTTTGTTATGATAAAAAAATATTAATCCGATAATATTACCTGATATTGCCACTTTCCACTGTCTTATCATCTGATGTATCACCTAAAAGCATCATTACAAAAAAAATATTTAGTAACTGTTTAAATGTTATAAATCTGCAACTTTATATTGTAAGAATCATCTAGACGAGACTACTCATATGGGCGTGAACATTACACATATATTGAACATTTTATTCGTAATGTAGATTGAAGCAGCTGCTTTAATTAGGTGATTATTAGGTCATATGTTATGTTAAAAAAATCAGGTGGTTTAACTGCTAATTTAACACTTGATATAATCAGATTTTTATTGTAGGGTTATCAAATCCTTTGACTCTATACACTAATTCGCCATAAAATAATTGAATGAAATATTCTGGAAATATCTGATTTTAAAAGCTCTGCCTATTTTAGTAATATTTTCAATTCAATTTTTTTATAATGGTGCATTATTATATAAGAAACGGTGAAACAAAATCGGATAATTCTGCTTTTTTTAATTCTGAGAAAATTAAGAAAAACTTTAACCTTGTTCTATTACTTTTAGTGAAATAATGTATATTTATGATGTACGTTTTGAGTGACTTAATATTATATTTAGGTAAAAATTAACGTCAGAAATAGAAATTATATAATCAATTGCTATAGAAAATCACATAAAATCAATTTTTATGCATCCGACACTCCTCGTACAAATGTAAGACTAATATCATGATTTTACATAATTTGTTCTATACATTACAATTAATTACTTACCATTTACTCGATAAGATTAGACTTTGACACCTCCTTAAACTTCACACCTCCCTCTATAGATTCCCTTCTTCACCCATAATCCCCAAATTATTCAAAGTCTCTACTTCTCGATTCATCTCAGATCCCTCCCTATATACCCTCCAACCCCTCACCAAGTCACCACCACTAATCACCATCTCTACCCAACTGCCACCTCAGCAACCGGCCCAGATGTTGTCAAGCCGCGGTTATGAGTTCGACAATAGCCTCGTGTACCAGCGTCAATTTGTAGATATTTTCTCTTTTCAATTAGGTTAATGGAGCCCGTCGTCGTCTTCCCTTTGTTTCTCCTTTTTCTTTTCGTCCTCCTCGTCGGTTCACCCCTTTTTTTCCGAGGGAAGAGAGCTTCACAATTGAGGAGACGCTTCGCGGTTAGTCGGCGCGGCGCCCGCGGGGCCAAACGTCAAGCCCAACCCCCACCCCCCCGTTAATTAGTGTAATATTGCGGCTACTTTTACGGGCTTATTGTTCTCTGACTCGACTGCTGTATGCTGCCCCGGGCTTGATTATTATTTTTCTTCGACAATTTTTGTTGCCGATTTACGCGATTAATTGTATTTTAAATGTAGTGGTTGGTAATTAGATATGTAATGTATTGTTAGTCGAGATTAAAAAGATTGTTTGGATGCAATATAGTTCGGTATGAGTGATATTTTAAAATGTTGTGTATTTGTACCTTTGTGCATAATTTTTAAAATAAAGAAAAGAAAATTTATGGATATAACATTTAAATATTACATTTTAACAAAAACATTTTATAAACATTTTAACATTTTAATATTTCATTAAAATAAAATATTTATGAAATCCTCCAGTAAGATGAGCTCAAAATCAGATATGGGTAAGTGTACTTATACACATACACGAATGAACAGGTCAGGTAACATTTATATTTGATTTAATAAAAGGATTTTCATTTATTGAAAAACTAATACAATTACCTGCTCCTTTGAGTTAATTTAGTATTCTAGTTTTTATTAATTTTATTCGACTTTCCGTCGAATTTACATAATTATTCACTAATATTGTTTTAGGTAGGATAGCATTCATATTTCATGTTTAATGTGATTCGTTATAAATTTAATTATCAAGCATCCAGACGCTAAATGGAATAATCGTCTGATACGCTCCAGTTTAAAAACCAACAATATCGTATCGTATGTAAAATAATACTCTTTTTTATTTAATTACAAATTGATATGATTTGTATAAAACATTCTTTAGTTCGACTTTATTATAGAATGTATATTTTAACTGTTATATGAAGCTTTCAGAAGGATAACCAAATATGTTCATTTTCAAATTTCATAAACGTCCATCACAATTTGTATAGCCATTATAAACCTCATCAGTATTTTTTTGATTTATACTATGCATTTATAATATTGATTAACAGCATATTCAAGTAATAATTATGGTGATGGAATTCATGAAACTTGCTATTTATTGTCAGTAATGTTGAAATGCTTGCGGCAGTTTGCAAAATTCCCAAAATGGATTTCCTTCGTTATGGTTCTGAATGCCTGACATTTCAAAGCTTCTAATACAATAACTTTAAATATTTTTTTACTGACTTTAATCATCTGGACAATTGAGGAAGTTATAGGCAAAAGTTTGAGAACGATGAGACATTTGACCGGTATTTTCTTTTTGTAGACTCTCAAAGAATCTTCTATAAGCTACACATAACTTCTACAAATGTCCACCAACTGACTTACTACAACCTCAATCAAATGCACAATTCTCTTCCGCTCTCCATTAAAATTTCAAGTTCAACACGCAATCGCGTCCCTCTCCCCCCTCCAATCAATTCGCTCCCCCCTCCGCCTCTTATTTCCCGACCGCCCAAAATTCCCCAGCGCTTCCTGAATTAAACAATCCGCCATTACACTCATCCCCGTCCCGCAGAACAAATCACCGAAGACTAAAACAATCCGCGGGCGACAAGCCAGCCACGCGACAAATCATCATGGGCCTCCAAAAATAAGCGACCATCACCCTCCCACCCCCTACTCGCTACACTAATCGTCCGCAATATTTCAACGCGGGCAATTACGACGGCACGAGGGCGGAGAAGATCGAGGCAGCTCGTAAACATAATTCAGAGAGGTGAGCGCGCCCGCGCCTAGCGGGAATGATATCCGCAATCAACGCCACGCAACGCGCGCCGCGGCGGCAGCCACCCCCGAATCCAATAAGCGAGGCTAATGCATCGGAGGGCTAATTGCCGGGCGATGAAGCTTCGCGCGCAGTGCCGGCCAAGTGCCTCGTGGCCCGTTTGCTGGGTGACTGGGAGTGTTGATAAAAAGTATTGGGAATTAAGAGAGGGGGGGGAGGGTTGTCGCGTAAGTTGGGGAAATGGCTGTTTTGTTTGGTTCGAATGTTTTGTAGTCAGTCGAGGTGAAAATGGTTTGAGGGAAGTTGGTGGGATTCGATGGAAGATTCTGGTTCGCGTTTTGATGTGACAACTGAGTATAATTAGTTACTAATTCTGGAATTTTCTGACAAAAGTTGTAGGTTAGAATGGATTGTGAAACTTGTTTTAAGAATTGATAGAATACTGCATTCATTAAAAAAAATTTCAAAAAGTTTCAAAAATTTAAAATACTTACAGAATTTTTCAGAATTTTTCAAATAATTTTAGAATTTTTTTAAAATTTTCAGAAATTTTCAGAAATTTTCAGAAATTTTCAGAAATTTTCAGAAATTTTCAGAAATTTTCAGAAATTTTCAGAAATTTTCAGAATTTTTAAGAAATTTTCAAAAAAAATTACAAATTTTCAGAAATTTTCAGAATTTTTCAAAAAAAATTTCAGAATTTTTCAAAAAATTGCAAAATTTCTTTTTAGAATTTTACAACGTTTTTCAGGGAATTTTACAGAAATTTTAAAAAAATTGCAAAATTTCTTAGAATTTTTAGATTTCTTTTCAGAATTTTACAACGTTTTTCAGGGAATTTTACAGAATTTTTCAGAAGCATCTAGAATTTTGTAAGAATTGACAGGATTTCTCATAAGTATTTTGAATTTAGTAAAATCTCATAGAATTTCTTAGAACTGATCTAAAACGTTCTCAAATTTTGACATAATTACTCAGGAGTATGAGTATTAGTAGCGAACAGTACTCTTACAAAACAGTTTGATTATACTTATTACCAATGTCCTGTATACATCTTGAGAACTTCTTTTGTTGAATGTATTAAAAAGAGGACAACGAAATCCAGTGTTGAAGGATAATTCCGCCTTGAACTGTTGAATCATGACTGTAAAGAAAGTTATTGCAATATATTGTATCTAAGAGGTAGGTGTATGCAATATATTGGCTTAAGATTAAGAGTTAAGATGGCGATAAGCCCTTGTCTTATATAATTAGCTAATACAGAGAACCACTTTTTTCAGTTATTTTTGAACTTTGAGAAAGTATATTTCTGGAAAGTTATTTTTAATTGGGGTAACAACATGTCAAAAAGTTATTGACTAAAAATTGAAAATTAAATTAAGAAAGTGAGTCCTCGAAATTGTCCGTGGCGGGTGGGTTTAGCTTCACCTTAATCGAAAAGTAAATAATCCCAAATAATAAGGTTTAAATTGTGAATGTTGTATTATGTATTATGATATTCGCAAGGATATTACCTCCAGATGTTAAGATAGTTCTTTTTATCTTGTTAATAGCGGTGGAGTTTTACAGCACGTCATAGTCCACTGTCACCTGACACTAACATTGCGGTTAAATTCTGTCGCAGTGCCTTTTTTATCTTGTCGTCCCGACGTGACGATTGGAAAGTGTCAGCGTAGCGATTACGGCCAGATGCGCAGCCGTGGTTTTCGCTAGTTGGCTTGTCATCACAGTGTATAATGAAAGTGACAGATTAATGAGCGTGCAAATTCGATCTTTTCAGGGTTTTGTTTCTATTGCATTTTTAGATCAAATCTCTAACAACACTCGACATTTCTTTAGCTTGATTTTAGTGTAAAAACAACGGTTAAGAAAATAAAAATTATACCCCCTGGTAGAAAATTAATCTAGAACTATGTAGATCTATCTAGTTTGCCTTGGAAATAATCGAGGGCCTCGATAAAACTAGATAATTTTCTACCAGGGCCTACACCTTGGAAATCAGTAAAATAAAAAATTCTAACAAAACCAAGGAAAAGCATTTGAGCTTATAAAAATATTTTCTTTAGTCAGTTTTCTAAAATCCCCGAATTTTTAATTATCATCATCTTATTCAAGGTAGAATACATGCTAGACGGACAAAACTGATTTTGTTATTAAACCTTTATTTAAGAATTTTAGAAAATTAGTTGTAAGCGAGGCATTGTAAATTATTGTGAACATCCATGTTATATCCATAGAAGTCAATGGTTCTAGCGATACTTATAAATCTGCAACTATTTATTTTTATTTAGCTTTTTGATATAAACATTAAAACGTAATCATCATAACATTTTTTATTGCGATCTTAGATTGCCTATAACGTCGGAACCAATCGATAATTGGACAACTATCGCACAAAAAATCATAGCTTACAATGTGCACCTTCGTTTTCACAAATAAAACAAGTAACATTAGTAATGTCGGCTAATGGAAATAAAGAATTCGATCAAAGTATTGAATTACTAGTGCATTTAAATCAAGTCGATGATTATAAAGAAACCAGATTTATAAACCAAGAGTTAATCTACAATATAACCGATTATAGGAAGATAATGACATCGAACATCACTGAAAAGTGTATGAGTGTGGTATGAGAGTGTTGTAATTTAAGAAATGTGTAAAGTGAATTATTCTAACACGATAAAATGAACTACTACAAATAAATTACCCGCAATAAAATAGGCATATTGACCAAAAAATTCCAAAAAATCTTGAAACATGGGTTCTATTTGTTAGCCACGACCTACACTTTAAAATGTTCCTTTTCAGTAAGTTTACTCAAACACATCTTACCTGCTTCCTCCATAGAACACATAACACATATCTAATATACCCTAGAGACACATAGAACATCTCTCGCGTAAAGTAACGCTGCACATTCAGCTGTTACCGGCATAGGATACCCCCTATATATACATATATACGCACCTCGCAGCGTACCTTCGGTCTGAAGAGCTCCGAAGGCTCCGCTGCTTTTTTTTTATCGGCAGTCCGGGAAATTTGCAATTTTCCAAGCCTCTCTCTCTCCCCCCTCCCTTCTCCTTCTCTCTCGCGCGTGGGATTATACAGCGGCGCGCATGCTCGGATAAACGCGTTTGATTAACGGGCAGGGATTTCTAATTATGCGGTTTTTATAATCGCCGACTGCAGAGGGAATTTTATATTACGTATGCGAACGCGAATGAATTCTCGCTAATGCCAGGGAAGAAAGCTCGACGCGGGATGCTTTTTTTTTTACCTGAGAGTTTGCGGAAAGCTTTGCGCGCGATTTAGAAAAGGGTATTCAGGCACTCTTTGGATTATGAAAGGGATATGATAAAAAAAGTATTTGGGTGTGTGTATGGAATAAGTATTAAGAGATATGTTGATATTTTTAGTATGGAAATAACTATCATGAGTTTTCGTAATTCAATCTTAATTTAGTTTTATTATACTTTGATTATTGAATACTGCAATTAAAAATTTGATTCTTCAAACATTAAAAATGCTCTAAATACTTAATTTGAATCCTAATGACCTTTAAATTGGAGGTGATATTGCTAACGTTTTTTAATGTTTAAATTATATATAATGTATATTATTATTTGCGTTTTAAATAAAATTAAATATGTTTTACAAAAATAGATAATGCGTAAAAAATAGTTTTTGAAATTTGAAGGTGTTTAGATCCTTTAATTTATATGTACATTTGCCATTTAACTCATTGTCAGAATTTGTCTACATTCACGGAAAAGTCTGAAGAATCCATATTATAATTGAATATATGACCAGATTGTGGTTAGTGAGGTATTACATTGTTTAAATTATCATATAGATTGTCATAAATGTGGAAATTTGACAAATTTTATTGAAGAACGTTATAGTTTCAAAGCTGAAATTATTTTATGTTATAAAATTTTAGGGTAAATATTGATTTTGAGAGACTGACTTTTTCACTTAAAAAAATTTAATCAATCTTCCACATAAATGATCTAACTATATTAATTTTGTACAAAGTAACATATGTAAAAAACCAATTCGCTCATTTAGACTTTTAAAACCTTGAAATGCCATGCATCAAGAAAAATACGGTTTATCTGTGGGATTTGGCCATCTTTATGTTTCAAGAAAGAATCTTCTCATATTATGACTAAATTTTTTCAAAGTTACCTAAAAAGAAATAATATATTTATAAATAGTTATAAAATAATTAATGTTGAATGCTCCCTTAGTCAAATGACATAGACATTAAATTAAAAATTGATGGAGATTATTTTTAATACAACAGAAACTCTTTCAACTGGGAATGCATAGTGACGGCAGCGCACAAACGAATCGAGGGCCATTTTACAAGCCCCCCAAAATCATCGGTCAATTATTTCGTGGCTGCAGTCGATGCAAATCTTCGCGCTTAATTAAGTCTCAAATTGAATAAATGAAAATAAATGAAACCCACCGATACCTGAGCCACAATTCTTTTGTTCGAAATGGACGATGATAATGCCGAAACTGGATGACGTTGGGTTTTTGTAAAAAAAAGAGAGAGAGAGAGAGAGAGAGGTAACGGGTATGATTGCTCATTGGTCAAAATGCGATCGTTCGTTGATGAGAATGAATGACGAGTGATAAGGGATGCCGATATGTGATTAATACGCGATCCTGACTGATAGACATTATGTTCTCTTTTTGTCGAAATGTAAAGATTTCATTACATCAATTATTTATAACAATACATGATTGATTTGTTTGAAATTTTGTATTTATTAAAGAACCTTTATTTTTCAAGCTTTGAAAAGAGTAATTGGATAAAATAAATTGACATCTTGTTCATTATTCAAATGTCAAATGTATACAGAAGAAACCTGAGTTAATTTGAATATTTGTTTATTTTAATGCTAAAATATTTATTTGAAATAAATAATATTTTCAAATAATATTATATTCATTAATATGATAAAAAGTGAAATAAATATTTATTTTAACATACATAATTGGATAAATTTGATTTTCAGTTCAATATTTTCAGTTATGGATTGCTTGTAATATTGCTTGTTAAGAATAAAAGGACATGTTATGTAAAATATCAATACAAAGTAATTGAATATTACTTTAATTATTAAATTAAAATTATTTCTTTGTGGAACATTTGTTACAATTTAAATGGTGAAAAATCTCCATAAGTTTCAATTTGTCCAATCATAATAATCGACAATTTTTTATTTACATAATTAAACAAACGTAAAAATGTATTTATATTCCAAAAATAAACCACTTAACTTATAAAATATATATTAAAAGCAAATTATGGAACCCACATATTCCTCTTCCATACAAAAACCGATGCGCACAAAGCCTCGTTTATATCCAAAAACTAATGATAATTACCGGGCTCACAATAACTCTACCGACCTTATCTCTTTCATAAACCCCTTAACTTTCTCCCCCTGTCTCCCAAAAAAATGAAACCAACTCCTAACAGTTCATTATTGGATTAGCTTTTTTTAATAAATTGGTATTGAGAAAAATGCGAGAATATGTATTTTAATAATAACGAAAATATACATTATATTTTTATTATTATTGAAGTACAACCTTTTTGCAAAGGGGGTCTGTTTCAGTGATTCACTAATTACTAATATTTCTTTGTACAGACCAAAATATGAAACTCTTTTCTAAATGTATATTCTCCATGAATATTTGTATTTTATTTTAACAGGCTTATTTTACCTTAGCTCAGAAAAAAAGTTAGGTTAGATTTTCTTCTTTTGAAACAATTATTTATGTCTATACATTCAGTTAGTAACTTATTAGAAAATTAGGTGTTAATAACTCCTTTTTCTGTAAATTTTGTATAGGTTCGTTGTAAAAATTGTTGTGTGAATTTTTTAAAGCGTAAACTATTCTGAAAAGTTACTATCAGTTACTTAATCTAAAATCTATATTCAAGAAGCTTTTTTAAAGTAAGAAATTAGATTTTGAAAAAAGGAAAAACAGCTTTTGATAATACATTATAAATAAACTAATTTAATTAAATACTATAAAAATATTTAAACAAATTCGAAAGTTATGAATAATGTAATAAAAAATATGTGATTTTTCAAGAATTTACAGAACTTTATCTATAATTTTGCACTTGTAGCTTGGGAAAAAAGATTGCACACACGCACACCTGAAAGTTTTATATTTACTTAATGAAATGAGACTTATAAAAGTCAAAATTTTAAATTATCCAACTTGCAGTATTTGAAAAAATGATATTCATTCTATTAAATGTTTTCATCTTTAAATAATATTCGATTTTTCATGAGAGCATGTATTTCAACGTCTAAAAACATCCTCTTGTAATGTTAACCATAAAAATTATGTTCGTTGGTATTGGTAATTTATATTTAGATTCATTTTAATATTCTTTGTTGAAATTTGCAATAAAAAAATTAGATTCTTCAAAAATAAAAGACGATATAATTAAAATATTGTTAAAGCAAAATTGTCCTCAGATTGCGCAGTTTATCACTAATATTTTTCGGGATGATAAATTAATATATGTAAAAAAAGTATGAACATTACATGAAAATATGGCTACAGAAAAAGAAACTATGAAAAACGAATGAAATAGCAGAACTATGATATATAGCAATATTGGTGGTTAAACACTAAACTATACGGCAACCTAATCCTAAAAGATCAAACTCCGTTTTCAAAGCTAACTCCCCCTCATCTCCCTACATTTCTTTCGATTATGCCCCCCCCCCCTCCTCACGCCTCACACCGTACTCTAGATGCAGGCATATTTCGGTGCCACTGCCACCGGCGCGCGACACAATCAATATTGCACGCTGCAGATTATACGATTCCACCTCGCTTGCGCGCTATAAGCGAAGGTCCAGTACCTCTACGCACACACGCACATGCGTCTCGCACATACATACAGACGATGACACGCGTGCGCGCGCGCGAGCGGGGGTCAATTAATTTTCATAATCACGAAATGGGCCGCCATTAAGCGCGCGTTAGCCCGCCTCCCGCTGAATTCGGAGGGAGGTGGGGGTAATTTCGATGGATGGGGAAATTACAGTGAGCTACTACGGTTAATCGAATGACTACGCCCGTGATAACGGCATATTATACGTGTGGGGGCGTGAGCGCGCGCGCGCGCGTTTAGGGTGAAGGTATACGTAGCGTTGGCTCCACGATTTCTTGCGGTCCTTTTTGGTTTAATTGTAGTATTTATTGTGGGCGATTTGTAAATTTGGAGAGAAGGTTGGTTTGAGAATTTAAATTTCCCGCCACAAGGTTTATTGGTCGAACTATAAGTATAACAGCTGTTGTTTTAGGTTAAAATTCCGTGAAAAAGTGATTTGAGGTGACGTTATGTCAGGGGGTCACTGTATAGTTTTTGGTATGACTATTACAGAGTTATCATAACACTGTCACATATTATATGAAGTCATGTCACGGTATAGCACTAAGATTTTATGTTGCGATTTTGGCGCTTGTAGCTAGAAGTTAAAAAATTCAACTACAAGCGATTAATACATTTTTCAAGCAATTGTAACTTGTAAGACGATATAATAACAGTAACACGTCTTAAATGTTATTTATTATGA
The DNA here is from genome assembly GCA_949152435.1 of Gastracanthus pulcherrimus. Classification (NCBI taxonomy): domain Eukaryota; kingdom Metazoa; phylum Arthropoda; class Insecta; order Hymenoptera; family Pteromalidae; genus Gastracanthus; species Gastracanthus pulcherrimus. The sequence continues at coordinate 20,073,667 of OX424572.1, read as the reverse complement.
TAACAAACTTCGTTACTCTGTAAGTTTAACAAAAAATATACGGCAATTTTTTTGCTTAAAAATCAGCCACGGAGTGTACAATTTAAAAAGAACGTTGAGAAAGTCTTTTATCATATATTTTTCAACGAAAACTAGTTTTTAATATATATATATATATATATATATATATATATATATATATATATATATATATATATATATATATATATATATATATACAATTCTTTTAGAAGTGATAGTTATTGCTTTCTTTAACGTTAAATTTAAAGAATTATAAAGATATTTCGTGGGGAACAATTTCGTTGCTGCGATTCTGTCACACCATCAAAATGTACCCTAATTAGCAGTTGCCTACTTTGTGATATTTCTAATTTCGAGAAAGTCGTTTCAAGTCTCACTTTAAATAAGCCTGTTAAAAAATTTTCGAACTTACTGATAGTTAGCATAACAAATCAATTCATTTGTTGTGTTCATTGAAAAAAATGTTGCTTAACACTGAGAGAGACAGTTATATATTCCATGTATATATAATACCAATAGCATTCTTTGATGATATTAATTGTATGGATACATTCAAGAATGCGTAACAATTAAATTCAACTATTGTACATTCTATGTATTTTATGAAGTCGAATGACAAAAGAGACGTATGAAAATAAGTAACACCCATGCTCTACCAGACTCGGTAAAATTATGCTTTATAACCCCAATAGTAACTGTCATATTCAGTCAGACTCACATACAAATATCGTATATATACATCCACAATGAAAGCAAACAATACAAACAATGCACTTTCTATAAATATTTCTACATTCCATACTGTGATCAATATTGTACTTGATACCTTAATCAACAAATGTAATTTGGCTTGATATCTCTCATGTTTCTATCATAAAGGCTCGTTTTCCCGTCAACGAATATTTGCCAATTTGCGAATTACTAAGCGCGTGCACAGTATAAACATATTTCAAACTTACACTGCTATCAGTTAGCGTTTCTAAAAGGCTGTAGATTGTCTAAATCAAAGTCATGGTTCTGATTTTTCATATTACGAGATGTTATTATCCACTATAGTACTTTTCGTTTGCTTGATGAAATTTTAAAACTTTGTACCGAGATAGTACCAACAATTCGCTGGGAATTGACGAATATTCCCTGCCATGAAATCAAACCTCCAAACCTCAATATCATCCTACAAACCAGAGTTACCCGCAGATATCTTTGAGCATCTTCGCGATATCTCCTACATTACGACACTTTCTGAACATTCGAAAAAATGCTTTTGGGCGGGAAATTGAAATCTTAAATCTACCCTGCCACCCTTAAACGAAAGGCAGTATTCCATATTCCAGCGTAGCACGTGAGAATGTCAGCGATTGACGATGACGTAATTCGTGTGTTGCAGGAGGGCATAGGCTCGTTAAAGGTCATCCCGGGGGGCATCGAGCTGCGCGGCCAGGCGGCCATACTCGACGTCCTCACGGCCTCGAGCGTCAAGTCGCGCCGTGGCAGCAATCTCATGCTCGAGTCCTGGGCGAACTTCACCGCCACGGCCAGGGCCGAGAACGGCCAGGTCCTCGCCAGATTCACACTGAGTAAGCAGAACATACAAGCTTTTATCGAGACGTTATCGAATTTTTGCAGTGAAAATCCTTGCAGGTTTTTATCTGCAGATTTAGATTGCAGAAATATATTCCGAAGAGTTTTTAATAAAAAAATGTTTAATCTATACTTGAATACGGATAGTAACTCCCAAATGGAACGTGTGACCAGATTAAGCAGGGGTTTTAACTTTCTTTTTATTATTATTAAAAACTTCTCTAGAGTATATTTTTTCAGACAAGGAGAAAAGCCTTGCCGAAGAGCGTAAGGAAAAACTTACAGAGAAACCTGCCGGGCCTAAAAACTATGTAGAAAATCTTTCAGAAATTTCTACAGAATATATCTATAAAAGTATTTCCAAAATTACATTGATAAAACTAGGGCACGGTGAATGAAATCGAATATTAAACATTTTTTGCTTTTAGCTATACTCTGTAATTCTTTATTTTAGGACCGTTTTTTAATTTATATAAGTTTCATTGAATTTAAAAACATTTTTATAAGAATTACGTGGGTCTCGTTGAATGAAATCGAATAATAAACATTTTTTGCTTTTAGCTATACTCTGTAATTCTTTATTTTAGGAACGTTTTTTAATTTATATAAGTTTCATTGAATTTAAGAACATTTTTATAAGAATAAAGAACAAGAATATAAGAATATAACAATATAAGAATATTAACTGTCGAAAAGATTCTTATTTCAAATATTCTTTTTTTTTCTGTATTGCTTATATTAAATAAAAATTATTTTTTTACTAGGTAGCATTTCTTATGTTTAGAACAGATATCTTATAATAAGTAAAGTTCGTGCTTTCGTAATTTTAAGATGCAACAAAAATGAGTTATATTCTTCGCTGTGTCTGATTTCTAATTTATCCTTTTAAAAATTACAAGTAAATAAAGACAAACCTTTATATACAATGAGGTCTCCTTTTTACAGAACCTGTATGCAGCGTGATAAATTCCTAAATTATTGATCTACCAACCTGCAACATTCGCCAAATTACTCAATATTCATTATGAATTTAGGTGCATTGAAGTAAATAAAAAGCAAACTAAATCAGCTGATTTCTTGAAATAATTTGACAAATGCATTCATTCTTGTATCACAAAAACACATTCAGATTTTTTATTTTGCATGATTTTAATTTTTTCGCATACTTTATCAATAGATAATACTAGAAGGATTCGATATAACAAAATTCTCAAATTAACGAATATTTTTCCGGGCGCATTAAAGTTTCGTTATATGGAAGTTACACAGTATATTGTATGAGAAAATTGTATTCACTACGCAAAATGTTTTATAAAAGCTTTTGTAACGATTCGTTTTATAGCCTTAAAAAATAATTTGAAACGATTGCTTTTTATAACAAATTATTATTGCTACACTTAGGAAACTTATATTGTAAACTATTACGATATTGATATCGTAAAAATTGCTAATATAATTTTCATTGGAAAATGATGTATTTTTGCATAAAACGTTGAAAAACAACTTCTCAACCGATATTTCGATATCGTAAATTTTTCTACGTGAATATCATAAAATCACAAGATTGTATTTAAAGTTACGCAAAATATATTATTTTCAAAAAGAAAAAATATTAGCATTTTTTCTCGATATTAATATCGTAATATTTAATGATATTATTTTCTCAGTGTATTTACATGTTTTTTTTTTATTATCGGGTATCTGTATCACATATTGACAAAATTAATAAAAAATTGTTAATTTGTTATTAATCGCTAGTTAAATGCAGTGAAAAATAGAAATAGATCATATTATCTAATAATTCAATATCGCTTTAAGCCTAGATTTTAATTGAATGAATATTCTTGAATTACTTGAAGCGTGTATTTTTACCGGTAATCCTCTGTGTCAATTTCGAAAGTAAAATAAGCTTACAAAAGCAGAACTGCCAACAATTTTTTTAGAAATTTCTGCAAAAAATTACGGTTGAGCGGTTTGATGCGCCAACAAATACCGCAAATTTTCTCTTTCGCTCATCAAACCCAAATTGAAATAAAAATATTGAGGGTAAATAACTATTCCTATAGAGGAATGCACAAACAAGCCATCAATGTCTATTGAATAAATGTACCGCAATGTAAATAATGTTATAAAACCATAAAGAAAAAATATTTTTATTCGAACTAGTTGAACCTTATTAATACTGATCGAAATTCTCGGTATCAGCTATAGCTGGTATATATACCACTGTCCGAACTTCCACTATATATTAAATTAATATTGAGTAAAAACTTCATTAAATTCCATCATCATTTAATTTTTGAGCTATAGTAGTTTTAAAAAAATCGTTTCGAGTTTCAAAATGATGTATGTTATAAGTACTTTACTGTGTAAAAAAACATTTCCAAATAAATATTCCTTAATTGAAAAATTTTCCAAAAGCAAAATTTTTAAATTTGAATATTGAAAACACCATAATGATACTTAAAGAGATCTATTTATGTACATACAACATAAATGTGCGTTTAACGATTGCTCGTTGTTACAGCGGAGGACAAGATGGAGTGCGTATCGAGGTCCTTCCGGATAAGCGACCCGAGCGGCGAGCTGCTGTTCTCGGCGAACAATGAGCGCGTCGTCGTCGGCGCGAAGACGCTCAAGGTGACCGGCGTAGGGGGCGCCGTGTTCGAGGGCAGCGTGCAGACGCCACTAGTCAGCTCGGAGGCCGGTCGTGATCTCAGGTAATTCATCTGTCAAAACTATCCTTAATTGGAGATGTGGGCAAATTATTAGAATTTTTTATTATAATGTACCACGGAAAGGAGATTGCTCGCTAATACATAACAAATGGCGCCCGAAGAGGGGCGCAACAAACGTGTACCGACTTCTTACTTTGAGCTTGAAAAATTAACACGTTAGTTATTGCTTTTGCTTCTATATTTTTACAAATATATTTATTCAATGAAAGAGTAATGAAAATTATGTTTTTGAACTTCTGTAGCTGCGATCATGAAAAACAAGTTTGTGAATAATAAATATTTCATGTATTAAAAAAAACTTTAGTTTGGAAACCGGTCGCGACCTCAGATAATTTATCCGCGAAAACTATCTTTCATTTGAGATATGGGAAAATAACAAAAACTTATTATTCCAAAGTTCTATGCAAAGGAAGGTGCCTACGGGAAGATACAAATGGCGCTCGAAGAGGGACGTAGTAAATTTACACAGACTTATCTTTGCAAATTTAAAGAATTAGCACAAAAATAGAAAAAAAAATCGGTACATTTCTTTACAGGAAAGCTGAGATATTAATTGATATTTAATAACTAGTTTCTATATCTTAAAATTTATTATAATCGAAAAATTATATTTTTATGAATTGTTGACGTCTCTAATATAAGACCTTTTCAAAATCTAGTATATGGTTAAGTATTTCATAATAAAATACAGAGACAGATTTCATTTACCTGACATACACACAGCCAATGTTCTATTTGCGAACAACTGTTACAGTTTGAAAATAAATAAGTCTCAACATAAATAATTCTTTTCAATCACTACAGGGTACAAATATTCATATACGATTGATGTGTTTCTATTTTATCTTCCTTATAATTCCTCAAATCTCTTTAAGTCTCAGAACCTTGTAAAAAATTCATGACTTTCAAGAGTTTTGCATTTTGAAATTTAAAAAATCGCTCTTCACAAATAAAAACACATCTAAAGATTGTTCCAGAACCGCTAAAAGTCCCCCTGAACCCCGCAGAACCCAGTAAAACTCAAAGTACAGAAAAAAGAACTTTCTCCTGAAATATGAAAACTCCAGACTTGCCCACGTAGCTTTGTTCTGAAACCTTCTGACCCGTCAACAGGTTAGAGTCGGCGACGCGCTCGCTGGAGGTGCGGGCGCCGCAGCGGATAAGCGTCGAGTCCTCGGCGGGCGGCATCACGGCGAGCTGCCTCTCCCAGCTGAAGCTGACGAGCCAGGAGGGCGCGGTGACCCTAGACTCGCGCAGCGTCATCCTGAAGGGCCTCGCGCAGCAGCAGTCCACGTCGTCCTCGGCGTCCTCGACGAGGCGAGCGTCGAGCGGCAGCAGCAGCAGTAGCAGCAGGTCGGAGGGCATCGCCGTGTACCAACTCTGTGCCTGCGCCGACGGCAAGCTCTTCCTCGCACCGGCCGAAGGCATATGCCAGGCCGACAAGAGCGTGTGCTAATGAAGAGAGTGGAAGAGGCTGGCTGGGGGGTAGGTGATTCTCTGGGGAGGTGTAATGTTTTTGTTTTGCTTAAATTCTGATGCTGAAACTTGATGAGATAAATGTCTCTTTTTTAGAGTTTAAAGACAGAGCAGATGCGTTGGAAGATCTGTTAAACTTATACGATTTAGATCATATTTTTATATAGGTAATTGTAATTGTTAACTCCAAAAAGCTTTTTTAATTTATTTCTTTGAAACTGTTAAAAAGATAAATTTCTGTAAAAGGGATTTTTTTAACACGTTAACTTAAGGGGTGTATTATAATGTATCTTCTCAATTAGGTAATGAGTTTTTAAAGCTTTTGAGATCTACCTCTAATACTTTGACATCTGCTGATATAAGTAGGGCAGGTTAGGTTCTTTCATTTATTTTATATGTGTTATCCTTCTTGATATACATGGATCTTTTGTAAGTTAAAAAATGGCCTAAAATAGTGATATTTTATGTCTTGTATGTAGGACTCAATTGACATAAAAAAGTGTTGATTTTATAAATATTTAACGCTTTGTTTTCCGTAGTCAGCAGACTCTTTTTCACTTTCTATTTCAAGCAATTTTTCAGCCTTTATTGGATTAGTAGGTTTCTTTAGTTTTATTTTTAATTCATATAATGTCATTATTACTTTCATCAATTTTGTCAACATATGATTGGTTCTTTACAGAAAAAATATAATAATACTTTAGAAATATTGACCAAAAATGAGTTTTACAAAAAAAAATTCTTTTTATATTTTATACGGCATATAGCCTGGTTTTTATTACATTTCATTATATCAGCCCCAAAAATAGAACATACAGTTAAATTTAATGTTTCAAAAGTCTAGATTATAAAATAATTATCAAACAGAAACACAAATTTACATTTTTGAGGAGAATCACCTATATCCTAATGTTTTTTTCGTTTGTTTGTTTGAATATTCGGAGTTGCAAATGTTTGAGTGAATTTTCTCGATATCGGAGTGAATTGCACCGTTTGTTTTAGAACCAACGTTACAGATTTTAAGTCAATTTCTAGTCAATTTTCACTCGTAGAGAGAAAATTTACTATAATGAAAGTAGAATTCCACTCTGAAGCAAATCGGCCTACTTAAAATAAGTCATAAGTTCTTAGTAGGTTCTAATGTAAGTTCTTACATAAATATTTAGTAAATTCCTTCTCTTACTTCTTGTATAGTTTTTATCTGCTAAAATTGTTACGTAAGTTCTCAGCAATTTTCTTCTGTAACTTCTTAAGTACGTTCTAAGCGAGATCTTAAGTAAGGTCTCACGTAGATTCTCATGTAAGTTCTCACGTAGGTTCTCATGTAAGTTCTCACGTAGGTTCTCATGTAAGTTCTTACATAAGTTCCTATGTAAATTCTTACAAAAGGAATTAAGTAAAATGTTATAAAAATATATTAAAAACAATCGTTATTACGTAAGTACGACAGGGCTAACAAAAGAACTTACGTAAAAATTTTGTTAAATTCTTGTGTAAGAACTTACGAGTTATTTTTAGTAGGACGAAATACGATAGTATTATCGCGATAACTGAAGAAAACAGTTTTTTGGGGGAGTCGACTGTAAAATGAGAAATATATATATATATATAGAGTATATAAGCGGATTGCAATTTTACCAACTTGAAAGATGTATAGACATATTATTTTATTGTGCGGTAATCCGTCTGAGCATATCCAGACAGATACTACTGACATTATATGAGTGGTATTTACTTCAGTTATCGTGTGACTGCTGACATTTTTAAATCACTACGGATTTTCTCAGTTTAAAATGTGTAATATTTAGTTGAAACAGATTCGAATCCCAACATAAAGTCAATGAATAAAATTCTAATTATAGAAGAGGAGTACGAGCGTAATTACCAGCAAAATGTTGCAAATAAAAAACAATAAATTCTGCTACACTATTATTACACTTAAAATAGACGTATTATCGTAGGTGGTGCTTTAATTGCTAAAGAATATGCTAACTATTGGGCAGACGTGATTACGTTCGTACTTCTATATTTCTTCTACTATCTTTCATATTTTCTGTTTATTTTTTTTTTACGAGCGCATTAATGAGGAGGAGGTACAATTTTAGCGCGCAATATTGCCAATTATTATACATTCCGTTTATGCAGATTGTACGTATAGATTTCGTAAAACTATATTTGTTCCTAATAAACGATATGAATTTGTGATGCGAAACTTAGTTTTAAGGTTATGTTTAGATACACTGCATCTCTATCCATGTAACAAATAGTCTCAAGCGTTTTTACGTCGGCATAGTATACGTGTAATCAATTGCGAGGATATTTTTGACAATTTTATTTAAAAAAGAAAACGATTAAATTCAGGAGAAGTATAACTTTTAGATTAATTGTTAAATGGATAGTAGCTGGTGCAGGTGCTTTATTATAGTTACTAATAATTCATACTTTGTTCGACGGAATGAATTGCAATAATTTTATAAGTAAATTATAAAGTTTTGTATTGTTGTGAATATCGAATTTAAAAGTTATGTTAGTTCTTGCGTATTATATTATGTTTTTAATCATTTAATTGCAATCATAATAATTAACTAGTATATTTTTACATATATTGGTATTCCTTTAAAAATATAATGAAAATTATGTTTTCGATACGAACTTCTGTAGCTGCGTGAAAAACAAACTACATAATTTTGTCTTTTACTGAGTTTGTAAATAATAAATATTTAATATTATTATTTTAAAAATTTCAGAATTCGTATACTCGGTTAATTATTTGAAACTAATCTTCGACTTACATGCCCATTGATTTCAACGAACTAAAAATGTTTGTAAATATAACATCATCGATTGATTTTATCGCCCAAATATATATTCGACGTAATACCTTAAAGAAAACAACGGCCATAAACGACCCGTCTAAGCCATCACGACACGTCTTACGAAGCGAATGTTAGCCACGTTTTTTAAATTTTTACAAAGTCTACGTATTTGTAAACTTGCGACTATAACGTATACATAGGAAAATGCAGTAACAACGGTCAAAAACGTCATCTAAAAGTGTACCTGCTCCCGCAGAACAAACTTCGCTAAATCGTGTCGGATATCGCATCGGATATATTATATATCGACGGTTCATCTCGAAACAGAAAAAAAAATAAATAAACCAAAGCTCGACGAACCTCGAAAGCCTCTCGCCTGACTTGGCGTGAAAACTGATATTATTGAAGAGTTTTTCGTCGGAAAATAAACCCCCAAAACGCCTGCATAAGTCTATAAATATATTATAAATATATATATTAATCTCAAATAAAAGAAAAACGAAAATATATGACAAAAAAAGTTTATAAGTGAACAAAAAAACAAAGTAACGATATATATAGTAGATGCGAATTTCCGTGTGTTGATAATGAAACTGTTTGCATTATCCCGAGGTGTATTTTTCGACGAAACGATCATATAATTAGATTATAGAGCGAAAGAGCGAAAGGAAGAGAGAGAGAGAGAGAGAGAGTGTGAGAGAGAAATAAAATGCGTCGTACGCGCTCGCGTGAATACACGCGCGTCGCGACGTCGTATTGTGTGTAATGTAGCAGTGTCGCCAGCGCTACCCACGATGTATATCTTGTATATCAATAAAATTAGCAATTATCGTTGAAACACTTGGGGACTATTTATTAACTCAAATCCCTTACATCAAGCATCATGATATGTACATATGAGTAGATTACCTATAATCTCTAATTCTTGAAATTTCAACTTATTTATTTTATAATTTTATTGTAGAAATAATTACATCTATTCCCATAAGGTAAGATTACACAATACTTCTTCTCATTATACTTCTTGCATATATAATTAGATCTAACAATATTTTCACGAAAAATTATTGCAGAATGAGATTTTAATATGCCTTCATTAGAACTAACTATATTATTCAATAATCAGACTATATTCAATTTTAATTATTCATAAGAGTATTTACATCTCAGGTTAGGTATCTAAAAGTTATTGGGTTATATTTTTAGAACTATTCAAAAGTGTTTTACAATATTTAAAGTTTGAACTATTTTTGCTATATTCATGCACAAAATATTACTAAAAAAATATTTTTCTTCGACATATCTTCTTTTTACTTATACTATGTTTATTAGAGCAAGTGACGTTTTCACATAGAATCGGATACATTAGGTTTTCGGTGTATAAGACCTTTACCTGATGATATTCAATTGAAAAAATTAATTTCAGTAGATTTTACATCCCCAAAGTGCTATTCTATAATCCGAAGTTGTAGAATAATCAAAACTAATTTACAATGAAATGTACAAACATTTTTTTTAGATTTTACCAATTTCAAAAGAAGCTTGACACAGAACTCCATTTAATTTGTTAAAAAATCAAAGACTTCGCTTAATGTTGAGTTTTTTTATACATTAATGTTCGTTTAAATAAAATAATGGACTTATCTTAACAATGAAGGTTACATATATATCTCATTATATATTCATATATTATATTATACTTATTATTATTTATTAATATTATTTTATTTTATTTTATGTTAATATTATTTTAATGTTATTATTATTATTACTTTATCTTAATTGTTAAAAGACCGCAAATCTAGGAGAAGAGCTTCCAAAAAGTATTTACGAAATGCAACGATCACTCTAAAGTTGTGTTTTTCCGCATACCCTATAAAACCAAATACGAATCATCGCCTACACCCATTAAATTAACACAATTATCCCCTTAATTTAAAGAAACTCTTTACCGTAGCATCGAACAACATTGCAAATATTTTGTTTGTTTCTCCTGTAATCCAAATAGCACAGATGCCGCGTCCATCGCCGCCATCGGCCTGAAAATAATTGAAAATTCAGCGGCCGTCATCCGCCACGCTGCAACGAGTCCATTTGGCCGCGCGCAAAACACACAAAAGAGCCTCCGTATAACGGCTGGCTCCCCTCCAAACGAGGGCAAATTGTTACGAGTTCCCCGGTTATGACCTTGGAAAATGGCCGGCCGGACTATCCGAGCCGGAAGACGGCTGAAATTAAGGGAGAACGAGAAGGAAGAGGGAACGGAAGAGAGAGAGAGAGAGGGAAAGGGGGAGAAAAATGGGAGTAATATTCGCGTACACACGCTCGGCCGACGAGATAATTTATACACAGTTTTAATAAGCGGACTGAAAGTTTGCGAGGGTAAACAAAAGGATTGCGCTTGCAGGATTGAAAAGATACTTACCCAGTGAAATGTTTGGAATATGTATATTTACTTTGGGAAGTGGGATTTGCGTGGAATGCCTGTTGTTCTAATGTTAAGTTACATAACAATTTTCAAGTTTTTTTAGGAACTGTAATTAAAACTATTTAATATTACACTAAACGCTGTAACATTTTAACTTATTATACTTCTATAGTTAATAATGAAAGCTTTATAAAATTTCACTATACTATAGCATTTTTGACAAAATATTTGTTTACTATCAAGAAAATGTTGTAAAAATAAAAAGCCAATAAGATAGACATAGAGTCGATATTTTATATATCCTTAAATGATATATCCTCCAGGTTTCATTTTATTTCCTCAAAGGGAAAGAATACTGATATTTAGTTAACAATGTATTCTTGTGGGTCATGGTATAGTTTCATTATAAACTTGCAGAATTTTAATGATATCTTCAAAATAGGATGACTACGGATAAAAAATGTGGGAATGTAAATAATACTTTGAAGAAAAAGGGTCGAATTCAATAAAATAAGTGAATAAATCAAGATTTTATCAGACATTCAGTATTAAAATTTAAAAAATTTAGTTTTTTATATTCTCTACTTTATATAGGACATATTTTATATATAAATGCTTTAAATATTATTTATTTTACTTTATATTTAAATGCTTGACAGTTTATAGATTCTTCATGCTCATATCAGTTGTATAGGTCCCCTATCAATGTTTTACCTGGGAAAGTATGGGCATCCTTCTTTGAAGAATATAAAGCAAACCTACAAAAACGATGTGACGCCTCTTTGGCCGGCATCTTTTGCTTTTTTAACGATGTGACATCGATTAAAGGACCTTTAAAAATAAGTTATAACTTTTGTAAATTTAAATTTATTTCGAAATACAAAAAGAAATACTCGCTGACCTATAGTCTTCATAAATGTTGATAAAAAAATAACCATTCTTACTATATAATTATATTTATAAACTACATACTTTTTATTAAGTTTCTTCAATATTTACATATTATTTATTTTAAAAATAGCGTTAAAGTAACATTAGTTTTCATTCAATCAAGCATTAACCTACTAACATACTTACCCAGAAAGAAAGATCAAATCTTTGTCAAAAAGCACTAGAAATACCACCTTAAATAAAACAACCATATCCAAAGCTTTTTAATCTTAAATCCTTCTTCGCACCCCTAAAAAATATTCCCCATATAATTGCAATCGCGTATTTACCTTCATTCCACGCTTAACTTAAAAAAAACAGCTACTCTCTGCAGCGGCAGCTCGCGCGTCTTGCACACGTCAAGTCGAGGCTCGCTCAGCCGACGGCGCGGCGGTAAAGGGGCCAATCTCGCCGCGGCAGCTATACACAGCCCAGCCGCTGACAGGGAGGTAATTTTCCTCAGAATTTCGAGATTAAAATTGCCTAGGCCCGAACACGCTCGAGAAAACAAAGTGAGGCCAATCTATGCGCGGAGCACGGAGGTATCGCGTGAATTAGTGCGGAATCAGGAAAGAAAGCGAACAGGAAGGATGAAAAATAAAGTGGGAGAGTGAGTGTAGAACTTTCTGCTCGTTCCCGTTTGATTTTGTGTGTTGTTTCGAGGGTTTTTGATGATACTTTTGCTGTGTCGTATAAAGTTTGAGGAATTCACTGAGGTCCGTAACAAAATAGAAGAGACTCAAGGAAATAAATAAAAAACAGTCTCTCTTTCTCATTCATATGATTGATATGATTGATACGATGCATTAGAGACCGATATAACGAAAATTGTTATGGTGGGTCAAAGTTTTATGATGGATTGACCAAAACTGGTTCATATCCGTACAAATGACAGCAGATGAAGTGTTTTTTAATATATAATGAAGTGCGTATAATGAAGATATACCCTTGAGGGAACGTATGCAACCAACATCATTGTTTAAATCTCGTTTAGATATGAATTTAAAAAAAAAATAACTCCTCAATGTGCGGGGAAAGCTATAAAAAATAATATCTATGGATTAATGCCATTTAAAGAAATGTATAAAGTCCTACCATATTCTGGAATTTCTACTTAATTTTCCGACTCAAGTTTTTCTGAATTTTCCCCACACTTTAGTGGGGTTAATTCTGAACTTTCCCCACAATTTAGCGGGGTTAATATATTTTTTTTTAATTTATGTTTTAATGAACTCTGAACAATGGTATGGATTTTATACGTTCTTCTTTAACAGGTCAGATACTATCAATCCATGGGCATCCTAGTTTATTATTCATTTGTGCATAATATAATTATTTTTATACAAAGGTATGACAAAGATGAAAATTAAATAGAAATTAAGAATATTTTACATGACATAAACAATTTTTATTATATTAAACACATTTGAATTTAAATTTAAATACCCATCTAACATGCCCGAGATACATCTAGTTAAATATGTACAATGTTTTAAATTATCTCGTACAAAAGAGCACTAAAGTGTACATCGTATAGTGGGTATTATAATAATTTTGTGATTCACAGTACAAACAAATCTAAACAAAAACATAAACTTTAATGCAAACAGTTAACGTTATCACATGATACCTTATTTGTTTTGTAGCAATTTAATGATGTATCACTTAAACGAGGGTCTAGCCTTACGTGTATTATAACTTTTAAAATATTCTAAAATATTTTTAAAACATTTTAAATACAGTCTATTATAGCGTACAGTATAGGGTGTACCAATGTACATCATTTAGAGTTCTTACAGTCTAATACACAATTTGGAAAACCTAATTCTTCTGAATACACTCATTATATTTATTTGAATTATTTATTTATTTAATGTATTTATTTATTTAAATTTATTTATTTAATTGAATTATTTATCTAAATTATTTATTTATTTGACTTAGTTATTTATTAATTTATTTATTTATTAAATATGTTAAGTGTTAAGTGTGAATGTATTTATTAGCGTGAATTGTAAAAGTGTCATATGAATGAGTGTGTTTTTAAATTTTCGACGTGATAGTTATATGTAAAAATTTAGTAAGGTATTCTTATTATTTTTATCGTAATATGTTATCTCTATTTTATTTATTTTATTCTATGTATTTTGACGAAGCGTGTTCTGTGATATGCCATCTGACTATGACTAGTTCATTATATTTAGTTTTTATAAACTGACGAACTGTTACAGCGAATAATGTTATTTAATACATAAGAAATGCAATAAGTGAATGTTAAATGTAAGATAACAAATATATAATACTGACTGATATTTTAATTATTATAACTATACATGTACATGCAATTGTAAGAATTTCGTCTTTGATGAATAAACAGTATATCTATATATCTATATTATCATTCCCCGTTAAAACATTACACAATGCCTGGAATTCCACGCCCAAACCTGCATCACCATTAATCAGCTCCCCGTTTGATAGAAACATCGGGACCATTTGAACAATCCAAACGGCAGCCACCCCCGTGGTATCGTTAACTGAACGACTGTTTCGCGCTGCAATACTCGGGGACACAACGCGCACGCGGCAATCAACAGCGATCAATTTGCAATTTTTCCGGCCGCCAAACGAGCCGACCTTCAATCTACTCCAGCTCCAGATTCGGCCGACCGTGACACTGTTGTTACCGAATATGAGCTGAACTGCTTTTTGCTTTTTGCGCCCTCGTGCTTCCTTATAGAGGACGCTGTGGAACTGAAGATATTTCGGTAAAAACATCATAAACACCTGTTTTGAGGCCATATGAATCAGAATACACTAGTTTTTGAGAATGTTTGTATGTGTCGCGCATGTGTAAAATGTGTACATCATGATGTGTTAAGAGACTGTTAAAGTTTAAATATTCATTAAGTTATTGTTTCAACGTTATTTTTGAACACAAAACCAAATTCAATTTATCTTTTAAAGCTAGTAGACGTATTGGGGATAAAATCGAGTTAAAAATTATTCTTCATAACAACAATAATAGTGTTCGCGAGTGAAATAACGTCGCTGGGTAAATTAACACGGAAATATGTAAGTTTATCATTTTGTTAAATTTTGGCGTCTAAGTCATTGTCTATCTACGAAGTCTTGCTGACGAGTGCAGTAGACAGACCTGGGACGAAATGTTTGATATTATTCGATTAAGGTTATAATTTTGTATATTTAAAGTTCTATCTTAGCTGATAAATCGGGTGACAAATCCGGTGATTATATCAGGTAATTTAATCAGCTGATAAAATCAAGCGATAATCAAGTAACCAGCTCGGGTGATTTCATTATGGGAGGTAAACAATCAATAGAATTAGGTGATACATAAGGTGACTTGATCAGGTGATATATCATGCCAAAATATTAGTTGAAGAATCACCTTATTTTTCACCTGATATATCACTTAGTTTTTTCAGTAAGATTATACCTACACATACATGCACACATACGCATCATACGCACACATAGAGAATCGCACACACCCATTTACACTGACACGCATATATACACACATATACAGACGCATATTCACAGTCACTACCAGACACACACGCACAAATGTACACATAGTCACAATGTTGGACATTTTATGTAACTTTTATCGTGATACATTTTCATCATTCTCAATTCTCTTTTAATGTACAGTGTTATTCTTATCCCAACTCAAAAACATGTTATGGTTTGATCCAAGATAAACACCATATTTTTTCAAATAAATTCCACTCCATTTCATATGCAAACGTATCAAATGCTAAAGTACACCGACTAATAAGAATAGTTAGCAGTTTCTCGACCAACAGAGCATTACTACTATTATCCGTGTTTCCTTGTGAAACAGACGTTAACAGGGAGATGTAATAACAAATAGAATAAAACACTCAAATTACAATCTAATCAAACTCTCAAAAATGAGTTCATTTATTGAAAATCAAAACTGGATATTCCTCTGGCGTTTTAATGCTAAAATAACTAAATCTCAAAGAAATGTATGTTTTCTAAAGCTGAAGTACTCAATGTGTACCCTTCGACCGGCTATGTTTTTTATAAGCTTTTCGAGAAAACTCTGGATAAAGTAGATGCCTAATTTCCACGACTTTTACATAATTTTTTCTCGTTCTAAAATATTCTAGCTATCTTGCCGATATTTCGCAGTTTACGCTCGTCTAAAATTGAATAACTAACTAATTAATATTACAATATTACAAAACTTAATTTCTTTAAAAATTATGCTGTTTCCATCCGGAACAATCCGTTTCTATATTCATAGCACAGTAACCCATTAGTCCAGTTTGCAAGCATCGTTGTAATATTGTACTAAATCGAATGAGTATAAAGGTGATGAATCGATTAAGTACATTATGTACTAATCGCAAACCAAGACTTCTTCAATTACCTTAAGGTGATGCTAAA
Organism: Gastracanthus pulcherrimus; assembly: GCA_949152435.1. Classification (NCBI taxonomy): domain Eukaryota; kingdom Metazoa; phylum Arthropoda; class Insecta; order Hymenoptera; family Pteromalidae; genus Gastracanthus; species Gastracanthus pulcherrimus. The sequence goes on along the minus strand of OX424572.1, from coordinate 20,057,234 downwards.
GCCACCTGTCACCGACAAATACGAGGATCCACTTTTCTCATTTCATTTTCAATTTTGAGTAAATATCTCTATGGAAAGTACAACCAAATAGAACAACTTTCCATAGAGATATTTTCTTAAAATTGGAAAATGAATAAAAAAAGTGGTTCCCCGTATTTACCAGTAACACGGGGTTTAACACTACCATGTCAATGTATACCATCTGCAATGGATTCTTTCAAGAATTTTTTCAATTTTAGCGCTATGAAGTTAGGCAAATTACAGATTTTGTCGAAACGGTTAGAAATTTCAATTCAACCTTTAATACTCTCATTTGTTTCTTTAATTTAAGTTTATTCACGTCAAATTTATCTACTTTACTGGTCTGGCATCTACCATTATCTATTACAAGTCGAGTTTTAACTACGACTAACAGAATTGCAATCTACGGCGTTAAAGATGAAATAAATATGTACATTTTTAGGTACAATCAATTACACGATGAGACGCACTTATATACTTTACACGAGATAGTTTGCACTACAAGAACAAGTTGATAAATAATAATACCCGTATGGTAAAAAGGTTGAAAAAGAAGAAAAAAAGTGAAAACATTTTTTTTTAATACAGATTTCAATACAGATTTTTCAGAGCATTGTATAGAATTAAAAAAAAATTATACACTGATAGCGTAAGTAGTTAAACGCATTTTTAAAAGAAACTGTATTTTCTTTTTAATCTGCGTGGATACAAAAATCCTTTCAAATTAATAAATACATTGCTTTTGATAATTCACGCTGTGCTAAGTAACGCTACAGTCACTGCTCATTTTTATCTCTATATCCTCGTTAATAACAAATTTTTTACTGCCCTCGTTGTTGCTAGAAAAAACACTTAAAAAAGATTATCGATTGTCCTACTTTAACACTTTAGGACACGACTGTTTAATTAGTGGAATTTAGTATTGACTTTTCCGTGAGCCTGAATAAATATTTTAGCTAGAATTTCGAGGCAATGTCTGATTCAATAGAGCTTATTAAGAATGTTCGGTGATATCACTGTTTTGTTTTGTTTATGTTTTCATTCAATACTCGGAATTAAATGCGGTGATACGCGTTCAAATTTTTCACACAGCTTCGTAATGAGTTGCTTGATAACGTACATAGTCTTTTATTTCATTCTCTGTTTTTTTACACACATTGCACCCTGCGTCAATGTGTTTTAATAGCCGTGTTCCATAAGAGCCCATGTATAACGAGCAAACTTTTAAGTCGAAAATCTTAAATATAACGTAGGTAACAAATATTAAAAAAATGCAGGGAATTTCTTGGTTTTCTAAACAATGATACACTTAGAAAACTATATCGTAACTCATGCGACATATCTCGTAACTCACGCAACATCATATAAAAATTTACGTATCGATATCATAATTATTTAGCTACTTGAAATATTAATTTCCACATTAAAAATACAATTTTAAATAGTTTACTTTCTCTTAATAGGTGGAATATTATGTGCAGATCCCATGCTCATACGTTTAATCTACGATATATGAATCGAAAAATTTACAATATCATAATTTTACGATATGAAATTTACGATATGGTTTTCTCAGTGTATGTGTTAGTTTCATTACGTTCTCTGATTTTTTATAAAACCCCCGAACCTCCTTAAACGTGGATCTTGAAAGTTTGTAAAAGACTATAAAGAATAAAGCATGTAATAAATCTGATGATATACTTGAAGATGTAAATACAGTATAAGGCCATTAAACCAGAAAAGTTACTGTATTACTTATGAAGCAAGATATCATGGCTGGAGAGAAAACATAAGAACACGTTTTGAAATGTATTTATTTTATAAAATGGTCTGATCAGTGCATCATAAACAATTCACATGTGACGTGTATTCGCGGCAGCGGTTAGAAAAAAATATGAATGTATTGATACTAGAAAAAGTACCTTGAAAGATAATAAAGTAGGCAGAAAGAGCTTTAATTTGAGATTTGGAACGCTAAAAAATATTAATCTGAGCTAAATTTATTAACAATCGAAGATGATGACTAAAAACGCATGAATATTTGTAGAAATTAAACTGATCTTATTTAATTGATTTTTTATATATTTTTAGTCACCATCATTAATTGTTAATAACTTTCTCTCAAATTAATATTTTTTAACGTACAGATCCAAAAATAAAACTCTTTCTGCCTACTTTTATTATCTTTCAATCCATTCTTTTTAGATTTAATACATATATATATTTACAATCACTTGAAGAGGTACCTTCTTTCACTAAAAAAACGTATATGTGAAGTAAAATAGCTTATATCCGGAATACAAAGGCCCATTAGAACAAACTAAGGGTGCTAGGCTTCATTTTTATATACCAGAAACCACCTCCCAAAGCCTCATCAAAATCCGAGTTCCGCAGGGTTGGTGTTCTCCTTGTTAGTTGCACTTCTACATTTTAAACAACCCACTTTCAAATATATACAGTTAACAACAAATACCCTAAAAAACGTATCTAAAGACTTCTCGTACAAAATACGAGCTCATACAACGTCGTTTTATCCAAAACACTTCACCATCACAGAAATAAAAATCTAAAATTGAAAAGTCGATAAGCTAGAAATCGAATCAGTATACTCACCAGTAAAACACCAACAATAAGCTATTTTCCCCATCGCAATTACAACCGCAAAATATCACCCAGCCACCTACTCACGAGTAACACACCCCCACCATAAAACAAACGTTGACCTGCCAGCCCTAATAACTACTATAATACGTCCTCCCCCCTCTCCCCACGTGAGAGTAACGACTCCCTGATAAATGCACCCCCTTCCCCTCTCGAGCGGGAGCCACTCGTCACGCCGCCGTCGGTATGCGGAGGCCATTTCTCGCGCGCGGCGCATACCGAAGACGACGACGACGGCGAGAGCGAATTACATCGCCGAATTGTAATTCCCGGATGCGTTATTTTCCGAGCCTCGCGCAGACTCCCGCGTATATGGCCGGGAACGACGTCGTTTCTTTGCTAAGTGGAGATGAGAGTGCGCTCGTTTACGTTTTTCTCTTTTCTTTTCGTTTTGTTTCGTTTCGATGGTATGTGCGTATGTGTGTGTTTCGTTGGGTGGCATTGTGGGCGGGAATTCGAGATACGCGGAGATTAGGAGTGTTACGCTTGTTACTTGCCGTATAATTGATAATTTCGAGGTGACCCAATAGTCGAAAGAGTTTGAAAATAATGAAATTATCAAGATTTAAGGGAAATGTCTGGGTTATTTGAAAATATGTGGGAATAAATGAAAATCGGTTTACCCGAAAATGGATTGTGCGGACAAATCGAATGACCCAAAACTGAAGTTACTCGTCAATAAAAAGTAGATTGAATCGAAATTATCAACCTGTTCGAAATTGTTTGGTAATAATATGTCTAGTAGTTTGATAATTTTAAGTTTCGTGACTCTTTCAAGTTATTAAAATTGAACAAGTCACTCAATTTGAATAGATTGTAATAGTTAGATTTTTCCGAATAACTCAGTTTATTCGGGTAACACGATTTTTTCCAGTAATTCGATTTTTTCGGATTACCCTACCTGATCTGAAACTAAACCTAGACCCGTTGGGTACGGTTAATATATCGGATAATCTGAATTTCTGGATGCCTGCACACCTCGACCAAAATGTGCTATTTAAATAGAATTGAGATTGCAGTCTCCCACGAAAATATTAGAGTTTTTATAATTATTAAGACATTTTTATAACTAGTTATGATGTGCCTATTATAACCCAATTATTATATTTCAATGAAGCGCTTTTTAGAAATAATTATTTTAAAATGTTAGTAAACGTGCATTTACCTATCAACAATTAAATTATTCTATAGACTTCTGGTAATTTTGACTGTATAATTTATTACTCCGAATTTATTATTAGGTGTTGGAATGCAAAACCTGACAAATGCCGATAAAGACGAGAAAAATACAAAATACTTTTTGTAAATACCTTGTAGAAATCGATTTTATTTATTTGCTATTTATTGACAATAGTACTTTTATGCATATTCCAAACTATTTCATAGGCATTAACATTGATCAGCATAGTTAGTTATGCAAAAAAAGTTGAGGAAAGTCTATTAAAATAACCTAAAAATGGATAGTTCTGACAATATATATCAATATATAATATATCAATATTATTTACAGTTACTATGAAAACCTTTTATAATTTTAAATGCTCGAGACTATTAAAATTGCAGGATAAGTCTTCAGTATTGTCTAGACTTTTGAATAGTCAATAATCTATTTCATTTTAAGTACATTATCTAAGGTATTCAACTATTTTTATATGTTTTTATTACTACCAGGAATCAAATATGTAAGATAGCTATTTTAATAATTGGATTCATTTACAAGATGGAAAATCAATCTTTTAATTGTAAATGGAAAATCATGTTCTTATAATATAAAATATATATCAAAGTTAAAATTTTGGATTTAGCTGATTTCAATGAATAAAATAATGGACTAAAATGATTTTTATCTGCTTTTTCCTGGAAGTGGCTACATTTTAATTTTCAGACTGTATGATTTTTAATTAAATTTTTTATATACATTATTTTTACTCTACTTTTTAATTCACAGTTACAAAAATTCGTTTATTTCCGACTCAACCGTAATAGCCACTTTATTGATCTCAAAAGTGGGACAAAAGTAGAATATGATTCCTGCAAATCTACTTTTTCCCGCAAATGCTTCTTTTTAAATTATTTTTCTCTATATTAATATACATTTTCAATAAATTCTAGTTCTTACCGGAAGATCTTCTTTTTAAGTCAATAAAGTGGCCACAGTTAAGTCGGGAATAAAGTTCTATATTCTTCAACTTTATTCCCTTGTTACATAATGTACTATTTTTGATTATCACATATGCAATAAGTAAATGAGCTCAATGTTAAATATTTGTTTATGATTAGGCTTAATTATCTCGATTTTTAATTTTTCGGATTTAGCAGAATTTGCACGCCAACTAAGCGCCTCAAGTAATAACATCAATTATTTTAAATAGACATTAAAAAATTATTTCTTAATTAGAGTTGTAATCTTATGAATCATTAGAAATAGTCGGAAATCTCCGTAAATTCCCATTCTAAGACATTAATCTCCAACATTCATATCTTAACGCACACTTTAAATTTATGAAGGCAGCTTTCTCGTAAATGAACTCGCTGGAGCACTTCTGCAAAATCAGTCCCAATAAACTATTCACGAGCCATCTTGCTAAAACGAATCCTTGCCTCATAAAAACAATCACCTCAAGAGCTTTTAAAAAAATCATCTTTAAAAATGCTATATAATCAGTCAATTATTACCAAATTTCGTTAATCGTAAAATTAGTTCCTTAATCGTAATTCCATTGTTATATTACATTGTATCTTTTACAATAAATCTACATTGTAACTATGTTTTTTCTTCTAATGTAGTATAATATATTTCAATTACAACTAGAACAGTCTTTAAATCAAATTGTTCACCAAGTCATTTGTCATATCATACCGATAACAGTATGACTAAAAGCTCTGTTAACACAATCATACTAGCACCCAATAATTATTAATTAATGAAACAAACGTTGATAAAATTAATTTTTATTTACCTGACTTCAGTAAAATATTTAACAAGAATTAAAAAAAAAATAATAAAACTTATTTTCTAAATAGTAAGATTTTGTCTTCGTCACTAAAGATAAAACCAAGAAAGTCGTGGTATTTATGGTGGAAAAAAATATTGACAATTAATGATTCTTCTCTACCTATAGCATCAAAGAAAAAATTCCAATAATGTTTTGTATTTACGCTCCGCTGCTGAAAGAATCACAATCACATGATAAGATGACATGATATGAGCATTTACTTAGGAGCCATTCATTACTTACGTACGTCGATTTTCCGCATTTTCTTACCCCCTCTCACCCCTACGTAAGAATTCATAAGATTATCGTGACCTCCTCCCACCCATCTTACGTAAGATTTTATAAATCATGACGAGGTATAACTTAAATAATTAAAATTGAGTTATTTCCAAGAAGTGGTTTGAAACAAAGCTTTGAAAAAAGCATTTATTTATAGTCTTTTCTTATTCTAAAAATAATTTTTAAAACAGTTTCCCAACTGCAAATAACAAACGAAGGTTTTAAAATTTGAAGCAGATAATGCTTATACAAATTGAAAGAGATTCTTGTAAAAACAATTTTGTTTTGAAGAAACGGCATATATGACCCTAGCATTTATATAAACATTATCTGGTTCGATTTTCAAAAGATTCTGTTACTATCTGGATTCAGAGAAAGCATTTGAAACGTACCCTTTCACTTCCTCTATGAATCAGGCCTACTTTACCCGCTGATGATAAATACATTAAAAAATTTTGGTTTTCTCAGAAAATACGCATCAGAATCAAATTTCCTTTTCAGGTTCGCTTTATTTATTTTCATATAAAAATTCTTACTAGCTTTATCATAATATAGCACAGTCTTTAAAATGTACTGACGTGTTTGAATTTAACGTTTGAAGTATATCTATGTATAACGCGTATATAGATATACTTTATACGTTAAATACAAATCCGTTCGGGAAGAGTCAATGCGTGTTGGGTGTATTTTATAGATTATAATATTGACGGTTGAATGAAGAAAGAGAGGATCTCGGAAAATGCTTGAAGAAGAGGCTAACTTCTCTTGTAAAACGGAGTAACTCACAAGGAGAGTTCAGGCCCTCTGGGTCACGAAATTTGATGAAACTTTGGGAGGTATTCTTTTATATCTTAAAATGAAGCCTAGCACCCGTAGTTTTTTCAAATACGCCTGTTTTCTCATGATATTATATCCCAAATGCACATAATTTTAGTAAAAAGAAGCACGTCTTTTTCTTTTAACTCTGCAGGTTTTTACAGTAAAAATGGCCCTAAACACAATAAAACTGGGAGAAGAACTTTAATTTAAGCTTTGTTGTGTATACAAATATTAATCCTAGTAAAAATTATTAATAATCAAAAATAAAGTTTTATCAAATTTTGTGAGCCGGAGGTGTGGACTCTCCTTGTCAGTTCGCGTTTGAAGAACGGGCTAACTCAGAAATCGCGCGAAGAAGTGTTTCTTTAACTAATACTTCATTTTTCGCTTTTAACTCTTTACTTGATAAAGTAAAAACGAAAAAATATTATGTTTTGTAAATAAATAATTCTTTCTATTTATATTATTGCCTATTACAAAATACAACGGGTCCGCGTCGACTGCTTATCAAAAGCAGAGCATATGAACAATAACTTATTACACGGCCGAAGTCGATTGACGGTTGAATTTCTGTCGAATTCAGCCGAGAAATCACCTTCCGCGATTTCGACGACGGTTTATACGTATTCGTAGAATGCACGAGTAATAACAATATTCTCTACAATATTGAATTTTAATATTATGTAAATAATACTACATTTCTTACGTAAGAAATTATTGTACCCCCCCCCCCCCTCACCAGTAAGAAATCGTAAGATATTTTAGAGTTCTTCCCCCCCTAAGGGTGCTTACGTAAGTAATGAACGGTCCCTTATCATCTTATTTATCACCTAAAATATTTTTTAAGAAAAAAGGGTTCAGCAAATGTTAAAAACTCATATCGGCCATGTTTTGATGTTACCCGTATTTTAAATTGTTATTAACGATATTTTTAAATTATAAATCAGCGACTACATTAGGTGATTCAGCACTGAATCTAATAAACTGACAAAACCAAATCATAAATCCGCTTTATCGTAATAAAAAATCGATTGAATCGGATGATATTATCAGGTGATTATATCAGCTATTAGACCACGCCAGTATATCAGGTGACGTATCAGGTAATCTGTCACCCGTTTTATCATCTGCCTTTTTCAGTACGGCCACTATTAAGACTCAACAAAGGAACGCGACACCTTCATCCGCGCAGCAAGACACAGAAAGAAAAACACTCGTCTCAAAATGGTATCTCATCGCCCGGGAACTTCGCGCGAAGGACGATTCCGCGAAGTAACTTCCGCCCCGATATTACACACTCCGCGCCGTTCTCGTCCTCGCGAAAAGCAAGTAGAATTTTCAATATTCCACGTCTCTCTCCCTCTCTCTTTTCCTCAACGGGGCCATCTACCGCCCCTCGCGCATAATCATCTTTCTCATTTAAACACAAACAGGGAGAGAGGACCGCCATTGAGCCGCAGCCCCCGCGCAATTTCAATAAACCAAGCGCTCCTCGAGCGAAGTCGCGCGAAAACTGCCGCAATCATCTTTGGTGGGTCTCGCGAGTGCGCGTGCGAGTGTACAATATACCGGATGAAGGAAGAAGAAAGGGAGGATAGAGGGAAAGAGAGGATGTGAGGAGAAAAGTATATAAGCGTACAGGTGCGGGAGAGAGAAGGTTAGAAAAAGTGAGAGGAGGAAGGAGACAGTTGATTGCGTGGATGAGGGAAGGGTTGGTAGCTGTTAGTGAGTGTTTATAAAAGTATCCTTTGTTGAGAGTGCAAAATTTTGTTAATATCACGAAAATTTGTCACGCAAAGATCAAAGTAAGCAGTAATTAAATTTTTAAAAATCGAACAGTAAAATAGTACATTGCGCAACTAGGGGAGAAAATGAGCTATTTCTAGCGAGGGTAGGGTATGCAGCACGAGTCGAAATCGAGGGCGTCGAAAGCGCCCGAGAGAAAGACAAGTGCTTAAAATACCTCACCCGAGTCTGAAATAGTTTTTCTTCCCGTATTAGACACCGTATTTTTTACAACAAAGGTATGATAGGGCCTTGTTTTACGCATGAAAGTTGAGTAGGTGATCGCGTATGTCGAGTCGTGCACAACACAGTTGAAAATTGTTGTATTTCTAATTCAATTTCTCATTTTTAATTGTACAGTTCAAATATTGGCCCTTTTTCTTATTATGATTTTAATCGAAACTCGCGCATGACCTCAAGAAATAACATCGAGATAATTCTGAAATATACCTAGGCATGAAAATATTTAGACTTTTCTATGCTGATAGTCAATGTCAATGACTATGTTTCTAACGTTCATTCAGTTATATATAGTATTAATCCATTTTACGATCGTATAAATAGGGAATTCTTTAAGCTCGGGGTCCAAATCTTTCCATCTAAATCGCAAAACGTAAATGCTTAACTCCCGGAAATTATCTTTAATGACTAATGCACCATTGTACATACGTAGTAAAGGATCTTGGGAACGGAACTTTCAAGCAAACTGGATATGACTATTCATATATTGAATCTGCCTTGAATGCTATGAATTTTCATATAATACATCTTTATGAAGTAAAACCAACTACTTTATCCGAGTATCAGAATAACATTACTATAGGATTGCAGATAGGTGACATAAATATATGGATATCACAACTATCTATAAAATTACTACATGAGTACGGTGTCATCGTTTTAAGTCATGAATGCGATGAACTAGTTGGTCTAGTTCCAATAGTGTATTTAATCAGATTAAGATTTCCTCTCGAAATATTGTTGTATACGCTGGGAATTACGTCATGTACATTTTAAAACTCATCAATGAAAAGTGAAACGTCTTTGACATTATTCAAGTACTTTTAGGTATATCTATAGACATAAGGTCACATAAAAACATCATCTGCATTGCAAATTCTTATGCTGCTGAATACTATATGAATATAATAATATATGCGAGTCCGGCATTTGGTACAAACTTGATCAAATAATGAAAGTGAATCAAACGAGATGCAGCTCCGATACAAATGATTGCGCAATTCTTTTTCTGACGGAAAACATAATTGCCATTTTAGGAGTAGAATACTTTGTTTCCTTGGCTGCTTTTGTGCTAGAATGACAAGAGAGTATATATTCGATTTAGGATGAAAAACAAATAACTATTTTCAAGAATAGTTCTATGATATTTTGTAAATTTCTTTATTATGTATCAGGTATATAGATAAGGACGTATTTTTTATTATATAATATTTTCATAGAATTAATATATAATTTTGGAGTCTATAATATAAACTAAATCAGAAATGAAAAGTTAACAGAATTTAACAACTATATCATATTTTCACGATTAATTTTGTATTACATGCTTTTCGCGGTTATATAACACTGAAGTATTGTAATTTATTGGAAAAAAATTTGTTATAATGTTTTGTAGAGTGAGTTAAAGTAGATTTTTAGTGTTAAAAATGAATATTATACAGTTACATATTAAAGCATTCTATTATTCAAATCCCTCTTTTTTAAACCATTTAATTGTGATAAATGTGGATAAGTAATTCAGCTAGTCTTTACAATTTATATTACAAAAAGTTGTACAAAACAATCTCTATTGTTTGGAGTTTTTTAAAATATGATAATTGAAAAAAAAAGATGACGATGATGATCTTCTTCAAAATAAAAAATTTTTCAACTTTAAAAATAGTTTTGCAAATAGGAAAGAAACAGGTTTTAAAGATTTCCTAAAAGTTTATTCCTTAGTTAATCAGCTTCTTGGTATTACAATTACAATAGTACAGTATTAAGTAACTTTCACTTTTTGTTATTCAATATTACCCCGTACCCTTAAAATTCTTACACACAGCCACAAAATCCAGCACAATCCAACCCCGAAAAACGTTCCACCCTTAGCAACAAGCGCTCACGCCCTAATTGTTACTCCTCCCTCCCCTCCTCCTTTTTCCCTTATACTTACTGCCTCGCGCTCTCGCTTCCGCGCGAGTGATTGATAACGAAGCGCGCAACGCGCAGAAACTTCGTGCACTTTATCAGCGAACTTATCGCTCTGCAGCTGTCTCCCGGCTGACGCTTCTGCGCCGTAGCTGCATCGACGCGACGCTCGCGCTAATTAATTTAGTTAATCGTCTACGCTGATCAAGTTTTGCTCGCGCGCGCGCCCAAGGAGGTGAAGGAAGATTCTCGTATCGATTCCCGGCCGATTATGAGCTGCGGGAATTCGCGAGGATGGACGTTTTTTTTTTATATACGCAGGGCTCCAAGTTGACGGTCTTATCGTGGGGATGATGAAGTTTCGAGGGTGCCAAGACATGAGAAGATCCATTATGTTTAGGATATGGAAGATTTATCTTTTAATTTCAGTTTGTGCCTCTATAGTGTGTACCTTTATATTGTGTGTATATGTGTGTTTATGTGTGTGCGTGCGTGTGTACATGCATGAGTATATAGACTGACTTTATGTTACAAACGAAGATGGAAAAACAGTTTAGTTCTTGAACAAACAGTTTGATTAAAAAATCAGACTACCGCTGGTCACTAAATGTGCCTTAATATTGATAGGAGGATTTGTACAGGTTTCGAATGTTACTTTTTGCGTTTCTACAGAAGCAAAGAAGTTTTTACTTTGGAATTTAATCAAAGAAGTTAGTGCTTTATGATCTCATAAAATCTTTCCTAAATCATTATAAAGTAATTTCGAACGGCGCTCTTCTTGATTCGATAGTTAATATTTTCAACTAAAAGAGCGAAAGTTGCGCACAACCAACCTCCACATAAAATGACATAGCCAAGGTTTATATTTTCCGTGCTTAAACTTTCTACTTCATAGTTGTGTAGATTTTTCAAATGAAGTTGCTCGACGTCGCGCCCATAATGCAAGTCTACAAATCCCTCTTCGACTAACCTCAACAGGATCCAATTTATTTTGTTGCGGATCAGCGAATCCTCCCTCAATGTATAGACAAAACTTAATTTAATCAAATTTTCTTTCGATACATGAATGCGTGAGCTTTCGAGCACGTGGAATCCCAAGTAATCTTCGGGATATATGCAGACCACTTGTTCACCATTCATAAGACGATTGACGCACTCTTGAAAATCACTTTTCGATAAGATCCAATTTCATAAATCGGAAGATTAGACTCAATTAAATATTGTACGGTGTCGATATACTCAAACAACTTTGTAAAATTAAGCTGAATATGAAAACGGCGAACATCAAGAGAGTTCAAATTATTTTGACGGATAAATATTGAGATTCTTGCAAATAAGAATGGCTTATTAGCATTCGTAAATATTCCAAAGCAACGGTGGAAATCGATTGGTTTAGAGTGTATTTTAAAATAATAATCGATAGGCAGCTGCTTGCTATTACAAATGCCGAAACTTCAAACGTAAAAACATTAATGAACTTATCAAGAAACTTTACTGTATATTTCAACGACCCAAATTTGAAACTGCTTACAACAATGTCGTATGCTTGAATTTTTGCCATAATCTCTCAAGTAATAAGTGCATAATGTTAAGAGTAAGGTGCCAGACAGTACATCTTTAACCCGTCCTTGAGGTTCATTGTGTTGGTCTATCCAACCGTAAGAATCAGATTGTTTTGCGGTGATGGTTGCATTTATATGATTACAGCACCGATGCAATTGTCGTATCCAACCTTAGAGTTGACGTAACGAAACGCTTTTGATTCATTGTATATGACAGCTTTGAGATTGTAAACATTTAAGCTATCTGCTTTGTCAAAGTACAAGACTGCTGCACAGTGAGGATTCTATTTAAATAGTTAATACCGCGTATTAATAATACGTAACATCAGTACAGGAGTATTTTCATTAAATAAATTGATAATTTTTACATACCATCAGCATAGAGATATTCATCCGCTTGTTTGAAATGATGTACTAGCAGCGTTGAATATTTATTTATTAAGTTGTTTCGAACTTTCGTCCAGAATCACGGAAATGAACTTGTATGAAAGTTGTAAGTATATGGCAGCAATTCATTATTCGACTGACAGCATATATAAACAGCAGATAAAATATTAAAATCCCAAATAATATTTAAAAATTCACTGGCCATTTTGCAACTATTCTCTGAATATTTATTAATAGTCAGAAAGTGCGCTTCGTGATTACACCAGATAGAATTTCTCATGTCTTTTAGTATTATGGAGAAAGTCGTATGAGTCGATTACGATAGCAGTTGCTACAGGATAGTTTTTTCGACTGAAAACAGTTTCATTCAAAACATAAACTTTTTGAAAATGCTTATGTTTTAGGATTGTTTTTGGTGCCAAACACATTCGCGAGAACAATTGAAGAAAATAGTGATCTTAAAATATCGGTATTGTCGTTACGTAGATTACTGAACATTATATTAGTTCCATGTGTTTCTTTAAAACAATGTCCAATAATATTTCCCTTTAAATAAAAACTAATTTCTTAATCAAGCTGTCTACATATCAATGTATAAAATTACAAGTACTTACAGCCACTGTCGATATTATGATGTTTTTAATTGATGCAATAAACATACTTTCAATTATACTTTCTGCATATTTTAGAATAAATATTTGTAATGAACAAATAAAAACAATATTCTTAAATTTCATTTCTAGAATAATTTTTTACGTATGTTGTTTCTTTTATTTAAATTTAGTTTATACAGCTTAATTGGACTAAAACGCTTCGGTGACTAATAAAATCTTTCAGAATGTAAAACGTTTTCTACTTTTAGAGACGTATTGTATATATTGTGTCACAATATATTTTAACTTAAAATCGTATGCTTAATTGATTTTCTAGAAATATGTAAGGCCTATCGATTTATAAATTGTAAAATAGGTGGTTTCATTTTACAGTCATGATGCAAGTTAAGAAAAATAATTTATTTTTCAGATTAGCTAATTTATCCTTAACGCTTTTACAGTTCGGAGACCCTGGGTCATTGCATATATAAGGTATATATTAAACCTTTTAGTGATTATAAGGATCTGAATCACAGATAATAACAAAATTTTGGGATCGCTAATTATGAATCCCAGGTCAGATGTTAAAAATTAATTTGTTTAAACAATTTATTTTAACAAAGTATTCAACTTAAGAAACTGAGATGCTCTCCTTATAAATTACATATAGATTTTATGTTTTTTGAGGATTCTGAAATCGAATCTGAGGTCAGAATAGCAAAACTAATTTGTTTTAAAAATTAAGCAATTAATTATTTAACCAAAAACGTTTATGCGAATTAATTTTAAAATCGAAAATATTTGTCCTCAATGGTATATCTGTATCCACCACCTTACCATCTCATATTACAATATACTAGCTACTTTAGCCAATATTTTCAACAGATCAATCAAAAACTCATTCTTTCAAACGTCTTTGAAACAAATCGTAATCCCACCAATCTCAAAAATAAATTGTCCCTCTAATGTCTCAGACCTTCAACCACTAGCGAGACTGTCCGAGTGCTCTAAAACATTTGAACGGATCATATCTAAGCAGCTCATTAAGGGGGCCAGCCTGAGATAAATGATGTAAACAATAATTATCCATTATATGTACTGCAAAAAAAAAATTTGACGTAATCTAATTTGATGCAAGTTTTTATATCTTAATATGTATGTTACATATGATTTTTTCATGACTTTGACAATTCTGAGCAGTTTTTATAGACCCCTAAAAATTTGCTAATCGGCATTATTGAATTTAAGCCTTTCTAACCACTGACGATAGGTCTTTGAATCAGGTGGAACATATTTCATGTCCAACGAGGCTTTATAATATTCTTCAGAAATGTATGTGTTATGTTTGCGAGGCGGGTGATTCTATATAATTATTACGTTCATAATACTTATTGCACATCTTGGTATCGTGAACAATATATCTATTGATCATAAGTCACATACATTAACTATATATATATATATATATATATATATAGTTAATGTATGTGACTTATGATCAATAGATATATTGTTCACGATACCAAGATGTGCAATAAGTATTATGAACGTAATAATATAATATATATATATATATATATATAATTAACATGCTACATTTAATCTAGTTCCATAAAGTATTTCTTGACCGCCATCTTAAACGCTTTTACTGATGGTAATGTACTTATTTCAAAAGGTAGCGAATTTTACTAATGAGGTTGTACTATTAACCTTTTTGCGATAATGTCCATTTGCGGCGTCCACGTGACTTTAGAGTCAAGAATAACATCGAGGGTCGTAAGGTTTTACGAAAAAATGACGAAACCGCAGTTTCCCAGAAGAGAGTGAGAGAGTGGAAGAAAGAGAAACGACAGTATGAACCGTAATTCAAGATATCCAAGATATTAAGCAAGCCTATAGACCGACTATGTATTTGTGACGATATGAAAAGGTTTGTATTAAAATTATGTTGAAAAGCTTTTATGCTAATTAAAACAAATATGAACATAGTCGAGAAAGAAATGATGATAAAATAAGCGCCTATAGGAATGCCACTGAATGCGCGTTGGTATATTATCAGTCCAGGTTCAATGTCGATTCAGTTCAATCGTAGAATCCGACTCGAAGGACCATTATATTTAGCTCTCAGGTAGCCAGGCGTCAGGAAAAGAGTTTATTGTTCATAATAAACACACTGAGTAGGGTAAATGATAATTGTATATTAACTAAGTAACTAAAGAGTAGAAAAATACGTGTACGATGCTTGGTGACTGGATGCATCCTACTGCTGAGCGTCGTAACATTGACCTAAAAAAATTATTTAAGTTTTAGATTATTGAAGAAAAATCAGTATCACCATATGCATTTTTCTTTTGCATAGACATCGGTGTATCAATGTGGCTTTACCTTGGATTATCAATCCGCCTTAGATTGTTTTATCAATGCGTCATTGCATTGTTTTATCAATGGGGTCTTACATTGTTTTATAAATGCGGCTTTGTTATTTTGAATTTTATTTCAAGCACACACATTTTTTACCAATCTATGTATTCTGTTTCAGCAACCTCGAAGACGTCGAAATTTATTAAAATCTGGGATTCCGAAAATTTGAATCTTATAAAGCTTTATCTATAGAGCTTTCTATTTTTAAAAAGTATCCTAATTGAAATTCAATTAATAAACTATTTATATTCACTTTAATCTCTAACATAATAAAAGATTTAAAAATGCTTAAATTTTATTGTAGTATTTAACAGAAGCAAGATATACATACTAAACTCGCGACGATCAAAATGTAATGCATCTTCTCCAAGACGACGCATCGCCCGCCAACCGCGATTCTCCTTACCGCCTCTAAACTTCTTACGCGAGAATATCGCTGCGCATAGAAATAATCGACGGAAAAGCAGAATTAAACCCCGCCAAAGCAGCACACATACACAGCACTGAGCGCGCGTCTCGAAAGTTAGCTGCGCTCTCACTGCAACAAAGCTTAATTGAGCATGCGCGCGCGCACACACGAGCGTTTCTTTAGCGCGACGCGTTACACCTCGCCAACTCTCCGGCGAAGAGTTCGAATTACAATTAATTTATAATATATAACGCAAAGTTGCACGCCACGGGAGGTATATTTACAGTCTGGCAGGATTAACTTTGGCTGCGTAACTATCGCTAAATAAGTGATTATTCTGCGCGCAGAGTGGATGCGCTTGTTGTAGGCTGTGTAGAAGATTCGCTTTGAGGCTTCATTTTGTAAAGGAGAGAGAGAGAGAGAGAGAGAGAGAGAGAGAGAGAGAGAGAGAGAGAGAGAGAGAGAGAGAGAGAGAGAGAGAGAGAGAGATGGAGAGAAAGATTGAATGGAGATTAATTTTATTCTTAGTAGGTCGTTAAATGGGAAGTGCGAAAAGAAAATAATATTAATATTTGATATTTTTTAAACAATTTTAATAAGTCATTTCATTAATGTTTAGTGTATTAATCAATCTTCACAAGGATATTCATAACTGTGCAGACATATGATTAGTCCTTAAAATCATAATATATCAATACAAATAATTGAGAAAAATTTTAATTTACTTACATCGTTTTTAATTCAATAATTGTGCCGGTAAAATTATGTAAAAAACGTTAATTTTTTTAAATATGGACAACGTAAGATCTTACTTTGATTTATGTTCTTATTAATAGCTATATTACTAGACACAGAAGTTTTAAAGTAATGCTTTACTAAAATTAAAAAAAATAGTGTTTTATTCTTTAAGGTAGTTATCACCTAAAATCAAAAGTCTCGAGAAACTTATGAAATTTGGTGCAAAATCAATTTTTATCTGAAAGAATATCCCTGCAAAATTTCAGATCACTGTACCATATAGATTGTGAGTTATACTCATCCAAAGTTAACGCGTTTCGGGTCTTATTTCAATAGAATATGTCGATTTCAACGAAAAATCCATGAATATGAGGTTATTTCAGCTCTGGCGATTGAGCAAGCTCGAGTCCATACAATAATGAAATAATATTAATCCTAACATCGTAAGTCTCACTTGAGATCATAAATACGTGAGTTAAAAGTTGTTATTTCCTTTGTAATTTATATATTTTTCGTTTAAATTGCATTAAAACAACATGATAATAATTCTTTTGTGCTATTCTTATTTTACATATAAGGAAATTCGTGTTTATTGAGATTTTTATCTTTCAGCTTGGTTTTGACTCACATCGTTGGGGGATAACTACCTTAAAAAAAATAGTTTATTTCTGCAACTCAAAAACTAATTCAAATTTTTACATGATTTCAATAATTTCACTAAATTTTAATGTTGGAAATAAATTCACGTTTTATACTAAATAACTGTATTTTCTACTGTATTTGAATCATCAGTTCTATCCACTAACCATATTCGAATATTTTCTATAGCTTCTTATGCTACTAAATAAAAAGAATTTACTAAAATTATGAATATTAATAGTCATCATAGCACTACTTTAGAAACTGTAGTCAAATCCGATGAAGTTTGAGTTTTGTGAAACAGTTTCAAGATATACAAAATTTATTTTAAGAATATAATATTTTAAATTTTATTTTTACTTTCAAACAAACGTAAATTATAATTTTGTACCTTCTGCTGCTTAATCTCTACCTAAATGATTTAAAAATCCTTATTAAAATTTGAATTATTAATAATACGTAATAATTAGAAAAATTCTACAACTTAGTTAAAAATTCATAGAGCTTCACCTTAACTTATTAGAGTGGTGGTAAATCTAGTTTATATGAAAAGTTTGAACACTCGCTGATGCCCTTTACCGTTTTATTATTCCAAAAAGCAACTTTATTATTAATTTTTCTCCATTCTAAAAGCTATAAATTAAAAGGTAATCTAAATTTAAAAGTGATTTTTTTGAAGTTGCTTGGAAGTTTGTCGAGTATAAAAGATAATTCTAACTAAAAATCAAATTATATTGCTCAATTCATGGTACAGCACATTTTTAACCTTTCTTCTTGTGTAATTATACGTTAAATGAGTTTATACAGTACCGTCCACTAATTTGGGATCGCTTTTAAAATGCTCTTGGAATTTCACTAGAAAAAAGATGTGAGAATCTTTTGCATACGGAAAATTATAGCTCATTATATTCATTTTGAAATGCTTTTATTAAAATTATACTTTGTTAATAAAAAATGAACAAAATTAGTATTAAAATTTTCTTGTTATTGCACAAGAAAATTTTCTGAAAATAGTTTTGGAAAATACGCAAGAGGAGTATTAATGTTCATTTTCAACATTTTAACATGCTATTTTTAAAATAATTTACATAAACTGAAATTTCAAAAGTCACTTATATTCTTTATTCTTTTACTTTCCAACCTGTATACCCTTTCGGGTTTTTACAGGATACCTCCACCCCTATGTGTGGAGGTATTTGATCCTAACACCCCACCTTCCCCACACCGATCCCGAATTCGCCCAAGTTACCGACATGGCAGATTTCTACCTATGCTCATAACCTGTGACGGAGGAAAAACCCGTAGGAAAAGCCTCCGCCAGGATCAGTGCGCAGTCTGCGTTCCTTTCCGGTAGGAAACAAAGAGAAAAAAAATCCTCGATCTGCTACCACCGGGAATCGAACCCAGGCCGCTCAGGCGAGCATATCTCCGCTAGCTAAGGCGTGCGCCTTAACCAACTGAGCTACGCAGGCCCCTTCAAAAGTCACTTATATTTAAATGCTATTATTATTTCACAAGACGAAATTCTGAAAATATATTACATATAGAAAATAAAAGCTTAAGTATTATGTTAGTTTTGGTAGGCTTTTCTTGAAATAATGTATTACCCAATAAAATTACTAAAAGAGACTAATAAAAAAATTATTTTATTTACTCTCTCCATTTACTTTTCATTGAACACATTTCTCCTCAAATTTATAATCACTTCTGCAGTACATATAACTCCAACGTTTCGAACGACAGTGTAACAGCATTTGCAATCCCGTAACCATTACAGCGGCAATTTTACGTAATGAACTCGCAGACCTCAAAACAGCTAATAGAATGACCAACTCCCATCGAACGCAATCAAACAAGCCCGAAAAACACCTCTCTCCCATTAAACTCGTCGGCAAAATGAACCGCTGCTCTTTCAAAAACGTCGATTCACTCGTGTTAATAAATTAGATTTGCGCAGTTATAAATGCAATGCACTCGGACACGGAGGTTTATTGCATCCAATCGCGGACGCGAAAAATCCTTGCGCGTAACAACGCGAGCGTTAAATTTGTTGCAACCCTGTATCCCAATTAATGTTGCATTGGCTGTACAGACCACCCCAAAAGTTAATTTCTTCACTTAAAAATTATCAATGAATAATTTTATTTGTAATGCTTTTTTGCAATTTTTGCTATGTTTTTCCAAAGGGATTCCATGTAATACAAATTTTGTTTTAATATCTCCTTTTTCTTTAAGTAAAATATATATAATTTTAATTGTAATATATTAATTCTATATGGTTCTATAAAAAATAGATTAAAAAATAAAAATAATTTGAAGTTAATTCGAGTGTTTTATATAATAAAACCTTTTTTGCATAGTTTAAATTCAATAAATAAAATATTCATTAAAACAGAATCAATGAAGATAAATTTGTAGTCAATATTTTTTCACTTGTTATTTGGAACACGAAAGTTCATCGCCTCATATACACAAAAGTGCCATACAATCCTATCTTGTGCTGATTCCATCCAACTTGTGCCCTTCCACCCAATTTCTTGAAAGTCTAACTTTACATTGTCTTCCCACCTATATCTAGGTCGGCCAAAAGGTCATCTGACATGGGTTCCTTCCTTTAGAATGTATGCAGCAGTTTTATTATCTTCTATCTTATAGACAATTTATAGAAAAAATACCATACCACTGATATAAATATCTTTAAAAATATATTCTGGGGCCTGCGGCGGCTCAGTCGGTAGAGTGTCGGATTCCCACGCCGGTGACCCGGGTTCGAATCCTAGTCTCTGCCGATTGATACAAGCACCTCTGTAAAAATTACATGTGCTTTGTTTACAAACACGTCGCAGATCCCCGTCGTCGATTAGCACCACATGGAAGCACAAACATGGCGACGTTAAATAATAATAATAATAAAATAAAAAAAAAAATATATTCTTTTAAATCGGGTTCAATAATATTTAAAATAAAAAGTCATTATCTATAAGAACAATAACAAACTGGAACTTTATTAAATTTGAAAGAGAACAATAGTTAATTCGCAAACGCATCTAGTTTGAGCAGCTGTTCATTCATACACACATTTGGTACAATAAGATGTTACCCGCGACCTCTAATGTTGATTTGCAACCTTCAATCGAAGCCTCTTGTCAACCGGGTTCATTCTCTTCCTCCTTCCAATGATAACCCCAGGATACGTTGACAAATATTGAACCTTTCGAAGCATCAAGTTACCAAAAAACATCTCCAACTGCGAACTCTTGTCACCATTTCAGGAAGCAGAAGGATGGCCCGTCTTTTGAAAATTAACTCTTCCCTCTTCATTATTCCAATAAACTTTTCTTTTGTCATAATATCAAGTGAGTCGCACCTTATCTTCATTTCAAAATAATAACTTCAGGATATTTGGTCGAACAACCTCTACCTTAATCCACGATTATTCTCAACTTGTATTCTGGTCAAGGCTCCAAAATGTTACAATGTTACAATTGCTACAAATCGAGAAGAAATAGCAAATATAGGTTTACAAGCTAAATAGAATACACATTCACAAACACTCACTCACATGCAAATACACATGCATATACACACGCGCATATACACCCACACCCACACCCACACATACACTCCCATACATGCATGCACGCACGGACGGACACACTAGATTCCGACGCGTTATCCCCCACTTTTCCTTGCTTATTAAAAATTAGGAGTTCGAACGAGATTCAGGTATGGAAATCCTTTGTTTTACGTAAGAATCATAACCTGAAAATAAAAAAACGCGGACCGCAAAATATCAGACAGGATTCAGGCAGGGAATCCGTCAGTCCCACTCAATACGAGGAAAAGACAGGGAGACCGGGTCTGAATCAGGGCTGACTTCTGTTGGTCTGAAAATCGGATCGGGCTCGGGGCTAATCGCGGCGACGCTCTCTGAAATTCCTGCACAGGATACACACGCATGTGCACTCATAAACACACATACACGCACGCACATATACACATACAAGCACACATACACGCACGTACGAATGCACGCACACACGAACACACTCACGCACATGCACGTACACACGCAAACGCACACGTACACGTACACTCACCCACACACACAAACACCCACACACGCACACACACACACACACGTGCGCGCACACACACACACACACACACACGCACACACATTTATACTAAGAGACATTTTTGGAGGTACGGCATACTTATAGGATTAAATAGCTCAAAAATTAGATTTCTCCCTTAAATAAAAAAATGTATTAAAATAATGTTTTTGGTTTCGAGACTTAGAAATAAAAAAGTTTCCTCGCATCACTAATTAATAGATGACTTAATCACCAAAAAGCTAACTTTGGAAGTGTAATGTATACAACCCGTACATTCTCAAACCGACCATAAACCAGCTGCAAATAAACGCGCTTTCCTGCAATTGTCTATTTCCCCCCGCTACACCTGCCAAAGAAACCAATGCTCGAATTAAATGAAATAAAAAAAAAGATCCAGCCGCCAATACCGCCGTACTCTCAATTTGTCCACGGGCAGATTTGCAAGCCGTGTATATAGCTACGCCGGCCGGTTAATCACGCGCGGGGCGGGCATCGACAGTTACGCCAGGTAATCACACTCGATCAGTCAAGTCAAATCGAGAACGTAGAGGAGCCAGCTTCTTTTTTTGCTCGCTGCTCGGGATGGTGCATGGGATATAGGTACGCATGCTCGATCGCCGGGTCAATTAAAAAGAGCGCAAAAAACGCGATTGTAGGTACCACGGTGCGCGACGCACAAATCAAAGATGCGCTGATAGTTAATTCGTGACACGCTCGTGTACGTCTCTTTTCTATGTGTGTAGGTGTATGTGTTTCAATCCGTCGCGCGTCGTCGAATTTGGCGCGCGGGAATGACACGTGGTGGAATGTATGTACGTGTGATTGAGCTTTCACGGTGCAATAAAATGCGCGGTGATATGCCTTTTTCTTTTTATCTTTAACGTGTTTTGATGACGAAAATAAATTTGTGGAAAACTATCAAATTAAGTAAGCTTGGTGAATGATTGTTTGAGTCTTTTCTAAAGTTACCCGCCATTTTGCGATATTGAATCAAGATATTATAATCTTTATAAAATTATTATTATTAAAATACGATGTAAAATTATTAAAATACGTATTCCAATATTTCAAATCATCAGAAAAGTGTTTTGATGACGAAAATAAATTTGTGGAAAACTATCAAATTAATTAAGCTTGGTGCATGATTGTTTGAGTCTTTTCTAAAGTTACCCGCCATTTTGCGATATTGAACCAAGATATTATAATCTTTATAAAATTATCATTATTAAAATACGTATTCCAATATTTCAAATCATCAGAAAAGTATTTCATCAAATACTCAATAAATGACCAAGAAAACTCGCTGGTTTCTACCTACACAAGAGTATAATCGTCAATAAATGGTGAATAAAATTTAATTTCTTTCTACGAGAGTTGTTATGGTCTAAATGTAAAGTTCGAGTGCTTAATAATTTTTTGAACATGTTTATACATATATTTATAACATGATTAAATATGTACAATTATAAGAATAAAAACCTGATGTTCGTCTATATTGATTTGGATCGATTAAACCGAGAGTCCTACTGCACACTAATATTTAAATAAGCTACCATTCATAACAGTATACAATCATATATGCTCATATTTGTTTATGTATGGTAGTTTATTTGCACCTTAATATGCACATGATATGCTTATCTATATGAGAAATAACGAGGGCCCAAAGTAACCATTTTCCGATTAGCGGGCAAACAAATATCTCTAAATAGATACCTTTTAAACATGTCCTAAACTCTGTAATACCTGATATTGCAATCTAAACGACTTGTGTTTGCCGTGTCGCAAAACGGCTATATTTGGTCCCGTTTCACATGCGTAAAAGACGTACGCAAAATCTGTACATGTGTAAAAAAAATATGGTGTATACCACGATGAAAAGGCCTTTTCCCCATGTGTGTTAGCAATACTCGTCTTCGGATCGCGATACGTACTCGTATTCAGCTTATGCTCACTCGCGTTCGACTCGTACTATGATATTAAATAAAGAAGTTAAACGAAGTCGATACTACCGTAGATATTACTACGTATCGTCAGCTTTTCAGTGCATAGTTTATTATATCGTTATATGTTTTGATCTAAGATCACCCTTAAAATTTGTTAATATTTTTAAGGGTAAAAAGCAATAATTGTTACAAAAGATTTATACATTGTGGAATTATTTGTGAAAAGAATAAAAATAATGTATGTTTAAATGCAATAACTTATGAGTTTTCTGCGTTATTTATAACTACAAGAATGCGCGTAGATCTAAGACAAACAAAGACTTTTTTATTTGTCCAAAAAGGCCTAAGTCTTAATGAAATTAATAAAATATATTACTCTTAATATGTAACTATACTTTCTGTTTTTTGTTAATAACCCCTTCTGTTATTTTTAATACACACCCTGTCTTTTCATTAGTGATTAAAGAATGAAAAATGGAGGAAAGCTATATTTAGGTATACGTGAAACCCAATATACTCTACTAGCTCTTTTCTTTAAATTTCTGTAGAATTGCCTTATATGCATATTTTGAACCAAAAATATTATTATTTTAGTTTTCATGCTATATTTTGATATCCAACCTATTCTAATAGAAGTTTCTCATTACTTGCAACTGTCATAAATGCTCAAATCTTAGGTGGATTATATTGGGTACACTCACCTTAGACTATGACTCCTTAATTCATGACATATATTTTATTTAAAGAAAAATATACAAAACAAATTTTCATCGTCACGAATCATTATCTTGAAAAAAACAATGGTAAAATGCTTCAAGCTAAAAACTGCCCACTCTGTCCATTATTCGCATGTCAAATACAACTAAGTCTCTCGCTCCAATCTGCGTCACGCGCGTTACACAATGCAGCGCAGTGATTTACGCAAATTCTGCGAGTTCTCTACTCTTTCCCTCTCCCTTTCTCTTACTCTTTTTCTCTCTCTCTTTCTACCCTCTCTATATCTTTCTACTCGTCGTCTTCCTCTCCTATATATATATATGGAGGGGGATCCACGCGGCTTACCTTTGCGCTCTCTCTCTCTCTCTCTCACGGCGCATAACTCGATTCCACTCGGTGAATTCGCAATTTATGCGCTCGCAGAAAGGTTACTAATTGAGTTTATATCGATTATGAAAGTATAATTAGCGTCTGCGATGGATCTCGAGTGCAGTGTCCGTGCTTCTTTATTTTTATTCGAGAGCAGAAGTGCGCGGTGTACTTTATTCATGATAGGATCGTCGATTAAGTGAGGCATTTTTATTGAATTATTTACGTGTTTTAGCAATATAATTTCTGCGTCATTGTTTTTTCTTTGTTGTATAATTATTTTTTGTATTTGGTTAAAGATCTAGTTTTTACATTTAAATAATTTGTAATCCGAAGAATATAATTTTTGATAATGGCATAAGTTAAAAAGCACATGAGTATCTTGACACATGCACCAATAATTAGATTAACGCTTAAAATTAAGTTTATAAACAAAAAGTTAAATCGTTTTTGATAATATAATGTAATGCCAAGACATTCACGATATTGTGATAAATGAAACGAGTTATTGTTCAGTATCACGTATGCGCCTTTTTAACTAAAGCGATCATCTTCCTTTATAGAACTTTTTAAGATAATTTAGCCAAAAGGCTTGTGTATATTTAAATTATTTGTAGACCTTTTCTCAAAAGTGCTAATAGACGGCCAACTACTACCCCTTCATTTCTACGAGGGATGAACTATTTTAAAAACATCGAACCACATTAAACCATACATATTTCCCGATCGAAAAAGGACCTCGGGAATAAAGGAATACTCTGGCAGATTTATTACACTTCTACTTTTTATATATTTCTCTTTCAATGTTCAAAAATAGAAGCATTCACCTATCCGCCATAAAATCTATCAACGATTTCCCACGCGTTCGAATCGAGAACTTCCAACGACAACCGGCGCACAACCCCTTTAAACTACAAAAGAAAAACGAAGAAACAAAAATCGAACGCTAACTAACTAAAAGTTGTAAAAGTGGTTCGAGCAATATCGACGGTGGCGATCGTATAATCATCCTAATGAAGGCGGCGCGCGAGCGATCCACCCCGGGCACTTTGCCCTCTCCTAATCGATGCCTGATGGACCGGCATTATTGCGGCCCGCTTATACCACGCGGCGGCGCATCGGGCGTCGACTTTCGCGCGCGGATTACATGCCCACCGAGCACGCCACAAAGCTGCGCGCGGGTGTATGGCTGCGTCTACAATTGTGTGCACTTTTATCCTCGTAGAGTGTCCCATCTAGAGTTATTGTATTTTCTTGGCTTGGCTGTTCGTTGATTGTTTTGAATATTTTAAAATCTAACCTCTAATATATTTATACACTGCCTCTCATAACTATAGAAACACCACAAATTTTCACGTTTAAATGTGTATATTATACCTTTTTTTAAAGAACCTGTAACTTTGGAAGCAAAAATCCGAGGATAATTTTGCAAAAAGCCAATGAATGGAAAATATATTCTCTTTAAAACATTACTAGAATATTTCTTTCGCATCAACATTAAAGAAGTTATCGTTGTTTCATAATTATAGAATCACTTTAAATTTTTAGACCCATTTAAATCAATGTAAATTTTTTATCTAGTATTCAAGATTTGTTTAAACCGTCCGTGAATTTTTCATAAGTTAATGTAGACACAATATTTTGATAACGTCTTAAAGAGAATAAAATTGCCTTATATTTGCTATTTTTAAAATTATCCTTGGTTTTTTGCTTCGAAAGTTACAGGTTTTTTAAGAAAAGGTATAATACACAGATTTAAATGTAAAAATTTTTTGTGTTTCTATAGTTATGAGACACACTGTAGTCTAGTACACATTATTTACATAACAGAACCATTTAAAATTATATTCCAAAACAATCTGATACGAGAACATAGCTCTATTTATACCTCAAGGAAGAAAAAAAGCAGTTAAAATGGATGTCAGATTTTTGGATTTTTTATAAATAAGTTGTTACTGTTTATTATTCATCTATTTAATTATAAAAAGAAGATAAAGAAATAGAATCCGGAGATAGTTGACTAAACCTCATTTACGAGAGCCAGTACGTCAAGAATATGGTGCTTATGCAAGAATTTTTACTTTTCTAAAAATATATGATGAAGAAGAATTCAGAAAATTCGTTGGTATGTCATACATTATATTTAAATAATCCAAAAATCTGACGTCCATTTTAACTGCTTTTTTTTCTTCCTTGAGGTATAGTTATAGAGCTATGTTCTCGTATCAAATTGTTTTGGAATATAATTTTAAATGGTTCTGTTATGTAAATAATGTGTACTAGACTATAAGTATATTAGAGGTTAGATTTTAAAATATTCAAAACAATCAACGAACAGCCAAGCCAAGAAAATACAATAACTCTAGATGGGACACTCTACGAGGATAGGTGATTTATCCCTAGATCATCATATGCACTGCGCACCGTGTTGCGCACCTAAGCGCTCGGCAAAAGTGCAACCAATTGTAGACGAAGCCCATAGGTGTGTAATGTGGTTTTCTGCCGCGGAGAGCAGTGCCGGTGCAGGTGTTTTAAGTGATGTGAGCGAATGGTTTGCGATTGTGTGGATGAATTGGAAGGGCTCTAGGGGAAGATTGTGCGTGGAAGAAATATGGCTATATATGGTAGGACGGAATGTTAAGACTACAGGTACTTGTTACTCTAGTAGCTTGTTTTGTGTAAAATATATCATACGTATGTTTTTAATTTTTTAATATAACAGGCCCGCGATTGCGCCGTGTGGAGAAACGGAACACTGTAGTTTTGATCTCGTGTATTCGCATTACTCGTCTCCGCACTCTGTCAAAAAAGATCCACTTTTCGCCCTTGGTACAGAATGTACTATTGTGTTGACTTACCCAGCGACGACCCTATGAAAGTCCTAATTACACGGCGGTCCTCGTTCAGCAATTCTAGCCTAGTTCGATTACGAACATTATTATTGCTAATTGTTACTATTAAGACTAATTTATAAGTTGTTTTTATCCGTAATACGCATACGAGTTTCGAAAATAAATTGAATTCAATTTCGTATGCAAAATAAAGATTCAAGCAACCGTCGCGCGTCGTCAAATTTGGCGCGCCGGAATGACACGTGGTGGAATGTATGTACGTGTGATTGAGGAAAATAAAGATTCAAGCAACAACTAAATAAATATTTAAATTTTAACAGTCTCTTACAAAAAACTAAATAAACATAATGAATTATAAGTTTATGCATGCTACAATAAACAATACTGGTGTTATTGCTTAAATTGCTGGATGATGCTTAGATAAATTTTTGCCCAAATGTTTTACTTGCTCTCACAGGAAAACATTTTTAGCCCAGCTTAATGTATTACTAAAAAGTCTTTTAAGTACATTTATTCACAACACTTTTTAGAATTTTAGAATAACCTATAATGAACTCCAAATATATTTGCTCTAGTTTCTATAAGTATCGATAACTAAAATTCTCATTTTTAAAATAAATGTATATATTCCGGCACAAATCAGTATTCACTAGAGGAGAAATTAATAATTCAATCAGAGTTTAAACTTTCAAAATTATATTTATTCGTTGCCTATCCTGTGACGCGTTTACGTTAAAAGCCGATGTTTTCCCTGCTAGTCAAACGTCTGAACTTATCGAGAGTCAAAGCTGCTCGATTTCATTCGGTTCTCTGTCTTTCATAATGCTGTACTTAGCTATTGCTTTTCAGCAGTCTAACATTACATATTTATTTATTATCAATTTAACATCATTATATTCGTCGCCAATATTATTTCACAAGAATTAACATTACTTCTGTTGGTAACAGTATACTTATACAATTCCTTAAGTAGAAAAGCCCCTCTCATATTTAAGGGCGCATTTATAGTGAGACGCGGCTTGACTCTCGGCGATATATATAGATATACTTTTACATAGAAGACATGACAAGACGCATCTAGATACAACCTTGTTCTTTCACCATAAACGGACCCTAAGACAGGCTACAGTTTGAAATGAAAGGTACTGGAATTAAAACTCATGCATGTCGTAGAATAGAATACATTTTTATTGAATACTAACATTATATTATTTCATGCAAGGATTAAAATTTTTTAAATTTTGAAATTTTATACATATCTACTTTTGCAAACCCTTCACAAAGTCGATACATAATTCAACAATATAAAGCAATAATAGAAATGCAAAATCCTCCATACAAAATTATTAGAAGTACCGCTTTTATCATGTCATATTTTTCGCCAACTACATTACTGCTAACATGAAAATCCGTTTTTGTGAGTTTCTCCAGTCAGGTTGACTACTTTTCGGAATACCAGATTCAAAGATTCTCTGTAAGATATTATTGAACTATTCGACATACGGAGATGCTTTTTTAAAGAGAAATGCCGTATTATCGGTGAATAAGGAAAGTTTTGCTAATTTTATTATCTGCATGGCATTAGAAAATAATAATGGTGCAAGACAGGCGAATTTTTTTGTCTTTATTACTTCAACGATACAGTCAGTATGGTTGTTTACGATTTTACCTTTTGAAATAAGCGTTTGAACAGCTTCTTTCTCATGATTTCGCAGCATTAATTGTAAAGTTGAAGGTACTACTAAATTCAAGTTAAAGCCAGCTATTTCCTCAATAGTGTCAAAAACTACTTCGTTATTCAATACTTTAACTTCAATAAGTTTTGTAAATAGTTCAGCAGAATATTTCATAGATATTAAAGGAATATTTATTTTTTAAAATCCTTCACGAAGTAGATGCACAATTCAGCAATAAAATACACAATGGAAATGCCGAATCCTGCATACAAAATTACGAGAACCTCCATACTTACCATGTCTTCTCCTTCAATAATTGCATCATTGCTGACATCAAAACTCATTACATTCTGCGCGTCTCCCCAGACAGGGTTACCACTTTTCGAAATACCAGATTCAATGACTCAATGATCTGTAAGATAATATTGAACTTTTAGACATATGGAGATGCTTTTTCAAAAACAAATGCTACGTTATTGGTCAATAACGAAACTTTTGCCACTTTTATTATCTGCGAGCCATCAGTATTCTTAATATATCTAATCATAGAATCTTTATTACTTCTATACCTTAATAATCGGTTTAACTATTACCAGTTTAGTCGATTGAAATATTTTTCTCAAAGTAAACTTCATACATGGGTGTTACATACTAATTGTAGTAGCAACCATACCAAAAATTAACCAAATTTTCCACCTCAAAAACTTTATTCTGCTATAGCGTGAGAATAGCTTCTATTTCGCCATTTTTGGTCTTCGTATATAAATTTTTGACTGATTATTTACTATCAGACCAGCTTGTTAAACATAAAATAAGATTCTAACTCAATTGCACGTGTTTCAAAATGCAAATTTCGCTATGAGATATCGAACTATTCCCTCAAAGAACGACCTAAGTCAGATTTGGCTGTTTTGAGAATAAGCGATTTAAAGATACAGCGCTCTACTGTAGAATATAACAGTGGAAATTTGTTGTATTTATTTCAAAGGTATACTATTCAGTTATGATTTAAGACTATAAATCATTAGTACAAATGCTTAAACAATTTGTAAATATATTATTTATATCGAATGACTTAAGTCGTTTTTTGGCGAATTAGTAAAAAATCTTCTATAACTATTAAAATGCGAGAGGAAAGGTAGTATTAATAATAGTTTAAACATTTATTTTTATTTTTGGATATAATAGAAGTAAAAAAATAATTTTTACGTACGGTTATAATGTAAAAATATCGGATTCAAAGTTATATTAGTGGAAATTCAATTCTAGATGTTTAGAGTACCAACGGGTACATTTATTTCAAAATATAAATATATATTCGATTCAAAAGTAGTTTATTGAATAATTTGCAATAAGAAAATAGAAATCTGACAAATGAAAAGTAAAATGTGATTGCGAATTCAAAAAATCGTGTTATTTCCTTATATTGTCAGATTCCGTGTTTGAGCCACTGTTTGCTACATAAAAGGTACGCTTTCAAAATTTTATTCCTAGGGTGTTAATATATACTATAGCTCAAGACAAAACTTTTAGCACTTGTTTTAGAACTTAATCTTTGTCAGAAAGCAAACCTTAGTTAGTAGTGTAAGGTTACAAAGTGGTCCAAAGTCACCCCGCTCTACTGTAACTTTGTGATTTGTCCTTTGTTTTATCTCTCACTGCCGATTTATAATAAGTAGTTTTAGATCGAGGCAAATTAAAAGCAATATTATGAAATGTATTAAATCGGACTTTATATAACAACTTAAATGTTGTACATTTTGTTAGAATATTAACATTAAATGACATAGATAATCAATTCTAATCAATTCTAAATAAAAAAATTTCTTAATCTTATGTTAATTTTAATAATTATTACGTATTAATTTCGAAATATATATATATATATATATATATATTCTTTTAGCTTACAAATTCTTGTCTACGATAATTAGCGGAAGAAGACAAAACAAGACAACTTTTAATCAGGGAGAGGAAATATAGATTATTCTCCTGTGTTCAAAATGTTATTGAGAAAGACAAAGTAAGAAAAGACGTCACTACTAACGTAGAAGAGTAAAAATTAGAGAATAAGATTTTCTAATTTTTGACGATGATGATATTTGGGTCTTCCGTAGCTCTCGAACATTATATTCATATAAGAATATCCTTTGAAACGTTTTTTTGGAGACTTAAACAATTCAGAATATATACTCCCTCTAAGTGGATTGAAGTTGTGCAAACAGGAAATAGCATTCGTATTACGTATACAATCGCAGAATGGCGATCTCGAAAAATTTTACGCCTCGCGAACCACCCTTTCGACGATTTGAATAATTATTATATGCGGTGTCGCCTTTCGCAAACACTCTCTCGTTATTGCTGCGAGCGCGCGACCCCTGGATTTATTATGCGAGCGGCAAATGCGACAAGGTGTCCAGAGGAGTAGATCCCCAAAGAGAACGAGAGAGGGATAAGAGCCCGTTGTTTTCGCAGAGCTCTCAAGACCATCTGAAATGTTTGCTCCTCGCTGCGCAGCATAAATCAAAGGTTGCCATTGGCGAGAGCTTTTACGGCTGAAGTATAAAATGTTTTTTAAATAAATTATC
This sequence comes from Gastracanthus pulcherrimus, assembly GCA_949152435.1. Classification (NCBI taxonomy): domain Eukaryota; kingdom Metazoa; phylum Arthropoda; class Insecta; order Hymenoptera; family Pteromalidae; genus Gastracanthus; species Gastracanthus pulcherrimus. The sequence continues at coordinate 20,025,510 of OX424572.1, read as the reverse complement.
TCAATTTCAAACATTCGCAGTTTTAATTTTTACTTTCTAGTTTGTACATTATTTACAATATAAGCATTATTGTTTAAAAACTAAAAAAAGTTTATTCAGTCATCTTCTAAATTACAGTTCCAAGCTTTGATGAGCGTAGCGTAGCGTACTCCGGCGTGTACGAGTTCACGACGATCCTCATGACCTCCTTCAGCGTGAAATCCCGCAGCTCGAACTTGTTCACGATCAGAACCTGCTTTACCAGTCCGAGAATCTTTCTGCTCATGAATCCCGTGCCGAAGCTCGCTAAATTCCTTTGATAGATGGACGTTACGTGCGGATACCTCACGTTCCATATGCTGTTCCACGTTCTTCCCAACTCGTCGTTCAGCTTGTTCTCCGGACCCGTGGACTCGTCATGCTTCTCGAACTTCTCGAACTCGCGAAATACGTCCCGCGAGATATCCACCCCTGCCTTCTTCATGTTCAGCACGTAGTTCTCGATGTCGTCCTCGTGAGCGTAGGCCGGCTGGACGAAGCTCTTGGCGAAGTGCACGACCGTGGTGAAATGCTTGAGCACGTCGTTCGTGCGCTGGAGCATCGACTCCAGGTGAGCCAGAATCGCATCTTTCTTGGCACTTAGCTTGACTTCCAGCTCACAGAGGGCAGCCTGAGTTCTGGGCAGGACTGGGGGACACTTGTTCTCAAGTAGGGAGTACGTCCACTCGTTGATCTCGTCGCGGAAGTGGACGATCGAGTTGACCACTTTCCAGATCTGACGCTGATCGCCCTTGATGGAGTTCGTCAGGACTGTTAGACGATTGGCCAGGTCAGCGTAGATGGACAGGTCGATCACCCAGTCCGCAGTGTTCAGAGCGTAGCAATCTATGTTCATCTGGTCCAATTTAGCTCTGATGGTGGGCAAGTTGGCGTAGAAATTCATCACCATCTCGAATTTCTTCTTCATCGTGAGCTGCTTCAACAGTTCATCGTTCTGATCGTGCTCCTCCAAGTGCTTAATCATTCTTTGAACCTCGATTATCACCTGGCCCATCTTTATGCCGTCCAAGCAGGTCTCCGCCAAGTGCAACGGACATTTGTAGAACACGAGTTTGGGCATGGTCGTGTCATTCTTGCAGGCATTGACAATCTCGTTCAGGTACTCCTCCATGTAGGGCGAGGCAGTGTCGATCATGAGGGACGCCATCTTCTTCCTCGGTATCTCGGTCCTCCAGAGTACGCCCTTGAAGGCCGTGTAGAGGTGCATGGCTTTGGGTATCTTGGGTAAAGTGATCATGTTCAGCAATTCCTCCTTGACACTCATATCTTCAAACACCATGCGGATCGAGATGGCTAAAAGCGGCTTGCTATCCACTGAAGTGCCGAATGGACCGTCGTACATACCGATCAGCAGGGAGTACCACACACAGGATCTTAAATCCCTTCTCAGTTGACTCTGGAGGTTGCCCGAGATCAATTCGATCCTGCGTTGTATTGTCTTCGGCGACATGGAGAGGCTGTCGACGACCGAAATGAAATTGACTCTGGTGTTACACAGGTACATTAGATCTGAAATGACGTCGATGAAAAGCTTCTTCAGAGTATCGCCGTCCTGCAGGGGTTTCAGGTTCTTGGCTAAGCGATAAATGATCTTAAGAGCCATCATATTTAGACTCTCCATGTCGCTTTTGATCTCTTTCGAGTTCTTGTTTACCGTAAAGAACTTCTTCTTCAGTGCCTGTATCGTCTTCGTGCGTAACGAAGAATTTGTCTTGTACTCCTCTTCCGTTCTCCAATGATAGTTGTAGTAGTGCTTTTTGATCTCGTCGTTCACGGATTGACAGGGAAACAATCGGTTGCACAGGAGACAAGCGAATCCATCCCTCATGTGAATCACGAAGTATCGTTCTTCAGTACTAATATTGCCATTGGATAGTTTTTGTCTTTTCGAGGTTGACGCCATTCTGCAAAAAGAAAAATTAATTCTCATTAACTATTAGCTATGGATGTGGTGAATATATAACATTACTATATTTTCTTCTATTATAATATACATTAATATTTAACTTTGCTTGTTGTATCCTTAATATAAATTCCTAATATAATTCTATATTTATATTGTTGGCATGCTTGTAAGAGGTTTATACGAATAATCGTTAATTAAAACTGACTCTAACGTCTACCTTTTGATAAATTTAAATGATTGTTTCTAACAGCAAATTGTAGACGAAATTGTTAAAATTTATATAAATATGTTCACAATGTTTCGGGTGTTTATTACATCATTTTTCATAGATCTAAGTTTACTATTAAATCATTTTTACTTTAACCTAAAGAAGGGCGTAAGAGACACCAGAAACGTCGTCAACATATTTATATAAATTTTAACAATATTTAATACAATTTAAATATAATTTTTAATACTATTTATATTTATATCTACAATAATTCAGGCGTTCAAGATACGAACATTTTTGGTCTTCACTTTGAAGTTCTAATACCTTATTTATATGTTAAAATAAACCTTTTTATACGTTTTCTGACAGAAAAGGTTATCTTATTCTATATAGAACTACAATATTTATAGTAGCCTGCACAAAATAGGGTAGGACTGGATAAGAATCCATAATTTTCTAGCAGGGTTCTACTTAAGGAAGATCCCTACCATTTTTTTTACCAAAATAATCGATCTTTTTATTTTGTTTTTCGATTCTCCAAATCATTCTTAACACAGACGTGCATCGCATTATTGATTTTCATCAAATTATTTATAAAAAAAATATTATTATAAAAATTATTATTATTATTATAATTTGAAAATGACATACTAAAGTACTGCAGCATTTTCTGCAGTTTATGTTTATCTTTATTCAAAACATTCCAGGTGCATTCCCTGGTAGAAAATTATCTAGTTTTATCGAGGCCCTCGATTATTTCCTTGGCAAACTAGATAGATCTACATAGTTCTAGATTAATTAGCTTTTGTCGAAACTTTTTTAAATTAATTGGACATATTCTTTATAGCATTATGACGAAGTTTGTGCATCACCATAGTATTATACGTTGATCTAGATCAAATATAAAAACCGCTGCCAATTCATTGGCAATTAGCGTCCTCCGACTTTAAAAATTTTTCCAATATGAAATTATGTGTTCTATTTAATACTGAGGTAAAAAATAAAAATGACAAATCAATTGCTTTTTAATATGTCGACATATATAGTAATTTAAATTTATGCAAAGGTATAGCATAAATTATGCAAATGTATTGTTGTTTAAAATATTTTTTAATATATATACTGCATACGATTTTTATGAATAAATGTAAGATATGATAATAATATGTTACTAAGAAAGGCTTAAAAATGTTTATTAAGTGTAATTATTCGAGTTGATTATTCAAAATAGTTTATTCAAACTCATTTTAACTGCCACTTAAATTTTAACTCTATTAAATTTTATTCCTTACAAATTGTATTGGAAAAGAAAACATAAAAAATATATTGATTAACTAAAGAATGCTCTATACAGTATTCTTTTATTTTGAAATTATTTAATACCAACAGTTTTTTACAAGTTATTGGAGTAAACGCATATTCTTGTATAAAAACAGTAGTATTCAAAAATGAATTTTTACGCACACCTATTAAACAAAATTTATTTTAAAATATTCACGAAAACGTTTCAATTATATATATATAAGCCAAAGTATAGCATTTAAAAAGAAACTTTAAAAAAATTGCATATCAAGTTACATTTTTTTCAATTGATAATAATAAATTTTGCAACACTATAGAAGTTGGTTAAATTTCATTTATGAATATAATAAATGCATACTACTTTTGCAAATAAATTTTTTTCATAATTTTGTTCGAGTTTATGAACAAGGGATTCTTTTATTACAAAAATATCATAAAAATGAAAAAACGGTATAAACCAAAAACAAATCCATCAATCTTAAATTTTCTTTTCTTTCAAATCTTCATCAAAAAATAAAAATAGAGCAAAAAAATTAGGTAAAAAATTACCATGTAATACCCAAGAAATAAGCAATTAATCATTTATTGAAACAAAATATAACCTCTAATATCTCGAAAAATAAAAGTCCTCATCATCTGGGCAAAGAACGTAGCCGAGGGATAGTAAAAACCTACCATTTTGTATATTCTCAGAAGTAATAATGGCTTTTTAGTCAAGTTATCGTTTGCCATAGAAAATCGATCTCTTTTACAAAATGATGTTTTTTATGAACATAGAAAAATAAAATGTCTTAAAAATTTTTCAGAATAATCTTCTCCATTGTCCTAATTACCGCAAATTTTTTCAAAAACGTTGCATCATTTAATTTAGAGAAATCATCGGTCAAACAAAAAATGCCGTTTCCGTGTAATAACAAAAGAAAGGAAACACCTTATCGGAAATTTCGGATAGTATTTTATAGGTAATTTTATACTTTATCAAATGCATTTTCACTAAATCGATGATATTTCTAACGTACCAAAAAACCAGAAAAACTAGAAGCCAAAAATCAAAAAATCGCTAAAGAACAAAAACGAATTCAAAAAACTAAAAAAATTATTGTTGTGCCCATTCGTTTAAAAAAAACAAACAAAATGAGCCCTGAAACATTAAATTAAATAAATGTCCATACACACACACATCCATACGGACATATTCTAAAAATAGTGTATTTTGATTTCTTATATCTCAAAATCTGTTTCTAACATGTTTTTAGCAAACCCTTTTTTTTTAATATCACAAAGCTTCATCTTTGAGGAAGCAAAAAAAAATGCACAAATATGTTCAAAATGGTACAAACAGTAAGTAGGAATTTTTCTAGACTGTATAAAAAATTCTGTATACACGAGGAACTTTGACAATCTACCTCATTTTGACTAAAGAAGTCATGAACGTTTCTTGGTATATCAATATATACGGTAAGATAGGCAGAAGATTTTCAAAAAAGCTTTCATTTCTGGTTATATAAAAATAAGTGAAATTTAAAAAAAATTTGAAAATAAGTTATTCATCTGTAAACTATAAGATTTTTGCTTTTTTTATATATATACACACGTATTTATTTATTCTAACTATAAATATTTTAAATAAATGCCATATAAAACTAATTTAAATATCTAGTTTATCTTGCTAAAAAATACATAATGAAAGTTCTACGTAGGTACCTAAGCGTAAAATTGAAAATTAAAAATTGAAATACATACTGGTCTTTCATACAGTATTTACCACATGAATAGTACATATAAAATCATGAGTCTCGCAGAATGGAGTAATGAAAACAAGCAAACTACAACGATTACCCATTGTAAGAACACACGCAAAAAGAGGACGAGAAGAAACAAATGAATTTCTGAACACCGTACACGAAATCTCCATATTTATTTTACCGCTCGACTCCGATATTCCGAAGCTCCATTAAAACGTAAAATTGCCAATTGAATCTCGCGCGTCGTATAAAAAGTACAGAGAAAAAGACCCGTGCGTTCGCGCGAACGAGAGCGCGAAAAACGAGAGCAAGAAGAAAATCAATGGGGCTATTATTCTTGACCGTCCGATGGAGCCGTATACACTATATCTCACAGGGTATACACCGGTGCATCAAATATACAAACATTCAATTGCTCGGGACACGGTCTACCAAAAAAAAAAAAGAAAACGAAGCGCAGTCGCGCGGGATTGATCCGGAAAAATAATGGAACACACGTCGGTGGCACTGCTACTAAAAGGTGCATTTAAATCGCTAGTGCAGCGTGTTTGCTCGGGTTTTTCCGCGCGAAGGAAAACACTCGAGTGGTGGATCGAGCGTCTAAAGGTCCGTGATGAATCCCATTACGTCGATTCGTGACCGAGCACGTAACCGCGAGCCACTGCTTGTGTGCGAGCGTAATGGGCCGGCTGTAGATGATGGAAGTTTGCTTTTGGTTTTTGAAACTAACATTTATGAGGAGAAGTGGAGGGAAAATTACGATGCAGAAGCAGTTTCTAGTAAGCTTAGTATTGAAGTAAATGGAAAAAATGCTAAAGCATAGTGCCCTACTGTTTGAAGTAAATTTTGATATTATTGATAGCAGTATTCACTAGGACGAGAAGAAAGAAAAATGTTTAATTAAGTTAACATTACTAAAAAAAAAGTTATGTAAAAGTTATTAACGGATTTCCAACCAAAAATTTTGCTATAATAAATAGTAAAGATAATTTTATAGCACTATGTGGCCTAAATCCGCACTTAAGTCACACCTATCCGTGACTTAAGTAGTCTATTATTGCATCGTCTTTATCGTTAACCTCACGGTGCAATACTGGACTGCTTAAAGCACGGCTAGGCGTGACAGAGAGATTTAGGCCAGCAGTGCTATAAAATAGTATACGATACTCGTATCAAAAGTCCTTCGTAAAGGACTACTTTGGTCACGCGTAAAGTAATGTACTATTTCATCGTGCGTTATTAGAAGTTATTCTTGCGTTATAGCATTTTGTTATGCCAATTGAATAAACGATGATTGTTTCTGATACTTAGATACAGGATTGTGGCAAGATTTGCAATTAAGAACTGAAAACGAAAATTCACATAATGTAAGGTGGGCTTTAAATACGAAAGTGAAATAAAAAAAAAATCGCATAATGGAGGCTTCGCAGTTTTCTGTCACAAGTCTGCTACAAAGTACTTCATAAAGTTATTTTCCATAACGTTGATGCAATTCTGTTGCAAATGCCTGATTTAACCGTCTGTCAAAAAATGTAAGTACATAACAAAATCTGCTACAATTTCCATTGCGATGCAAAGAATTGCAAATAACTGCCAAGGGATTTGCTGCCAGGGACGCGTATAAATTACATTTTCGGAAAGAATTTAAAGCATTTACTGAGTTTTTAAATACAAACAAGTTAAAATTTTATGAATTATGAGAAGAATAGAAAATATAAAATATATAGACATTCACTTTAATTTTATCTCTGAAAAAATTAAACTTAGCAATTAGTCATTTTTAGGCGTTTTTTGTAAAAATGGACAGTTTCTGGTCTAAAAAGCATTTTATAATACTAAAACTAGAAAACAAGGCAAGTAATTTCTTGCATTTATTTTTGTACACTTACAAAAGCTTGAATTTTAGGAAAAATTCTCTTCCAACGAAGAAACCACTTTATATCCCACGCCATAAAAAGAAAACACTTTTCTGCGCTCGCGCTGGCAAAAAAGTTAACTTTTAAGTAAGTCAACGTAAGCCACCGATTACGGCTAAAACCTCCCAATGTCAATTATTAATACACAAGAATAAGGGCTCAGGAGTTGTCTCTGCGCCAAAAAATCCCCCTAGAAGAACGGGGCAAAGTAGAGCTGAAATGCGTATAATATAGATGTATATATAGAGAGAGAGGAAGAGGGAGAGAGAGACATAGTTTCTCGTCGATCGCGTCTTTCGCTCCGGTGCGTCAGGTCGTCATTAACGTAAGCTCCTTAACAACCCTTCCGCTCCCTTCTGCACACTCAAGTCTTATATACGAAAACGGTTATGCTTGTCGCGGGTAGGAGATCCGGAGAGGAACTAGACTCTTTTTATCATTACTGCAGATAGAGAGATGAAGTCTGGTGCAGTAAAACGCCAGTGTCTGCAAAATGATTATATGAAGAATTTCTTTAAACATTGACTATACGTTAAAGATAGAATTATATACACCTCTTTAAACTTTTGTGGCTATTAATTACTGTATTATACCTACATAGCAAATGTGTTTCCTTAATTTAAGAACAAATATTTCTTAAAATTATATACAACAAAATTTAAGACGTAATTCCTCTTGTGTTTTCTTATTCTCTTAAGAATTTTTTGTTTCTTATCCGTATAGAATACTCAATTATATAAATTTATCTTCATGAATAAAATTCTACAAACAGCATGGTAAAACTAATTCAATAGATTTTGCATGCAGAATTGAAAGGCACAAGAATGTTTTTTTGCACTTTTATGATCTGCATACTTGTTTAGCTTACAAAGAAACATAAATTAAAAAAAAGAATTACCACCCCGAGTTCTATAATTGTTTTTCAATATTAATATTTTTTGTGATCTAAACAACTACGTAGGTTTTTTTCGAGGGGGGTAGGAAATGCCATCTAAGGCACACCCGACTAAGTCCGCACAGCCGGATAGTGTGGGGCTGGTTGGGGAAGCATCCTCCGTGTATATAAAATAGGACAAAAAATAAAATAAACAAGAACGCGGAAAAAACAACTACATAGGTTAGGAAGGTTGTATCTATAAATATTAGAACCTATAGCCGTAGGACACCCGTTGACTTGGTGTTTTTGAGAAATTATGTCAAATTCCAAGAAATTGAACCAAATTCGAAGAAATTATACCAAATTGGAAGAAATTGTACCAATTTCGAAGAAATTGTACCAATATCGAAGAATTTGTACCAAAATCGAAGAAACTGTGTAATATTCGAAGAAATTGTATAAAAATGGAAGAAATTGTGTCAAAATAAAAGAAATTGTATGAAAATAAAAGAAATTGTATGAAAATAAAAGAAATTGTAAATTATTTGAAGAAATTGTGTCAGATTCTGAGGAATTCTGTACAATATTTGACATTACATAAATTGTACATATTTTTTGAAAATTGTATAGATTTTATGACAATTTTTACGATAATTGTACATACATTCTCAGAATTTCACGGGTTTACTTAGAATTTCACAAAGTGCCTGAAATTATTACAGATTTTATTAAAAGATATTATACAGATTTTTGTAGAATTTCACAGATTTTCTCAGAATTTTACATTTTCTCAGAAATTGATAACATTTCTCAGAATTAGTAAGATGTTCTTATAATTATTTGTCAAACTAAACTAATATACATTTCATTGTAAAAGTAAATCTTCACAAAAATCCTACGATTCTTAAAATAATATTCAATACATAAGCCTTGTTGTGCTTCAAATTCTTCCCAAGCTAAAATTGAACTTTTGAACCGGACTCTCCCCGATTTAAGCACCTTAAGCCGAACTCGGCGTTTTGCACCTACGGAAGGCAAGCGGTAGGAAAAGAAGGCCGTCGCGATGCCCGCGGTGGAATTCCCGCGCCCTTTTTCGCCTTCCCTCGAAAGTCGTATCCGTTTATTTCCGTTTGTCGCTCGGCTCGAGAAAAATGAAGCCGCGACTTATGAGACGGCGGTCCCGAGGCCGCGCTACGATCATTGTGAAAGTTTAATGATACCGCGCGAAAGCTTGCAGTCTCTTTCTCGTGCTCTCTTGCTATTTTTGCTTTCTTTCGAATATAATAGCAAAAATAATGGCAGCGAAGGAGGTTTTGTCTGATGCGAGATGTGAGATGTAGAGAAAACTTAAAATTTCATTTTTCTTGAAAGTATATATATACGTGATCTACTTAATATGAATATTCTCAAAGTTTTCATACGACTCTGTCACGTTGTATAAAACAATGAAAAGTCATCTTTTGATTTTGAATAAATAATTTTAATCTTTTTGTACTAGCATTAAGGAAATTTACACTTTCTAGCTAATTATTAGCTTGTATTAACACATTTAACCTAACAGAAATGAAACAATTTTTATAGAGCATAAACAAGCAAACCTATTACAAAAGTCGATAAGAAATGGGCTAGTCCCCTGGTACAAATTTAGCTAGAATGGCTGCTTAGTTTATTAATTATTAGCCAGATTAATAAGCTATTAATAAGTCAAATTATAGCTAATATCTGGCTAGAATCTGCTTAAGACTTTGCTTTAAGCAATAACGTATTTTGTTTGGAAATCTAACCTATTTATATTTTGTTGTGAAAAGTTATTGGTTTCTAAAAATATACATTATTATACTTTATTGAATGTTCAATATAGTATGCCGCCAAAATACATATTTTTATCAACAAATAACAATTTACGAGATTATAGAAATATGTATATGTAATACTAAAAGTATTTGATAACTAATAATTTCCTTTCCGAAAATTAGTCAATCATAACTTAGTCAACAAAAATGTTTCTACAGTCTGCTGGACATAATGTACGTAATGTAATTTTTCCAAATTCATCATTACACTTACTTTTCCTTTCAAGAGACGGAGGGGGGGGGGGGTGCGAATTTCCAGTATTTTAATACACTCCTCTACATATAAATAAATAAATAATTAAATAAATAAATACATGAATAATTGAATAAGTGAATAATTGAATAAATGAATAAATGGATAAATGAATAAATGAATAAATGAATAAATGAATAAATGAATAAATGAATAAATGAATAAATGAATAAATGAATAAATAAATAAATAAATAAATAAATGAATAATTGAAAAATGAACAAATGAATAAATGAATAAATGAATAAATGAATAAGTAAATAAATAAATAAATAAATGAATAATTGAATAAATGAACAAATGAATAAATGAATAAATGAATAAAAGAATAAATGAATAACTAAATAAATAAATAATCAAATAAATAATTAACAAATAAATAAACAAATAAATAAATAAATTAATAAATCAAAAACTAAATAAATAAACAAATAAATAAGTAAATAAATAAATAAATAAATAAATAAATAAATAAATAAATAAATAAATAAATAAATAAATAAATAAATAAATAAATAAATAAATAAATAAATAAATAAATAAATAAATAAATAAATAAATAAATAAATAAATAAATAAATAAATAAATAAATAAATAAATAAATAAATAAATAAATAAATAAATAAATAAATAAATAAATAAATAAATAAATAAATAAATAAATAAATAAATAAATAAATAAATAAATAAATAAATAAATAAATAAATAAATAAATAAATAAATAAATAAATAAATAAATAAATAAATAAATAAATAAATAAATAAATAAATAAATAAATAAATAAATAAATAAATAAATAAATAAATAAATAAATAAATAAATAAATAAATAAATAAATAAATAAATAAATAAATAAATAAATAAATAAATAAATAAATAAATAAATAAATAAATAAATAAATAAATAAATAAATAAATAAATAAATAAATAAATAAATAAATAAATAAATAAATAAATAAATAAATAAATAAATAAATAAATAAATAAATAAATAAATAAATAAATAAATAAATAAATAAATAAATAAATAAATAAATAAATAAATAAATAAATAAATAAATAAATAAATAAATAAATAAATAAATAAATAAATAAATAAATAAATAAATAAATAAATAAATAAATAAATAAATAAATAAATAAATAAATAAATAAATAAATAAATAAATAAATAAATAAATAAATAAATAAATAAATAAATAAATAAATAAATAAATAAATAAATAAATAAATAAATAAATAAATAAATAAATAAATAAATTAATAAATTAATAAATAAATAAATAAATAAATAAGTAAATAAATTATAAATAAATAAATTAATTAATAAATAATTAAATATTTGAATAAATAAATAAATAAATAAAAAATAACTACAGAAATAATCAATAAATAAATAAAATAAAAGTAAATAAATTAAAAATAATAAATAATAAATAAATAAATTACAAAAAAATAATAAAAAAAATAAAAAAAATAATAAATGAAATAATTACTTCAAAGCAAAGGAGCTAAAATCCTCCATTACACTTAAAATTAGGCAACCCCGGATCGTCAGGCCTCGCAGATAAATCTCCCCGAAAATTTTGGCAAATTGATAAGCCGCACGAGAAGGCCACGCGTTGATCCCCCTCCTCGCCAAACGAGGCATAAATTTCGAGAAGCTCCCCGCAAGAAAAATGTTTATCGCGCGTTATGAAATTCCCGAACGAGGTAATTCGGCCGACGGAGGCGCCCCCAATAAAACGTCGACCGACAGGCAGAGAAGAAGAAGAAGAAGCGTAGCGACATCGATTATATACACCAACGAAGATTGCGCGCCGTAATTCTTCTTTCGGAATGCGCTTACCGCCACCGCGATGATAAGTCAGTCGGGGAGGGGGGGGTGGCTCTTAACGGATAAGAAAATTTAATAACCAAACTGCGAGGCGGGCGCGGAAGGCCGGGTGATCGCCCTGGAGCACGCGAGGAGGCGAGGGTGAAGGTGGAGGGCAGCTGCTTTTACTCGGGGTGGCGAAGTGTGGATGGATGTATTTCAGGAAGTCTTCTTTTTTTTTCGTTTGGGGAATTCGCCGGTTGGGAAGTGAGAAACGATCGTTTTGTTTAGAAGATGGAAGGATGTGATGCTAGTTATAAGGGTGGTTGGAGGGGGTTTGACGCAGAAGGACGAATTTTTGGATAGATATTTTTTTAGACACAATAATATAGAGATATGATTGAAGTACCGCTATATAAGAAAACAAAAACAATGGTTGTAATGTATAGGTTGAGAGGGGAGAGGGAATTCTGCGAATTATTTGTGAATGGACTATTAAGCGAATATCTTTGAAACTTTAAGGTTATTTTATTTTACATTTCTAAAACATTTAGAAATTTGTTAAAGTTAAAATAAGTCTCAGAACTACAGATATAGGTAATGCCACCAAAGAATTTAGATAATATACTATAGAAATAAGAGAAATTAGAAATACCTTAAGAATAAAAATGTATACAATAATTTGTTTACGTGTTACAATATCTGAAACGTTATAATATGAAAGGAGAGTATTTTAAGTGACAAAAGAAAAATTCATTGTGTAAATTTCGACTTTGCAAAATTAGGTATCAGAGTAAATTAGTGAATGATTTTACAAACGATCCAAATGTTTTTTATTTTATATCCGATATTAATTAGAAAGTTATCATTTTGTTTCTTGAGAGATTTCAGGGGGCTTATCGAAATAAAAATTCTATAATATCGAAAAACCTGCAAAGTTACAGCTAATAGTTGATACTTGTACACGCGCGTACTTACAAAAACATGTGTAGGGACTTATAAACAATTGGCTGTAACTTTACAGGTTTTTCGAAGCTTTTCAATTTTTATACCGGTAAGTCAAATCGAATAAAGAATAAAAGGGATTCAAATCATTTGATATAATTTATTCGTTAATTGACGTGACATCTAATTTCGCAAAATCGAAATTTTAATAAAAAAAAATTGTTTTGTCTGATATTGTAACATGTAAACTAATTATTCTATAAATTCTTAATTTTGAAATCAATTCTCATGAAAGAACCACCTTAACAAAGCGGATGTACTAAAAAGTTCATTAAAGGCATCAGGGCGTTACAAATCACAAGAGCGCGCGGAAAGCGGCCAAGCCGGCACGCAGACGCATACATAACGCTCGTCGAGCTTGCGAAAGAAGGGAAAAGACGTGGAACGACATAATTCCAATTTTATTGACGTTGCCGAGCGCCCCCCGGGCCCGAATTTACGGCCAATTTTTCTTATTAATTTTCATAAGTTCGACGTGCAGCCGCTCGCGCTCTCACAAAGACGACGTCCCCGTGTATATTGAAAGATGCCATCGCGAGCTGAGATTTCGGGGATCTTTTTTTACGAGAATACTTGCTGGCTTTACAGCGTTTTTCGACTGTTCCGCGTGAACGTGGACATAGTTTCGCGAGGTGCGCGCGAGCGCGTGCAACGGTAAACTTCACCGCGTGCTTAATAACGAAATCGCGGAGAAGATTTATGCGCAGGTGGGCGGGGGAGGGGGTGTAAAAAGTTTGGGAAATTTTATTTGCGGGATTCGTTGGGGATTGGAATTTTTGTGGGATAGTTTTTCTTTTCGTGATTTTTGATTAAGGAGTTCTCGTATGCGTGGTATTGAGGGCTCTACCCCTGGAGAATAATGAGATTTTAGACTTTTTTATATGCTGTCATGGATAAAATGTTTATATTATATTCATGGATAAAATGTTTATATTATATTCAGAGTCGAAGTCGAATTTTCATTAAAAATTGACTATAAAAGGGCGCGATAGCGCCTGCTGGCAAATACAAAAATGTATACGAAGCTAGCAGTTACTCCGATGTCCTAATATTACTAGCAATTCAAGAATTTTACAGAAAATATTGTTAAAATTTTAATTTGCCTTGAAAAGAGTATAAATTGCACCAAAACGTACCAAAAGCAATGTTAAAATTCTATAAGTCATAAGTATAGTGCATTGCAGGCCAGGATAGAGAAATCCACAATTTCATAATACTGTGCAATATTTTGAGTTATTTCTAGTAAATACGTAGTGATTTAAATGAATACTTTAAACATCAGGAATAAAAAATTGTAATTTTTCTTATCCTTATAATGCACTGTGCGTCATTATTGTACATTCAACTTTCGTTTAACATTGATTTTGACACTATTACTACACTTACCGAGGCGAATACATGTGTGTTAAATTTGATTGATTTTATATTCTTAATGTTTAATGTAATGTTTGTAGCAATTTATAAGAGTATCTGTAAATGGAATTGTAAAATAAATTAGTTCAAAATTAAATTTATATGTACTAAAATGTCAATATATGATTATTTAAAAAATTTAGCTGAATTTTTGTTTAATTTAAAGTCACTATGCGTTAGTCAAAATTCTACATTTTTTGTATAAAATTATTATAAAAGCAAAATTACCTCAAGACATGAAAAATTCAATTACCATCCGAAGTTAGAAAATAGAACACCACCAACAGACCAAAAAAGACCGCATCAAATCAATTTTCCCCGCCAGCAGCGACGTCAGATATCGAGTAATTAATTTCGCGTCTCGCGCTGCTGCCGCTCAGTCGATAAATTCGGTCCTCCTCCTTACTCACGACGCCTTATCTCCTCGCCTCCTCCCCCTGTAATACACATCTCGCGCAACTTCTTCCCAGCGACGACGACGAGGCGAACTCGATACTGCAGCAGCAGCATCAAACGCGACTCCTAAATTAAAAACTTGTCGCGAACTCGCGCACGCGTGCGAGCCTACGCGCCAGCTATACTCTATTAAAAGAAGATACGCGCGCGAGCGCCACCTATATGTATACAGATACGCTGCACAGCCGATAAAGTCGTTCAATTTATAATTTGCCAATAGTTGCGACAACTTTCGATCATCCTCGCTGTGTGTGCCCGCGCGCTTTTCTCGTCTTTTTCTTTGTATCTTCTTCCTTTTTTTTGTTGGGTCTGCTCGTGTAATGTATAGCTTATCTGAGCGGGAAAGTGTGCACGCGCTCGGTGAAGATCTCTAGAGTAAATGGCTTTTAGAAGAGTTTCCCAGTGCTGATGCGATGAAGATGCGGGCGTGAGGTAGGTATAGGTGAAATTAGAGAATATTCGATAGTGTAGTTAAGGTTTAAAAAAATATATTTAATTTATAAAAATTATATGTTACAACATATTGTGTCACTCTCACACTAATAAAAATAATTTGTTATAAATCTACGCAGAATTTATGAATTCTAGTTTTTGTTCTCGTTTGATAACTAATTACAACCAAATCCTACTAAAATTTTTAATGACGAAATATTCTTACAGAATATGACTAAATGTTCCATAATTAATCATAAAAAAATTTTAATTGAATAATAAAATATAGTCTAAGCTTAGTTTATAGTTTTTTTATTCACACCATAGTTTAGATGCAGCAAAAAGAAAACGAAAAACGTTTTAAATCTCAAAATCACCTATTCCACGAACATACATCTGTTTTGCTTAGAAAGACAATTATACCAATTACATGTTACATTACAAAATGAATATGTACTTTTAATGATTATTATAAAAACTAATTATATTTTACCGTTTTTTGTATATAACATTTTCTGAAAATTATTTTCTCAAGACGTGTCAGTGTATGCCACAGCTATTACGTTCTTACAACAACTTAAACTAAACGTTAAAGTTGTCGATATAATAACATGTTTAGTCCCTGGTAGGCATATTTTGTAAATTGTATATTGAGTTGCAACTTCAAGCGTTTAACTACTAAATATTTAAAGACGTTTGAAAGTTCCAGAAACACATTACTCCACATACACACTTGTTACGTTTCCTGCATGTGAATGTGTTTATGAATTATAAATATACCTGACGTGATAGAAAATTATCATGTTTTATTGAAGTTCCCAATTTATTAACCTCAAAGACCCGATACCAAGGTGAATCTTGATTGTTTTTATACGGATATAAATATTTATCTTAATAATCTTTTTTCGCGCTATTTTAAATTATTTTCTGACCTATATTTTAGTTAAGAGTATCTTTATGATATGCAGTTTTTTTTTAATACTGAAGTAAAAATTTATTTAGATGCGGTCCTTTATATTAAAATCCATCGCGAGGTATAGAATCAAGGAAGAAATATCGAATTTTCGATTTCTAATCTCGATATTTTGATTTTCAACAAAAGTGAATGATTCGAAAGATAACCTCGACGCGCGAAGCGCGCTATAATCTTGTCTAGTACCATTTATAATTTTAAGAAAAAAATATTTATTTGAATTAGAGAAACCCTTACTTTGGAAGAAAATAAGCAAATACAACTGTTAAAGTATTCATTTTTAACTAAATTTGTTACATAAAAATAAACTTATTTATACATTTTTTGTAGCTAATTTCTAGTTAAAAATCTGTTAAGATAAGTATCATAGTAACCAAATCAATCCTTGAAGTCATTTTTTCGAAACTATTACTAGTTTTTTTAATAATAATAATATCATTGTTATCATTATTTTTCTTTATTAATATTATCATTATTATTATTTTTCTTTTTTTATTAATGTTATTATTATTCTTTTTTTTATTAATATTATTATTATTATTTTAATGGTTAGCAGTAATAGTGCTTAAATGATAGCCGATATCATACTCTTATAACCGCTGTGATCAGATTCGCATCATCACCGAACCCTGGTAGAATCGTTCAGCAGTGGCTCGCCAGTCCATACCCAGTTAAAAATGAACTGGCTAGTGAGTTCAGCAGTGACTCGCCAGTTGACATACGAATTTCGTCAGATTTTTTACTAGCGTCACTGCTGAAGGACTGCCGAGCGAAATAAAAAAGAGTAAACAACTATAAATTGACTTATAATTAATTAAACAAACCCATGAAACCAATGAAATGCCTTGTATTACCATATATTATATGCATTGATCCGACTTTTATATTTTAATCCTCACAAAAATAAGTATTCCATAGTACAAATATTTGTAGGTTATGTAACTCGATGCATCAAATATATTTTTATTTACTTCCAATTCTTGTTGATGCATTGTTTAAAATCCACCTTTACACGTTTTTATCCTTATTAAATGAAAACATATAAAGACAACTCGCAAAATAGTATATACGTATGTATGTCTTTTTCGAGGTTAATCTTTTTTGTTTACGTTTCGCATAATTCGGAATCTTAGCAGTGATTAGCCAGCGCTTAAGCAGTCATCATGTTTTGAACTGGGCATTGGGTACTGGCTAGTGACTAGTCTGATGAGCAGTTTCACTGCTAAAATTTCTACCAGGGAAGCTACCATTACTAGTTGTTACGCGTTATTCACAAAATCACGCCATTTCCCACTATTATTTGCAAGCTCCATCTAGTACATATCATAGCATATTATTTCTCGTAGATCTGATTTAATATTATCCTCTAATCTTCGCCGCGGTCTACCCGTAGGCCTTATGCTCTCTGATTTTCCTACTGGTACTCCAAGTGCTGTTATTTCATTTCCCATTCTAGCTACATGCCCAGCCCACCCTAATCTTCGAGACTTTATCACTCTAGTAATGTTTGGTTTTCCGTATAACTCGTGTGATTCCTGGTTGTGCAAACAAGTATTAATAAATTAATATTAGAGTTTTTCAAACGAAATTTAAATACGCTTTCTTTTTAAAGTTTTTTGTGAGTGTTTATGGCGTGTACTATATAGAATTATGAAAATATAATAAAAATACGCTTATTGGTGAATCTTTTCGTAAAAAGTATCAAAAATATCTACATATTCTTTTGTTACTTACAAAAAACCAAATAATATATTTTTTTTTTACTAATACTTTTTATTTTAGTGCACGCCATAGTGAAACCATATTTAAACGTACCTCTTAAGACAAAGGCCGCTCAAGGATCATGGGTTCAAATCCCCGTCAGTCCGAATTTTTCGGAGATATTTAAAGAAAATGTTTTTCCAGATTTTTCGGTGGTGGAGATCGGGCCTGCAACCCGCTAACTTGGTAAGGTAAGTAATGCCCGTATATATGTATAAAAGAAAAGTTGAACTACTATTAGTTTTTTTTATTTTATACACCATACCTTTTTAGAATTCTACGATGTGAGCTGGTTTTCATAGAATGTAATAATCTAAAATATTTTTTTTTACATTTTTAAATACGAACTAACAAACCGTTGAAATATTTTTTACTTTATGCCAAATCATTTTCACCAGAATATGTAAATAAAAGATTTTACTTGAAAAAACAATTTTTATAATTTCAAATAACACTGAACTACTTATGGATTACTGCAACTCAAAAAGCACTATAACCCAACTGTGCAAAAAGTCGTAAAAAGCAGTTTAACCGAAGTAAAGAGCTCTCGAACTTCGAACCGCGCACGACACGTTGCACGTGTTGCGTCCGGTGTCTATATCTCGGGTCCAGTATTGAGCTGTCAGGGAAATCTGCGTCCCTTCATCAATCATTTGCTCGCGCCTGGGCTCCTTCAAGACTGCGCGCGACTCTTTGTCCGTCGAGTTTTTCACGGAAAAGCAACGTTCGCGAGTTCATTTTTGAAATGCGTTGCACCGTAGAAAATGCAGTCGAGATAAATTTGCTTAATATAAAAATAACGGTGACTGCAAGGTGATTGTTTATGATTATTCGCAATTAAATTTCGAATTAGCAAAGCAAGAAAATTTAATTTGTTGAAACTTCTACACTTCTTGCTTGGTTTTACGAAAACATAGAATTTGAAGCTGCAATATAAGACAAAACTATAATAGTTTTATTCTGGGGGTGTGATATATTACTTATGGCATTTCACACAAAAACAGTATCGCAGATGCTGAAGTGCGGGCCGTTTGAAATCTTTAGCAACGAAATCATCGCAATACGGCCCTCAAAGTCCGCCATATTGAAATTATCTTTTTGTGAAAAATTATTTCTCAGCTGTTGTTACTTTTTGCTCGTCTGAGCATGTGCACATCGCTCGCCAGTCATCTGCTCATTTTTGATTGGTCGATGAGAGAGTTCCAAGTGAGAGTAACAATGGCTGAAGCGCTCTCTCCGAACTTGTAACAATGGCAGGGATCTGATTGCATTGAAAGTTTCGCTGAATTTCTTTTAAAAAATTGATTTAAGTAGCCTTACTTTAAGCGCTTTACTTATATTTCTTCCCTTAATTAATTAACTATAGAACAACCTGCTGCAATGGCTTATTTTAAGAATTTTTAAAATTTGTACACGGTGCATTTCATATTCTAGATGACGAGCATCAATATCGGGCTAGTAGATGGCACGAACGAGATAAAGACTCCAACCAACCAGAGCCTATGGATCACATTGGCTGGAGTCTTATTTCACTCTGCTGCCATCTGGCAAAAGTTTACTAGGTTGCCATCCTCATAGTTCCACGAGACTGAAGTTGAGACGTGCCTAACTTCACACTGCAAAAAGTTGATATGTGCATAACTTCATAGCTCGAAAATTTAAATAATTCTTAAAAGAATCCATTGCAGGGTGTACCTGTAAATGAGACACAGCATAACTAATTTCTAGCTACTGTGAAAAGAGAAAAGATAAATTATTTTATGTGATCAATTAGTGGATCAAAGTGAATCGAGAACGGATATGAATAAATCGGCCTGTTGTACTGATAGAAATTAATTTTCTTTGGATATTAATATAACATCTGACTGTAAGTTAATTGTATACATAATACCTTTTTGAAGTTGTAATACCAATAACAATTTTATAGGCTAACAGTTCCCGAACGATAAAAAATCTTTAACTGTTTTATCTACGTCTTATTGACTGAGCTCTTAACTAAAAATTAGCCAGATATCTTAATGAACGTCTAGTTAACTTTTAGTTAATGAAGTTTATCTATAAATCAATAAGCATACCAACTAAACCGTCAGAATTTTCTACCAAGGTTCACTTTAATGCAATTGCCAAGACCATAACGTTTGAATTTTTAAACTACGCGTTACAGGTGTGCGTACTCGCAACTATATAACGAAATTCAACAAACATAAAAGAAACAATGAAAAAGCTAGCTTACACCTTCAGCCCTGCTTTAATTGCATTTTAATTCAAACAGCTGTTTGCATTATGTAAAAATATTACCCACTTTACCAAAGTAGAAGACGACGACGACGATGAAGTAGAAGAAGAAGAAGAAGAAGAAGAAGAAGACATAAGGACGGAAACGACGGCAGCGCAAGAAACTTTAAGGAGACAAGCCACTGAGGAACCGTTAAAGAAGAAAAATATCCCCCTCAGTTTTGAGGAATATAAACGTGGCGGAAGAGGGGGATAGTCGGAGACTGGGAATTGATGAAGACTCCAGCAGGATCATTTAACGAATTAACAATTATAATCCGCCATTTGAATTCCTTGGCTGCCTAGTTAGCATAAGCGCCCGAGCGCGCGATATCCGGAAAACTTGAAGAAAGAGAGTAAGAGAGGAGCGTTATGTATAATTCCGTGCGATTTAATCGCTGGAAAAGATGGATTGTGTGCGAGTATTAAAGGGAGGCGGCGAAAAATTTTCATCTGGAGATGTGCGAGTCCGCAGTTGTGTATCGTGGAAAATGAGGGCGAGGGGGCGAATCAATATCGCGATGTTATTCATGATTTCGAGGAGTTGAACGGTGGTTTTTCAGTGAAAAATGTGGGAGAGTGGAAGATCGATTGTTTTGTATATGGAAATTTTTATTTTATTCATCATTAATTAGCGAGCTAGAATGTGACTAAAGTTAGTAGCATCGAGGGTGGAGTGATATATATAACGATGTGCGGAATTTTTTTAATATTTGAAATGTTATATTACTTAAGTGTTTCAAATGCTCAGCTTTTCATATACACGTACGATCACAACAAAATTTCGACTTAAAGCCCGCAATGAATAAAACTCAAGTTAAATGTTTTTTTGTACTCTCAACTGAAATAGTGTCATTTTAGACTGGTACATTATTAAAATTCAGTTAAAGGTACAAAATAATAGTCAATTTGAGAGCTTCCTTTCATAAGGAAGTGTTTCCCAATATCCTCGTAGGTTAATATTTTTATCTACAAAATACACTTCATGAGTTTATTATCTCCAAATATGTAACAAAAGCATACCTATATAATTTTAAAACTATATTTATTGTGTCATAATTTAAGGCGGCTCAGTTTTTGAATTATTCTATACATTCTGCGTTAAATATGCTAACTTTTAGCATTACTAACTACTTAAATACGATTTATAACTATTTCAAAATTTGCAGAGATATAAATTTTCATTTTATGATATAACTAAGGAAACTGTACCTAATATGGCTCATCATGGATATTGTTGAGTTCTCATTACCACCAGAGATCAATATAGTCTTCAACCTATTCAAAACAAGATGCCCAAGGGGTAAAAATCCAAAAATGTTAAATAATAGGTATGAAACTTCAGTAAATTGACATTGAACTGCTAAAGAAAATTGAAACCTATAAATTACCATTTTTTACTCCTGTTTAATGAAACCTTGATTCTCTCAGAATTAAGAATGGTTGTACACGCTATATTGCAATCTGTGACAAACGTTACAATTTAACGTAAAACTTGTTATTATTGATTTTATATTTAAGCTTAACATGGTTTATATTGTTCAGTTGAGTGTTTCTATCGATTCATGGAGCCTAGAAATGAAATACTATTCTTTTATAGTCTCTGAAATGTTCTATAAGTAATTATTATCAATTTTATTTTTGTAATGACAGCTCATACTATCTCCAGCGGTGTCTTAATCCCTAATTATTCTTATTTGTAAAAAGTACTTTGTCATTCCTAGGGTCTACAAATCAAGAAAAAAAACTTATTTGAACAATAGGAACCACCACGATAAGCTTATATTAAATGAATAGTTAAAATAAAAAAATTTGCATTGTCCAATAGGGATCTTGCCTCATTTACAGCTTCAATTTTAATCAATAGATTGGGTTGTAATAGTAAAATTTACTTGACAGTTATTTTTAATATACATTATTTATTTATTTATTCAACATTAAACTTTATATCGGATTTTGAACTGATGTCACGTGACATTTTTAGCACCGAATGCCGAACACCATCTACGTCAGCGATCTGGGTGGCGACTTAAGGTACTAAAAGACAGACGTTTCAAACCAGTAAAATCGGTACTTCCTACTTTGCATTTACATTAATGACAGTTACTTCGCATACTGTGACTATGGTACATGGTGGAATAAAAACGTTTCTATCCCGCCATGACTACGGTATACCATTGCATGAATTCAGATGAATAATGAAAACAAACTTTATTTTATCAAAACAAATGTACTTACAGCGTGTTTACCTGTCAAACAATAATTTGTTTTTCATTTAAAAGAAAAACGAAAAATGTGAACAGTGAATTTGGTGAATCATTTTATATCACAATATGTGTAAATCTTCCAAAAGAAGACTTAGATATACTATTAGATTATGTTACGAATAATGATTGTTTTTCTAGTGCTGAAATTCGGGGAGCAAAATGTTTAGTTAATTGTTACATATCACATAAATTACTGATTACGTACGATGTCTTTCAGAATCAAAGGGATATAAGTACTGTTTCTGTAAAAAAAATTAATTCTGTTCCCGAGTAAAAATGATTTATATATAATTATATATATATATATATATATATATAATCATACATAATTATAGATGATTATATATAGTTATATATAGTTACATAGAGACAAAACTTATATAGAACTATATATAATCATATATAATTATATATAATTATGTATGATTTTATATATAATTATATATAAATCATTTTCACTCGGGATACATAACCTAAAAATTGATTCAAACATTCCATTTTGTCAAATATTACTGGTACTCTTTGAATTGTAAGAATCTCATGTATACATTAATAGATTAAGAAATATAATAACAAATGTAAATTTAATTTGATCATTTTAGATCAATGCATCAAAATTATAGAAACAGTGCCATAGGATATATCCAGCATTTACGTGAAGGTTCTTTATTCTGTACAAGCTAAAGTATCTCGTGAACACAGAGTACGGAATAAAAAGTATAACGCGTTGTAATTAATGAAGTTGACGAACGTGTAATAAAAATTGAATGCCAAAATTGTGCTGCTTCAATGGGATGCCATGTCTATATCTGCATTTTAAGTTCTCCTCACCTTAATGAGGTTCAGAGTTACAAGAAAATACAAAGAACTTAATAAAATTAAAAGCTATAATTGTTTAGAGAATCATACAGTTGTCTGAATTTTTTCAATATTTTATACCGCATATATTTCGAAAATATTTTAATTAGAAGTTTACCCGTTATACATGGGCTCTTATGAGGCTCGAGTCATAAGAACAGATTGCCATAGGGTGCGATGTATGTAAAAATGCAGAGATAATAATGAAAAACTACATACTTATTAAGTGAATATTTAGAAAGCTGCATGCGATATTTCAACCCGTGTTACCGCATTTAATTCGAAGAAATCAACGATACCGAAAACAAATATCCAAGCTATAATTGAAAAACTAAAAGTTGGCCCGAATTGGTATTAAAATAAGGAATATTTTGAGACCTTAAAAAGTATCTAACATTATTTCCTTTTCGAGAAAACTTCGTAACGGAAAAGCTAACCTTAATTTTCGCGTTCCTAAGTTTTTTCGAAAAAGAAATAATATTAGATACTTTTTAAGATGTCAAAATATTCCTTATTTTAATACCAATTGGGGCCAACTTTTAGTTTTGCAATTAACAAACTACAATTTGAATAAATAGCAATAATTAGCTCCTCTTAAGTTTCAATTCTAAATATCATTAAATATACTTTTTTATTTTCTAAAATTTATTACATTTCATTTAAATACATAGAATAAATGTTATCCCATTGCTAAACTTAAAGCGACGGTTACTAAAGTGTATATGGATGATTGTCAAAAAAATGAAGCTTTTGGTGTCTTGCTTTTAGGTATCCATTTAAGGTATGCTAAATCCACTGTCACTGTCAAATACGAGGCACCACTTATTTCATTCAATTTTCAATTTTGAAAAAATACCTCTCTTGGAAGTTGCTGTTTTTGATTGGGATAATAACATTTCATAAAGATATTTGCTAAAAATTGAAAATTAAATGAGGATAGTGGTTCCTCGTATTTGTCGGTGACAGGTGGCTTTAGCATCACTTTAACTGTACTTTAGAACATATGATAGGGCTAAAAAAATTTCTGAGTGTCATAATCCATCATGTAAAAGATGTTTCTTTAGTTTTGAAAGTCTATATATTCGCTTAATCTGAATAAATCCAGTTTAATAGTCGATTTGTCATTTTCGTGGCATATTTATTGTCATTTTCGGGACATGTCTAATTCGAGCATTTGTTAACGTTAATAGCACATTTAGACTTTCGAAACAAAAGGATTATCTTCTATTTCATTAATTACTAGTAATGTTACTCTAAAATTCTTGATACACGTTACATATGTAGTGCAATAAGCAAATTTGTAATACAAATGAAACGAAAATGACAACGTCTAGCTGGACAATGTCATTTTCGTGCCATTTTTATTACAGATTTGGCATTTGTACTACATATATAATATGTAGGCAGTTTTTTATGGTGACATTACTGATAATTGATGAAATAAAAGATATTCCTTTTGTTCCAAAAGTCTAAATATGCTATTAACGTTAACAAACGCGTGAATTAGACATTCCATGTAAATGACAATAAAAATGCCACGAAAATGACAAGTCGACCATTAAACTGGATTCATTCAGATTAACCGAATGTTTAAACTTTCAAAACTAAAGGAATATCTTTTACATGATGTAATTAAAACAGTAGAAATTTTTTACATTTACAGTACATTTAAAGGAATAGCTGAAAGCAAACCATCAACAACTCCTTTTTTTGACAATCACCCATAACACAAGTTATGTATACCAGTTAGCATAGTAGCATTGATCCTTTGTTGAGGAGGTTCGGGTGCTTTAAATCTATCAATTTTTTTTACATTGTTAAAACTTATCAGTGTCGATATTTATATATGTAAAAATAGTATAAATTATGATGATAAAACAAATATTATTAACAATTCTGATGTTGCAAACATAATCATTGCCAATATAAAAAAAAGTTACTACAAATGCGAAAATTTTAATGTTGCAGGCATACATTGTTTGTTTTCGGAGTTGTTGATTACAATTTTAACTGCCAAATTAAAAAATTCTCTATTTTTACGATTTTGATCCAACATTTTGGATACACCATTTTAATTGTTTTAATTTGGACTCCATCATTGTAATCAGCGACTCAAAAAACCTATAAATACATAGGTTTTTTCAAAATTAACTATAAAGAAAAATGTGTGATTCAACCGGTTAAAAAGTGGCTCTATTTAATGAGACTGAAAGTTTGCATTTTTAGTGTTCCATAATATTTGTGGTAAAAATTGCTATCTTTGGGTTAGTTGAATATTGAGTTAACAGTATTATCACTTAAATTATTATTTTTTATTCAAAACTGTTGTGCTTGCATTAATTAGTTTAAGGATTTACGTACTATAATTATTCAACTTAATTTCTTAATTGCAAACTGCTATACTTGGGTTAATTGTGTATAGTTTTTACGGTTTTACTTTTAAACTTAATTTTCTAATAGCAAATTGTTATGCTTGTATTAGTTGAGTTTACAGTCTACGGTTTTATTGTTTATTTTTGAGGGTCTATTTTATTAATTCAAAACTTCTGTTTGAGTGAGCAATAAGTAATTTAGTTTAGTAATTTTCTTTCTTTTTTGCTTATTTGGATAGCCGGCTTTATGAGGTAGTTATCTGCCCTTACGTGGCAGTACTAAAACAATAGTAACAAAAATTCATATACTATTCTTTTATATAATTACCTTGATTCGACGATTTGTTTATTTTCCTGTTTTATACTTGATGTACTATCCAAGGATTTAAAGAAAAATCTAGGGACTACATGTTCTTTCAACCTTTTTCTACATCCTGTCATTTTATAGTCCACATAATTCTCTAAATCTTCTGGTAACTATAAGAATGTTGTAATAAAATTAATA
The DNA here is from genome assembly GCA_949152435.1 of Gastracanthus pulcherrimus. Lineage (NCBI taxonomy): Eukaryota > Metazoa > Arthropoda > Insecta > Hymenoptera > Pteromalidae > Gastracanthus > Gastracanthus pulcherrimus. Next base: position 19,999,272 of record OX424572.1, on the reverse strand, counting down.
ATTAAGCTTACTTTAAACATTTTTAATAAAATAACTTCTGCATAAAACAATTTCTTACACTTACATCAAAGTGATCTTCGCAGAAGTAACTATTTAATCTCAACTTTTTTCCCGGGCATCCTGCAGCTACGCACCAAGCTTTTCTTTTTAATTCATTGCGAGGAACGTAAATAAAATCTTTTTCTGGGACTGTAACACTCGTATTTTTACAGTTGGGCACAACACAAAAGCGATAATTATCTGAATTTCTTTGTATAACGCCAGGTATTACTTCACTCATATTAAACATACTAGTAATTCAATTTAATTTATCGATATATAAAAATAATCAAACACATATTGTCACTTCAAAGATGAGTACGCTGTAACCACGTTTGTTTTGATAAAATAAGGTTTGTTTTCATTATTCACCCGAAGTCATGCAATTGTATACCACAGTCACAGTATACGATTAACTGTAGTCGTTAACGTAAATGCAACGCACCGATTCTGCTGCTTTAAAACGTCTGCCATTTAGTAACGTTGCTATCCAGAGCGCTGACGAAGTGGTGTTCGACATTCGGCGCTAAAAGAGTCACGTGACATCAGTTCAAATCTCAATCTAAATTTATACTGACTTTAACATATTATAAATAAAAAAATTTGATATATAAAAATGAATCATGTAACTACGTTTTCGTTATTCATGTTCATTCATCGATTCCAACTGCTTAAACAGTACAATTAAGACTCATGCAAGTTTCCTAATGTAATTGTGATTTTAAATGTACCAAAAACTTACAAATACAAAATACAATGAAATTTGATGATTATTGATGCAATTTAACCTTAACATGGCCTATTTTGTTCAGTTAAGTTTCGTATATAGATTACCTAACAAGGAGAACACTAACCTTAACCCTACGGAACTTGAATTTTGACGTGGTTTTGGAAGGTACTTTAACACCTAAAAATGAAGCCTAGCACTTGTAACTTATTCTAATGGGCCCTTGCATTTGAGATATAAGCGATTCGTACTAGAAAAAGTATCCCGCAAAATAATAAAAGTAGGCGGAAAGAGCTTTAAGTTGAGACCTGTAACGTTAAAAAATATCAATCTAAGCCAAAGTTATTAACAATTGAACATGGTGACTGGAAATGTATAAAAAATCAACGCGATTATAAAACAGTTTAATTTCCTTTAATATTCATACATTTTCAGTCACCATCTTTCATTGTTAATAACTTTGGCTTAGATCAATATTTTTTAATTTTACAGATCTAAAATTAAAGCTCTTTCTATCTACTTTTATTATCTGTTCAGCCATTTTCTCCAAGATTAATACATGCATAGTTATAATCATTTGAAAAGGTACCTTTTCTCACTAAAATAACGTCTATTCGGGGTAAAAAAGCTTATATCTCGAATATAAGTGCCCCATTTGAAAGAAGTACGGCTGCGAAACTTTATTTTTAGGTACCAGAAAGCACCTATCAAAGCCTCATCAAAATCCGAGTTCCGCAGGGTTTTTATAATGAATTATCGATTTTACATAAAACGTAAAACTAACTTTTAACAATAGAAGAATTTCATTTTTGTAAATTACATAATTTACTAATAAAAAAATACATAACTGACATTAAAGTATTTATAAAATAAAATTATAATTAATGCAATAAAGGGTCATAAAATAAAAACGGCCATAATCATAAAATATTGTTTTAAATGGACCTAAGTTGTTACGCATGTACTGTACAACTTCCAATTATACTTTCAAATGCATTTTCAAACGGTATATATATTGGACGTAAGCTTATTTTAAAAAAGTGGATAACGTTATTTTATCAAAAAGAAAAATTTTTTTACATTCAGGCTTCTTTTCAAAGGGTTTTATAACTATCTCTCATTAAGAGTTACTGAAATGTTACTACTGTAAATTAAAATAAATCGCATTTAGTATTTAATCGTCAAATAAAATATTAAATTTAATCAAGGTTTAAAAGTTTTCGAAAAAAATATTGGTAATTTTTCATTTTAATAATTACGAAATACATAGTTTAAATGATAACATCTATTGAACGATGAAATATTCTCCAGATTATTTTAAGAATGCAGAAATAATTAAATTAGAACGTTAGTTATTATTACTGAACTTGTTTAATTAAACCCAAATTAATTATATATTGATTTCACTTGCTTTTCAGCAACAAAATCAGCATTGCTGTAAATTTGAAATTAATTTACAAATATTAACTTTATGGCCAAAGAAATGTGAATTCATTTGATACACGTACTCTAATTATAATTATTACATCATCTACCCGTACATTTAATTATAATAATTATTATTTAATATCTGTAAATTTATCGGAACTTTATCTTATATTAGAAAACTGTGAAACCAACAAATACTACAGTAGAATTTATTTTGTGACGCTGCAAATGATAAATGGATAACGAAAACGAGAAAACTACTTTATCTACAATTGCAAATAGAGAACGCATCATACCGTTATGTGGTATAGTATTGTCTATACTGCTAGATGCTAGTTATAAAAACTGCATCAACAAATATATATACGTATAATTTCTTTTTTTAGATCAACTCCTTTTTGATTGAACTCCTTAATATATGTGAATTTATTTATTAATATATACATATATACTAATATGCAGAATTTAAACTAAGATCGTAAATCATTTAAGATGTGCAAATAAATAAAATTGTGTAAATATATTATACAAGTACATTGTGCATAACTTTTAAAGTTCAGCCACAGTTCATTCGTTTGACCTAATTACAAAATACATTTTTGATCTCGTAAAGGTACGTGTAAAGATAAGAATATATAAGATAATGTTAATGTAAACAAAGCAATACGACATAACCTTAACCATAAACAAAAGTAATCACAGACAGACATAAAGCAAATATTTTACCTTGTGTACAGATGAAATGGCTACGATTTTCCGGTCTCTTTTTCTTGATTTTCGTTTTCAAATAGTTGATTTTCAATTCTTAGTCTTTCTCCATTCCTTCATAAAATTATAACCATCAAACCATCGGTGAAATAAGACTAATCCCAGAAAGAGATGTCGAGTGCTGTCAATATTACTCTCATCGTTATTTCTCTTGTCAAGAGCTAGAATATTTTTACATATTAATTGACATTTTCATAAGTGCAGTGCCAATTGCCAATACAATAGGTATGTTTTATTTACTTACCAAGCTTTTGGAAGGTTCGTCCAGCAGCAAAGATTATATTATGAGCCAGCAGCCATTTTTGCGCCAAAAAATCTTTCCTAAAAACACAATTCAAAAAAATTAAAAGCATTGAGGGATTAAATATAAAGAATCAAAATTCATACTATTTTCAAAAATGAATTGAAAATTACTTCTAGGCACGGCAAAACTGTTTAATAATTACATTATTAACATTTTATTTATCATTTAATTAATATGCACTTAAAAATGGCGGAGCGAATTGACAATCATAGATACGGTTTTGTGACTGTCAATTGGACACACAAAATTAATGTTGCCCAGTATTCTAAATTTAAAATTTATCACGATTCATTAAAAAATGCAAAATATTTATAAATAGTATATTTATATATCTTTATTTGTCAGTTAAAAATTAACCTGTATATAAAATAAATTGAATGAATTGTTTTAAACTTATTGTAAGTATAAGCTGCTCGAAAATTCTTGTAATACTACTATAAACACGTAGAGTCAATTTTCTTTTACGAAAAGTCATATTTTCTCATATATCCAAAATGTAATTTTAAAAATTCACAAATTATAAATTCGGTTGGAAATCGACGCAGAAAAGTCTAAAGAAATGAGGCGAACATCCGTAGATAAAATTCAACTATAATAATTCAATCTATAAGTTTCTAAATTAATTTTTATACTTTCTAGCTAGATTTCTAGTTAACAAGGAGAGTATCCCACCTGTGGGAAATGATTTTCGATGAGACTTTGGGGAGGTGCTTTCTATAGTATCTAAAAATAAAACCCAGTACCCATACTTTGTTCCAATGGGTCCTTAATTATTCTCGAGATACGAGCTATTTTACTCCAATTATGCGTTATTAGATTAATGAAAAATTGTACCTCTACTTCGTATCATTACTATATAAGTTTTGGTACTGGAAAAATTGTTCGGAAGGTATAAATAAAAGCAGACGAAAAAATCTTTTATTCAAGCTTTGTTTCGTATAAAAGTATCAATCTAGTCCAAAGTTATTAACAGTTAAACAAGGTGACTTAAAATGCATGAATATTCGAGGAAATGTATCTTTTATAAATTTGTTGATTTTTCATGCATTTTTAATCCATTTCCAATCGTTAATCACATTGGACTGGATTCAAATTTTTGTACGTAACTAAGCTTAAAATAAAGCTCTTCTAATTAGTAATTCTTCACTTTCCAATGAATTCTGCTATTCTTCTTGTTGCTACGAGCTGGACAAATCTCGGCTCGCCATTACTCGCTATAATTTCTGCTTTTCAAACTTACTGAATATTCACGTACGCTTAACAACAATACCTTATTGCCATTCATAATTTTCATAATTTTCATAAATAGAGATCATTTTAATTTCCAATATATTTCATTAAGAATCCATAGAGTAAAATACTCAAATCTGAAAAAATAAAGCAGATATAAAAGCTAAAAATATTCGGAATCTATGTACAACATTATGCAAATATTTGAACAAATTGTTTAAAATACAGGGACGATAAAGGAGATAAAAAGTGTAAAATATAAAACAAACTAAAGTAAAAAATAGATATTTAGTAGTTCATACGTTTTTAAAGTGTCTTACAGTTCTGCGTATAAATCCTAATATTATATTCATAGTGTTTATGGTACAAACAACATGCCATACAAATTTTAACTTATTAAATATAAAATATAATTTTTAAATTTCTTATTTCAAAATCTTCATCTGTAGGTTTCTTCTGTTTTCCACAGGCCGAGCCGAGCGTCTACGGGATCACACCTTCGGCTGACAATGACGGTCACGTTCTCCTGAGAAACTGAAGCGCGACGGTAGCGCCACCCCGCAGCACGTCCGCGCATACTCCCGCAGCTCGCGATATACATATCTCAGGTTCGCGCAGCAGCTTCACCTAAATCTGCACCCCAGTACATTGGCCCAGTATATACACTTCTGCACTGTATATATATATATATATAAACGACGGGGGCCCCGCGCGCGCGAGAGCGAGCGAGCGAGAAAGCGTATATTATTTGTTATGTTATGGAGGCCCCGCGAGACTGGAAGGATTTTTGCGCACGACCTGCACTCGGCTCGGAAATAAATTAACCGGGCTCTCGCGGACAGTTGACTGAAACAGCGATATATACTCCAGTGTCTCCAGTTGCCGAGGGTCTACTACACGGGGGAAGGCAGGAATCGCCGAGAGCGTCACCGGGAGTGCAGTATTTTTCTGTTATCCTCGTCCCTTCGGTTTGCAGCTGATATAGCTTTATGAGTTGAAGTTGCAACCGATCTGTATGTGTGTGTATCTGTGTGTGTGTGTGTGTGTGACTTAACCTCGAAAAGACAGGAATTTTGGATGTGTAATTCCTTGTGGTAGGAAAGGTGTGTATATGTAGCTGCAGTGTTTTTGGGGAATCGAGGATTGCTGGTGGGATTCTAATGGAGACTTTCTATTGATATCTTTGGTCTCTGTTGGTGTGAGATATTTGTGAATTGTTGGGGAGAGATGGTGTGCGAGTGCATCGGTGGGGTGATATATAGCATCATGAGGATGCCGTGAGAAGAGTGCGTAGGTAAGGAGGTTGCAGTGAATGAGAAAACATGGAACTCGCTGGCAAGAGTCTGTTGGCCATGGACGTTGAGCCAGAGGAGGGCTCCATGGATCTGGACAGATCCGGGGACATTGATCTTCTGAGCGACTGCCGGAACGAGATGGAAGGGGCTGTGGTAATGGGAGACATATTCTTCTCTTCTTTGTTTTCTTCTTTGATTCGATGTCTAGATCCAATTTAAAACTTGAAAAAGGGTGATTTGTGTCATTGGTTTTATGTAAATTTAAGCACCGAGTTTAAGTGGGACAGTTATATATTCATGTAAACAGATTGTAGAGTAAAAAGTAGAATAATATATAGATACTTCTTCATAATTGCTTTTGTATTACTATGATTGTGTAGATGTATGCAATGCAAATGATTCTGTAAATATTGGATTCAAATTTAATTTTTACTCTAACCTATAAATGTAATTAAGATAAATATGTTTTAAATTTGGATTAAGATATTAAACTATCAACCATGCTATATTTTATAGATTTATGTTAATTATTACAATACAAATTATAAATGTTTTTATAGATAATTTATGATAATGAGTCACAAGAACAGACCATAATGAAAGTCGTCACAAGTTCAGAATCGACAGATAATGCAGAGTCTAATAAAAGCTCTGAAGATCCAGATAATTTTATTACACTTCACGCATCAACGGATATAAAAAGTGAAGTACAAGATGAAGTACAAGATGAAAGTGTTAGTGGCAGCAACTTGGTATTTATAGTTTTCTATATATTATTATTGTTAATTTTATTATTACCGTCATAGCATCGAGTTCTAAAAGTGAAGAAACAGTAATGAACTAGTTAATAATATATACCTAAATATTAAAAGTATATAGTAAGATATGTTTGTAATAAAAATAAATGCTGAACAAAAATTTGTTTTAACTGATTAGAATTTGGTGCCATGACATTATACAATTAAAAGTACGGTTTATTTAATTTCATATAATGTTATGTATCGGTTTAAGTTAAACTAGAGATAGAAATTTATTTTTATTATCTTGTTCTTAAATAATAATAAATGCTTTAATTCAAGGATGATTCGATAAACAATCTATCAAACAAGAGTGACGAACACGATGTTGATACAGATGACGATGAAACAATAGCCACATTTGTAACGTCTACAGGTCAACAGCTAGCATTATATGCTGTAGAAGATTCAGATGAAATATTTGCAGTAGCTTTGTATGACGAATCTGGTGAACCTCCAACTAATTTCCACTTTCTCATGAAGTAAGTTGAAAAGAATAATTTGTATTAATGAATTTAGAAAAGCTAACTTCTTTTTCAGAAGAGCATGCTAATATTTTTAATGGATTACACATCATTTGTCTCTTAATTTTTTTTTAGAGCGGACGTTGAGAGATTGATTGGAGAAGGTGCTGTGAAGACAGTGAAGAAACCACAAGTACAACCCAATAGAGAACCAAAACCACCTGAGCAGAAAGAGGAAATTAAGTTTGAAAAGTACGCCGATGTTAAATCTAGAATGGAAAAAGCAGAAGAATCTCCACTAAAAAAGATACAAGAAATTAAAACCGAAATAGTGGAAGTACCTACACCTAAAAAGGTGGAGACACCTACACCTAAAAGAGTGGAAGCACCTACACCTAAACGAGTGGAAGCACCTACACCTAAACGAGTGGAAGTACCTACACCTAAACGAGTGGAAGCACCTACACCTAAACGAGTGGAAGTACCTTCACCCAAAAAAGTGGAAGTGCTTGCACCCAAAAAAGTGGAAATAATTGCACCTAAAACAGTAGAAGTACCTACACCTAAAAAAGTACAAGAAACTAGAATTCTAAAGCAAGTAACTACAGTCAAAGCACAAGACACTAGAGTTCAAAAGCAAGTAACTACAGTCAAAGCGCAAGACACTAGAGTTCAAAAGCAATTACCTACAGTCAAAACGCAAGATACTACAGTTCAAAAGCAAGAAACTAGAGTTCAAAAAGTAGAACAAACTAAGACATTTATAACCCAAAACCACAGTTTGAGTAATAGAAATGTTAACGTAACGAAACAGCCAATGCCAGTAAAAGCTACTAAAGTTGTCAGCAATCTCTTTCAACCTAAAATGGAAACTAGAAAAGAATTACCCGTCGCTTATGTTGCCGCAAATGAAAATCAAAATCAATACATTATAGGTATGCACTAAAACTTTCTAATTTTATCGATAACAGCTAAAGAAACATGTAATAAATAAAACTTCACATTCATTTCAGATCACGCCGTAGAGGATTTGGACAGCGACGCAGAGATAATCGAACAATCAACCGTGCAATACATTCTCTGTGATGCTGATCCCTCGGACTCCGAACTGACCTTCGACGAGCTTCAAGCTTCGCTGCAAAGTTTCAAAGCGACCAAACCTGTTTGCAATATCAATAAGCTGAAAACTTCAATGCCCCAGAACCTCGAGAAGAAGAAAGAAAACGTAATCAGGACGTACTCTTCCTTCCTGAAAAGCACGCCGAAAGTCGTGCCAATTCTGGTTCAGAAAAGGGAGCCCGTGACCACGATCTACCGCACCTACAAAAACCCGAAGAAGGCTCGAACGACGAACAATCTGCTCCAAGCGCACAGAAAGATCAAAAAGGAAGTGGAAGATCCCTCTTACGGTGATGCCCCCACCTTCGACGACGGTCACGTCTCCTCGGATGACTTCTCGAAGAGCCTGAGCAAGCAGAACTCCAGTCTGACGGAGAACTCACCCAGCACTGCCAAAGTGAAAAGATCCCGCAAGCAGCAGTTGACCGTAGTCAACCGCACTGACTCCGAGATCATCATTCAGCCAGCTTCTGCCTACTCGGAGGAGGAAGACGAGCCAGTGATCCTGAAGCGCGGAGGCAAGCGAGGCAGAAGGAAAAAGAAGATACTCGCCGATCCTGACTACAATCCCCGTAAGCCTGTCAAGAAGACACGAAGGTCCAATCGATTGGTGGAGGTGATCGAGTTGGACGCGGACGAGAGCGAGAGGTCCAACGTCCTCGAGATCACCCTCGACGGGAAGAAGGACAAGGGCTCCAGCGACAAGGAGAACGACATCATCAGTGTTGGCGACTCCGACGAGGGGGAGAGCAGCTCCAAGAAGAAGACGAAGAAGCCCATGATGCAGTGCAGCCACTGCATGCGGAACTTCAGGAAGCGCAGGGTCCTGGAGAAGCACGTGCAAGTCTGTCCCAAGTCCCCGGCGAACATGCAGAAGCTGGAGGAGAGAAAGCGAGTGTCGGGCAAGGGCAAGAAGTTCAAGTGCAAGTCCTGCGACGAGACGTTCGACATCGCAGTGTCGCTGGCCAGGCACGTGAGGGTCGTGCACTCGCCCAGGAAGAGGGGCAGACCGCCCAAGACCTGGTCCAGGAACGACAGGTCCGAGACCTCCAGCAGCGAGGAGGAGAGCATGGAGGAGAGCTCGCCCGAGCCTGAGCCCGAGCCCAAGAGGAGAGGCAGACCTGGTCGACCACCGGCGAAGAGGAGCGTGTCGAAGGAAGAAAGGTTAAAATTTGTTTGTTTACTTATTTAGGTGTTTATTTATTGAATTATAAAGGCCTTTTGGTTTAATACAATACGTTGACAACAACATTTTACAAGTACGAGTATAAAATGAGTATAATAAGGCGTATTACTTTGATGGATTATGCATATGTCGTGAGCATTTACCAGTGTAATAGAGAGTATGTAGATAAATGTACCAACAAAAAGCCTTTTTTCTGTCTAAATGGTGAATTCTTCTAAATATCTATAAATAATCATTTTCAATTCTACTTGAATGTTACAATACAAAATGAGTTACATTTTTAAACGCTTTTTAAAAGCTGATTCTTAGGCCGTTCTTTAAATAATATAATAGCATTACGGTTATGCAGTTCACTTGGTAATGTAATCCATTAGGTAATACACTAATAATAGAATTTATTTTATAAATCCATTTATTTTGGAGTTAAGAGATCATTTTAATTTCCAATATATTTCATTAAGAATCCATAGAGTAAAATACTCAAATCTGAAAAAATAAACCAGATATAAAAGCTAAAAATATTAGGAATCTATGTACATTATGCAAATATTTGAACAAGTTGTTTAATATACAGGGACGATAAAGGAGATAAAAAGTGTAAAATATAAAACAAACTGAAGTAAAAAATAGATATTTAGTAGTTCATACATTTTTAAAGTGTCTTACAGTTCTGCATATAAATCCTAATATTATATTCATTGTGTTTATGGTATAAACAACATGCCATACAAATTTTAACTTATTAAATATTAAATATAATTTTTAAATTTCTTATTTTAAAAACTAAATCAAAAATATAGTTATCAATTTTATATTAAAAAGGAATAGGGTGCTGTTTCTTAACAAAATATGTGGATTTACATTTTCTTAACTCTTAATCTATTTAAAAAATATTTCTTCTATAAAAATATATATCATACACACATATCTAAAATGTTATTTGTTATTTACAGTCCGGCTTCATCGACTATCGAGTTGAAATTGGACAGCTCTAACTCCACTGAAACTCCAGAGCCCAAAAGAAGAGGCAGACCACCTCGTAGAAAGAGTATACTAAAAGAAAGGTCACTCAGTCCTGATTTCGAGGAGATAGAAGCTAGTGCATCGGAGTCTGCTATAGAAAAGCAGCCAGCAACGGAGCCTCGAAAGAGCGGTAGACCCGGTAGACCAGGTAGACCCAGGAAAAGTAGTCTGTCGAAGGAAGAAAGGTCAGTGTCTCCGGAGCTAGAGAAGAAATCTGAAAAAAGACCTATTGCTCAGTTACCCAAGAAAAGGGGCAGACCTAGCAAACGACAGATTTCAATCTCAAAGGACGATGAGTCAGAGGTGGAAGACAAAAATAAAGAGTCTCAAAAGAAAGGTAGACTGATAAAAACTAGTTTCTCGAAGGATGAGCAGTCAGCTAGTCCAGAGTTGATAGTTAAGCTTGAAAAATTAGCAGAAGAAAAATTAAAAGGTGATAGGTCAGCAAAGGTTGACAAATTGACAGAAGAAAATTTAAAGAATGATGGAGCAGCAAAGGTTGACAAAATGATAGAAGAAAAATCAAAAGATGACACGTCAGCAAATGTCGAAAAATCGAAGGATAATTGGTCAGCGACACTGGAGAAAGAGAATGATGAGAGTATAGTGGAGCCTTCAATTGAGGCTATGGTGGAGGCTATGGATGCTATAGACAATATAGTGGATTCTGTGGCAGAATCTATGATGAGACCTATTGCAGATCCCCCAAAGAAACGTAAATATAGTAACGATGACTCATTGAAAGACGACATGTCAGTGGTATTAGCGTTAGAGGATAGAATCGAAAGTGTGGAGTTCTTCCCAGATACTCGAAAAAGAGGCAGATCTAGTATAAACCAATCTTTGAAGGATGACGCGGATGATTCTATAGAACCTGATGTACCAGATCTTGAAGAGAAAGCTGAAAATACAAGTGAAACTTCAGCAGAACCTCCTGGAAGAGATACACCTAGCAAGGAAAAATCTTCAAATGATGATATAGAAGCTGCAAAGATCGAAGAAAAAACTGTGGATTCACGTAAAAACTCAGTAGACCCTCGTAGAAAAGGCAAATCAAGCAAAGACTTACCTTCTATCAATCAAGAGTCAGTAACTGTAGCAGTTGTAGAAATAATTAAGAGTTCGAGTGAAGCTCCATCAGAACCCAAGAAAAAAGGTAGGCCAAGTAAGGTCAAACCCTTGATAGATGAGGAATCAAAAGTTCCGGAGGCTGAAGAGAGAGTTGAGAAACCCAGGCGTTCGAGTGAAATTGCAGAACCTCCAAAAAAACGAATTAGACCAAACAAGGATACACTCTTAAAGGATGACAAGTCAGAAACTACAGAGATCGAAGAAAAAACTGAGGTTTCTAGCGCTGCTTCAGTGGAACATAAAAAAAAAGGTAGACCAAGCAAGGATACACTCCTACAGGACGACAAGTCGGATACTCCAGAGGTCGAAGAGATAACCGAGGGTTCTAGCGATGCTTCAGTGGAACTTAAAACAAAAGATAGACAAAGCAAGGATGCACTCTTAAAGGACGACAAGTCTGAGACTCCAGAGTCTGAGGAGATACCTGTGGTTTTAACAGAAGCTTCAACGGAATCTCGAAAAAAAGGTAGACCAAGCAAGGATACACTCATAAAGGACGACAAGTCGGAGACTCCTGAGGTCGAGGAGAAAGCTGAGGTTTCAAGCGAAGTTTCAGTGGAACATAAAAAAAGAGGTAGACCGAGTAAGGATACACTTTTAAAAGACGACAAGTCGGTGACTACAGAGTCTGAGGAAAAAGATGAGGTTTTAACTAAAGCTACGGTGGAACATAAAAAAAGAGGCAGATTAAGCAAGGATATACTCTTAAAAGACGACAAGTCAGAGACTACAGAGTGCGGGGAAAAAGCTGAGGTTTCAACTGAAGCTTCAGTGGAACATAAAAAAAAAGGCAGACCAAGTAAGGATATACTCTTAAAAGACGACAAGTCGGAGACTCCAGAGTCCGAAGAGAAAACTGAGGTTTCGAGCGAAACTTCAGTAGAACATAAAAAAAGAGGTAGACCGAGCAGGGATACACTCTTAAAGGACGACAAGTCGGAGACTCAAGGGGTCGAAGAGAAAACTGAAGTTTCAAGCGAAGCTTCAGTGGATTATAAAAAAAGAGGTAGACCTAGCAAGGATACACTCTTAAAGGACGACAAGTCGGAGACTCCAGAGGTCGAAGAGATAACCGAGGTTTCTAGTATGGCTTCAGTGGAACATAAAAAAAAAGGTAATCAAAGCAAGGATACACTCTTGAAAGACGACAAGTCGGAGATTACAGAGTCCGAGGAGAAAACTGAGGTTTTAAGCGAAGCTTCAGTGGAACATAAAAAAAGAGGTAGACCGAGCAAGGATACACTCTTAAAGGACGACAAGTCGGAGACACCAGAGGTCGAAGAGAAAACTGAAGTTTCAATCGAAGCTTTAGTGGAACATAAAAGGAAAGGTAGAACAAGCAAGGATACACTCTTAAAGGACGACAAGTCGGAGACACCAGAGGTCGAAGAGAAAACTGAAGTTTCAATCGAAGCTTTAGTGGAACATAAAAGGAAAGGTAGAACAAGCAAGGATGGACTCTTAAAGGACGACAAGCCTGAGACTCCAGAGTCTGAGGAGAAAGCTGTGGTTTTAAGCGAAGCTTCAGTAGAACATAAAAAAAGAGGTAGACCGAGCAAGGATACACTCTTAAAGGACGACACGTCGGAGACACCAGAGGTCGAAGAGAAAACTCAAGTTTCAATCGAAGCTCCAGTGGAACATAAAAGAAGAGGTAGAACAAGCAAGGATACACTCTTAAAGGACGACAAGTCTGAGACTCCAGAGTCTGAGGAGAAAGCTGTGGTTTTAAGCGAAGCTTCAGTAGAACATAAAAAAAGAGGTAGATCGAGCAAGGATACACTCTTAAAGGACGACACGTCGGTGACACCAGAGGTCGAAGAGAAAACTGAAGTTTCAATCGAAGCTTCAGTGGAACATAAAAGAAGAGGTAGAACAAGCAAGGATGCACTCTTAAAAGATGATAAGTCTGAAACTCCAGAGTCTGAGGAGAAAGCTGTGGTTTCAACAGAAGCTTCAATCGAATCTCGAAAAAAAGGTAAACCAAGCAAGGACACACTCTTAAAGGACGACAAGTCGGAGACTCCTGAGGTCGAGGAGAAAGCTGAGGTTTCAAGTGAAACTACAATTGAACCTCGAAAAAGAGGCAGACCAAGCAAGGTCAGACCGTCGATAGATGAGGAATCCGAAGTTCCAGAGACCGAAGAGAAAACTGAAAAATCTGACGTTTCGAGTGAAACTTTATTGGAAACTCCAAAAAAAAGAGGTAGACCCAGCAAAGTCAGACTCTCGATAAATGAGGAATCTAAAGTTCTGGACACCGAAGAGAAAGTTGAGAAATCTGAGGTTTTGAGTGAAACTTCAACGGAAAGTCCAAGAAAGAGAGGAAGACCAAGTAAGGACAGAGTCTTAAAGGACGACGTGACTGAAACTCCGGAGGTCGAAGAGAAAATTGACAGTTCAAGCGAAGGTCCATCGGAACCCAAAAAAAGAGGTAGGCCAAGCAAGGTCAGGCCTTCGATGGAGGAGGAATCAGAAATTATTGAAATCGAAGCGAAACTTGAAAAATCCGAAGGTCGAAGTGAAACTTCAGCGGACCCTCGAAGAAGAGGCAGACCAGGCAAGGACAGAACCTCGAAGGACGAAGAGTTCGAAACCCCAGAGGTCGAAGAGATACCTACTGAGACATCGAGTGAGACTCCAGCAGAGCCTCGAAGAAGAGGTAGACCGACTAAGGACATGCCATCGAAGAGTGATAGGTCAGTGACCCCGGAACTCGAGCATATAGAAGCTGAGAGTTCGATAGACAATACTGTGGTGGAAGATAAAAACAAGGTGAAGACGAAGAAGAAGATACCTAGTCCCAATCGAACGTGGAAAGTTAAGAAACTGAACTGTGAGGACTGTGGCAAGTGGTTTTCTAGTGCTGCCGCTTTGACGACCCATCGTTTGCATCACAGGACTAAAAAGTCTGGTATGTTTTAGGGAGTTTAACAGGTTCTTATTTTGTAAAATGTGTGGAACTCCAAAATTGATCATTTAATATTGATATAACATTTGAATTATTTAATTAATTGAACGTTACTTACGAGTTTTCATATAAGCACTGTTTATTATAAAGAAGTATAGAAAATCGATGAAGATGTGTCATATTCTTGTGTCGATTTTGTTTTGTACAGACTAGTCTAGTAAGCAAGATGAAAATTACGATGTAACTGATTTACCGAAAGTTATAAGTATGTGACTATTGAAAGCTTTATTGTAGAAGGACTGTTAATGTCACTACTGTATATTTAAGGATATATGCTTCTGCAAACATTGAAAAACCTTTTTTTTGCAGAATAATTTGTAAGAATATCATAATAACATGTAGTGTAAATAATCTTTTTTGGTATTTATTTGTACACATTCACAATGAAAAATAAGGAAATCTGAATAATGTACATAACATTGGAGATAAGTATATGTGAAATAAATAAAAAATAAAGTTCTTTTTTTTAAACAGACATACGTGTACAGTACGTTTTAAAAAATTTAACAATAAACTTTTTTGTCTAATAGTTAAATAAAAACTCATTGCTTTGACTAAAAATAAGATTAACAATTTAAGATAAATCGGTTAAATTGGTTTTTTATCTTCCCATAGTAACTTACTCAAAGCTACTTGTACAAAATAAAAATGACTAAGAAACAAAATTTATTATCTTGAAATCTGTAAAAATAAAAATAAATAATGCCAAAAAGTTTTTACTCTGCGTGTTGCAGGTTTCTTACAAAAAATTTACGGAAAAATGCATTACTTTGTACTCATCTACATGAGAATGTATACGAGGATATTTTTTAGGCAGTAGGTAAAAAAATAGAAATGATTTTGGAGGAATTTTTTTCAATTTTTTGAAAGTCAAAGTAATAAGACCTTTTGGAATTTAATATTACATATTTGAAGATTTTAATTTTGTTTCTTCTTACACTTTTAGTACAGTACGGGTGTACAAAAAAGTAGACACAAAAGAGTAGAATAATTATCGTCATCCAGACTAAATTTTATCAAAAAAAGCCAACCCTAGTGTGAGAAATCTATTAAATCCTATTCACCAATACAAAAATTGCATATACATCCTATTCGCAAATAGAATCTTTTCATATTTGGAAACAGGAATTAAGAGGATTTAATAGATTTGTCACACTAGAGAAAAGCCTATAAATTTCAAGAATCTCTTCGCTTTCTGCCAATCAATCCTAGATTTGTACAAAAAATCTGCACAACAAATTTCACAATTTCCAAATGACTTCACTAACAAGTTCCATAAGATTCTCCAACTCCGTCTTTAAGGAGACGTCGGATACCGACAGTAGATTCCTACTATCCTACACACGTATTTCGTTATTTATTTACAAAGTTAATTGTTTAATGACAAAATAATAGCTGTCCCCAATTTGTTTTACAGTAACCCCTTAAGGGGACGCCGGATATCTCTGTCCTTGTCTAATTGAGTTTTCATTCATAATTTTAAGAGAAATCATTTTTCTGAAAAAAATAATAGTTGTCCCCGCTTCGTTTTATAGTAATCTAAAATATGTCCAAGATGGTTTCATATGATTGCTTTGTTTTCGAGAAAACTTTGACACAGTATGAAGGCCAACTACGTGGAGATTAACCTTTACATACTAAGTTTGTCAAAGTTTTCTCGAAAGCAAAACAATCATATGAAACCAGCTTGGACATATATATTTAGATTACTATAAAACGAAGTGGGGACAAATATTATTTTTTCAGAAAAATTATTTCTCTTAAAATTATAAATGAAAACTCAATTAGATAAGGACAGAGATATCCGGCGTCCCCTTAACTGTCTTCGAATCAAATTCCCTCAAAAATGCACACTTTCACCTCATTAACACTCCTTCTCACCCCCCCCCCCCAGTCGTCAAAACCTCGATTCTCACTTAAAATCCACCCCTCGTGTCTCTGTCTGTCTGAATTCCAGGCCACCTGCAGGCCCAGCGCTGCCCCCTCTGCAAGCGGGTCCTCGCGTCCGAGCACTTCTCCCGACACATGGCCACGGTGCACAAGAAGAAGTCCTCGTCCCCTTCGTCGTCCTCGTCGCCGGCCTCGACGTCGAAAGCCAGCAAGCCGACGGGTGGCAACAGCGGCAGCAGGACGAACGTGCGACGAGTGGCCAAGCCCGCGAGGAAGCTGCGGCGCCGCAGCGAGCGGAGGCTGCGCTCCGCGAATTGAAGAGGAGGAAGGATGATTAAAGGAACGAAGAGACTTTTATATGTGTGGGGGAGGATAAAGTGTGTGACGAGGGAAAAAACAGGATGGCTTATCGAGAAGGGGGGCTGTAGGTCGTGGTTGGGGTGTGTCTCTGTTATCGGTGCTTGCGGTGTGACGAAGGAGCCCTGGTTGCAGAATTGGAGTGGCTCTGCGGCGAGTTTTATTAAGTGGAGCGTGCAAGGTCTGGGTCCGAGTTTTATTATTAGTTAGCAGGATGGTTTTGATGATGAACGGTGGCGTCGGACGATTTTGCATCGGGATTGCGGCAGATTTGCAACGTAATGGTGCAAACGAATATTTTGCATGGTACACACAAGACTCGTAATAGAGAAGCACGAATCAAAAATTTGGACAGTGGAATTTCGGACAAAGGGTTTTCAACAATTTTGTTGCAAACTATACATGATAACATGGTTTTTTTCTCTCGCAATTTCGATTTAATCCTGGTGCAAGTTCCAAACAGTATTGTCTTGCTGCAGATCAAAATAATAAAACTGCAGCGGAATTACTGAAGCAGAATTGCATCGAAATTGCGAAACAAGAAATCCTTTATTAAGTAATTTGCAGCAGAATTGCGGTACGAATTTCTCTTTGCACTTTTCTGTTGCAAGCCTGAAACGAAATTGGTCGTATTTTCATTCGCACTTATCTGTTGCAAGTCTGCTGCAATTCTGATGCAAAGTGCTTGGCGCAATCGTTTGTTAGCGGAAATGCAATAAAACAGACTATACGCATGCTCTACGCAATTGTAAGGAAGATATATGTTACCAGGGGAGATTTTGTTAAATTATTGGGCTGAGGACTAGAAATATTGTTACCTATCCAGTAAGAAAAAAGTTCACTTAGGTTGAGTGTAATTTCGTACTAATGAAGCAACTAAGGTAGGTTATTTGTAGTCCCAAGCAAAATAATTTAATAAATCATTTTTACAGTGTGATAACTTTATCTGAATATTGGATTATCCTGTTTCATTGCTATTTGGGTTAGATTTTGTAATGCGAGTACCAGTGAATAAGGAATCCTTTGAGAGTGTCAAAGTTAATTAAATTTCCTGTACCAAATATTACCGACTGAGAATTAAATAATTGCTTGTAAATGAATATGTAGATCAAATTATCCAAGACTTAGACATCAATTAATTGCCTTATATATTAATCTATCATAATACAAAGTTTTAAACAAATATTTTGAAAGTTAAGCCTGCAGATTTAATTTCAATGTTATCCTTAAAAGCATGGACAAATTTGTTTAAAACTTTGTATAATGGTGTATTATTATACATGGAAGGGCAATAATGTCTTGGTTTTATATAATTTGGTTTATATATTGTTACAACTATCAAACTACACTATATATTTTTACATTACAACTACTTACTTATTATTCAGGTGGTAATATTTGAGGCAAGAAAATAGCACTTGACACTCTTTTAATCCGTATGCAGATTTTCTCAAAAACCAATGTTATTATCATTTTTATGAAAGACTGCTTTGTTTTCTGTTTTATTATGAAGGTAATTTGTTCTTGAATTTTCTATTTCTAATGGAAACTTTATTCTTGCAGTTTGCAAAACTTGCAATTTTTGTTTAAACAAGTCAGTTTTCATATTTTTGTTTAATATCTGTCACTAGCATAGCACAGCAACTGGAAAAAGTGTAGTGGAGTGCTAAAACAGATATCAATTGCGAGATAACAGCAGAACTAAGTCTTTGCAAATATTGGGTTCTGTTTTATCGACTGCGATGCAATCAGTCACTATTCAATATTACAAAATAATGAAATGCAAAGCCTTAGACCTAACCAGGGCCTATTGTTTTATAGCGGCTACTCCCTTGTTTCATAAAAACTTTTTGGTTTTTTTTTCTTTATATTTCTCATTATGTTTAAAAACTGCTTGACATTTTTGAAGAGTATTTTTTCCCTCATATTTAGTTACATTGACTGCACAGAATATGAATCAAAACTTTTTCAACATCGTGTTTTTCATATTTTCAATATGTTTATTGAACATTGTAAGGTTGTACGTTGATGTAAAGAAAGTTGTTTAACATACAGAGAAATATTGAAACAAGGAGATATTACTGAATTGATAATTTTATTCATATCTCGCGAAGCACAGATTGTAAATATTTGTGCATAAAATTGATATTTAATAATGAAAATAAAGTTAATCGTACTCTAACTTGTAATTAAATTGGCCACATATTTCTAATAATTTAAGGAATTTGAGTCAACAAAAAATAATGTCAACACTTACTTTTTCGTTTACGAAGTTAATCAAAATTATAAATAATATCTCTTGCAATAAATATTATTGCAATAGTTAACTAAGAAACAATCAACCATAATTGAAATAATAGAAGCCAAGTGTGACACTATTATTTTATACTGACTCAAATCCATTGTAAAGTCAATGAAACTAAAAGTCTTCAGAGACTCTTAAGGATGAGACTGTTGTGCTGCATATATTGTCGCAGTTCCCTGAAATTGGAAGAGACTTTAAAGTTACAAAGGTTTACTGAAAAAAAGTAGACCAATATTTTTCGTCGAGAAAGTGCACGAGTTGAGTTGTGAAGCTTGGATTTATCGATAAGCCAACGTTAGTGCATGAGAAAAGAAAGAATAAGTAAGAGTAAAAAACTGTAAATAAATGTTTTCTGCGAAATAAAAAAAATCAGCATACTTTAAATAAGACTTAGATCGAAACAGCTGTAACTAGACGATTTAAGGTATGTGTAGTTCTTTGGACATAAGTTGTGAGATGTGCGGTGACAGTACGTATGCATATATATGTAATAATAACTCGCGTAATCTTATAAAAACTAATGTAGTTGTCAAAAAATTTGTGGATGAAAAAAAAAAATTTTAAGAACTCTTAAGAGGCTCGCGTTTACACTGTAAATGGTGCTCTTATTTTGATACAGCCTTATGTATATATACTCGACAAGAATTATAAATCCCATTAGGTTTAAAGAAGAATAAAAATAAAGTATGAAAATCACAGTATATTAAGTGTTGCTGTACTATAAATCCTGCTTATTAGTGTTCCCTTACCTGATATTGGGTAAATACAATCCTACAATCTTTTTACTTTTTAATTTTTTTAAGGAAATTGCATCCGTAAATTCAAAATTTTGTTTTGCACACATTTGAAGTTATAGGGTTGAGTTCCCTATTATAGGCACTCTCGCAGTATGGACACACGATTGTCCGGTTCCCGCTGCTAGATAACAGTGTTTTACATGATGAATTAAATCCATGTATGCTAGATCAAACATGTTTGGTTTGTTATTTTAAATTAAGTGCCTGAAAATCTCTCGTAAATATCAACGTCAAATTCGATAACTTTTTATCTGAAGTTTTCATATTGTGCACAAGCTAACTAATTATTAATTATTTTACGTGTTTGCGATATGCATAAAAGATGATATTCATTTATACCAAAAAAATGACTAAAAGACAGCAGTCATTACTGAACAACAATTTTTTAAAGACTTTTCTATTTTCAAACACAATTAATAGACATGATTAAATTTGACAAAGACAATTGTTTCCACTTCTTTTTAAAATTTTGATTTTTGCCCATATATATCTCCAATAATATATAAAAATATAAAAATACGAGATGATCAAGTAAAATTCCATTACAATTTAACGTTTATAGTAACTTATCGTGTACAATTGTTCTAATCGTAACTTAAAACAATAGTATTATAACTATTATATTTTACATCAATACTTAAAGCTATGATTATCATTACAAACATAATTTGTGTAAAGATGATATTCATTTATACCAAATTTTATATTATTTATACTACCTATATGCATTTATAGGTATTAAGCTAAAAATAATTTTACAAATTTCTAGAATATTTCATTTTTCTTAAGTCTTTTTGAAATAAAATATCGTAACAAACCTATACAAAGAGTTATAGTTCTTTTGTTACGATAAAATCGTGTAAATAATACTAAGGATAGTTTATAATACTAAAAAATTTAGTATAACCATATTTAGATTTATTTTGCTATTGAGAATAGTAATCTTTAATTTTAATTTTTATCTAATAGTCAGTAAAAAGATGGATTCCACAATTTATGGACTTTTCATTTTATTCTGGGTCTAAGGTACGAATAAATATACACAAATGTATTAAAAAATGTATATTGTTTATTAAAAACATGTTTCATAAGCGAACTGCAAACATCTGGTAAAAATGAAGGAAATATTTAAAACTTAAAATTGTTAAAATTAATTTTTTTTACTTATAAAAGTATTTGCCTTCGTAATATAAATATAGATAAATTTTAAGATTTGCTTTCACAACTAAAGAACGAAAAACTTCGACTATTAAATTTATATTTAAATCTATCGTATGAAATTCCGGCTTCTCGACCATTTCCTTAGCATGTGCAGCTATGAACTCCTGAAATAAAATGATTTTAATTTTTGTAAAATAAAGTATATTTTAGTTGTACAAAATTGTCGAATTAATTTGTCAAAAACTTATCAATTTTGTTGAAAAATGTGAAAACTTAAAAAATTTTAGTAAATTTATACATTTATAAGCACAGCTTATAATTAAAGTTTAAATCTTAAAAATAATTAAATGTTATTTAAACAATTATTTTCGATATAATATCTAATTATTTTTCAAACGTTTTTGAAACGGTTATAAAATGGTTTTTTAAAACTTCTAGACTTTTTGGTGATATTATGTAGCTAAAGTTATAGCTGGGAATCCAGATTTTCTTACCAGCTGATTTTACTGAAAAATAAATTATGAAATCCATTTGAATGGCAGACTGGGATTCTTAGCTCAAAATCTACTTCAATCTGACAGAAACCTGTGTTAAATTCAGCTCAAAAAATCTATAGCTACAAATCTACTGGAATTTCAACCAATTTTAACTGGATATATTCCACGAATTCAGTTCGCAACAGTCATATATGAAAAATGAATGTTAATAAGTTATTATGAATTATGCAATTTTCAACGTTAAAAAACATTTATAAACAATTTTTAACATTTGAAGCATAATCATTTCTTAAATTAGTTTTTGTATAGATATAAATATTATTATTCGATAAAGCGACTGTTCATTTTTGTTGAACTCAGTGTAAAAAAAGTAAGAAAAATGTTGAGTCTGGGATGGACAAAATCACGGGTCGTTTTGATCAACTTCAATATTCAAATATTTGATTTTCCAAATGTTAATTGTTTTCGACCAAAATATTTCCACTCATCGACAAAACAAAGCGGGCAAAAATTTCGAAAATTAGCGATACCTTAACGCGCTTCTTCAATTTTTCTTCGATTTTGTATTTGGAAGATTCATCTTGCTTCGGCCCTAACTCGGTGTTTTACGTTGTATCATTATCCGCAGACGTAATGGTGATTTTACAAAAAATCATTAGTATCCCTATATAGTGTAAAAGATAACTGTGAAAAACTGTGAAAAACTATGAAAATAATGTGAGAAAATACACATACTTTTGGAACATCTGTTACAAACAAATATGCACATTTTTTCACACTATTTCACAGATTTTTCATAATTTTTACAGTTTCTCACACTTATAAAAAACACCTATTAGATCTAATATATCTTGCATAATTTTTCATAGTTTTTCACAGTTTTTCACATTTTTTTACATTTTTTTTCGTTGCATTCTCTTATATAAAGGAAATTACAACTGTAAGAAATTGTGATAAAATGTGAGAAACGGTGAAAAACTATGTCAAAACTGTGACAACATTTATGAAATATTCTATAATATCTTTTTTAAATTCTGTTCCAAATGTAAGTCCAATCTCAGTTTTTCACGAAATTTCATGGCTTTAAACACTTGTTCACACATCAGCATGCCTTTCGTTTTGTCCGTCATCGTGCTCCTTCTTATAAACTTACTGCAAACCTTACTTTGTGGACCAATCTTTGTTTTTCATGAATTCACCTCGTAATAAGGTTTATTATTTCCGTCGAGAATGGCAAATTTCAATTCTGCTTCACATCCAGTGTCTCTCAAAAACTCAAATAAAGAGATAAATAGTCTTGGTTTTTTACTCCTTTGCCCCTGGGATAGAGATACAGTCGCCATTCGTATGAACGATTAACACCTGTGGATAATGTAAACACTCTGGATTTTATCCACTCTTTCGATTCCATTGTACGCAATAAGATACTGAAGTTATGAATCTCCCATTTGAACATGCATTTCGAAACTGTAGGTTGCACTATATAAATCAACATTGTTGGGAAAGTTGGCGATGGGCTACGAAGAAAACCTGGTAAAACCGATTGTTTCTGTATTAAAAGAACAGCTTTGATCACGGACCGTTACTGTGGCTTATATTATAAATTGTTGTGCCCAACAAACTTTCGATCGTCCGTTCGCGCGCAGGCAAGAAAGTCGCGTGTTAGGTACCTATATAAATGGTGGAAAGGGTGCCAGCTAAATAATAGGTGAATGGTAGAACTTGAGTGTTATTTAAAAAATAGTAAATACAGTCACCCTGATAGAAGTTTTATAGGTAAAAAATTTTGTCTGTAATAAAATGTAAAAAAAATTGCGAAGATCAGAAGAATCAAGAAGGTATACATTCGAGGGACAGTGAGTCTTGCCGAACGTGTTTGAACTTAGCCCACAAAGTATATTATCTATATACAAGTTATTCTATTTATCAAATTTCAAAGAGAAAGAAATGAATATTCGAAGAAAATCACAGTGTATAATTAAACTGTTTAGCCTGCAATTTTTTTCTTAACGATTTTTCAATACATTATTTCGCACAAAAATCGCTATTGTACTGAGATAAATAAAAAATTTCTATTTACTAAAGGAAAACTTGAAAAGTAAAGATGAAAACTATGAAAAATTTATTTTACTTTAACCCATTAACGCCTAAATAAATTAATCTAAAATCTGCGTGTATGCTCTTTGCGAAGCGAATTTGTATAAAAACTGTTCCAAGAGTTGTATTTTATGCAAACTATCTTGAAAATTGTTCGTTTTGAGTATTTAAAAATTGTAGGTATCCAAAAGAATCATGTTCATAATAATTTTTACTAAAAAAACCTAGTAGCTCCAAGTAAATTGTATTATTTAAATATCTCTCTCATGTGCGGAATAAACAGTCTCGCATTTCAACCTTCGATTATCAATTCACACAAGTTCGTGCGTTTCGATGATTTTTTTTTTCACCGATTGCACATTAAATTTTCATTTATCGCCTCCCGCGTTATCCGCCAATTTTCAAGCCCGCATCGCGCGTTTTCCCGCGTGACTCGAGAGTATCGCGTGTGTGCGTGCACCAGTCGATTTTTCAAACTAATCGTTCGAAAGTTCGCCGTGAGGCGGATCGAGATTTTTTTCAGTCGCGGTCGTGATGGCGATGGGAATTAAACGAGAGTTATTTAGCTTGGTTGATTGATCCGAGAGTTTTACGGTTGTAATCTGTGTGATGGATGCGACGTGCTTATTGAATGAATTAATGATTATGTACGTACTTCTGGACGATTTAGGGGAAAAATTGATGCAACATTGAGTTTTAGACTTAAAAATTTCTCTAAATGTACTTGAATTTTTCTTTCATGTTGCAAAAATGCCAAAATGAAAGGTAATATTAAATGCATGCATTATACATAAATGCACATATCTTACTAAAGTCTCTACATTAACTACTTACTTGATTTTCAGAATCCATGCACTAATCATATAATAATAAACGACCTTAAATATCAATATTAAATATTTATAGATTTTTGCAGTGTATGACTCCGCTTTGCAAATTTGTTATAATTTGCGACAAAAATGAGTTATAAACAATATTTACTGTTTTCACAATGAATTCACCCACGAAATAAAGAGAAACGTAAAATGTTTCTTCCAAATGTATCTCTATACCCATGCAATTATGATTTCTTTTAGCATAAACTGCAATATTCTAAAAAAATATTTTTTGTGTAATACCTATAATTAATTACTTATCTCTTTTAGTTTAAGCATACATTTCTGAATTGTAAATATAAAAATTCATTTGAAAATGATCCTAAAATAAACTATTTATTACAGAACCGTTATTTGACATATATTATTAAAAATTATCAACTTATTTAAATTAAAAATGAAATAAAATCATATTTTTAAGATTTTCTGAAAGTAAAGAATTACTTCTAGAATAATGCACATTATCAATAAATGTTAAAATTTTTATTTTTATTATACGTTTCTGAACAAGCTAAAAGAAATATGTTTTATCATATAATAATTAACACCTCTCAAAAAACTATTATAGAACGGTTGTAAAAAAAACAAGAATTTTATCAAGTATTAAGTATTTCATCTTCATTCTCTGGGTTCAACACTGGTTCAAAACCTGATCGCACACACGTAATAATCGCTCCACAATACCATTTCGGCATTACAAAATCATTCATAACAAAACAACCTGCATCGGCAGCAAGAGTGTACAAAAATTTTCCGAAACCGCTGACACTGCGTCTTCCTTTATACACTTATCTCTCCCGACTTTATACCTACTCGCGTTTCCGCACTCGCGCGCGTATCCAAGAAGTGCAGCTGCACTCGCGAAAGCAGCGCATGAAGCACGCGCATGGCTGCAGAACAATATTATACTCAAAGTGCAGCGAAGTTGACGACGATAGCGACCAGGTGACCTGAATTTTGATCATGGAAGTTCGACGATGTGTGTATTATACATCGCAAGCTGCGTTGATTGACCTCTGAAAATTATGCATATGAACGAGGAGATGAATTTTGATTTTTGGAGTTTTGATTGAGTTGGACTGTTTTGAATTGATGATGCCAAATGAGTGTTAAGGTAGTTCTCAGGATTTTTCGATTTCGTTAAAAATTTGTATAGCACTGGGTGACCTAAACCCGCACTTAGGCCACGCTTATCCGTGACCTAAGTGGCGCTTTATTACACAGTGTAATAATGAATTCACATAGGCCACAGATCCGTAGTATCCTATAATAAAGACTAAAAACACTCAAAATAAACGTTTTCGTTCGACGATATATATATATATATATATATATATATATGTATTTGCTCCGAAGCTGATTTTCGACGTTTCATCGACTTTTCGTGCACCTCTCTTCCTTTATATTATAAAATATTGTATTCGTACTACTAGAAAATAAAATTTGTTCATATAATATAGTCATCATTCATTTATTGGCGTATCATCAAAATTGCTATTCATAACCTAAATTTCACCATACTCATTGAAATTTTACTATTCGGGTACTACCTTGGTAATGAATTTCAACTCCTAATCCATCAACTCGTGAAATTACTACCCTCCGCATCGTAATTTTATTTCCGTATGGTAATTTTACTACTTTATGGTAATTTTACTACTTTATGGTAATTTTACTACTTTATGGTAATTTTACTACTTTATGGTAATTTTACTACTTTATGGTAATTTTACTACTTTATGGTAATTTTACAATTTTTTAGAAAAATTTACTACTTTGGAAATGGGTCGGTTTGTTACCAACTTCTGATGTAGTAATTTTACTACACATCTTTTTACAGTGCGTGCTACAAAATAGTATACGATACTCGTAACCTAATGGCCATAATTACACGGCGCGACCGTATCGCTAACTATGCGCCGTGCAATTATGGGCCACTTAGGTCACATGTATCGTAATGTACTATTTAAATTTGGTATATACCTTTATGAAGGAGCTTTATATGTTGTTAAAAGTTTGAACCCTCAAACCACATGAAATTTGGAGATATTAAGCCTCGAAATTTCATATTTTAACACTGGAAACTTATTCTGAGCCCCATAGCGTGAGACGTTTCGTTTAATTGTAAAAAATGTTTTCTTCAATTTTTTTTAAATACTAGCATATTATGTAAAATAATAATATAAACCATGGAGAAAAAAATTTGATAGGACAAGCGATGTTTCTTTTTTAAATACAGCAGTCCAAAATTTTAATCCCATTATGCTATCAGTATATTATACATACTTTTGGGAATATTGGATACTCTAAATACTATCTAGCGACATTCTGATGTTTGATAGTATAACTTGTAAGGTTTTTACATTAGATAACGCTGTATAATATCTTAGAATATAAATTTTCAAATTTAACCCCGAGTTGAGCACTACTGCAGCCGGAGAACTGCCTTAAGCGCAGGTCTTAAAAGAAAGAGTGAAAATCAAGGGAATTGCGTGAAATTGAAACGTTGGGCAGCTATTTAATTCTAGAAATTATTCTAGCTAGAAATTCACATAAACTAAATAAAAATTATAGAATCTTAACTTAAAAATTAGTAGTGAATCTAAAACTCACTATAACTACGCAGTTATTATTAATAATGTTAATTGTTAATACGACCGCAGAATCTATATAACTTTACTCCTATTTGCATGCATTAATGGAATCCAAATGTCAATTAAGAGTGAAATAGCAGTTTAAAAAAATCAAATCATTAGCATCAAATGTTTTCCACGCCGAGTGTATTATATAAAGTTAAAAAACAATTTAATTTGACGTCTAGTCAAAAACTCTTTTATTTTAAAAGATTTTTGTTTTTATTAAATGTTTAGTATATAGAAAATTTTGTTACAAAGGTAGTTTTTGTTTTAATTAACATCGCTATATATCTCTTATCGTTCTACATTTTCGAGTAGCAAAAATTCAATGGTTTTTAGAATGATATAACGACTAATAATTAGATAGTCCCAAGGTATGGATATCAAAATCGCTCAAAACCCAATTTTCAAAAATATTGTTTTATTCGATATATGCAGCTGGGAAGCTATAGAAACATATTTGTACTATAAATTAAGTATAAAGACTCTCCTATTTATACTTACTTTACTAAAATTTTATATTTTAATTGGTATATGTTCCGAAAGCCTGTTGCAACGCCGTTACCCTAAGCGGGTCCTGGGCGTAGTCGTCCAGAGCGGACGGGTGGGTGCCTATCACCACTACACAGCGCGTCCTCAGGTTGCGGATAGAGGAACGACCCCTGAGAAAGAGGTTAGCTGCGAATAAAGTGAATAAGCAGTCGCGGACAGCCGATAGGCCCAGGCGTGGGTGTGATGAGCCCGCACTGGCGAACGCATTCATCTAGAAACACTACGCAAGCACCACAACAACTACAAACACTATACAAAATCTCCTATCTTACTTTCTTCTTCTACTTTACTCTGTAATCTATCTCTTTTACCACACATTTCAAACAAAAAATAGGTCAAAAATCATGCTGTCGTGGAGGATGCGGGAGCGATGACAACTGCCCTGAGAGGGGATGTGTAGAATGATTCGCCACTTGGTCTTACACGACAACGAAGCCAGCGAAGGCGCGCTGCCTTGCAGGGGGGCGTTAAGATATGAGAATGAAACAGAGTGTGGCTGACGACGAGTTGACTATGTCCTCGCCAAAGTCGGAAAGCTCTCATACTTAGTTCTAGGGAGGTATGAGGGTTATCACCCCTAGTAACAATGGTTATAGCACAAATTAACATAACAGCGATGAAGTCCGATGAACAAGACAAGCAAGTTTCTGAAGATATTTACTTCAACCTAGCTCCTGTTAATAATCTACCAGACGATTGTCTTGTAGAGATATTCTCATTATTACCATTTATTGATAGAATTAGAGTACAGAGAGTTATTTAATTTAATGTATTTATACTTATTAGTAGTTTTTCTAATATCATTATTTTAATTATCTAAAACTTTTTTGAACAAGTTTTGTCTGATGCTTAAAACGAATGTTGATAATAATATTAAATTTATTTGATTTTCTGTTCAGTTCAATATAAGATATGTGGTGATCGTAATTCAGTTTATGGGCTCAAATATGTTGAATCTTGAAAATGAGCAAAAAAATTTACTAGAATTCAAAGACCTCATTAAAATATTTCCCGTGAACCTGGAGGTATTCAAACATTTGTTTTAAAAACTGATAGGGATATGAATTATCTCATCTAGGCAACTTACGATTTTCTGAATTACTAAAATCAAATTTTTAACAGCAACTAACTTTCAGAGAATGCTCATTATATGTATTACCTTAGAATATCAGAATTAAAAAAAAAGTAAGTTCAGGTCCAAATATCAATATTGATTAATAGTATATTACACATCTAGGGAGGAAAAGTATTGGCAATTCGGGTGGCAATTTACACGTGCTATGGGGCAGCCATTTTTGCTCCATGGTGCGTATACCATTTTTCACCATAGTCGGGCGGAAAATGACACAATCCAGTTTCGGAGCCGGGAGGAAATGTGGTACTTTCGGCCAGGGTATGGTGAAAAATTAATTTTATCAGTAGAATGTCCTTTTTATGTAATTTTACGACTATATTATAAAAAAATACAAAACTTAATATTTTGTAATTCTGCTCGCTTATTCCAAGATAGTAGCTACATGTAAAACATACGAGCCATGAGCGTTGCTAACGTTGATTTTAGCAATTCAAAAAATTATTGGTAGCTGCAAAAATATTTACTTCTTATATGACCTCATTCGCCTGGTTAAGACCTACTGGTGGCGCCACCCTTACGGCGACTTTAGGAAGCTTAGGTAGTGGGTCAAAAGTATGAGAACAAATAGTAAAAATTGAGAATATTAACAAAAAAGAGGTTTCAGACATCAAATTCAGCCATTGAACTTTATTTAAGTTATTTAAGGATTTTGGCTATACAAATAAGCAAAGAAGAAACAAAAAGTTTAAATTAGTATATTTTATGGTAATTTATGTAATGAAAATTCTTAAATACATTAAATAATAGGGCAATATATACTTATTTTTGTCTCACTATGTATATTCTTATGCTCTAACGCACTACCTAAGCTTCCCAAACGGGCCGCACGACTGGTGCCACCGGTAGGTCTTTACCAGGCGAACATGAAGAAGGGACTAACTCAGTTTTGTTTTGATGAACGAACTAACTGATTTAGCGTTTGAAGAATGGTCTAACTCGGGAAAAAAGAAGACGTATTTTTTAATAAATACCCCCCTTAAGTCCATTCGATTTGAATACTCCCAATTAATGTATCTATGGTTTAAAAAGCGGATCATATTCAGATAAATTCAGCCACAAACTTAACCCACTCGTAAAATCTCTATATTTTCAAGTCTGCAGACGCTGGCGCGACGTAAGTCACGAATCGTGGCAAAGGCACAAAATGCTGTATATGAACGAAAATGAATGGAACGATCCGCGCAAAAATGACCGTCCACCGCTCGATCTGTCAATCTTCAAAAACGTGTTGAAACTCTGTGAACCTTATTTAAGGAGGCTTCTGCGTCTACCATACTAGTCAAATTGAATCGAAAATTTGATGATAACTTTTATGCATATATTTATATAATGTAGACACAATATTTTGGTAACGTCTTAAAGAGAATAAAATTGCCTTTTATTTGCTATTTTTAAAATTATCCTTGGTTTTTTGCTTCGAAAGTTACAGGTTTTTTAAGAAAAGGTATAATACACAGATTTAAATGTAAAATTTTTTGGTGTTTCTATAGTTATGAGACGCACTGTATAGCGTCGTGTCGTGCGTCGTGCGTGCTGCATGTAAAAAGTTCTAGTTGATAAGTATTATTCTAGTTGATATTATTTAGTGTATTATGTGAAAATGACGGAACCTAAAATAGTTTGGGATGCTAGAGTTTTACGTGGGCCCATAGTTACATTTTTATTGTTAATTTATTGTTTAAAATAATTAAAAAACTAAAAACTATAATTTCCAGAGTATTTTATTTACCCATAGAATTATTAAAATAAAAAATACAATTATGACGATTTATTCTTTATTGAATGTTTTTGTTTGTAATTGGAATCTCAAATTGTGCGCGCTTCTCCCGAACGCCATAGCCAAGATGGCCGCTCAGCTGACTTCCCTACAGCTGCCGAATATAACCCGAATTATTCAAGCTTTCGCTAATATCTCCTTTTTAGTTCCATAACCGATATTTTAAATAATGTCATTTGAAAGAGGAGATTTTTTCCTACAAAACTGATATAATGACATTACTGGAAAAATCAGATTTCAATCGTAATTAACTGATTCAACTTTGTCTGCCATAAGAGTCCATGTTAAAATTGCCAACTTTGAGCTCAAATTTCTTGAGTTTTTGGCAGATAAGCAGTATAAATAAGGGCACCGTTAGATTGAGAGTATTCTAAACTTTAAAAAATGATATGTCCGAGTTCGAGACATTACGCGCAAAGCTTCTTATCCATTCGCTGTCGGTAAAAATTTCTTCAGTCTCGTTAATGAGCATTACCCTCACATGACGGCCATTGATGTGAAAAGCATTGCCGAGGATACAAAAGTCATTGGACACCTGGCGGAGATACACACTAATCACGCCGAATTCCGTTTGGGCCAACACTGCTACGAGAACAACTTGAACCAATCTCAGGGGCTTTTAATCCGAAGAAATCGAAATCTTCATAGCCTAAATTTGTGTATCTCAACTAAGATTAATGCCAACTATTGGCTGAATTTAAATCCTGAGACCGAATGAGGACATTATTATTAATGGATATTTAATCCTATGGACAGTTTATGTACTGTAAGCAATTTCATAATTTCGCTGATATCCTTTTTTATCTTATTATATACACTATTGCGTTGTAACTTATTGTAAATATAATGGCATAACAACCGAGATATGGACTTATTTGATTACCAAGTTAACGCGACATATTGCAAGGCTTTATAATGTTTGCTATAGTATAGCATAATAGTAGTTGTTGATCGCGTCCGTGCATAGATTTCCCATATGTGATCTACTGTAGAAAAATGTTTTCTTTTTTATTTGGTATATTTTTTCTAAATCTCCATACCTTAACTTTGTTAACTTTTAGATTTTTACCCTTATATTTCTTACTAAAGCAAAAAAATCAATGAACTTGATAATATCAATTTTTCTTTCCTTTATCCATTTACTATTATTTTGTATTTAAAATTTTTGTTATAATTATTCATATAATGTTCATTAACTAATTTATCTTTAATAATTTTCAGGCTCTAAAAAGTTTTAAAAATTTACATAAATTTACTGTTTTTAATTCGATGCTTAGTAAGTTATCGAACCAGGTGAATTACATTTTAAAGGCAATTGCTTCTCATGCTGAAAGCTTACAATACCTCGCAATTTCTACGTGCTTTACTGAATTACAACCCAGGTCTGTTAGTGGTTTTATAAACCTTACAAAACTTGTTATTAAAGAGATGTACTTTTAAACGATAAATTTCTTGAAACTGTTTGTAACAATTGCACTAACTTAACGCATATGGAGTTAATTGGTAAGAAAAAAATTATATTGAAAAAACGAAAGATCAATTATAAAATTTGTTTTTTAATAATTAATTAATTGATTAATTAAAATTAATCTTTAACAGATATTAAGAAAATAACAGATGTTGACTTCAAAAGTATAGCAGAGCTACCAAAATTACAAATCCTGAATCTTTCTCGATTGGAGAAGATATCAGGTGATATTTTCAATCATAGTCTGTTT
Organism: Gastracanthus pulcherrimus; assembly: GCA_949152435.1. Taxonomy (NCBI): domain Eukaryota; kingdom Metazoa; phylum Arthropoda; class Insecta; order Hymenoptera; family Pteromalidae; genus Gastracanthus; species Gastracanthus pulcherrimus. The sequence goes on along the minus strand of OX424572.1, from coordinate 19,966,993 downwards.
TCTTTAAAGGAGCTATATTGTTCGAATGTCCCAAAATCACAACTTCTGCAGTGCGTGCATTTTTACGATCATCGAAGAGCCTTGAACATCTTGTGATTTTAAGTTGTAACAAAGTATGTACAAATGTTTTAATTAATGTTGCTAAAGAAGTCACTGAAACTCGAGAACATGGCCCGCTTTTGAAACTTACAATTGGAATGGGATGGAAGAAAATAGTTATAAGAGTGTCACGATATTTCAATTTGATAAAGTAACAAATTCTAGATTTTTAGAACGATCATATCTTGTTACAGTAAAACATACTACAGTATTGCGAAATGATACAGTAAAACATACCACAATATTGCGAATTGATATAGAAAAACATAACACGGTATTTCAAATAAAACAACTTATTTTCATAAAAATTAAAGTGAGATCCAATTCTTTGCTTATCAACAATGAAGCGCTAGCGTTACGAATATGTGGCTAAAAAATCGAGCGTGTTAAAAATAGAGATACCTGTTTTCATAGAAACTATTTTTAATTTTGCGAAACTTTATCTAACTCATCAATAGTTTGCTAATCTTTGTTTAACTTAACCGAAGTTAATTACATGAAAAATTGTTTACTAAAGACTCTTTTTCTAATTTTGTGCGCACGAGGAGCGAGTTAAATATAATATATATATATATATATATATAATATACTTCTGCGACATCGTATGCCCAGGAGAAAGTAGACGCATATATAGCTATCGCTCCTGAATACTCACTAAGAATTGACCCTAAGAAGCGGGCCCCCGCGTCCAAAACAATTGCTTTCTTCGGAAAGGGGGAGCCACGCGCAGATGCAGTATAGCCGCTTCCTACGCCATTATCCAAGCAAAATGCTTTTCTGAGTGTAACTTTTACTGTGATTCGAACGGTCTCGTTCTGCTAATTTATATACTCGTATATAACATATTTTATGAGGGGATTATCTACTACTCTTTCGGTTTTTGAAGCTGTGTTGTACAGAGACCGCTTCCAACCCTTATATTTATACACCTGTTGAATCTTGAGATACGTTGGTGGATGTTACAAGTTGCGATTGATTTCTGACAGCTGATTTTGAGGTTAGTTTATTTTTCATTGCATTTACTCTCCGTTGCATGCGTGACCAACGATTATAGACTTGTATAGAAGAACAGTTGTAATGGAGCGCTGGGGGATCGAAAGTGTTAGTTCCGCGCTCTCCGCGAGATAACGACGCGACACATTTCTTATCATTCTCTCTCTCTCTCTCTCTCTCTCGCACCTTCATAATGCGCACATGCCTAGTAGGAAGATCATCCGTGGCGGCGCCAAGTGGCTGGGTAACATAACTAACTGCTTTGTTACCCACGTTATGTTCCCCGATTCGTAAAGTCTATATTCGTTGGCGTGACTATTGCGCCGGAAATAAAAGAGCGGGAATCGAAATTCAATAAAGGTTCTTTCGAATTTTTTATATTTGCAATAAATCTTTTACTGCGTATGTAGTATCATGGGAGATAGTAAAATTTAAATAAAAGTGGTATGGTGAAAAATTCAATTACATTCAAACTTCTCAAAATACAACAACTTTATTATACGCTTATTTAAAATTATATCTATCAGAACACCAAAATATAAATTAAATTATTTTAATAGATCTGTAATAGGTACTTGCCAGCATTGCACTGACGATGGCTCACTGGCAAAGTACAGGAGCCGAAACGCTATTATATAATTTTTTCATGATTTCTTAATAAAAACTTATTCTTATCTTTTATTTACATTCAAAATATATATTCTTTTTCTTTGCTCAGACATTCCTCTCTTTCGGATGTTATTTTCGCATTCATTTCTGTTTCGGAGGATAAACTGTCATAATACAGTCACCTATCCGAATTGGAGAAAGCGGAATGACAAAAGTCCGTTGGAGTATTATATATGGGTTTATACCTCGTGAAGTTCAATAGATTCTCTTTAAATTAATTAAATACCCAAAGAGCAATCAGTTTGCATTTTATACTTTCTTGCCTATTGTCAAGAAAGTGTAATATGGAAATTTCTTTTCATAATAAATTAAATTATATGCACATTATTTATACTACATAACTTTTACGATTTCTTTCAATTAGGACTTTGCATAGGCGAAGACAACTGCGGATCGGGCAAAAGTTCCGAGTAGCAATAATCTTTTTCTATATGTTGAAAGGAGCCGTTTGCTGCAAAGCAGAATTACAAGGATGACTTTTTTAGTTAGCACATTGCCATTCAAACTTCAGGTTTGGCGTTTTTCGATTTTTATACCAAAATCAGAGTTAAAAGTTCGTATGTGCAATCAAAACATATAAAAGTTATTTCTTTCAATTTATGTGTCAAAACCAATCTTAAACTTCATTTGCAAACTCCAAATACGTTTCTTTATTGTGGTATGAATTTATTTATGCTGATTTTTAATTAATTCGTTCGTTTTTTTCTGTGAAATGTGACGCAATAAAATCTAATTACTGACGGTATATTGACAGCAATTATGTTTTTTCATGAACTTGACAAAACATTAAACTATTATGCAAGTTTTCAGAAAACATTTTCAGTTTAAAAAGAAATTATAATTTTATATATATATATATATATATATATATATATATATATATATATATATATATATATATATATATATATATATATATATATATATATATATATATATATATATATATATATAAAATTATAATTTCTTTTTAAACTGAAAATGTTTTTTAAAAAAAAAATATATATATATATATATATATATATATATATATATATATATATATTAATTTTCTAATTTATCATATTTTATTCTCGTTTTTATTTCTCGTTTTTGTTGTTTTATTTTTATAAACATATTATTTATAATAATTATTATTTATGTATTCTTACATACTTTCTAACTATTATTTATTGAGAATTTCGAACCGCATGTGGTAATAATTGTTTATTGTTTATTGTTTATCCGAGGTCGATATTCAAGTGAACTTTGCAGATATAATGTAATACCTATACGCATCATAACTGTCCCTACAGTTTCAAATGGAATCCGAACCACCGGAACCGCGGTAACAAACATATGAAAAAATCATTTCTGAAAATTTCACATGTCCGGGATTTGAACTCGGGACCTCTTAGTTAGAAGTCCGGGTTACAAACCACACAGCTACCGCGGCTTGTTAATAGCACATTATGTAACAAGGAAATAAAGTCGAAGATTATTCTCGAGGGTGGATTTACTGTCCGAGCGAAGCGAGCGCAGTAATCACCCGAGGGAATACTCGACTTCATTCCCACATTGCAGATAACACTTTATTCCCGACTCAACTGTGGCCACTTTATTGACTTAAAAAGAGAGACTTCCGGTAAGAACTAGAATTTATTGAATGCGGGAAAAAAGTGAATTGGCGGGAATCATATGCTACTTTTGTCCTGCTTTTAAAGTCATTAAAGTGGTCATTACGATTGAGTCGGGAATAAATTATTTATTAGTATCTCAAAATTTCTATGCTTATATGTGTAAGTATGAGTTTGTAAATTTGTATGTACAGAAAGCGTATTCATTTATTCTTGTGCTAAAAGCTAAATACGCGCACTCCCATAGCTTCGTATATTTCTGAAACGCTAAAACGCTATTGCGAGAGTTGCCAGAATTTCGAGGTTCTTTCGAGATATACACTTTGGGTGGTTATTTGGTGGTGATTTATAGTCATCTGCTTAATAAAACTTAATCTTTGGGACTATGTTTTACCAATTCTAGGTGCAATTATCCTCATTTTCTCTAATTGTGGTTCAGTTAAAAAGTTGTACCTTGCAGAGATTTCGCTTTAGATGAATACTGAGGTATTAGATATCATCTTTTAGATTTTCTTATGCCTCACATTTATTAAGGGGTGGTCGGAGCAAACTTTACCATTGTGACCTCCACCTCGCGTCATGTCAAATACCGATGTCCCATAACTATTCCGTTTGTACCTCTTTTTCCCATACCTTTATTTTTCTACCTAATCACATCCCGCATTCGTACAGGAAAAACCTGTATCAGGAAAGAACCCGCTTCGGGTTGGTCAGTTTATTTGGCATGTTCGAATTGGATGTCTATGCCACATTCCGTAGGCTTAGACACCGAATCCGATCCTTCTATACCCCCCGCTTACTTTGTTGAGATTGAAACATCACCTAAGCGATTGGACAAATTTGTGTAGGGCGCAGGGTTCCTTGGCGGTAACCCATTTAAGAGGAGGTCGGAGCTATCCTGATTGGTGCAGATTTTACCTAACCTCAAAAATTAATATCATAAAAATAAAAATTTGTGGTCAATTATGGTACAAAAATGCGGTTGTCCGGTGTTCTTGTCATAATAATAAATGTTTATAAAGCTTCAAGCGTACATAATTGCGTACAATTTCGTAAAATAATGAAAAATACGGCGCGAGGTGAAGCTATCAGTAACGCTAAGAAACGGTAAGATGACCATCACTTTTACCGTTTTCCATTCGTCAATTGTAACAATATTTCATAATATAAAACTTTTGAGGCTACTAATAAACAAAATTGCTGTTTCCCGGTGTTCTTTACATAATAACAAACTATTATCAACCTCGATATTGATGTTACTATGTGAATTTTAGACGTATAATGAAAAATACGGCGCGAAGTGGAGGTCACAATGGTAAAGTTCGCTCCGACCTTCCCTTAAGTACTAACCGCGCTCAACGCTGCTTAACTTCGCCGATCGCCCGAGGTGTGGCTCTTCCACCCCACCACAGCGTCGATTAGCAACTCTTATATGATTTTGTACATTTCTAATACTTGCATTCTGTGCAAAGTAGTGTAAATTTATGTATTAATTTACAAGATTGTTCTTATTTAAAATTAAATACCAAAAACAAATAAAATACAAGTAATTAGAAAAATTAAAAAAGAAATATATAAAATTATAATTCTTTTTTCAAGTAGTTTTTTTTTAATGTGCATAATTGTTCACTATATTGTCAAGTTCATGCAGAAAAATAATTGACGTCAATATACTGTCAGTAATTAGGTTTTGTTGCGTCATCATCATCACATTTGACAGAAAAAATTAAAACGTTAATTAAAAATCAGCATAAATAAATTCATACCACAATAAAAAGAGCATTTGAAGATCAAAAATGAAATTTAAGATTGATTTTGACATATAAATTGAATAGTAAATAACTTTTATATGTTTTGATTGCGCTTACGAACTTTTATCCCTGATTTTAGTATAAAGATCGAAAAATGCTAAACCTGAAATTTCAATGGTAATGCGCTAACTAAAAAAGATATCCTTAAAATTCTGCCTTGCAGCAAATAGCTTCTTTTAACATATAGAAAAAGATTATTGCTTCTCGGAATCGAATAAATAATTTTTTTTCGGCCCATCCAACTGTACATATTCAAACAATATATGGTGCTATTATTCTACGCCGAAAAATTATACTCTGAAAATTTGTGCACAACAATTCTTTACACGTGATTTTTTTCATGTTTCGCAGATTTTTAATAATAACTACAGGATATAAGACGTCAAATAACATTAATCGATGGAATTCGTTAAACAAAAGAAGCAAGTTCCTGATAATGAAGACTTTAACATTAACAATTTACCAGACGATTGTCTTATAGAAATTTTCGCATTATTATCATTTCTCGACAGAGTTAGAATACAGAGAGGTACGTAATACAATGAATGCAATTATTATTGTTATTAATTGTTTTTCAATGTAATTATTGTAATTAAAAAAATATTTCTAAACGTTTTTGTATTGCACGTTCAAGACGTATTAATATAATAATATTATATTCGTTTGATTTATAAGTAAAAAAGTATAAGGTATTGTGAGCAAATTCCGGTTTACTACAGTATTTTTGGAACCGGGTATGACAGCCAATTGCGGTTCCTAAAATAAATTTTAAACAAACGTTGCTAACCGATTTGCTACTTGGCTTTGTCAAATAGGTCTTTTAGATTTTTCTTTTGAAATGCTTCAGACTCGCTTCTGCAAAAAGTTTTTTGAAATTACCAAACGTTCTTTTATCGAGTAAATTTCACACTGTTACAAAGAATACTGCCAATTTTCTAATGAATTTTGGTCCCAGTGCGAATAGATGACGAGACAGCCCCAAAACATTAGTTATTGTTCTTGTAAAATTGGTCGTCAAACCGTTGGTTGTTGTATCTGTGTTATCACCATTATTTGAAATTTTTAACATACTCAGAGTACCTTTTGATTTTATATATAAGTCGTCACTATTCGTAATGGACTCAAAATGGGCCAGATTCTTGTAAAGCGGAACATAAAATATTACTCGAGTAATTGTTGGACAATAATAATATGCATTTATCGACATTCTATTTTTCCTTTTTTTTAAGAAGTAATTCATCTTATAACTTAAAAATGTATTAATTTGCCCTCTTGAGAACTTTACCGCAAGTCTTAGCAAGTTAAATAATTTGATTGAAATTATTCTTTGCTCCTAATGTGGATTTGAGCTACATAATCAAGATAATAGCCCTCATAAAAGTTTAAAATACTCATGGGATTTTATATATTACCCCAAGAATTTCAGTACCTAGATACAGAGGAGTAATTCTACTGAGACCTTAAGATAAAATTTATGTTCATCTTCAAGATTCCACCCAGGCCTGCCCTCTTAAGTCCAATCGAGTTTAATAGTTTTAATTAAATTCTCTTTTATTTATACATTGGATCTAATATAGAAAAATTAATTCTCATATTTGACTTGCTCTTAAAATTTTTATATTTTAAAGTGTGTAAACGTTGGCACGACGTAAGTCGCAAATCCTGGCATAAACACAAAACATTGTGTCTGGATGAATACGAATGGAACGATCCGAAAAACCCCCCACTCGAGCTGTCCACCTTGGAGAACGTCCTTAAACTTTGTGGACCTTACGTAACACGTGTAGATTTCGGCAATGAAATGGGCAAAGATTCTTATCCATTTACCGTCGACAAAACATTCTTCAGCCTCATTAACGAGCAATGCCCCAAAATCACGGCCATTGCTGTCAACAGCATTGCCAAGAATGCCAAATGCTTCGAGCATCTGGCGGAGATTCACACCAACCTCACCGAATTACGTATGGGTATGCACTGCTACGAGCGAAATCTGGATCAATCTCTAGCGCTTTTGTTCAAAAGAAATCAAAAGCTTCGTAGACTTAATTTGTGTATCGCAAACAACTTGAATGCTAACTATTGGCTGAGTTTGAATCCCGAAGCCATCAAGGATATTGCTATTAATGGAAATTTTGAACCAACGGACGCCTTATGCAGGGTGAGTAGTTTTTATAAATACAATATTGTTTTGTTTTTATCTGGTGAGACCGTGTCACATAAAAATTTTTCTTTGTTCAAAATAAACTTTGAATGCATCTTATCAATAAAGAAGTTGCAGGTTTATGCATATAGAAGAATTGAATTTCCTCTATTAACACTTTCCATTATTTTTATTTAAGAAATGTCAATATGATCATTTATACAATTATATTTTAATAATTTAATTTCTTTGTTTACAGGCTCTTAAAAGTTTCAAAAATTTACAAAAATTTACATTCTCTGATTCGATGCTTACTAAATTATCGAGGCACGTCAATAAATTTTTAACAGCAATTGAGTTTCATGCTGGAGGTTTAAAACACCTCGAAATTCATGATTGTTTTGATACAGTGCATTTTAAGAATGTTAGTTGTTTTCCAAATCTCCAAATCCTCGTTCTTAGAACAATAACTTTGAACGACAAGTTTTTTGAAGCCGTTTCTAGAAATTGCGTTAACTTGACGTATCTGTATTTAGATGGTAAGCGAATATTAAACTAAAAAATCTATTATAAACTCTGATTTTTAAGCAGTGAAGGAATTAATTCATTCAAATTAACCTATTATAGATATTCATAAAGTGACTGATGTTAGTATGAAAAGTATCGCAAAGCTACCAAAGTTACAAATTTTGAGACTTTCTAGTTTGGAGAAGATTTCAGGAGATATTTTCAATTATAGTCTGTTTTCTTTAAAAGAGTTATATTGTTTCGCATGCCCCAGAATCACAACTTCTGCAGTGTGTGAATTTTTACGATCATCGAAGAGCCTTGAACATCTTAAGATTTTAAGTTGTCACAAAGTATGTACTAATGATTTAATTAATGTTGCTAAAGAAGTCACTGAAACTCGAGAGCATGGCCCGCTTTTGAAACTAACAATTGGAATGGGATGGCAGACAACAGTTACAAGAGTGTCACGATATTTCGAATTGATAAAGTAATAAATTCTAGATTTTTAGAACGATAATTTCTTGATCGTTTGAATTTTATGGTTATATTACAGGTGATCAACCTATTTTTAATAATTTTGAAGATTCAGGTATTATTTTATATACCTTTCAATTATATTTTTTATAAACTGTTTTTGACTATAAAATGTAGCTAAGAAAACGTTAAGTTGCATATTCTTGTTATGGGGGTACGAAATATAAAATACGATATACATATTATTGCATATAAGAGAACTTATTTCTATACGTATGAAAAAGAGACAAACAATCCTCTGTGTATCAAATAATATCGTCACTAACGTATCGCTTAAACTCTTTTAGTTACGTATTTTTTATATGCAACGCATATTTTTAATGTTCTGTATACGAACGTTGCTGATAACTAATTTGCAATCAAATTTACTTCAATATTAAAAATGGCGCATTTAATATGGTGGAACAAAATAAAAAAATATGTCAAAATACCAATAATTTTGTATTTATAATAAATGTAGACAATAAAGTGAAAAAATAGTATATGAATAAGTATTGATGGTAGTTCTTTCACGACTCTCTAGTCAAAACGGAGTTAACAGATAAAATTTCATACTATGTTCATTTAAAATATATATTTTATATTAAATTATAAAATTATATTAAAATATATATATTTATGCTCATAAAATGTTTTAAATTAAATTTTTTAAACGCATGTTAATAAAATGTCGTTATTCAATGACTCACTTTTTGTACGTTTTAACCTCAACTTTTTACTTTGATATGGAATAACTTTAAAAAATGATCGGCAATGCTATATTTTCAAGTTATTATTAAATTCGTTGTAATTTGCTAATATACCTTCAGTTTTTTGTCAAGATATTGGATTTATAAGTATGTTAAAGTTTTAATTAGAATGTTAAAATGTTACATTCTGCGAAAAACCATTGAAAAAGTTGCGTTTCCAACTATTTTTTTTCCGCTATAATGATCGATGACCCTACCTAAAAATTGGTACATTTATGTAAATGCATAAGAAAATTCATTTTTTACTATTTTTAGCTGAATTTCGGAATTATTGTCTGGTGAAAGAACTACCTTAATGTGGCATCCTGATACTTTAAAAATATTTAAATTTAAAGTTTGAAATTGTATTGTAGAGTGTATAGTGTGCATGCAACCAATGGAAAGACAGATATATATGTATATATACAATATATTAGAATATATTATAGTACGTTCACATCGCATTAATAATCTATGATGAAAATACACTTTGCTGAGATATAAATATAAATGACTGAGTTATTTATCCTACTCTGTGAAGCATACTTAACGCCGCGCGGTCGAGTACTGAAACGTTAAACGCGTTTTTCTCACAATGACTTTTTTTACATGGATGTATAGATTTTTCTGGATTCTGTCAACGCGGTAAAAGTGGTTTGGAGAAAAACGTGATTAACGTTTCAGTACTCAACCGCACGACGTTGAGTATATGCTTAATTACGGAGTAGGATATAACTCAGCCAGGTTTCCACATTTCAAGTTATTAACAAGTTGCTAACAGGAGCTCTTCGGTGGCATAGTGGGTAGAGTGTCGGACTTCCATGCGAAGGGCCTGTGTTCGATTTCCACTGCCGGTACTTTTGACTTTTTTCGCAAGAAAAATTTGTTAAGTGCTTAATACCCTGATGGCTACTGTACCTGGTGTAGGTTTCCATGTCCTCGCATGGTTTCCCTCACACCATTTTACCAAGCGAATGCGGGAACAGTAGCTGGTTAGAGACGGGGGGTCCGTAGCTTCTCGGGAAAAACAATGGAAAGATAGGAGATGGAGGGGGGTTAGGATCAAACAGTCACACAGGGGTAATAAGAGTGTCACGTAAACAAGCCTACAGCTTATACGGGTTGGAAAAAAGAAAAAGAAAGGAAGTTCCTGACCAGTTATTAGCATGTTATACTACATCAAGTATTAGATGTTCCTGTAGTTTTGAAAGTCTTAATATATAGTTAATCTGAATAAATCCAGTTTAATGGTCAATTTTCATTTTCGTAGCATTTTTATTGTTAGGCAGATTGTGAAAATTAATACGTGCATTTCTCCGAGGGACCTTGGGATATTTTGCTAGTTATTATATTAGAAAGTTTTTGCTACCCACAAAATACTATTCTTGAGAATCGATTTTTGACGTAACATATATTACCTTCATAGTTAATTTATGAAATCTTTAGCACAAGCTTTAAAAAAATAAGACTCTTACAGAATAACCGAGTTACAAAATACAGACTCTTCAACTATTTAGAAGTGAGCTAATGTGAAAAAGCAACACGTTTTCTTTTCAATCATTGTCTTTGACTGCTTAAAGACTTAACATCTTGTAACATTTAAGGGGATGTCGGAGCTAAAAGTCCGTTTTTTCTTCTACTAATAACTTTTCAAATATAAAATGCAAAGAAAAACTGGAAGAAGAGCCGTATAGATATGAATGATATCAATGCTACCTTGCAAGACAAAGTCAATCTGTTGCATCATTTTCAGGTATCATGATAAAGACAGTTTATTTTCGCCAAGGAGAAGTCGCGTAAAAAAGGGTGGGCGCCTCAGAGGTGACCACGCAAGTGTTCGCGGGTTAAATATATATACATACCTCCAGGATTACAGGCTCTACGCTGGGGCTTTACGGGATTTAGGGTAAAGTTGTGAGAGACTCCACCCAAACCCACTTCTCTTCAGGGTCCTCCTCCGGAACCTACTTCGGAGCTGTTGCTTATACCTGGTGCGTACGAGTCTAGCTCCAATTAACCTGGCATAATTCCATTGGCGCGAGCTGGATGAGTCATAATCCGGGGACGATCGGTCCACGCGTCGCAACCACACGTCAGACGCCCTGGTCATGTTTGAATCAGGCCGAATGAGCCGGCCGCCCATATCACCTCCTCTTTGGTTCTCTCCACTGTTGCTCCCCCGATTCGATCACTTCCCTTGTTTGGCTCTCAGAGGGAGAATCCACAACCTGCGGGAAGCGGTTTCCGATGAAGCTTCAGGAAGTGGTTTCTGATACCTAAAAAATGTCAAAAATGTTACCCATACTTCGTATCGTAACTCTGCAAGTTATTTTTCTAGAGAAATGATGTAATAAGAAAAAAAGTTGATTAAAAGAGCTTTAATTTAGCCTTTGTTTCATATAAAAATATTATTCTGTTGCAAAGTTATAATGATAATCAAAAATGATGACGAAAAATTCATGGGCATTTCAGTTCTTTAAATTGAGTAGTTCAATTTCATGCATTTTTCGTTACCAATTTTGATTGTTCATAACTTTACAACGAAAGCGAATTGAGACAGGGTTTTTGGTAATCGAAACTCTGATCCTATAGGATACGTACAAGTATAAAACACTATATTTATTACTGAAATAACAATATTTTATTATTAAATTAAATATTTTAATCTTAATGATTCTGTTACATGATAGTATTAACTATATGTTAAAATTGGTTTGATCGCGGTATTCCGCCAAAGTCATAAGCTTTACCACCCTATTTAAACATTTCGACGAAAATTTTTAGAAAAACTATCATTAAGTTAGTTATGTCATATTTAATTGACTATCAGAAATATAAGTTATATAAAGAGCTTGTAAAGATTCTGTAATATAAATACTAAAGTACATTAAAAAGGGGTGCTTAAAGAAATGGAAACAAATTATTTCATTAAAATTCACAATTCGATCATAACAGTAAGTAAATCGATAATGTAATGAAACAGATGATCGAAGATATGGAAAAGCAAAGTGTTACTTTTATTATATCGTCACTGAGAATGATTTTACCTACAAGTGCATTAATAATTAAAAAATGATGAACACTTTTAAATCATGTGTTGTGTAGCCTAAACAAGTACCAAGTGAATCAAGAGATTTAGGATGCACATACCAGAGGTAAACGTACGTCTGCACGTACAATTAGATATGTTAATATATTTTCGAGCACACATCATTCAATATAATGTTTCCAGATGCTTATATGCTATAGATACTTATGATATAGCACTTTTTATTATATTTATGATTTAGTCTTACGAAATACCACCTCTGTATAGAGGTATGAAATTGATCAATATCAAATGAAAAAATTGACATAGATATTCTCTATGAGTGCATTATACTATATGAAACATTTGATTTATGTGCGACTGGTTTGATGACTTTAGACTATAAAATTCAAAGATTATTGATATAGTTCAAAAGCCAGATCAATCATTTCGCATTTAAGAAACAATTTTAAAATTGCAATTGAAAACAACATTTTTTAAAGCATTATCGTGCATTAAATAATGCAATGTTATAAGATAAATAATTGGTCTAAGTTGACTTAAATGAAATATTTTATATATAACAATAAGAGATATTAAAAGGAAAATATAATAAGTTATCCTAACGTTACTTTCTTTAATATCAAATGGATATCAATTCAGGTATTAACAAATGGGTTATCTTTATAGAATATATAGGGTGGATGTCCCGACTACTGACACTCCCAAAGATCGATTGTTGCATTATTGCATAGTTTATACTATTTGCTAAACAAAAATATATATTTTTCTATTTATTTAGCATTATATATTACATGAATGTAATAAAAACGAGGTTACAATTTCAACAAAGATTATATTCAATTATAAATTCAAGAAATTAATAATAATATTCTCATGAGCTATTAATGACACACTGAATATATGCCGGACCCAACTACTGACACCCATTTTATATCTATTAATTAAATAACATTCTTAAATTATACTTTGGACTTAAGCTTTTACATATAGGTATCTAAATGATTAGCTGTCAGAAATATTTTAAATCTTTCCTCAGGAAGCGTTAAGGAGGCTCCTGCGCGTAATGTCTCGAACTCGGACATATCATTTTTCTAAGTTTAGAATACGCTCAATCTAACGGTGCCCGTATTTATACCGCTTATCGGCCAAAAACTCAAGAAATTTGAGCTCAAAGTTGGCAATTTTAACATGGACTCTTATGGCAGACAAAGTTGAATCAGTTAATTAAGATTGAAATCTGATTTGTCCAGTAATGTCATTATATCAGTTTTGTAGGAAAAAATCTCCTCTTTCAAATGACTTTATTTAAAATATCGGTTATGGAACTAAAAAAAGAAATATTAGCGAAAGCTTGAATAAATTCGGGTTATATCCGGCAGCTGTAGGGAAGTCAGCTGAGCGGCCATCTTGGCTACGGCGTTCGGGAGAAGCGCACGCAATTTGAGATTCCAATTTCAAACAAAAACATTCAATAAAGAATAAATCGTCATAATTGTATTTTTTATTTTAATAAGTCTATGGGTAAATAAAATACTCTGGAAATTATAGTTTTTAGTTTTTTAATTATTTTAAACAATAAATTAACAATAAAAATGTAACTATGGGCCCACGTAAAACTCTAGCATCCCAAACTATTTTAGGTTCCGTCATTTTCACATAATACACTAAATAATATCAACTAGAATAATACTTATCAACTAGAACTTTTTACATGCAGCACGCACGACGCACAACACGACGCTATATTAATATATATAGATATAGCTATATACCACCCATCGGCACGCATGCGCGGAAGACGAACCTGTCCTTCTCGCATATGTTATTCACTGCCGAATCCAAAATAGTATCTGTATTAATATTTATTGAATTGTTAATGTTTATATTATTAAAAGTTTGCTGCATTTATATACATTATAAATATACATTTAAGATTTTTAAGTATAAATATATGCATAAAAGTTATTATCAAATTTTCGATTCAATTTGACTAGTATGGTAGACGCAGGAGCCTCCTTAAGGGGGGGGGGGTACACCCAGGAAGCGGTTTCTGATCATATCAAGACCCAATTCCTGATCACATACATTATTGACACATAAGTATTTTATATGATAAACAAAAACTTATTAAGCAATACTAGTACAATAGATATACTAAAATATAACATTTTTTGGTTGTGTGATTATAAAAGTGAAACTTAGGCGAGGTAAAAGTTTTCGGTTATTCGTACTCTGTCTACATATAGACTAGCGTGCAAGCATATATTATAACCTATAAAATGCACATAGTGTTGTGATTTATTGTCACGTTTTCTGCGACTTTTGCATGATAAATTATTTACGCATGGATTAAAACTACTTATAGAATTATGTTATTACAAATATTTATATATTTTAAGATTTTTAAACACACATAAAACATGTTATTAATACTGATCAGGAATTGGGTAAACGATAAGAATTTGGACCCTATTTCTAATCACACGTTTGTACAAATATCAATAATATTTTATATGAATGTTTTAAGTGATTTATACGAATAAACTGTTGAATAACTTAACTACATAAGTTTTTCTAGGATCATATGTATTTTTCTGCGAGGTGCAAATTTTTTCAATTGTCTATGAACACGCAACTTTAAGAGTGATCGAGAAAAACTCTTGTGACGATAACTCTCGGCAAGAACGATGTAACGGAGGGAGTCATGAATATCGCTCTTTCAAAGAATAATTCTTTTAAAGAGTGATTGGCTACTGAGAGCCATGAGAATTGTTCTCTGTGAAAACGCTCTTATTGAGATGAAACAAGAAATCGCTCTTTGAAAGAGCACTGTTAAAAATAGCGCAATAGAAAAATTCCAGAAAAGATATATCAATATTGACTCTTTCCCAGATCGCTCTTAACCCCTGCTTTATACAATTAAACACGAATGGAAACGTTTCTTTTCAAATCTGAAAACATCTTCTTTAACTTGTCCGTCTTCGAGCAAGTTTTCGAATTATCGTTTAATTTCCAGCCCGCGTTGCAGGCACAACTGTAGCCATTGTCAATCGTCAGCAGGCACAAGTGTTTGCATCCACCATTAGTCTTTCCGCAAAGATTCTCCGTCACCGGTGGATCATTTTCGAACGTTTTAATAGCTTGCATATGGTTATTGTCGTATATTACTTTCAATTCCCAGCAAAGTCCGTTCAAGTGCTCGCACGATATTATAATCTTCAGCACCGAAGTCTAATCTGTGTAGTTGACGAAGTACAGATCATTTTCCATGAAGGACAAACTAATTAAGTTGCCTACTGTCAGTAAAATGTTACATTAGGCTCTAGCGCATAATTGATACACTCAATGGTAGTTGAAGCAGTATAATACATCGATCTTGTTGACCGATCTATCGTAAATGCCTTCAGATTGGGATTTTCCACGATTGTTTTTACTTCTTTGGCATTCATGCTAGCTTTCAGTATCTAAAAAAATACAAATTATTTTATATTTATACATCAGATTCAACCATTTACTGGTCTTGACCTAAAAACGGTTGAAAGTAATGCTTTTTGTTATTAATTTTAGCTAGGTATATTCTAACTTAAGTAATAAGGTAATTTTGATAGACAAGAATATGTAAAAGATTTTGTTCTGAACGGAGCATAAAAATTATATGTTTCTTTTTCAGGTCAATTTGAAGTAAGGTGAAAATATTTTGTAGTTGATGTTATGTAAGAAGGTGTCAATTTTCATTTAAGGTGGCCCTATACCCAAAATCACTCAAAAATCGATTTTTTTTATTGAGTTATATTATAGTTTATAATCAAATGAATATTTTAAGAACTCATAGATATCATAACGCTAAAACTAAATAAAGTTATAATGATTTTAATAAAGTAAGTAACATTATGTATCATAGAAATTAAAAACTTTAAATGCATTTTTCTCAACATACATTTATGTTTATGATGCTTCATGTGCAAGAGGTTTAATTTTTTTTATAAGATAGTTCAGTAATACGTATTACATTCACATTTGAAATCTTTTGTAGGTTTTAATCTTTTCATAAAATTAATATTTGAAAAATAAGAGCCTCAATCAGTTAACGAAAGGTGTAAAAATAGTACATTTTTACGTATTTGGAAATGGTTTTTGTTATGGCCGATATTAAAATAAAAAGTTTTGTTTGAAAATGTAAACTATACAATGTTTTAATTTTTATGCCAAAAATATAAAGAAATGTGATAGAAAAGCCTTTGAAAAAATTGTATGCGCATGGAACGCGATGGGAAATGTATATTTCGTACTATTTTCACAATTTGAAATGGTTATCTGTTAATAAAACCAAATTATATTGATAAATTTAAGTTCAAAATGAACAAATAACTTTCTGATATGCTTATATTTAAAATACTTGGAACTTAGAGCGTTGTTTCGGAAGCTGATAGAATTTAACTTTTTGGGTATAGAACCACCTTAACAATAGTTATTTGTCCAAAAAATTACCAAAAGAATATTTTTTAAACGTTCAATAAATATGTTAGGGAGTGTCAGCTTGCTCCAGAGCAAGATTTTTTCTTAGTAATATATCTATTAACTTACCGATGATGATTGCAGAATGAACATAAAACCCTCATATGGATCCAGGACGATATATATAGGATCATTCAAATCTTCCAAGTCGACAGTGTGATATTTATTTTTCGTATCGGTTACGTACACTTTCAGCGCCGAATTGTCGACTACGTACACTTTACACTACTGAAATCCACTGCCAGCGTCGTTTTAGACCATTGTCCCGTATACTGCGTGAGATTCGGATACTTATCAACGGATGAGAGAATTGGTTCATTGGGGTTTGTTGTTGCGTAGTAAATAGTTCTTTTTGGGTAGTCGAAGGCAGTGATAGTATAAATATTTTCTTCTAGTAGCGTAGTAACTCGATTGTCACCGGCTTGGAATAGTTGAATCGACCTATTACTTCTTACAAGAATAGTATCCGTCTCATATGTAAAAGGTGTATCATATTTCTTTTCGCTGGTTATAAGTAAATATTTGTACATTAAAGTAGGACTATGGAGAAAAGACAAACTTTTTTTGTTCAATCTTATGAGCTGAAATTTCGAAAGCTTATGTAGGATGATATTAGTAGTGATTCTATATAAATTTTCAGCTCAACATATCGATTATTTGCAGAGTTATTGATAAAATACGATTTTTTTAACCGAAATGATCAATTTTCAAAGTATCACTTGCGCATAACATTTTGTGAAGAAGCTCTGAAAAAAATTGGGTCACTTCCTTGATTACTCAACAAAATAAACTGTTACAGAATTTTTAAAATTGCTACTTTTTCTCAAAACAATTTAGTTTCCATTTGATTTATGAAAATGCCTAAAAAATCACTTTTTTAATAATGACTGATAGATAAAACGAGATAGAAGAAAAAACTTTGAATGTAGCCAACAGTTTATGTTCTACATATACTAAGGTATATTTTCTGAAAGTTTCAGAAAGATTCATAAAAATCTCATGCGCAAGCCACTTTTTAAAGTTAGAAAAATTAGTTACAAGAAAACCCCGTTTAAAGATTCAATTTTGTATGTTATCTAGTGTAAATTGTATTGCTTAAATGCGTATAGCCTTGTGAAAACATCAAGTTTTTATGTCTGATAGGTTTCAAAACATTCTTATAATTACAAAGGTTACAAAAATTAAATAGAATTTTTTTTTATAATTTGGCCAAAAACATAGCCATGGTATTTTAATTACACCCTAGTTTACAAAAATATTTTTAAAATAAAAATATTAAAACTTTTTCCCCAGTTTGTCACATATTGCTATATAATGATTAGATTTGGCCATTTAGAGACATCATTTATATTTGATTATATATGAGAAGTAACATATCACCGTATATTATCATATATTGAATATTACCTTGATATTTTATAATATTTTATTAATTATTAGATATGCTTATTTCATAACCCAATATAAAGTCAATTATTTACTCACACGGCCAAAACCAAATACTAATGGGAACGAGCAAGAGAATATTAAGTATTGTATTAAGCCAAAAAATCTTTGAATGTAATATTTTTGGACAATTCATATTGCGATCATTAAAAAGATGTTTTTAAAGTAAAGATACTACTATATTATTGTGTTTGTATTTATAATTATTATTTATTAATTTATTTGCGAGCAGTACATTCATTTTCTTTGATTAGGTACAAATTTTATACATAATTTTATATATAATTATTTAATATTAAAGTACATAGATGCTAATAATTATCCGATGATAATATATACGAGAATCCTATTATTACAAATTATCGCATAAATAAAGAAAACGCAATAGATTCTAAATGTAATTCTAGTTGCGCTACAAAACATACAAAAGCTACTTGTACTTTCGACCAGTACTCGCCCCCAAGGTCTCAACATATACTTTTGTGAATCAATCTCAATTTCCTCTCGCGGTCACATCCTCTGGCTCATCCCCGGTCAAGCTACTCAATTCGAAGTTCGGTCCAACATATCCTCCTTGTTAGCTAGCAGATACGCCGTGGCCTCGTCCGCGACACTAGTAATCCCAGACTCCGCCATGACCCTGATGACCGCCATGTTCTTGTGCCTGATCGCGTGAAACATCGGCGACCTGGACATTTCGTCGAGCGCGCAAACGTCCGCCCCCCCGCTGATCAGCAAGCTCAGCATCTCCGCGTTGCCCTGGAGAATGGCCTCGGTGACCATGGGTCTGCTCGAGGCGCCAGTCCTGGCGTTGGGATCCCCGCCGTGGGACAGCAGGAAGCTGATCATGTCCAGGTCGGCGCACTCAACGGCCATCCTCAGTGGTGTCTTGTCGAACTTATCCTCGACGTTGACGTGGACGCCTGCATGCACCAGGATCTTCGCCACGTCCCGGAAGCCGCATCTGATGGCCTTGTGCAGGGAGGAGCCGATGTTGCTCGTGCTGGCGCCGTAGTTCAGCAGGCAGACCACCACTTTGGGCCGATTGGCGAGGATGGCCATTTCCAGGGGCGATCGGTTCCACTGGTCCAGTAAATCGACGTCGCAGTCGTACGTGGCCAGCAACTCGACGAGGATCGGGTCGCCCGACTCGGCCAGCAGGTGCAGAGCGTTCATCTTGGAGTCGTCCTTGGCGTTGGAGTAGGCCCCGGCTTCCAGGAGCAGATGGACCATCTTCAGGTTGCCGATGCGACAGGCCAGGTGGAGGAGGGTGAGGCCATTCCCGTAGCGCTCGTTGACGCTGGCATTGTTGCGGATGAGCATGTCCAGGCTCACGTCGTCCGAGTTCTCGACAGCCAGGAACATTGGCGACTCACCGGAGACGTCGCGGGCGTCGACGTTTGCGCCGTAGGCCACCAGGACGTTGGCCATCGCATTGTAGCCCGACCTCACGGCGGCGATGAGGGGCGTGAGGCGCAGTCTCTCGCAGAGGAACTCATCGACGACTGCACGGTATCTGGAATGGTCAGTTGAAGGGGTTGTTTTAATGTGGGAACGTTAATAAGGAGAGTTTGTGATTTGCCTTGTTATAAGACCTCCTAGAAGAGCAATTTTTTTTTCCGGGTAATTTCGGTTCCGTTTTTGGCGTCACTGTGCCCTTAATAAAGCGAATTGACTAGTATATAGAATAGATGGTTCATGTATTGTATATTTTGGATGAGTATATATGTTCCCGGTAGATTCTCTAAAACCCATACATTTTTTCTTTAAGTTTCACGTAAGAAACTTGTAATATCATGCGAAATAAATATGTCGATTAGGCCGAATTGGACCATTTTCAATCTCGAAATGTTATGGGGGAAAATCATTTTTAACGTACAGGAACCGAGAAAAGAATAAGAATTAAAAAAAAATTTATTACACATATCAAAAACTCAAGAACAATTAAATCTCAATTTTTTCAAAATTTTTTATCAATAATTTCTATATTCAGTATTTCAAGAGTTTATACGCAGTGCAGTTAATCATATCAACCGAGAAAAAAATAAGAATTAAAAAATAATTTTATTACACATACCCAAAACTCAAGAACAATTAAATCTCAATTTTTTCATAATTTTTTATCAACGATTTCTATACTCAGGATTTCGAGGATTTATACACAGTGTAGTTAATCATATCAGCCGAAAAAAGAAACATAATTAAAAAAATAAATTTTATTACACATGTCCAAAACTCAAGAGCAATTAAATCTCAATATTTTAATAATTTTTTATCAACGATTTCTATATTCAGGATTTCGACGATTTATATGCAGTGCAGTTAATCATACCAACCGAGAGAAGAATAAGAATTTTAAAAAAATAATTTTATTACACATATCCAAAACTCAAGAACAATTAAATCTCAATTTTTTCATAATTTTCTATCAACGGTTTCTATACTCAGGATTTCTAGGGTCTATACGCAGTGCAGTTAATCATATCTAATTATTTATTGAATTTTTTCAAATTTCAAAATATTAAATTATATAACAATGCAACGACTCAACATATTTTTATATTACTTGATACGGATGGAAAATTAAAGTATCCCGAGGTAATATACAAAGTCCTATTGGGAATCTGTATAGATGTAGAAAAATAATACGTTATATAAACAAAAAAATCATTATACCTTAGAAGACTCTCTGCCACTTGGGGTTCACACCTGGTCAGGCAGATATGCAGCGGTGCCATACCAGAATTGTCTCTAATATTCGGGTTTGCACCACGGCCGAGTAGATAATTAACCATATCAACGTTTCCCACGCTGCACGCTAAATGAAGCGCGGTCTCGCCTTTATCATTGACAACATCCAAATTCGCTCCGCTGCTCACCAGGATGTCCATCACTTCGGTATGGCCAAAGAGCGCCGCGCAGTGAATCGTGTAATTATCACAGAATTCGCACTGAAAGTAAAGATACAACAATTATTTTAATTTTCCATAAACTTCTTAAATTTTTACTAATTTAGTTTTTTATAGTATGCAGAGTGTGTTTAAATTAATACTTGTATAAAAATAACGTTTACGATTTTGGATCGTTTAAGCACTTTCCTTCAAATGGACGCTGTATTAAACTCATTGATCAATCCTATCAAAAGTACATGTAAAAGTTATTTTAAAGCAACTTTAAAATAAAGCAATTTTAAAAATTATTTACCTTACATATATAAGTATAATTTATAAATTTGTAAGTGTATTCTTTAAAATGATAAGAGTCCTTTATCATCAATGGATTGATCTACCAGTTTAACGGCCATTTCAAGCAAAATTCTGAAGTTATTATGATAAAACAATTCAATACTTTTCAGAGCGTAAAAATAAAAAAAATATTTTAAAATAACACTGAAAATAAATACTTATAAAATTTCAAGTTGTTTGGACGAAAATTGTTATGTAGGAAAACTTTTAAACATAAGTTTTCAAAAAAAATAGCAAACTTTGCAGAAAATTATATTAAATTTTTGTATGAGTGATACAAAGCATAATATGCAATAAAAAAAGTATTGATTGTTTGCAATAAATTTCGATACCTGCTGCCTTCTAGGTAGTTGTAACGATACAGACCAGTTAAAAAGTTCATTTTCTTCAAACTCACTACACAATAAAGTTATTTATGCTGTAAACTATAAGTATAAATATTAGTTTACAGTATAAAGCTTGTCGAAGTTATGTTATAATCATAAATACATACGTAAAGAATAAAAATTTAAATTATTAAATAGAACCATACGACATTAGACACAAAACTTCGATGGATAGATACGTATGTAACAAGTATAGTTATCATTCTATATATCAAGGGGCGCGCTCGCGCCCGATGGCAAGTATAATAAAATAAAGTGTTACGGTAACGAGCTGTGGGGCGCACCGACAGGTTTATAATTACATTAAAAAGACTTTTTACCAAGCGTTGACTTGAGATTTGAATAAAACATGAGAATATTATATATGGTTCTCTCGAAGAAATTTTTTTAAAATTTATTATAAGTGAAGTTTCATAATCAAATAGGGCTACGTAATGGTTTAGGCAAAATTGCAAAAGACTTCAAGTAGTTTAAAAGAAAATGGAGTCAATGAAACTTCCAAGTTACCAATACACAAACATTTATTTATTTGAAAGTAACACATAATATACTCATGTTCTATTCAGATATAAAGTCAACGCTGGCTCAGAAGGGTCATTTTAATGAAATGATAAAACTATAATTAATCAAATGTTTGTAAGCTCAGTTTTATAATTACATTAAAAAGACTCTTTTCACCAAGCGTTGACTTGTTATCTGAATAAAACATGAGAATATTATAAGGTTCTTTAGAAGGAATTTTTTTAAAATTTATTTTAAGTGAATTTTCATATTCAAATAGGGCTACGTAATGATTTAGGTAAAATTGAAAAAGATTACTTCAAGTAGTTTAAAAGAAAATGGAGTCTATCAAACTTTCATGTCACCCATACACAAATATTTATTTATTTGAAAGTAACACATAATATACTCATGTTTTATCCATATATAAAGTCAACGCTGGTTAAAAAGGGTCATTTTAATGTAGTTATAAAACTATACTTAATCAAATGTTTGTAAGCTCAGGTTTATAATTACATTAAAAGACTCTTTTCACCCAGCATTGACTTGATATCTGAATAAAACATGAGAATATTATAAGGTTCTTTCGAAGAAATTTTTTTAAAATTTATTTTAAGTAAATTTTTATGATCAAATAGGGTTACGTAATGGTTTAGGCAAACTTTCAAAAGATTACTTCAAGTAGTTTAAAAGAAAATTGAGTCAATGAAACTTTCAAGTTACCAATACACAAACATTTATTTATTTGAAAGTAACACATAATATACTCATGTTCTATCCAGATATAAAGTCAACGCTGGCTCAGAAGGGTCATTTTAATGAAATTATAAAACTATAATTAATCAAATGTTTGCAAGCTCAGGTTTATAATTACATTAAAAAGACTCTTTTCACCAAGCGTTGACTTGATATCTGAATAAAACATGAGAATATTATAAGGTTCTTTCGAAGGAATTTTTTTAAAATTTATTTTAAGTGAATTATCATATTCAAATAGGGCTACGTAATGGTTTAGGTAAAATTGAAAAAGATTACTTCAAGTAGTTTAAAAGAAAATGGAGTCTATCAAACTTTCAAGTCACCCATACACAAATATTTATTTATTTGAAAGTAACACATAATATACTCATGTTTTATCCATATATAAAGTCAACGCTGGCTAAAAAGGGTCATTTTAATGTAGTTATAAAACTATACTGAATCAAATGTTTGTAAGCTCAGGTTTATAATTACATTAAAGGACTCTTTTCACCCAGCGTTGACTTGATATCTGAATAAAACATGAGAATATTATAAGGTTCTTTCGAAGGAATTTTTTTAAAATTTATTTTAAGTAAATTTTTATAATCAAATAGGGTTACGTAATGGTTTAGGCAAAATTGCAAAATATTACTTCAAGTAGTTTAAAAGAAAATGGAGTCAATGAAACTTTCAAGTTACCAATACACAAACATTTATTTATTTGAAAGTAACACATAATATACTCATGTTCTATCCAGATATAAAGTCAACGCTGGCTCAGAAGGGTCATTTTAATGAAATTATAAAACTATAACTAATCAAATGTTTGCAAGCTCAGGTTTATAATTACATTAAAAGACTCTTTTCACCAAGCGTTGACTTGATATCTGAATAAAACATGAGAATATTATAAGGTCCTTTCGAAAGAAATTTTTTAAAATTTATATTAAGTGAATTATCATATTCAAATAGGGCTACGTAATGGTTTAGGTAAAATTGAAAAAGATTACTTCAAGTAGTTTAAAAGAAAATGGAGTCAATGAAACTTTCAAGTCACCCATACACAAATATTTATTTATTTGAAAGTAACACATACTATACTCATGTTTTATCCATATATAAAGTCAACGCTGGCTAAAAAGGGTCATTTTAATGTAGTTATAAAACTATACTTAATCAAATGTTTGTAAGCTCAGGTTTATAATTACATTAAAAGACTCTTTTTAACCCAGCGTTGACTTGATATCTGAATAAAACATGAGAATATTATAAGGTTCTTTCGAAGGAATTTTTTTAAAATTTATTTTAAGTAAATTTTTATAATCAAATAGGGTTACGTAATGGTTTAGGCAAAATTGCAAAAGATTACTTCAAGTAGTTTAAAAGAAAATGGAGTCAATGAAACTTTCAAGTTACCCATACACAAACATTTATTTCTTTGAAAGTAACACATAATATACTCATGTTTTATCCAGATATAAAGTCAACGCTGGCTCAGAAGGGTCATTTGAATGAAATGATAAAACTATAATTAATCAAATGTTTGCAATCTCGGGTTTATAATTACATTAAAAAGACTCTTTTCACCCTGCGTTGACTTGATATCTTAATAAAACATAAGAATATTATAAGGTTCTTTCGAAGGAATTTTTTTAAAATTTATTTTAAGTGAATTTTTATAATCAAATAGGGCTACGTAATGGTTTAGGTAAAATTGCAAAAGATTACTTCTGCCTTCTGAGCCAGCGTTGACTTTATATCTGGATAGAACCCGAGTATATTACGTGTTACTTTCAAATAAATAAATGTTTGTGCATGCGTAACTTGAAAGTTTCATTGACTTCATTTTCTTTTAAACTACTCGAAGTAATCTTTCTATATATAACATATTCTTCAAAAAACCTTTGTAATATTTTAGAAGCTATGCCAAAATATGCATAATTTATTTGGTATAAGGCTAATCACGAGTGACATTAAAACTCCAAAGTTGAATATTTCAGTGTAGGAAAGGTACAACTCTTCAAAATTTTAACAGTTATTACAAATGCAAAACAAAAAACTCTAAAAATCTCCTAAGAAAGTTAAATTTTAACATAATGAATCAGTCCAACTCTTACCTGTAGATTTGCCTGGGTGCTGAGTACCACGTAATCTCGTGAGAAATCGATGTACCTGCTGGTGAACAGCTGACACGCCGAGGAGTGCACGTAGTGCTCGGCATTAACCCAGTTGACGACGTAGTCCGTCTTGATGGTCCCATCGATCTCGACGCCCCTCTCCAAGCACCGTGCCATTGTTATTTTGTCTTTTCGAGAACACGCGCACACACGCTTTTACACTTGGACGTTAGATTTCAACTTTGAATGCCCGTCGCAAACTAATTGTCAACGTTATTGCACCAGAAAATAGTCAACTCTACTACAAAATCGGTAAACTCCGAGCAGAATGACTTTGACTTCAGTGTCTTTCTATCTCACTGAGACCACTCGTACTGCCAAAGCAACGATTTTACTTCACAATGCCGATTCTAACCGATGAACGCTATCTTACAAGGCCACTTGCCGTTCAGGACGAAGCTCAAGCACCAACTGATGTCCGTCACTCGGACATCAGGCCTTTTATAAGGACCTTAATTGCCTTTTGGGGACCCGATCCTGTTGGAGCCTGTCCGAATGCGAGAGCGTATTCTAGTTCGTTGCTAATAATTACCAGCCACCTCGAGACGAAAAGGGAACTTTTGGCTGCGTCGTAATGTCTCATGTCGATTTCTACATTAGCGGAGTTTCAGGAATCGAGGATTATCCGGGGGTTGAGGAGGGAGAAATGGGTGATCGGAGCAGGTACGTGTGCTCCGAGTTCGAACCCACGTGGTTGATTGGTTGGTACATTACGCACGTGCGTAAGGTATACCTGATGCATTTACCGTTGTAACCGGGATTTGGAGAGTGGAGAAAGTCAAAGCTTGCAGGGATTATTCGCATTGTATACTGTCGTGTAAGATACCGTTAGTATTAAATGCCTGGCTATTGCACTGACAATATAGCTGATGTTATTTAGATGGGTTATAGAGTTTGACGTATTGCATTGAGAGTTAATGTTTGCAAACTGACTCAGAATGCTGTATCCTAATTGTTATAAAATATGGTTATATACTATATTAATAATAGCCTTTTTCCAGTGTACCGTAAATTTACGTTTGTCTGTAACGGCTTTATTTGTGATCATTTTTAAGGGAAGTTAACTTTTACACGTATACAAAATGTACTTTTAATTTTATTTTTTAGCTTTTAACAATGATATTTGTCTAATCTAATGTAAAATAAAATGTAGGTTTAAGGTGGTCCTATATAAAATTTTGATAAATTTGCTAGTTAAATGATAACATTATAAGTTGGTGGTTATATTTGTTACCTAAAAAGAAAGTTTTTTGTAATATTCATTTATGTCCATTATGCTAATAAATATTCAAATATTGCAGTTGAATGGTCACTTTTTTAAAACGCTACCAAAGCAAGTATAACATTAAATTGTTGCACAAATAAAGAATATTTAACTATTCAAATGATAAATATTTGTTTTTCTCTATTTTTTGCTTCCTCAAAGAGGAAGTTTTGTGATAGTAAAAAGAGAGAAATTATGAGACTTAATAAATCTAAATTTTCTATTTTTAGAAAATGTGCGTGCGTGCGTGCGTGCGTGCGTGCGTGTGTGTGTGTGTGTGTGTGTGTGGATCAGCATTACTCCTTATATGCACGGTGAAACTTAAGGTGGACCTATAGTAAATTTTGACAAAATTGCTAGCTACATGATAACATTTTTTTAAATTGGTGGTTATATTTGTACCTAAAAAGAAAGTATTTGTAAATTTTAATAAATTTTTAGACAGTATACCCATAGTTATGTAGGAAAAACTATAAGCAACTTTCAATAAAATTTGATGTTTTTTCAAAACTGTCCTTGCGCATGGGAATGCAAGTATTTCTAAAAACATGTTTGAAAAAAATGATGTAATATCTAACACCTGTACTGCACAGAACTGTGAACTTCAAATTTTTAAAAACACAATTATAAAAAAAAATAAAATTACATTGAATTTTCATTGTAAAAATAACGTACAAATACACATTTTTAACTCTACTCACGGGCAACACTTTCTTAATATCCCTAGTGTGAGAAATTTATTAAATCCTATTAATTCCTTTTTCCAAATATGAATAAATCCTATTTTCGAATATGATGTATATGCAATTTTTGTATTGGTGAATAGGATTTAATAGATTTCTCACACTAGGGATAGTATATTGTGCAACTAGTGCACGAAGCAGGTGATTTTCGAGCGAGTGGGAAGTTGCCGCCCGAGCGCAGCGAGTATATAAATTGAAGTAGGTTTCTCGCGACGAAATGTTTGTTTTTACACAGCGTGCGCGAAACAAAATGCTTCGCGCTCGCTATCCACACATGAGAAACCGAGCTTCGCACACGGAGTTTCAAAAAACTTTTTTTGAAAAATCGGAGTTCATGGTTGTAATGCGAATAAGTTGAATAATATATGTTTAAAGTTTCAGATTGATTCATTGTAATCATATGCGCATAAGACTGTCTGAACACTGGAAAACCATAAATGGAGAAAACCGCACTTTTGTAAAAAATAGAAATGACTATCTGATGATTTAAAACAATTTTTCTATCGCAGAATATCGATGAAAATTTTTTTTAATAATGTCTATGTTTTCTGAAGTTTGTCTTCATAGTATAAAATAGATTTGGGCACGTGTTAGGGCGCGGATAATGTAGGAACACGCTAGATTGTGTGCAATAAAGGTCGGAGGAAAAATACGTATAAATAAATATTAAGTTCATTAAAATTATTTCTATGGCCAATATTGCCAATACAAAATCATTCTCTCCTCTAAAAATGTACAAAGTATCAGAAAATAAAATACGAAAAATCGAATTTTTCGTCAAATTTTAGTATAGGACCACCTTAAATAATTGAGTTGCAATGAAAGCTACACTTCATAATAATTTCTTTTTAACCATCGACTCAAGGAATTTTAACTATTTTTAACAGTTTATAATATTTTAACACTATAATAAAATGCCGGTAATCTTGTATGGGTGCGAAACCTGGGCGCTCACTAAAGCGGAAGAAAATCGTTTTAGGGTATTTGAAAATAAGGTTCTGCGGAAAATATACGGGCCAAAGAAAGATGAGGAAACTGGGGAGTGGAGGAAACTGCACAATGACGAGCTACATAATTTGTACGCGTCACCAAATATTAACAGAATAATAAAATCACGGAGACTAAGATGGGCAGGGCACGTGGCAAGAATGGGCGATGATCGTACAGCAGCGCGCATAATGAAAGGAAAACCGAAAGCAACTCGACCTCTTGGTAGACCTAGACGCAGATGGGAGGATAACGTAAAATCAGACATAACTGAAATTGGGCGGGAAGGCGCGAAATGGATGGGGTTGGCACAAAATAGGGAAACATGGAAGGCTTGCGTAGATGAGGCGATGAACTTTCGAGTTCGAAATGCCATTTAAAAAAAAAAAAAAAATAAAATATATTAAAACTTATGATTTATTTAAAAATATGTATTACATTATAGCTATAATAATAAAACCGTAGATTATAATATTAAACTGGAAAAATTAGTTATAATAGTTCATCTCATTTTTTATATATCCGTAAAACTATATGTCATTGAAGTTTGGAACATTTTGGAACTAAGTAGAAAATTTGTACTATAGGTGTTTTAGAAGTATGAACCGCTAATTCCGATGCCACTAAACTCTAAATGATTAAAGAATCTATTGTGCGGAGTTTTAGCAAAATTTATCATGTGGATAGTATAAAAATAAGCTAAAATAGTTAAATAATTTCGATTACTTCTAAAGTTTAACCCATGCCCCGTAAACGTATAATGCATTACATTGGCAAGTTTTTAACTTGCCAATGTAATGCAGTTTTTAACTGTATAAAATTTAAATAGTATGCGTAAAAGCTTAGCTTATAGATCAGATTTCTTATAAGAAATGAAGGCCTAAACAGTATTTGCGCATAATTAAGTATTTTATATTATACTATTGGATTTATTATGTACAAATGTTTAAATTATTAAATATAAGGATGACCGGAATTGACAAGTGACCGGTATTACCCCGTTCTCCCCTATACTCGCGCAGCGCCGCGCGCCGCGAACGCTGCTCTTCGTTCCCACTACTCTCCTTAATCTCTCCCCTCTTTTCCGCTCATGATCCGCACGTTTCGGCTAGCACAGCTGTCCTTGTCGCGTATTCGCATGCTCCGCACGATTATAATGTGCGACTTGCCGATTCCGTATTTTCCAGTCCTCTCGTTTGACACGTTATCCGGCTTTTGAATCGGACATGATTTTATAAACAATATACACGTTGTTAACTTTTTACCTATAATTAAATTGTAAAATTCCCGGCCGTCACAGTAGCTCTGTCAAAATGTCTGACTGTATATGTATGTATGTATTATATAATATTAACGTATTTTACAATTACTTCAGAGTTTGTTTTAGTTAAAGAACTAAAATTTTGAATTGTTAAAATTTGTAGAAATTAGAAAACAGCATTTTTGTTATTTTGTATGTTTGATAATTTTCATTCAATTGGTATATCTTACAGTTACTTTAAAATTCTTTTGTTCAAGAAATGCGATTTTGAATTTTGAACTTTTTAAAATTGAAAATTTTTTATTTTGTAAATTTATACATTAGATAAGTAAAAAATATGCACGCATTCTTAAACAATGCGTAATTTCCTTACAATTTATATATCTAATAATTACTTAAGTTATTTTTGTGGATAAAGTACGATTTTAAGTTTTTTATATGCATCTCATGTGATGCATTTTATGGTCACCATAACTTTTGATTGCATTTTTCATTAAAATTTTGTAGTTTTATCAAAAATTACTCCGTATAAGCCGATTAGGTTTTTAAGCCTACAATGCTCCAATTCAATCTACCTTAAATATCGTGCAAAATGAACGTCACCGCTGAAGCATATATACGCTCTAATATAGAAATAATAGTCTTCTCTATTTCGCAATATTTTCATGTTCACTCTGAACACAGACATAATTTAAAACGTTTTGCTGCCTCGAATTTTATTATAATTTTTTAAAAGTTTCTGAAATTAAAAGATGTCACATTTGTTTATTCATTATACTAATAACAGTTACGAATTGCTTATATATTTTTTCAGATATTATTTCAAAGAGTTTATATTTTATTTATAATAAAATAGATTTGGGTGTCACGGACATCCACCCTACTGGTTATCAAAAAGTCATCATGGTACGTCCTAAGGATCTTGTAAATGCAAGATAACTTTTTACGTAACTATGTTGTTAACTGGAATATTTAGAGTGGAGAGCTGCTGTCTGTGTATCTTTTACTGTGTTACGAATTTTCTCATTTTTCTTACTTATGTTCTATTTACGACATTGTTCTCGAGTGATTGTGTATTATTTTTAGTTTTCGAAGCAGTTTGATTAACAACATTTCTGTGAAAGGTATTTTTAGTGAAATGATAGCTATCGTATCTTATACACATGTGTCGATAGATGTTAGCAGACTTTTTAAAGTTGTAAAAGATTGAACGTAACTCATATTGGGAGCAGTGTAGGGCGCAGAGACCAACGAACGCGTATATTATTTATTTAATTAGTTTTTAACAGCTGATTTTAAGGTTAGTATATTTTTCATATATATATATATATATATATATATATATATATATATATATATATATATATATTATAATATCATATATATATATATATATATATATATATATATATGATATGATATATATATATATATATATATATATATATATATATATATATATATATATATATATATATATATATATATTCCATCGAAAGCATGGCAATTGAACGATCAAAAAAACTTACCTGTAAGTGAAGTTCGATCGCAATTATATGAAGAGCCTCATTCAAAGGAAGGATAACTAACTAGGTGAATGATATTATAATTTTGCCAGACGCTGAAGCGCGGGAGTTTAAATATAATAAAGGTACTTCCATAATTGTTATGCGTGAATGATTGCATGGAACTAGAACTGGTATTTAATACATAGTATTTACTGATTAACAAATATAGTAAAAGTCAAAACAAAATTTATTACATATTTCGCATGCCACATTGTATGCAAATGTAATTAAATCAACTTCATTATACATATATTTAGAATTATATTTAAGCAACACCAATATAAATTGTGTATAATGCGTACTATTTATAGAAATTTTCTTTTTTTTTAATTGGATGTTTGTAGTCTCGTCCCTACAAGGTCAATTCAAGGTCAAATTTGATTTTTCAATTAGAATTATCCATTATATTAGTGAAATTGACCATAAAGATGCTTTTGCAGAGTATCAAATTTGTGTAACCTACATTTAAATTACTATATGAAGTTTTCAATAAAAGAATTTGATCGGGACAAAAGTAACAAGGTCTTTGCGACTAAAAAGCTAGGCCTTTAATATTTTCAGCATATATTTTTGAATGATATAGTTAAGACGTATGAATGATTTAAAAGCAGTAGCTCTAGAATCTGGATCGTGTCTTGAAAAACTTGACTCACATTCGAGCACTCTTTACCTCAATGTGAATCTGATTTAGAAAAATTTCAGCCTCATACTTGACTTCCTCGTAATATTTATATTATTTTAAGTGTGCATACGTTGGCGCGACGTTAGTCGTAAATAGTTGCACAGGCACAAGATATTATGTCTGGACGAAGACGAATGGAACAACTTGCAGGAAACACCCCTTGATTTATCCATCCTGCAAAACGTGCTAAAACTCTGTTGACCTTACGTACCGCACATAAGATTTGGTAAAAGTATGGGTAGACGCTCTTATCCGTTTACCATTGATAAAAATTTCTTTAGCATCATTAGCCAGCAGTGCCCTAATATTTTCACCATTGATGTGAAAATAGACAAGATTATCACATGCATGGCGCATCCGGCGAATATGTTTGCTAAATTTACCGAATTCTGTTTGAGTATACACCTCTACGAGCAAAACCTCGACTAACCTCTGACGCTTTTGTTCAAAAGAAATCAAAATCTTTGAAGATTAAATTTGCTTATCGCAACCAACTTGAATGTCAACTATTGACTGAGTTTGAATCCCGAGGCCATCGAGGAGATTAAAATTCATGGATATTATGAGCCCATTGACATCTTATGTACTGTAAGTAGTTTTAGAATAATATCCATAAGTGATCCGGAAGTAAACCAGACGTAAACCGGAATTGGATATAATTCACTAAAATATGAAAGAAAAAAATGTTCACACTTAAAATTAGGTACTTGCATGAAATGGTTTTCTTTGGCAGTATCCATGATTTGAATAAATAAAATAAGCCGACACCTTACTTTTTTAAATTTCCAAAAAGATTAAAAACTATTAAAGTTATGTCACACTTTCTTTGAATTACGTTTCACCTATATAACATCAAAAAGTGTCGATATGTAGATGTGACATCACCATGTCACATGTTTAAAGCGCTGTAACTTCATTGTCAATATATTTCAATTATATATCAATATATTCATTTTCAATAGGTGAATTACAAAAATTAGAAAAGATAAGAAAGAAAATAACATATAATCCACCGTATCGTAATATAAAAAGTCGCTGCCAATTCATTGGCACTTACTTGTTAGCATCCTTCAACCTTATTAATTGTTCCAATATAAAATTATTTGTTCTATTTAATTCTGTGGTAAAAGTTAAAACAGCAATTCCGTTTTCTTAAATGTCGACATACCTATATAGATTTAAATTTTTAAATTGCCATTTAAACCTATGTAAAAGTATAGCATAGATTATGTTATATATAGGTATATAAGCCGTGTAAAAATAATTGAAGTAGCCTTCACTCACAGCTCGTATTGGCCATTTATCGCTGGCTATTTGCTATGTATATATATACTGTATACAGAAAAGGATCCTTCACGGGCAGCTTACGAAGCTTGCCGCTAGAGAGGAGTTCCGATCCCAATAAAAACTAAAATGTTTTTGAATATCAAGTAATATTTTTTTTCGTTTAACAATAATACATTTTGCAAAACTATAATTGTTGATTAAATTTTTTTATATGAATATAAAATATGCATACTACTTTTACAAATTAATTTTTGTTGTTATTTTGTAAATTGGTGGGTTAGGACAACAGGGATCGTGTGCATCACGGACGGAAGGCCATAAGAGATTTAAGATCTTCATAATAAAAACTAAAAAAATTATCTTTGATTGGCCCAAAATGACTGCGTAATACCCAGAGAATACGGGAAAATTAATATCATAAAAACGAAAAAACGTTATAAAACAAAATCGACAAATCTTAATAATTCTTTTTGATTTTAATCTTCATCAAAAAATGAAAAGTAGAGCTTTTATTGGCCAAGAATTACCGCGCAATACTCAAGAAAGAAGTAATAAAAATTTTTTGAAATAAAATATTACTAATTAAAAGCTACCTTTCTGGACATTTTTACAAGGAATGGTACTATTTTACTAAGTTATCGTGGGCCATATAAAATTGATTTTTTTTACAAAATTATTTTTTTCTCGGAAAGAGAAAAATTAAATAGCAAAAAAAGTCTTCATTTATTTGAGAGAAACATTTTGTACAATAAATATAAATTTTTAAAATCTCATGCATTATAATATTTAAAGTGATATCTTATTTTATATATAGATAATAATCACGTTATTAAAAGAGCTTTAACCGTTTAAATTAATTTACGTTTTATAATAAATAATTTTGTATTGAAAAATGAATTAAGTTTGAGAAAACTAAGTGCCGATGAATTCGAATCGGTTTTTTCACTTCACAAGTTACGGCGGCAGGACAAGAAATTTAATTATAATTCGTATAACTATCTAACTATTTTATTTTTATAATTTTTAGTCTCTTACAAGATTTAGAAATTTAAAAAATATGAATTTTTCAGTCGATGCGTACTAACTTATCGATGAACATCAGTGAGATTTTAAAAGCTCTGGCATTTCATGCTGAATGTTTAAGATACCTCGCTATTCATAACTGTTCTTTTGCTGTAATGTTCAATCGTGTTGGTTGTTTTCAAAACCTTGAAAAACTTGCTCTTAGTACTTATAGTAACTTTAGACGATGAGATGTTTGAAACCATTGGTAAAAATTGCGTTAACTTAACGCATCTGTACTTAGATGGTGAGCAAAAAATTAAATATAACTATTGTAAAATCTGATTTTTAATCACTTAATTAATTAATTTTGATTAATCGTTTACAGATATTGTGAAAGTGACAGACATTGGTCTGATAATTATCGCAAAGCTACCAAAATAACAAAAGAACGTATTTCCATTAAAATCCAAAAGAGAAAATCAATGTTTGGCGTGTCGACTATCCAAGTGATGTGGCGTCAAGAACAAGTAACTTAACCTTTTGAGTCTCACATTTTTGTATTCGGTTAATATGTTTTCCAATGTTTTGTTATAGGGGTTGCCGATGAAGAATTTTTAGTCAATTTTTAATCTTCAAAATGGCGCATTCCATAAGACAATGTAAAATA
Source organism: Gastracanthus pulcherrimus (assembly GCA_949152435.1). Taxonomy (NCBI): domain Eukaryota; kingdom Metazoa; phylum Arthropoda; class Insecta; order Hymenoptera; family Pteromalidae; genus Gastracanthus; species Gastracanthus pulcherrimus. Next base: position 19,932,366 of record OX424572.1, on the reverse strand, counting down.
TTAATAATATTAATATTGCAATAATTTTGTGTTATAATAAATAGGTAATAAAGGGGGGAAAAAATAAAAATTGAGAAATATCTTATAGTATTTTGAATAACTATTCAATGGAACGTGTTGAGATTTAAAAATTCAGAGAAAATAATTTCCTTTCTGAAAAAGTGAATTCTAATAATTTTTTAGATAGATAGATACATATATAGATAGATAATATAAAAAAAAGGTATTGGAAGTGATAAAAATAAATTTTCATGAAAATTTATAAAAAAAAAATTGAGAACCATCGAAAACCTGCAAAGTTACAAGTCTATAGTTTATACTTGTACATGCACAATCATACACAAATAAGTGTACGGCCTTATAAACACTTGTCTGTAATGGTTTTTCGATGTTTTTCAATTTTTATGACGGTAAGTCCCCCTGAAATCTTTCAAGGAACAATATGAGACCTTCCAAATTGAATTCGGATAAAAAATAGAAAACCGCTGCCAATATACCTTTTGGCACTTAGCTTCCTCAAGCTAAATAAGCTGTTCCAATATGATATTTTTTGTTTAAATAAATTATTTAAAAATTATATATCTATGCTATAACGTTTTCGTGTATAATAAAAGAAGGGAGATAACTTATGAAAAATTACGGTAGCATGAACAGAGCTGATATGAAACCAATACCACCTACCCGAATATATTATATAGCACTGGCTATAGATTAAAAGTGCTATGAAATATATCTTTTTTATTGTGAAATAAGTATATATTTATTATAATATTTATATATTATCTATAAGCCAATCAATAATTGAAAATAAACGAATTCGAGAACAACTAAGTTGTGTTAAATAATAACTTAAAAAATAAATAAATTAATTAGAACAAAAAACAAGAATAGATTTAATTTTGCTCTCTAAAAAGTATGAAATAATCCTATTCATTTTATATTCAAATTCAAATCACAACTGAGTGGAGTCAGTGCCAAAATTTTAACCAATAAACATATTTGCTTTCTTAAACCATTGATCTGGACTGATCTTGTGAAAACAAGCATTCGCATAATATCCAAATTCCATAATAGTACCACACGCAATTGTGCAAAAACTGGAATAAACTTCCTCTAAATTTAAGCAAAATTAAAAACTAAACTTATTCTTTTATAAAATTAAAGCTCAAGAATTGTTACTAAAAAAATTATTTAAAACGTATTAATGTCGACTATCTTTTTTGAAATAATTATGTATTGCTTGGCGCCACCACTGTGATTTTGTATTTAACTGCTGCGATCAGCTCTGAAACCCCGTTGAATATTAAATAAATAAATAATAAACAGACATATATTATACTAATTTTTCTATACTTAAATTATTTAAAATTTTGTCGTCGACTCCAAAAAGTTGTAAATTGAATTCTAATATACAATGAAAAGGGTTATTTCATACTTTTTGGAGTAAACTTTAATTTATTTATGCTTTTTGTTTGAAGTAGGTTTAACTTTTTTTAAAGTTATCATTACGCATAATATGCTAACAGACATATATTATACTAATTTTTCTATACTTAAATTATTTAGAATTTTGTCGTAGACTCCAAAAAGTGGTAATTTGAATTTTAATATACAATGAAAAGGATTATTTCATACTTGTTAGAGCAAAAATCATTTTTTTCTTGCATTTTGTTTGAAATAGGTTAAACCTTTGTTTAAGTTATAATTATGAATATAATGTATATATGAAATACTATGTAGATATGGCTAGGACATTGATCAAGTCTCGATGAGTCCCTAGACATAAGAATGTTTTATTGCTTTAGCTACTCTAATTATTTTATGTATAGTTAAGTTTATTTTATACCTGACGAAGAGAAACCATACTTTTATAATATTTAAAAAAATCTCCACTAAAATTCGCTGTTAGAAACAATCATTCAAACAATCGAATCGTGCATAATTAATTGTATAAATTATAGCTAAAAAAGTCCCAGAAAGTCGGCCTCGAGTTCTTCAACGTACCTCTTAAAGTACCCCATTCTAAATCTATTTTCTACCTGCAGCTTAAACGGTTTGAAAAACACATATTCACATAATCAAAATCCCTAAGTGTCCAGATCACCTAAAACACCAAGTACATCACCTTCATCCAACGCACAATTGCATCTCGCCAAACGATCCACCTTCTACTTCGTCCATCCCCCACCACCTATACCCCGACCGCTCACAACTGCATCGGTTGCAGCAGCACGTGCCTCCGAGCCGCGACGACCGCGAGGTGCTGCCACCTATACACGCGGCATTTCACTTCGCCTCTCTGCACCTCCTCCGCGAGTTTACACAGACTCTACAGCGGCAGCGGGGATAGGAGCGCGAGCGAAGCGAGACAGACTGCAGTCTGCGTGCAGCGAGCGAGCCGAGCGAGAGTTCAGTCGCTCGCCGACGCTCGAGCACCGTGGGCCGCGAGTTATATACGAATACGCATCCGCGAGGAAGGGATCCGTGTTCTTCGCCGGTAATACGCGACGCGAGTGATCCCGAGGGTATATCGATCGAGAGGGAGAGGAGGATTTTTAGAGCGACTTTGCGAATCGAGTGTTTGAGCGAAGCTCGGTGTGCACTGATGAGTGCTGTTGTCTTTTTTGTATCGCGAGTGCTGTAGGGGAGCTGGCATCTGACGTTTATTGAGACTGAGCAGTTGTTTGCTTGCAGGTGTGCTTTGGAATATTTGGGTGGTCTGTTTATCGCTGAGTGCGATGAAATGATGAATGAGCACTGATAAAGAATTTCTTTGGCGATTAGGATTGTACATTCGTGGAGACAAGTTTCGAGAACTTCAGGATATTGGTGCAAAATCAATTCGAAGGATTTAACGAGTGTTGATATAAGTGTTAGAACATTTAGGACATAAGTAAAAAGTTGAGTTGAAGGATTCTATCAACGATTAGCCTTATATGCACCTGACTAAAAACAAGAGTTGCAGCATTCAGGATCTCATCGCAAAATCAGCTCAAAGGATTCTGTCGCTGATTGATCTTCTACACTCCTAAAAGGAAGAGTTAAAAATTTTAGGACCTTGTCTCAAAGGATTCTAAACATTCAGGACCTGGGAGAATTCTAAACACTCAGGACCTTAAAGTCTTCCAAATGACCACTGAACACTCAGCATCTGAATACACTTCAAAAGATTCTAAACATCAGGACCTTAAACTACTCTGACAGAACCCTAAACATTCAGGACCAGGAAGAATTCCGAAAGCACTCAAAAACACTCTGACAAAACTCCGCACATTCAGGACCTCGCAAACACTACTACCATCCACATCTAACCCCCAAGCTCAAATTAAAAAAAGAAACCCCCATCCTCACCCCATCTAACATCCACACTTGAAGCTCCATTCCCCGACACACACCATAATCCTCGCCGGCGCCTTACATCCACACCTACACGCACGCACATTGCATCGCTCAGCGCCGCCCGGCGAAGTAGGTCAGTGTCCTCGTAAAGCCCCGGCCACACAGCCGTGCAGTACAACGCACACCGGCCCTCGCGTACATCATACACGAGCGTGAAAGTGATCCAGCCGTATAGTAGCCATGACGAGGCTGAGCCGGCCCTGCGACGACACCTAGCTCTGTGTGCACACACACACACACACCCCTACGTTATACTCCTTCTTCGCTTTCATTGTGAGACTGTGCAGTGTGCGCGCGTGTGTGGGTGAGTGGTGACTGGTGAGGACAGAGGAGAGAGAAGGCCGGCTAATGACCAACGTCAACAGGATCAGGGTGGTCGTCCTCGGCGGCCCCAGAGTCGGCAAATCAGGTCGGTGTCATCTGCTGCTGGGGAGCGAGGGAGGAGAGGGACAGGGGGCTTCTATCTGGCTTTTGCTCTCGCGAGAGGCTGCTACCGCGGTGTGTGTGTGGGGGGGATTCGTTGGCTTTGTTTTGGCATTGTCGGGGGTACGGGGATGCTTGGTGCTTTATTTGCTTGACTGGGGTTTCTTTGGTTCTGGTTGTTGTTTCTTTTTGGGGGGAGAAGGGTGTGGGAGTGACTGGTGGTGTGCGACTGTCTGGAGGAGAGATTAGCTTAATTGGGACTAATTAATGGGAGTGTGATATGTGGCAGGTATAAAAGTGAATTGAGGGGAGTGGGGGTTCATAGACGATGAAACCGCTTTTTTTGGAAGTTTTTGGACAGTTTTGCAAAGAATGCTCATATTTTGCGGTGAATGATTTTTAATGCTGGAAAATCGTGAACGTAATGAAAGAAATGATGAATCTCTCTGGCTATTATTTTATGCATAAAACAATTTATTTTGTTAGTAAATACAGTGCTGGATCTCATGACTCGGAGGGTGAATACTTTTCAGATAAATAACTAACAATTGTTAAGTAATACAATTGAATAGTAAAGATTTTATGGATTTCTTTCATCGATAATATGTATTTAATTAGCAACAGATCATTATTCTACCGTAGTAAAATAACATTTTTAACAAAACTGCTGACAAACTGACGAAAAAACCCGTTTCATTTATACCAGGTGGTGATGGTTTTAGAATAAAATGATAAGGGCGTGTGAAAGTTAAGTTGAAAACAAAATTTTCCAGCTCAAATATTACGGATCAAGAAATTAATGGTTGATCGTGATATATTGATCGAATTATGCTTTTTGTTTTATGTTATAAATACCATTACAAAAAACGTATTATTAAGAGGTGAATTTATTGTGCTTTTGTCAAGTGCATATATTAACACAGAGAAAATAATCTATAGAAAACAGTATTACTATTAATGGCTTTGCAGTTTTTATAGTTTTACGGACATAAAATATTACAAACAATTTTTAAATATAATTTGTTGATTTTAAAATAAATGTTTATATAGTTATCAAAAAATCATTGATATTCTGTTTATCAAAAATAAATATTTAAACGTCAAAATTATCGATACCGTGGCCTGTCATTTGTTAAAACATAATGTACAAATAATCATCTTATATATAATATTTTAATAACAGACAGTGCTACAAAACTCATACTCTTGATGTTAAATTTGATCCATCTGTTATTAATAAAGTATTCAGACTTTTGACTTCTTATAAAAATTAATATATTATGTATTTAGAAATTTTTTACATGTTTATGTTCTGAACATTAAAATTTACAAAAATAGAAAATCTATGATTTTTTATAATCGCCTGCATAATATTGCACTAATAGATTAATCGTGAAAGTGACAATTTTTACATTTAAAAAAGATTTATATTATAAGATTATCCTCACTTTAAATAAATTATTTTACTTTAATAGTTATTTACCATGTTTTATGTTCTTGCAATCATTAAACCTTATAATACATAGAAAGTTTATGATTTTTGACAATTACCGATATGTAAACTATAGGATTTAGTACACTGAGGAAAGTAAATTGAAGATAAACATCGTTAAAAGTTAAATTTACTTTAAGTATATTCCACTTTAAAATGATTAAGTTCTTATAATACACATTTGTTTTTACTGAAAGCATTTATTCAGCATTAAAAGAAAGCAGTGTAAGTTCTCCTAAAAAAGAACTTAATGAACCCGAATTGCATATAAATTGTCTTTCACTAGTGTCTTTAGTAACTCCAGACACTCGTTTTATTCACAGCGTATTTTAACTCTCAGTAATTCACAAACAACGTTCCAAATCTGAGTACACAAACAATTGCTCGCTCAGCTAATCACATAAAGCTCAACGCGAGTAAATTTCGGCAAATCGTGACTAACTCACTCCTTCCTCGCTCGCGTCTCGCCATTGTCGCACCCTCGATCTTTTGTTCGTCTTTGTCATTTCTCGTTCGGCTTTGTTTTTTTTTTTATATTCTCTCCACTCGAGCTCGCCTCTATTTTTGGATTGCGATTGCGCTTAGGCTTAATTGGACTAATTAGAGTCAAGCGCGCGCGAGACCGAGTCATTACCTCGCGTGCGTTTTCTTACGCGGTGAGAGCGAAAATTCGCTGTGCATAAGAAGTGATTCGACAATGCGTCGGTAATTCGAGCGTCGATTACGTTCGATCGAGATGTATAACGTGATTTCATTTGATTTGTTTGTCTGTTGTTCTATAGTATAGATTAGGATGTGGAGTGACTTGTGGTGTATTTATGTTGGAATGTGAAATTCTCAAATTAAAATTTTTTATTTTGTATAACTCCGCATAATCAGAGAATAATAATAACTAATAAAAGGTGATTTATCGCGATATATTGAAGACTGACGTAGCTTTATAATCGCTAGAAATTAATAATTTTAAGCTAAGCATTTGGCGTTTTGACAAATAACGTTATATTTGCAACAAGTTGAAGGAAAATCTATGTTTTCTAAATATAATACATGAGATAATCTTATACTATTTAACGTTTCATGTATTACTAGAGAATCACATAAAAGCGATTTCAAAGACTTTGGTCAATGGTTCCGTTGAAGTCTAGAAATTGAATATGAAATGCTCTCTGTGCAAGAGAAATTGTCCGATGCACTAAACTTCGTTCGAAGACTTACTATTTCACATGAAAGACTGTTGTGCAGTATTTTTGTTTAAAAATAATTATTTTTACTAATTGTCCATAGCAATGTCATTGATTGCATGAATTATTTTGTATATATATATATTGATTTAAAAAAAGATTCAGAATGATAGTTAAGTATAACAAATTTGTAATAAGGAAAGTTTCAAGAAAAACTATAACATTAATTCGTTAATATTTATTTATATCTGTTAAACTATTGCGAAACAATATTCTTTTTATTTATCAAAAATCATAATTTAACTTTGGATCAACCAGAATGAGGGAAGTAATTTTATAAATTTTTCACAATGATTTATTTTAAGCAGTAACAGACGAAAACCATCAACTATCTGCTACTACTTATCTATCCTCAAAAAAGCAAGAGCAAAAACTCAATGTAAACTTATTAATCATCAATATATAGGAACCGATGCATATCGCCAAGATAAACGACACACTCATTCCGCCATTAACCATAATTATTTATAAATTACTCAACTCGAACCCCCCCGCAAAAAAGGAAAAACCATCATAAAATACCAAGCCGGCGTCTGTCCAAGACTCGAAATAGAGATATAATCGTTTTCTGAAAAATGAGTTTATCAGCTCGCGCGGGCGAACCTACTTAGATTCGCATAAGACGAGTTGACCTGCCAATGAGCCACTTCCTGCACCGCGAGTACATAAATATATACTAACGCGCGCAAGCGTCGACAGATCGGTTGGTTTTCACTTTTCACCTCGGTACGGCGCAGGAATTTATTTTCCCCGATTTCTCGGTTGACATTTGAAATTATCGAGATAAGGCGAGCGCGCGTTGAGTTGAGTTGTTTCTTTGGGTGGCCGTGCGGTAGCTGGATGTGAGGTGATTTTTTAGTGTGTTTGGCTTGTTACAATGTTTGGGGATTGATAAGTATATATATATATATATATATATATATATATATATATATATATATATATATATATATATATATATATATATATATATATGCATTGTATTGGCTTTTGACTATGCGCTTTAAGTTCTAATGGTGAATGTATCAATCATTTAATGATAATAAGGCTTATTATGATAATATTCAGTAAACGGTGTAGATTTGTTTTTTCATTTCTGAATAATAAACAGGTTTTTATTTTGGCGAAAATGATTGTGGAAATGAATAAGCACCAATTCTGATTATTATTTAAATGTGATAAGTAATACGGTAATGTTGACAAAATTTCGACAAATATTAGTATAGTTAATATTGATCTAAATTTTATTGTAAGTTAAAAGTAATAAATAAAGAATGTACTTACATATTAAACTAGTTTCTAAATAGATTACTTAACATATTTCTCTGTACATGGAAAATTGTATAATGTAACTACTGACTAATTGTGATGAAAATATATTTTAATAAAATTTGTTGAAGTTTTAAGCACGACAGTGTACAAATTAATTTTTAGTTTATGTAACTTGAAAAGTCTCTTATATCGAGCACTAAAATGCATTATATATCTATATTTATAATTGAAAACTCAAATACAAATACTTAAATTTAATTTTGGAAACACATAAATGCCCGAAACTTTTTTAATTTGTCTGAATTTTTAATAATTAAGTATTTACTTGAATTATCAATTAGTATAGATGAATTATAGTGACGTGACCTGGAAAAACGTGAATACCTAATTGGAAGTTAAACAGTGCAAAATCATAAGTAGTTGTCAAATTGAACCAAAAGTCATAATTCATACTTATACCGACAAATTATACAGAATTCTGGCAAATATTTCTCTAAAATTAATATAGGATAAATGCCATTTAATGAAAAGAGTGAAAGTTGAAAATCCTATAAGGTCCCTCACTAAAAATGATTTTATATATACTTATATAATATAATCATCATTTATAATGATATATAATTAATACATACTTACATTTGATTATATATATATAGTTAATTGTAAATAATTTTATATAAAATCATATGTATTTATATACAATTATATATAATTATATACAAAATCATTTTAATCAGGATAGAAGGGCCATTAATTAAAAAATAATAAATTCAAAAGGTCGACTCTGCGTCATCCCTCCACTTCACAAACCAACTATAACCACCAAAAATAATGAAAAAAAAAAAGACTCATCACTCCTCCAAATTATCCTCCAATAGCCCATTAATTCCGTGTACTCCCAAACACACACACACACACACACACACACACACACACACACACACACACACACATAAAAAGAACCTCGAAATCCTCGAAAACCCAGACATCAAACACCCAAAAAACGTCGACTTCGGCAAACAGTATCTTAAAACTCTCCTCTCCAAGGCCCCCCTCCCATCGTAAACCCATAGCCGCCGCCGCGCACACGTATTACGGATGCTCGCGTACTGGCCCGTGGGTCACCTCGCGCCGCGAGGACAATAAAAAGTGAAAATGCTCTCGCTCCGCGGGCATCTGTTTCTCTCTCTCGAGAGTGGACTTTCTAAAGGAGCGGGGAAGATGTGCACTGCGTCGGGCGTGAGAGATCGGAGTGTGTGTGTGTGTGTGTGTGTGTGTGTGTGTGTTCGGGAAGTGCGAGGACCGCAAGGTTGTAACGTACGAGTAGTGCATAATCCAGGGTGTAGGGCTTCTGTAAGGTGGAATGGGGAATCGAGTGGATTTTTCGAGGGGTATAGGACGTAAGAGTTTTAGAGTTCGGTGTCGGAAATCGATAAGTATGTACGCGGGTTGTATAAAAGATATTAATCGATAAGTGTTATATATTAAAGATATGGAACAGTCATTTACCGAGAGACATTAAGTATCGAAAATTCTGTATTAAAAGTCAATCTCGAGCAACTCCATAAGTATGTTATGTATTGAATAATTAATTGAAGGCACAGAAGAGAATTGTCCATGCTTCGGAGTACTTGAACGACTTACGTGTAGATACAAAATCTTTGCTTATCAATCAAATTTAACAAAATAAGTCTGAATAAAATAAAAAAGCACAAGTGTTTCTTACTTTGGGAAGCAGTCACCCACTTTGGGATACTTTTTTTAAAATCCAGTTTCTATATAAAATTGTAATATCTTTTACGCATTATATATACACACCGGTATACAGGTATTTATTGCTTCACTTATTTTTTTACGAGTCTCCAAAATTAGTGCCAAAGTCTATATTGAATTATTTCATGCACGAACGTATTTTTCTAGAAACTCTTTTCACGCTTTACATTGTATCGTCAAAAATAACGAATGATACGAAGTGTGATTTTCAAGTACTGCAAATAAGACCGTGGACCTATTGGTTTACAAACATTAAATCATTCTCCAGTTCTTTAATGCGTAAAGATCGATACATTTTTATTTCAAATTAATCCATTTGTTGTTGTTTTTCTTCAAATTCACTGTTCAGACGCTATACCAGCAAAATACTGACACTCCATCTCTCCTCCTCCATGTTCTATTACACTCAAGATAAAAAGAAGCTTCTCTCTCTCTTTCTCTCCTACCTCATCCTCAGCCTAGGAATCCCTACAAAAGAGAGAGTGTGTGTATATGCGTCGTGTCTCTTCTTCTATATCGCCACCTCCCGTAATGACAAGGCAACAGCTATACGCGCCAGAGGCCGAGTATCGTTTTACGGCCCGAGGATTTTAGGGCCTCGTCGATGCGTGGGTATATATCTCGTGCGCAACACGTCTCAATTTGGCGCGCCCTTTGTCGAAATTGTGCCAAAGTCGGAGGCGTAAATTGAGCGGCGTTAACGACTTTTCACACGGCTGGGGGAAAGGTGCGAAGAATTTTTGTGGATATTGTACAGTGGGAATTTCTTGGGGGAATGCTGCGCGTGGCTCGCTTGGGTTTTACCGATTTTCGAAGGGATTTCTTCTTTTTTTTTGTTTTAGTTTGAACTTTTTGCAAAAATTTTATCGTAGGAATTACTTATGTTACTAGAGCAGCTATCTTACATACTTTCAATATTTTAGCAAACATTTGGGCAATTATAGGTGTAAATGGAAAAAATGTTGGTAGAAGCATTTTTTTTATTTCTACTATAAAATTATCAAATTTATTAACATTATTATTGTCACTTATATTTAAAAACTTGTTTAATCTAGTTTTTCTTATTTAATTATTTAATTTAACACACACTATTTAATTATTATACAATTTCTCTAATTCACGAATAAACTTTAAAACTACTCTCTACAGATTCGAACATAAAATCTTTCAACAATGGCAAAACCGATCAGTGCCAAAACTCTCACGCAAATAAATTTCCAACCTCGTCTAAATATTGCAAAACATCGTCCCCCTCTCAGCGCGCACAACGCCTATCGCAAAAGGCATCCCATATTTTCTCAAACCACAATAACACCCGAACCCACAAACAATCGGACAAATCCTCTTCAAATCAAAGCCTGTAACATTCCAATGACCCAAGAAAGTAAATCCTCGCGCATCAACCTCCTCCTGCTCTTGAATTTTTACGACTCCAGCCAAGCATCGCACAGCCTCGGTATATATAAGGCGAAAATCGCCTTAAACGGCGATCGCCAACGTCCCCCCATCGTTCATTCATTTATATCCGCTATACACCGCTGTTGTACGCCTGCAGCAGGCTCAAAGGTTGCGCACGGCCGATGCGCCGCTTCCGATAGACGTATATAACGAGGAGAGAGAGAGAGATTTCTGCGAGAGTGTATATAGGTATATATACTTTTTCTCTGCTCGGGTAGTAGACGTTGGCAGTCGGGAATTCGCGAGATAGCGAAGGGCACTTGGCTCTTTCTTGAGTGTAAGTGAGAAACTTGGAGATAATTGTTTTGCTTTTCTTTACAGGGAGGGATTTTAATTCTTACATGGAGACTCTGGCATTTTTTTGATTTGCTGATGACGTCATTTGTGGGTTCAGCGCGAGTAATGTATAAGCCGATTTTGTTCAACTATCTACAAAATTGCGATTGCGTAAATAGTTTTATTAATTGTTATGTTTGGAGTGAGATAAAATGTAAAGGAACTTTCGTCAATTTTGTGACATTTATTATATACGTCACGCCGTGCTCAACTCGTTAAATATGGGTATCAATGAATCATTTTTTTTGTTTGTTTGAACCTTTTGATTATTTACTTTTTGTGATTAATCTGAATTGTTATGTATAAATGAATTTCTAGATCGAATTGAAAAAGGAAAAAAAATTAAATATTAGTCAAAATTAGATTATCAATCTTGTAGTGTTGATACTTTACAAAAGGGGAAGGACAGAAAATAAAATAGCTGATTCCAATTCATTAGCACTACTTTCATTAGAACTTCCTCAAACTTAATCATCCGTTTTAATATGAAATCATTTGTTCTAATATAGGTATTATTTAGATGGCTAAATCTCTTTTTATATACGTATATTTAATTTTGTATTTTTGTTGAGTCATATCCTGTTACTTATAAGACCAATAATTTATGTTGATGATGCGCAATTTTAGAAATTTATTTTCAGATTGATGATTGGTAACCTAAGTAAACGTAGAAAATTACGAAATATTACAAAAAATTTTAATAAACTATTGATGTTAATGTTACTAATTTCACAAATTTTTTCAAAAGATTCCATAATTAGTTTCTAAAATAAGATTTGTGCACCAGGTATATTAACATGGATTCTTATTTTCTATTGCATTACAATCAAAATACATTTTTGTTAAGAAAGAGGACTGCATTGAAAAAGTATTTTATCTTTCCTTCGTCATTAGATATATAACATATTAGATATATAATATATATTAGATATATAACATTGATACGAAGAAATCAATACCTAATTAAATTATAAACTAATATTAAAAATTCATCGAATATTAGAACCAATATTTTACAATAAAAAGATTAACATTTTAGATTATTATTTTATCAGTAATGTTCATAATTAATTAAGTAAAAGTTAAAAGATCAATTTTGATTCTGAATCTTGAAAGAAATACTGATGGTATAAAGCGCTTAATTAGGACATTCAATGGTATTAATTACTAATTACTTCGAAATTTATTTTGAAGACTTTGCAACACAGGCTTCCAAAAACAATTAATTTCTTTGTATAACATTTTATGCCGAGTACATATTCTTGTTAATAAATATATAATCATTTATAAAACAGAAAAAATGATTATCATAGAGATTACAACAATTATCCCTCAACGATAATAAGAAACAAAACTACCCGATCACAGAGCCAAAAATACCCACTCGCAGATCGTTTTCCAATCACCTTCTCCCCTCCCCTCGAAACACAGTACAACTCAGTCACCCATTAACTCTTGCATCGCGCAATAACCAATATACCCTCCCGATGCAAATTACCGGGAAAACTCTCTTGCGCGGCGCCTATATAACTGCGCTCATTGCCCAATGAGCGTAACCCGAGACTCACGCTCGTGTCCGAATCGCGAGACTCGTATTCTCTTGTACACTTCGCGCGGCGGCCCGAATTTTCCGCACGCTGTGGCTTTGATGCATTTCGCCGCCTGCACGCGATTCGAGTCTCGATTACTAGATACCATAGTGGATTGGTAGATGTATTGGGTTTGGTGGCTGTGTGTCGTTTTTCACCTGTTTGGAAATTCGCGCGTTGCGGGTTTGGGTTTTTTGGTTTGGCTTGGGGTTGTTTGATTGCTTAATTAGAGAGAGAGAGAGAGAGAGTTAGTGTGGGATTGTAAAATGATAGCGATATGGTTAATTTGATGGAGATCGCATGCATTGATAAAGTTTGATTTTGTGAGATGTGGCTGTTGAATATGGGTAAAAGGTGCTTAAAATGTGACCGATAGCAGTTGTTATTTAAATGGTTAACTTATGGATGTTTCTTTTAGTAAAGATACGCTTAAAATAGGAAACTAAACTAGGATAAATAAGTTTATTTATAAAAACAAGAATATCAAAATGATTTTACAAAGAAAAAATTAAGAGAATATATAATTTTTTCTTCATATATATAGAGAGGTATATTTATATTATCAAAATGACCAGCTAATAATGGTTCTCATATTGTATATAAAATTGTTGATTCAATATGTACATTTGTTTGAGATGATAAGTACTAATTATTATCGATTGATTCTTGTGGAATGTAGAGACTTAGTCTTAATTCCTAGAATAAACTAGAACGTAGAACTTAGTTTTTAGACAAGTAAAATAAATGGACTGAACGTTGCATTCTGCATTCAGTCAGATCCATCACAATGAAAATATAGAATGAAAATATTATTGAACCAGCACTTAGTACTTTTTTAGAAGATTGAAAAAATAATTATTTCTTTAATAATCATTCAAAGAAATCAAGTAGCTTACAACATATTTATCGATTATGACTTGCCAATTCTAAAGTCATTCACTGGAAGAGTATATAATGTTCTCGTTTATTTGCCCTTCTAGACTTCCATTATCAAAATGTATTAAGATTGCGTTAACAGTATAATCTATGACAGAAGCTAATGTTTAAAAATTGCAGTATGTAATTTAAATTTAAATATGCAAAATATTTATTTCATTTTCGCTTAAGGTGGTTCGCACACGACTCCCGAGTCAATTGCGTGTGTACAAAAAAAGTTACGAAAATATTATTTAATGTATGTAAATATGTAAATAATAAATAACAAGAAATTTTTTTTATTTATTATTTTTTTTTATTTTATTTTTTTAAGTTAGTTTTTAAATTAGTATTTAAGTCTTTTGGTTTCTTCTCAAGGTTATATAAGCCAGCCTATGTACAGGTAATTTTATTTACCTATTTAGGATTTACTTATAAATACCAATGTAAAGGTAACTCAATTTTATCTCTATTGGTTAAACATGTAAATCTTTATTAAATTTATTTATAAATTTTAAGACAATTTAAGATTGCTATGATAAAAAATAACATGATTTTTTCGTCACAAAAATGATATTTTAACGCTCGCATGACTCACTTTTTCACGCTTTGAGGTTAGAATCTTAGAGTTTCCGTACTTTTTAAATAAATATCTTTTTAATAAGTTCGGATACTCATATTTTTCATTGAGTCATTAGAAAGTACGGATTTCGTACTTTTATACGTTGATTTTTTAGTTTGATCAGAAGTTTTTGCGAAGAAATATCTTAATATTACTGCTCAGAATCTCGTTGACTTGACTTATAAGACATGTGTAAAATAGACGATTTTTAAGTAATTTTTTCTCTAAAATTTATTCGGTAACTTGATTTAAAACTTTTTGAGGAAACAAATTTCATGTTCATAAATAACATATGTATAAGTATTATTTGATTCTAAAGTATTTTCATTCGCGTTCGAACCACCTTAATAGAACATGGAGATCTCTGATTCCATGAAAATAAATCAAAGTAAATTCTTCATGAAATAACAAAAAATGCTTTATTTTCCAGTTTCTATTATTCCAAAAAAAGAAGAGAAAAACAAAAAAGTTCAAAGTTGTTCTCACCACATTCTCAAAAAAAATTGTTTTAAAAATAAGAAATCCTTTAAATATCACGCTCAAATTTAAAACTCCACCACTATAATCTTTCAGCATTGATTATACACATACAACCATCTCACAACGACGCAGCTCGCAACGAATATGAACACTTTGATCGACAGGCCATCTGCGCAATCTAATTAATCAACGCAAAACGCCGCAGCTGCAGCGCGCAATATATATGTAACAAACCTAAATTGAAATCCCGAGCCGGGCGCGACCTCCGATGCGCAGATTTCGGGGGGCGCCAGGCAGCCCCGCAAAAAATACACGATTACGCCATTACAC
Organism: Gastracanthus pulcherrimus; assembly: GCA_949152435.1. NCBI lineage: Eukaryota > Metazoa > Arthropoda > Insecta > Hymenoptera > Pteromalidae > Gastracanthus > Gastracanthus pulcherrimus. The sequence continues at coordinate 19,917,036 of OX424572.1, read as the reverse complement.
ACATCGTCCCGGACGATTTGTCTGCGTTGAGGCCAATCGAGAGCTCTCGATGCTCGATTCATAAATTCACTTGCGGAGTGAGTCGAGACTCAGTCGAGAGGCGCGGAGGAGATTCTCCGCGTTGGTTTTGATTCTGCGTATCGCTGCGGGTTTACGTGGAAGAGTTCGAGATGGCTGTGTGTATATATGGCTTTTAGATTGAGTAATGGATGGGTGAATCCTTGGGGATTTATTAAGTAGGGGGAGATTGGAGGTTCATTTTTAGTTGGGCTTTAATTGTTGAAGGTTTGAGTGTTTTGTTGCGAGACGTTGCTTGTCGGTTTTGTAGCCTCGAGATTTGTGTTGTATTTGTTATCATAAATGACGGAACTCCATTTATTAGGGTATTTATACTCTTAAATCTTAAAAATAATGTAACTGCTATTCAAATATTATAAAACTCAAGAAAAATAATTACCGGAATAAACCTTATTCTGAAATTATTCTGCGACCATATAACGAGTGAAGCAATCTTCGAAATATGCAATTAAATTTAATTTTTTTCCAGACACGCTCAACTAGTAGTTTGAAAAAAGTTAAATATCCTTTTTAAGTAAGGACCACGAATAGAGACCTAAAAAGCGTTTTAGCATTTTATCAAAAGCTGTTATAATCTGCTGTAATAGGAATATAGAAAGCTATAAACCAGCCTCTTATTTTAGGTAAAATCAACGTGCATATCAATCGATTCTATTTATTATATTTTTTTCTGTTCAGGTATTAAACGTTTCATAAATAAATAAAAATTACAATTTACTTTCACTTTTTACAATTTAAAAATTCTTAGGTTTTAGGCTTAATTTATCACTACACGGTAAAGAAATATATTTCATTGCGGAAACAAAGTATTCCCAACTTAATATAAAAATGTTCGCTTATAACTATGAAATTTCTATCAGTGTACGTTGATTCTTCCTAAAATGAAAGTGTGTTTTATTTTTCTACATTTGTATCAAGTGTATGTAATTACAGCTTCAAAAAAAACTGAAACTACTTTTAGAGCACCCCTCGGGAAAAGGATATGTGACTTTTAAATCGAAGAGTCCCGAATTCCCGAACACCAGCATATAATAAGGGCAATGCAGTAGTAATCTCTAACCTTTCGTAACTTTTTTCTAAAGAATTTGACACTTGTGCAGTTAAAGAAGCCGTAACCTCTAATCAATTAAAATTTCAACCAGTTCCATTTGTAACCTCTTAGAATAATTGTTCGTCAAGTATTTATCATAAACATAATCTCAACACCATATAATACAATATCCGCGTGTAAATAATTCCCAATGTTACGTTTCGAAAAGAAAGATTTTTCAGTGCCCGTCTCTTCGCGTGACTCGACGCTTCTTTTCAAAGTGTGTGCGCGTACGTGCAACAAAAAGAGAAAAGCCTAGATGGAAAAAGTAAACGAGACATCGAGAGCGGCTTTAATTACGCTCCGCTAATTAGCGTATAATCGAAGTATACGAAGAAAAAAAATACGGGAGCTGAGATTTTTCTTATCATCCGGTTGCGAAAAATGTTGAAATCGCAAAGTACGTGATGTGAATCTCGTTTTGATTTTGTTATATACACCTTGGTATTTAGATTAAAATTATTGTTATTATTATGGTTTTATGATGCTATGCGCTCTATTTCATATTTGTTGACTAGAATAATAAGGATAAGTAATGGCGCAGAACACGCTGATTTATCGCTCGATTAAAATATTATTAACTTAGAAAATGCGGTTGGTCGCATATCTGAATCAGTAATAAATCAAGTAAAATTGCTACTTCATTTTTTTCGTGTTTAATACGATTCATATAGGCCTTATGTTGACTTGTACAGAGGTAAATGTTTGCGCAATTACGTTGAACGATGTTTAATAAATTTTATTATTACAAAATTACATTTTTAATATATTATATGATTTGCATTTTCTAAGCACTTGTTTTCACTTGCATTTAATCCCTTTTGTCCACTAAGGTTAATGGCCCAATTTCTATTAATTTGTACATTATAAAAAAGTTATTCTGACATCTACTTATATTTAAATTCCAGTTTTAATATTCAAAGTTACTTGTATTTAAATTAATATGTACAAAATTGTGTATTAAAGACTATAACAAAACAAGAAAACTACAAAAAATAGAAATTGAGTAATTTACCTTACATGAACAAACAGCTTTAACTCTTTAAAGCAAAGCAAAAATATAACAGAAAGAAATTGCGTTGATTTACGATAAAACGGTATAATTCGAGATTTGTAATTTTATTATTCAGCTTGGTTTTTAATTTTCCTCAATTCTCGTGAATTAATCTACTTTATTATGAAGTTATTTAACTTCCTATTAAATTGAAACAATAAACATCTATTTTTCTCGGTTTGCGCATCTCCTTATTTTTTTTTATCAAAATGTAATGATTAGTCGTAGGTTGTTAACTTACATACTTTACTAAGACGCAGTTACTTTATAGTTATATTGTTTTTTAGTTCACAATTTACTCATTTATTGCAATTTAAAATAGTAAAATCAAAAGCATCGGAGTAAGATTATAACTCCAACCAATTTACGGAGCATATCATTTTCATAGTTAAGAAAAAAATAAATAGAACTTCCGTTATCCAATTTTTCATATTAATTTAAAATCCTCAGCCCTTCTTTAAATAGCTAAATAAATAAACAATAACAGTTACTGAACAAATTCTAGTAGTATCTATATTCCACTACAAAATCTAACTCCTCATTCCATACCATATAACTGCTTCATCTATTATTCCCAGCGCGAGTTAAATATCATTCCTCACATACTACCACCAAAAAAACCTACAATCACCAATCCAAAAAAAGTCCCAACGAAAAAAAACCCTGAATCCTCCACTCCGATCCCCAAGAATCTCCGCAAAAACCTCTCGACTCAATCAACTCTCCCTCTCTCTCTCACACACAATGATCACATTATGCCCTCTCCCCATCTTCGGTATTTTCCCGGGAATCCGCGTCGTCGCACGGTGGTCGCCCTCGTCGCGTCGCCGCGATAATGACTCGTCGCAAAAGGAGTTACGCCGCGCTTGTCGCGCGTCTCCCTCTCTCCCTCTCTCCGTTTCTTGCGCGCACCTGTCGCCGTCGTCCATTAACGTCGCACAATGGGCAGAGAGACCCCGCGACCGATTTGTTTCGCCGGCGGGTCTCGGTATATACCGCCGATTAATCGCGAGGTATGTGTCTCCTTTTTTTTTGGGGAGGAGGGGGGGGGGTGACAAATTTATTCGCGCTGTGGGTAGTGTACAGGGTGAGAGTTAAGTATGGGGGACTGCACTGAATGTGACTGGAGAGTTTGGAGTGAATTTTGCCTTCTTTGGAAAGGATGTTTATACGTGGTTGATGAAATTTATAATTATAGATTATTGTTTTGAAGGTATTGACTGGTTCCCAGGCATGTATTTTCTTAGAACAAATCGTGAAGATGTATTTTACGTTGTGCATGAATTCTGGTTTGTTGAAGAAAAAGGCAATACTTTACATGAATTGATTGGTAAATTATAATCCAGGGTTTTTCCGCGCTGGTGTGTCTCAAAGGGGAAGCATTTTTAGGGCAATTCGTTACCTGAAAATTAACTAGAAATTAGCTGAAATTTGGCGGACTACTTTGAGTCTTTATTGAGTAGTAGATTTAATTTGAGAGCTCAGTCGATAAGAAAGCTACATTATTTGATTTATTTATATTCAGATTTTGTACTTCTTTTAATTTCCACCAGTAACACTGGCCGATTTATTCATAAACTTTCTTAATTTACTATAATTTTACCACAATTAATCATATAAAATGATTTATCTTTTTTACTCTTGTAATTGCATTTTATATAAGCTAGCAATTAGCTAGAAATCAGTTAAAAAGCTCGTCGTTTCAAACGTGTTTCCATTTAAAACGTTAAAAAAATAAGCGCATTTGTGAAAAGATAGCAAATTTCTGACTATTTATAGCAAGGCATCTTTGGCCTCAAAATACCGTACTTCCCTTTAGAGATAATTCCAAGGTCTGCTTACTTTTCACTCACCCTGTATATGCGCTGCGCAGTTTTGGTTCGCGCGAGAAGCTTGTATAATTATATTTTTTTTTCTTTTTTTTTTTGGAAGGTAGGTAGGTGCAAAGAATGTGCAAGGATTCTGCTTGGAGTTCTTATAAGGGGGATTGATTAATTTTAGGGTATTTTAACCAGCAGGTGTGTTATCTGCCTACAGTGAGCCTCTCGCGTTGGGTGTCGGGGATACGAATGGGATGTTGTAGGGATTGTGGGTAAAGAACGTATTTTACGGTTATTTGTTCAAGACGGCGATTTGTATTGTAGCTAATTGATGAAATTCTGCGTTTGATAAAGTAAGTGACTCTGAGAATATATATTTCATTCCAATTTTTAGAATTCCTTTTATACTGAAGTGGTTCTGTAGTGAGCAATTTATATCCTGTAGCACCGTGCTTATTTATTTTTTGCTTCATAGTACTTTCTATAGGGTTATAAAATAAAATTATAGTCCTATTCCAGTAAGTATTTGCATTATAAATCAGAGTTATTCTTAAAAGCCCTTCGGAATTGTTTTAAACTACTATCAAATATTTCAAAAGAATTATAGATTTAGATAAATAGATAGATAAATAAATAAATAGATGTAGCATTTATTTTGTGCAAGAAAAAAATACATACGCTTATATCAGGTACATAAAAGTCACATCGTAACTTAATACTAGAATTCTGTATTACAGATCGTCATTATTAAAACAAATTGAACTGTCTTATCATTACATCCATCACGTCCAGTCTCTTACAACACATTCACTCATTTCGATCATTTAAGCAATCATTCACGTTTATAGGCGATTGTCAAAAAGTTGGCTCTTTTTAAAAGTATGATTTTCAAAAAAAGAAAGTCTTTGAAACTGAAAATAAAAAATATAATGTAATAATATTACTCATATAAATAAAAAAAATTAAAATGGGCGAGACCAGAAAATAATTTTATGTAGCTAAATAAATATTACAATGTTGAAAGTTTCTTATAACCAATTCCTTTAAATTACGAATTAATAGAGTATAACTTTCATTTAATATTATTTGATATATATGGAAAAGCCTACATGGAAAAAGTAAATATATTACCTTACATGAAACATCTCTTGTTTATCACAAATTAAAAATTGCATCGCTTGTTACAGAATATGAACGATTATGATCTACATTTAAATAGGTTAAAATATTGTTTATTTACCTATTTGTCGTATTCGATGCTATCGCCTTCGATTGTTTTAGTACATTTGACGCAATCGCTGGACGGACAAGACATTCGTGCCACACATATTTTTTAGTAGTTCATTTATTTAAATGCACCAGATACACGTGAAATTTAGAAATAAGTAATTTCTCTGTCTTTTTAAACAATAAATTCGATTTAAATATTTATAGACGGGCAAGACATATAATAAAGGTACGGTAGTAGAAGTGCAACATTAACTAATTATTTGTAGTAAACAATACTAATAAATAAGTATATGTGAACTTTTTTACAAAATGTATACAAGAGTTACAAGTCGAAATCGGTTGCATTTTAATTTGTGAATATTTTAATACAACTTTCTTTGAATAAAGCCCTTGGGACGGACAAGACACGAAAACTAGGGGACACATTTCGAAATAACCACACATAAACAGAATACACGCTTTAACCCATTTCTTCCCAAGCGGCCATTTTATAGTCGATTGGTTTTTTGGTTAAAAAATTGTCGAAAAAAAAATAATAACCAATAGCACTTTTCTGAAGTAAAATTGTCCGCTCTTTCCGATTCTGAAGTCAGAATTTTGAAATTTCCGTTGGAAAATTTCCAAATGGCGGTTTTAGGCAAAAAACCACTCGACTATAAAATGGCCGCTTGGGAAGAAATGGATTAAAAGGTCGCGCATCAGTTTTGGACTAACTAAAACTTATATTAATCCTCTGTGTAATTATTTTTGGTTAAAATCTGTGTATTACTAAATTTCTTGGTATATTCGGATTAAATTAAAGCTTGGGATATGGGACGGACAAGACATTTTGCATAGTTTTTTATTTTGTACTCCGAATAGAAAATACTTGAAATTCTGAAAATTTTTCAGATTGTTGCTTACGATAGTCCGGTTGTAGTACTATTTTGTTCAGATTCATATAACGCCCTGTTACCTCGTAAAACACAGGAGGGACAAGAACTTGTTCAACTTTTTGACAAGCACCTTTATACAGTTATATTCACACTAAATACATTTAACAAATAAATAAATAAGTCAAGACCACACAGACTCGGACGAACACCAGAAAACGCAATACACTTATACATCCCATTCATTATTGTTATTATTGTTCATCCCTGTAGATATACGCGCTGCTTTTCAAACAAAACCATCCAATCTGCCTACAAATTTCCTCCAACCTGTCACGTCTCCACTACTAATCACTCCACTCCCAACCTACGCCCAACGACTCTTCCCTCGCGTCCGCAAGAAAACAGTAATTCCTCGATCCACAAAAAGCGACACCGCCACATCACTATCGTGCATTCCCCCGTACCCACAACGACGTCGCATCGAGCAAGAAGCTACACGAGCTAAAACCGGGGATACATCGCGATTGCAAAGGGGAGCCGCGCAGGGAGCGTGTTTCTGGTCTTGAATGCGATATCGGCTGTCGGAAAAATGGGGTATAGAGGTATAGAGGATGGTTTCTTGCGTGGGTGGATGGGGTGACGCATGTGTGTGTGTGGTACGAATGTTGAATGGGTTTTTGCGAGGGTGTAAAGCGAGTACCGTTAGTGTGGGAAGAGAGAATGAGGCGAATGATGTATCGCTGGGTATGCTTGGCTGGATACGACTGACTGTTACTATACTAGCGTGTACACGCAAGTTTGCTTTAGATGCGAGTTTTTACCGATAGGTACAGAGACTTGAGTATCATTTGACACTTTGAGCAAAGTCAATTTTTATCTCGAAGATATGTGCTGCGAAATTTCTGATTCGGTGTACCGTATAATTTTTTAGATTCATACGAAGTTTACTCGCTTCGGGCTTTTTTCAATACAGGAAATACTACGAATATGAGTTCATTATAGCTGTAGTAATTGAGCGAGTCTCGGATAATGCCTGAAAAATTGGGAGAATTAAAAAATACCCTGATAAAGCATGTATTTTCATTCCCAGAAGCTGGACCATGCATATGTAATATTAGTCCAAAGGACTTTTGATCATAACTACGTGAGTCAAAAGTTGAGTTTATCTTTTTCTATTAGATATTTTTTCCATTTGATTGCGTTAACGTAACATTAATAAACCTCTCTTTTACTATGTATATTCATAATTTATACATAAAGAAGTTTCTGTATATTGATATTTATATTTTCATTTTGGTTTTGAGTGTTTTGACTCACTATAGTTGGGAGATAACTACCATAATTTCTTTTTTATTTTTTTTATTTAGAAATTTAAAGCTAGAATTGCTAAACTATTACATGCATTTATAGAATGCTATAATAAACTTTACGCTAGAGCAAACAAAACTCATTAATTACTATCTTTAACTTCTACTAGCACTGTAATAAAGTTATTTGAATAATTGTAGCTACTCTGATGATAATTATTATGGAGACTATGCTACAATTTGAGTAGTTAGCTATTCCGAAATAAAACTTTGGTCAATCAAACTTTAATCTCACGTGCAATTGTACATAAAAAAATATAGTATTACCTAAATATCAATGGATAATATTATTGAATTTCAAATGAAGTCAGCAGTTTTATAAAATGGTATAAAAAATTCATTTAACCTTTTTCATGGTAATTATTATCAGAAAATTCTCTCTGTATAACTATACAACAAATATTGCACTTCATTATACCATCATACATACACCCATTTTATTAAAAAGAAACGAAAAAAAAATATTCCAGAAAAATTCAAAAGTCTCACCAGTGAACGAATCCCAACTGATCTGCAGTATAAATCATGTTTTCACAGTAACCCAACTCACCCAATAATTTGTGCACGCACCGCCAGATCCTCGTAAACCAATCTCAATCCTCCACATCTCCCACTCTCCAAAATAAAACACATTCCACAGCGACACCTCTCGAAAACCCACCTCCACCGCACACACACACACAACACACACACACACACACACACACACACACACACACACACACACACACACACACACACACACACACACACACACACACACACACACACACACACACACACATGACACTCTGTCTGGCACGTGCGCAGCGGAACAAACCGAGCCCGCGAGGAATCCGTTACACCGTATATATACACCACGCTCTCGCAGTCTCAACTACCTATAATATTTACGAAGTGCCCGGGCGATATAAGTCAGCTGTTGCACCTTATAAACCTATACACGTACGCGTGCGGCGCGCGAGGGGGGGTCAAACTTGTCGCGGTACACAGTCACACACTTGTTTGCGGCAGCGAATTTATCGGGCCTTTGTTCGCGCGGGAGTTCGCCCGAGGGGATTATTGTTTATCGGGTTGTTGGGGTCCATTGTTGCACGTGGTAAGGTGCAGTTGTGGTGTAAGAGCAGTGTGTAAGAGAGAGGTTGATTTTTTTTCCCGCGGGAGAGTGGATGGATTTATCGGGAGTACGCGTGCGGGGATTGTTTACGGGGTGAGAGGTGCGAGGTGGTTTATTGAAGAGGGCGTGTTTTGGAATTGGGGATTGACGTGTGGCGTTGGTGTGAGAAATTTTGAAGGATGTTAAATGGTGTGATCGGTGGTTTTCAATTATTTAAGGAATCCAGTCTGGGTTACATTTAGTTAATCAATGCAATTGCGTGGTAGCGATATTTGATCATGCCTTTGTTGTAATTTCGTTTCTAAGAATTCTTTTAACCGTAAAAGTTGGGAATTTGTCACCATTGTACAGTTGAACGTTCAATTTTTCGAAAATATCATCCGATGCGAAGTCTCGGACAATAAACAGAAGATAAACTTAGCCTATCCCATTTCAACAATTTGAAGAATGCTCGTGGCAACGGAAAATGCCTTCCAGTGTATATTTGAAATGGGTACAGACAGTGCGAGTTCGTACACAAAAAGCTCTTGCTTTGACGATCGTAATATAAATCACAACATTTTCACGTTCAGATTTTTATAAATTTTATTTTGCTATCTGTTTTCACTCAGGTGACCGAGATACCTACAACCCGGATTGAAATGGTTTTTTGCTTTTTTACAATTGTTATTTTACGTCGAAAAAGTTTTCTTGCCAGACTTTGCTGTTTCAATTTTTTCTTGCGAGATTTTAGTTTAGAAGCTGCAATAAAATAGCGTACCAAATGTAGAGAAAGTGAAATATACTGTTAAAATGTTTCATTCTGATTTTTGCAACTAGACCAAAATTTCTCCCCTGAAGTTAGACACTTGTATTTCTTTAACTGTATTATATACAATATTATTCATTTATCTCTTAAATGTTCTCTTTCATCGTAAAGAAATTCATAGTCCATAATCTTATTTCAAAATGTAATACTATAAATTTCTGCATTGAAGTTTATAGAACACACTATTGCAAGTGCTTCTTTCAATGAATTTACTGAAAATTCTCGAGCTATCTTCATTGAATAATTATGTTTATTAGAATGAACAGTTCAAAAAATTAAAACAAATTAGACTTGCTCATTCATCAAGTTTACATTATAACAACGAAAAAGAACTTAAAATCCAAGTAAATATTTCTTAATTGAACTCCCCAAGTTACATAATATATTATCTAACTGAGAAAGCAAAATATCTTCGACAGTAGTAAATATTTATTTCGTTATAAAAAGGAGTTCCTCAATTTCTCAAACCTCCCAATCCAAATTAAAACGCAACTCCGAAGCAAAACCCGCAATCCCGACGTCCAACACCCACCACCAATCAAAGCAATATCCCACATTACACTCACTCCTCCTCCCGTACATCCCAACGGCAGAAATAAACGCTCAACGCAAGATTAATACGCGCGCGAGCGATTTATACGCGCACCGGCTGCCGTGTTAAACCGTGTGCACACCTATATATATATATATATATATACAACACGCGGCAGGAGGAGAGTCCACATAGCCATTGTCCGTGTTCGAAAGTGCAGCAGCATGCGAGTAGGGACCTGCATGCGACCGAGGCATTTTCGATGGATTTACGAGGGCGAGGAGGTATATAACGGGGAGAGCCGGAGATCGGTTACGCGCGTGCCTTAGATGCGGAGGTTTAGTTACTGGGTGGCTGGGAAGCATAGAGGAGTATGTAGGAGACATGAAAGAATTTGCCAGCAGTGATAGTTTGGGCCGATTCTGGCTGAATATTGTATGCCGGTAAATTATTTTTCGGCACTGAACCAATAAAGGGATTATATCGTTTTGATAAGAATGGGCTAGTAAAGAGAATCGACGTTAGCCCGAAAAACGTGCAATACTTTTTGCCGATATTGAAAGAAAACAAAACATCGTGAAATCGTCAAGCGTAACTTAATCTACTTTTTAGGCTAGTTTTTAATAAAATATTAATTTAATGTACGATTACTAAGCTTACGTGAAATTTTCGGCCGCGCAATAGTAATCTGTAGTTATGATTATTACACTAAACTTTGAGTGAAGTGTCTCGCGTGTGCCTAAAAATGTATATTTCTTGTACAATTTTGAATATATCAAGAAGAAAAGCGTTGTACTGGCCCGTTCTTATCATCCCCGTTATATCTCAGTGCTGGACCTCTAACATTTGCAAGTACTAGTAGTGCCGGCAACTAATACTCGAACAGTATTCTGCCGAGAGTAAATTCTTCCATGGGATGGGGCAAGGGGGTAATCGGGGGTTTGATGTGAGATAGGGGAACGGATGATTGTTGGTGGTTTTGGATTATTTAAAATATGATTTCGATGATTTTTGGGCTTGATTCGGTTTTGTATGATTTTAAAGATTGATTTTAAGTGACTTCAATAATGATTTTTGATAGTATAGCGTAGAAGAGGATTATTTATATTTTAATTGCGTTCAGATTTTTGGTTGTTTTGTTGGAGTAGAAATGAAGCAGAACATTTCTTTACATTTTATATAATTCAGAATTGTAATCTTAACGTAGCGTTCTATGTTAAATTTGTTGCCTCTTAAATAATAAAACCGATTATATAATATAATAAAAAACTATCTGATTTAATATTCGTTTGGAATTTTTTACTAGAATTGTGAAAAGTTTTAAAAACAAAATCGAGTACACATGTCTCAAACCTACAAACAAAAAATAGTAATTTTGATTTTACACTTTTTTATAAGGATGTACATGTTATGTAGATCAAAAATTGAACTGAAGAATTACGTTTAGTAAAATACCAAGAAATATAAGTTACTCTACTTTAATTTTTGTCTTGTAAAATTATTTAGTTTATTTTGAACATAAGTTATTGATAGTAGAATGTTCATCAAGATTCGTTAACTTTCTTACTTCAATATAACAATAAAATAACTCGTACACATCTTCAAGTAAAGTGACCATGAAAATGAAATATGGGTGGTTTATTTGATTATCTAGTACAATAGAGTATCCCCCAGATTTTCATCAAAATTAGTAACGAAGCAGCGAGACATTTTCTTTTCTTAATAAACATTTGTATTCATTTACGTAATAACATGAATATTTCATATTTTTGGTATGATTTATATCTAAAATTTTCATCAATTTTATCGTAAAAGATATACTCATTTCCAAGAAAGAGAACCTAACATTTAATAACATACAACGCACAAAATGACCAACGTTCTTCCCAAAATTAATACACAACACCAACAGTTTCACAAAACCATCCGAAATACTTATATCCTCAGCCAATCTCACCCAAATCCCAGCGCACTCTCGCATCAATGACACGCAACGTAGACGGAATTAAATCTCTTGGCACCCAATCAAAAGCTTCACTCGAGCACCAAGTCCACGCGAAAACATTCGCATCGCACGGTCCCATTACTTCCGCCCACCCAGTACACAATACACACAACCGCCACGCGAGTTTCGACTCCGACAACGACGTCAATGGACTCGCGCGCGCGGAACGCATCGATTATTATTGTTCGGCCGCTTTCAATGCAAGGACGTCTGAATGCTCGCTCGCGCGACGCGCCTTATTACAGCTACACCGCGCACAAACATAAATCGTATAATACGCCGGCATTGCGAAGAGAGACAGCAAGAGAAATTGTACCATATATTCTGTCGTGCCCCGCACGCGGGCGGAGAAATTTTACACGCGCGCGCGCGCCCGCGTATTTGGCGTGATGTAACGTGCAGCCGCGTGCGGTATAATGTGTTTGAGAAGGTAAAATTGAACGGCTGTGTGTGAAGCTGTCGCGAGGGAGTGAGAATTATGTGTGTGCAGGGTGTGTGAGGTGTGTGTAGGATAGGCCGTTTTGTAGAGCGTGGATAGTGTTGTACACTGTTTAACTTTAATAAAATGTAATTGAAGTTTTTTCCATTCACGTAATTGAAAAATTCAGTTACATTTATACTGAAAATTCAAGAATGAGTTATTGAAAATTCATGAATGATTATTGAAAATTCAATAGCATTCTGCACCACAAAAATTAAATATTATAAAACTTGCATAAAAGTACTTTTATACAGCAATAGTTTTTCAAAATGATTAAATTAACACATACTTCCAATCTTATTATAGGTACTTGAGATAGATTTATTCAAATAGATAAATACAGTGCGTCTCATAACTATAGAAACACCCCAAATTTTCACGTTTAAATGTGTATATTATACCTTTTTTTAAAGAACCTGTAACTTTGGAAGCAAAAATCCGAGGATAATTTTGCAAAAAGCCAATGAATGGAAAATATATTCTCTTTAAAACATTACTAGAATATTTCTTTCGCATCAACATTAAAGAAGTTATCGTTGTTTCATAATTATAGAAACACTTTAGATTTTTAGACCCATTTAAATCAATGTAAATTTTTTATCTAGTATTCAAGTTTTGTTTAAACCGTCCGTGAATTTTTCATAAGTTAATGTAGACACATTATTTTGGAAACGTCTTAAAGAGAATAAAATTGCCTTTTATTTGCTATTTTTAAAATTATCCTTGGTTTTTTGCTTCGAAAGTTACAGGTTTTTTAAGAAAAGGTATAATACACAGATTTAAATGTAAAAATTTTTGGTGTTTCTATAGTTATGAGACGCACTGTATAAGGAGGATTCGAGCCTACTTAATTTTGTTATTAATAATAGAAAGTATTAATGGTAGAGAAAGAGTATAAAATCTAATAGGCTATTTGATATTGTTTTTATGCTAGTGAAAATTTTATAAGTTTTTTCAGTTACATGTACTTGAATTTACTTAGCAATGCATGCCGAATCATAAATTCAATAAAATGTTACTGAATTTGATTTTCAGTTACTAAAAGTTGAATTTTCAAATACAATTTGTAATTGAATTTTCAAGCAATTTTTAACAGTGTAGGTACGCGCTGCTGAATCACGTAACTCGGTTGGACGTATAGAGTCAGGATGGGCTGATTTAAGTTTTTATTGGATTCGAATGCGCTGTATTATAAGTTATTTTAAAAAGGAGAGAGTGCATTGAAAACATGGTTTTTGTATTTTTAAAGGGACAAGCTGCATTAGAATTTAGAAAATCGATGTAAATATTCGCAGCTCAATTATTATATATATATTTTTTTTCTGACCTAGGCAGTTTGATATTTTCTTTATGTAATATAAGAAGTTTTAAAGATATTTTGAGAATCGGCAGAGCAATAATTATTTTCTTTAAATGTTCCATGGTCATCCTTTAGAGTAGAAATATAAAGCTTATTTTAACAGTATTGTTCACACGTTGAGCTACCTATTATAGGATTAATATATGTTGACTTTGTTAAAAAATTGCTTATTAAGAAATTGTGATTTATCTATTAGGTCCTAATATAAAGAATATTTGAGATTTAAATATTTATGTTGACTTTCTAAATTTAGCACTAACTTGTCTTTTTCAGCAACAATAGATCTTCAGAAACCTTCTTATAAACTTCTGCATTATCATCTGTGCGGTAGCAAGATCTCAAAAAAGTTCTAATCCACATAAAAAAGAAATTGCCTATGTTCAAAAGTAAAATGTTAGTAATTGTTAAGCTGTGAATACATACAACGTCTATTTTCTACATTTAACTCTGGTTGGTTCCCATAATATATTAATTTTCTAATCGAATATTTGGATACTGATTGGTTGTACGCCTGAAAGATGCATTGAAATAATAAAAACAATAACCTAATTATTATTATTATTATTATAATATTACTATCACATACAAGACTATAATATAACGTAATATTATTATAACGTAGATTTAACAACTGCTCTTTCAAAAATGATCAATTTATAACTAATTTTTTAAGTACCTATATTTTTAAGTTCCGATTACAAAAATCTGATAAATTTCATTCAGCCTTGGCGACCTCGAAAACATAAAGCAAATTATTTCGTCATATTTCATCCGGTTTATTTGCACTTCAAAGCACGCGGAAAAATTGTTTCTATATTCGTCATTCCTGGACGACTTTAAAAGGCCACATTAAATTCCGGTGAAAATGTATTAAAAGTATGACCTCGAATTCTAAAAGAGCGGTAATAAACATTCAGAAAATTCACTCTTGATCAACGATTCCCTTGATTTACCACTTTATTGTTTTATTGGCAACTAACGGTCTAATAAAACACATCCCAGCACGAAAGCGACAACTCTCTAAACTTCCACTTTTCCCTCTTTCCACAAATCCGCTAATACCTCGTCATCCTCTATCCTTCAAGACATCTCAAAACTCTCACCACAGCTCGCATAAATCCCCGAATGAAAGACGAGCCGTCGCCGAAAGAAAGAGCAATAAACATCCACACCGAGCTGAAAAGAGCCGATGATACCGCATCAACAATAAATGTGGGTTAGGTTAATAAGGCCTAACCTCGGGCGCGTCACACTCGTTTCTTTCCAAACGAACACACACATGCACGCAAAACTGCATACTCGCGGGCGAACGGTGTCAAGGTGAAAAATCCACGTCGCTGTCTCTTTTTTCATCGTTCAAAACAAAAGACCCGCTGCGTCGAAAAGACGCGCGTCCTAACGGTTCTTCTTCTTCTACTTCCTCTTTCTCTCTCGCTTCGAGTGCAAGGAAAAACTTGCCGACGCTTCATAATTCAATATGTTCTAAGCGCGGGTATGTAATTGAAAATGTGCGCGCGCGAAAGAGAGAAAGAGAGGAAGAGCTGGCTTTTGCGAGGCGCCGGCGAGTAATAAGACCGGTTGTCGCTTTATACTCTTTCGTCTTCTTCCGTTCGTGGTCGTGTTAGGGTACGTTCATAGTGGAATTCAGGGATGGTGAGTGATTAGATCTGATTGACCGAATCTGATTGGAAGATTTGACCTGACCCAACTAGACTAAATCAGATGTAACGGTATACCTAGCTTGATAAGATATAATTTGTTGGAGTCATGTGCTTGAAAATGTTATACCATATATGTGTTTGAACAGCAATATTACTGTAGTAATATAAATAAGAGTATTTTTATAAAAATTTGTATATTCTAAACTATTAATACGTTTATAAATATTATTATATTGAATTATCTTAGACATTAACAACAACTCTTTTTTGTCTAATTTTATCTGAGGGTGTCAATTGCACCAATTAGGGTTCATTCATAGTTAGACACCAGATACGGGACTGGTTGGGTGTAGACCTGACCTGACTTAACTAGACTCAATCAGACTCAACCATACCTTACTCAACAGGTGTATTTTGATGGACCGTTACTAAATTTTACAAATAGACTTATTTTTATATGGTTCTGAACGACCCATGCGTATAAGTAGCATTAACATGGATTATAATGTAAGCTTCTTTAGTTTAGTTATCTTAGAGCAATAACCAGTTTTTCTCCCGCTAATATTGTTTGTACATGTAAATTGTACCAATTAAGGTTTATAACATTAGAGTACCAGGAACAGGATTGATGGGTGTAGAGTAAACCTGACCCGACAAGACCTAATCAGACCCAAGTATACCTTACGCGACATATATATTATTCTATAGTCTTCATTATCAATTGTACATAGATAAATATTATTATTACGGTTAATTATAAGGTATGCTTTTTTTATTTAATACACCTTAGAATAATTAGAAGTTTTTCTTACGCTAATACTGGCTATGTGTGTATATAAATTGCCTCAAATACGAGTCACAGAGTTTTAATATTCTACAAAATGTAAAATACTTAAAAGATTTTTATTATACTCTTTACCAAATGGATAAAAATTCTTCATTTATTTCGAAAACCTGGAGTTCTTATATGATGCCTAATATAAATCAAGTTTAAACGATGAAGCTTCTAAAACAACTAAAATAGTTCATTTTTCATAAAACTTTCAATAAAAAGTTTCCAATTCAAGTTTCGGAGCAATATACGTATCAAAGCATATGTCTTTATCCTGCCAAGTAAAAATCAATTATAGCTGGTCTAATTGGATCTAGTTAGATGTAGAACCAATCCCGCCTCTGCTACCTCGCTATGAACGCACCCTTAGAGGCGTCGCCTTTAGCACAGGCGCCTTAGACGAGTGAAAGGAT
Source organism: Gastracanthus pulcherrimus (assembly GCA_949152435.1). NCBI lineage: Eukaryota > Metazoa > Arthropoda > Insecta > Hymenoptera > Pteromalidae > Gastracanthus > Gastracanthus pulcherrimus. Next base: position 19,900,313 of record OX424572.1, on the reverse strand, counting down.
ATTACACGCCACACGTGTGTCTGCAGGTCTGGCGCGTGTAATGCAATTATTATAACCCGCGCGCAATGCCGAGAGACGCTGACTGTACGGATTTTTCGTCGAAGTGTCATGTCGCGCGATGCTTAGCTCTTGCGGGCATTCGAAAGTTTTGGCGCTCATGCACGAGTGGAATGTTATTGGAGTTATTTTTGTGTGGGATGCGTGTGTGTGTGGTTGCGAGATTGGATGCGCGCATGCGTGTTTCGCGTGAGTTTTTTCTTTCTTTGTTTAGAGTTTTGATTGATGGCTGGTAATGAATTTGTATTTTTAAGGTTTATTCGCATTTTGAATTGCTGAGCGATTATTTCAAAGGGTAATTTACATTGATTTACATTGAATTGAATGAAAATTGTGTTTGAGAAAATATTGTACAGCGTGTAGTCTGTTGATTTTTATTGCGGCTTTGTTGAGGATTTCCAATAAAACAAAGCAATGCTTATTATTGGCATCATACTTTTTTCTACATATTCAATAGAATTCTGTAGTTTTACCTATTGGAAGTTTTTTTTTCTAGATTCTAGAAATGCTACTTATAAGATTTACACAGGGAACATATTTGGAAATTAAAATATAGGGTTAATTTCTAAAACAAAAATTGTTTCTACCATCCGACGTAGTATACTTTCTTATAGTATATATAGCAATAGTATCAGGTTCATTTATCTCTGTTAATATATAACAATCCATTTATAAATGTGTTCCTTATATGTGTATTTTGTAGGAATTATTCCCGACGGCTGCCGTTTTTTGCTGTTTTTTTTACGAGGAACAGTAACACCTCTCTGTGCGCGATGGTAGTTTTCTTTGCAAATAGGTTTCTTACTTGTAATCAGGGCTCCCAGCATAATAAGCCGGAAATCTAGGTTTTCTGGTTATTGTTAACTCTCAGACCCATCAGTGTCTATTGGAATGAACATACTCGAGAAAACGTAAAATAAAACTTAAATGGTATAAACGTTTTGAAATATAACTTTAACATATCTTTATCACTATACAGAACATTAAAATGTTATTTATATATAAATTATACATGTGTATTCATGTAAATATGCACGAATATACACAAATAAATTAAATAAAGTGTAATCACTCAAATTAAGTATTGGGAACAGAACAAAAAAGTGGTATACTATGGCTAGATTTAATTTAGATTTGAAAAAGCTTAGACAAATGCAATGCAAATGCAATTTATCTCGCTTGCATTGCACTACAGTGCAAATTCTCTTTGTGAAAACAAAAGTAAAATCATTCTACTAAACGATCTCCATTCAAGTCAAATCCAGTACCACGATAAAATCACTCATTAAACCACAATGCAAAAAAATCCGATCTCCAAAGCGCCTTCCTTATCCCACGAACAATCGAAAACAACCGCGTTATACACGAATCTACACCGATCTCCCATCTCCCGCATTCTATACAAATAGAAAAAAATCAAACATAGCCGCGCGCCTAATTTGAAACATCGAACGAACGTCGGTTGAATTACCTCCGATCGCCGATTAAATCGTGTAAAACCGCGGCGCGAAGCGGAGATCGACAATGCGCGCTGCGGAATTTGACGCGAGGTGTTATAATAATCTTCGTCCATCAATCTCCGCGCGGCTCCGCGGGGAGAATGCCGGGGAAAAAGGAGGCGGGTGGGTGCAAGATCGTGATATATGGGGGATCCCGCGAGTGCGAATTATGGAAAATACGAGGATTAAATTGTTGGTAAACGGTGTGCAATTTATTTTGAACTTTTTACAGAAATTTTGTAGCATATTCTCTGTATTGATAATGATAATTTAATTTTATGGTATACTAGATTAACTAGTGAGTAATGACATTTTAAATTTTTATGAATTGTAATGAAACTTTCCAATTTTATTACTAGTTAATCTAGCGCGGTACCGCATGCAGTGCAAACTTTAATTGTTATCATTGATATAAATATATGTTGCTGTAAAATTTTGTCTAAGATCGAATAATTTCTATATTTCCTACAGAGAGATAGATATTTGTCTATATAGCAGACAATGGATTGGTAAAAAAAATATTTTACTCAGTTTTTGTCACCACATATGACTTGAATGATCACTTCAGTCAAAGCGCCTGTAAAAATAAACGGCATAATTTCATTTATTGTATTGCGTAAAAGGTTTTGATATATCTGGGTCAGATTGAACTTGTTATGTATTTTATGATTAAGAATTAGAAATCTATGTTGCAATATTCTTAATTGCACGATTGATCGATTCATTTTACTGTCTTTCAAATTAAAATATTTAATTTTTTTTACAGCCTTTTATATTTTATTAATTAATTTATTAAAAATAAAATCCGTTGCGCAGAACTTAAAAGCAACGTATAGAAAAATAACTTCTTCAAGAAAAATGACTTCAAAGTAGAAAAAGACAATAAACATAAAGCAACAAAAACGATTAAAAATAGTAAAATATTCCTCTATTACTATTTTTTCTGACAGAGAAAGGTTGTACGATATTTTTAAATCGGTATCTTCTTTCTTACAATAAACACCTCAATAAAAAAGAACACCCGCGATACACATAATACGCACTCCCCTCTCATTTCAATATTCAGAATCCCTCCTATACCCACACACGCATACACACACTCGCGCGCACCGCTCAAAGAAAATGCCAATTCGAGCTCGAACTCCGAGACTCTCGATACGCGGCCGATTGTTCTCCCCCAGCTGTATAGGTACACAAGTTATCATAAGCCGGTTCTCCGCGCGCGTGATCCACGCCTCTTCTCGTCGAGAGCGATCGCGCGATGCGGCGCGAAAAATTTGCTTTTCACACCGGAGGGAAGTTATATATATATATAGGTACCTACCAGTGTTCTTTTGTTGTTGGCTCGGCTAGGTGGGTATCGAGGATGTGGCTCCTGAGTAAGATGAAAGTGAAGTGGGGTGGATTGAAAAGTTTTAGGATTGCGTGTGTGTGAGGTGTGAGGTGGAAACTAGAAAGAGGCGATGGACTGTTGAGGTTCGATTAAAGGATTTGTTGGAGCCGTCGGTGGCTCAGTTGATGGTGACCTTGGTTCGATTCCAAGTTTCTGACGATTGATACAAAGCACGTTTGTAAAAATTGCATGTGCTTTGTTTACAAAACACACCGCAGAGTTGTCGATTAGCATCATATGGATTTGTTGACTGAATAGCTGTGATGAATGACTGAGAAAAGAATTTCGGGTTTGCACTGATTTCTTTATAGAATAATACTCGTTTCTACTCCGAAGAGCATTTAAGAAATTAACTTTATTCCACTAGAATTAGCGTTCAAAGCTATAGGATATGAGACCGATCTTAAAATGTAATCACAGAATTTAATAATTTAGTATATGTAGGCTCATATAAAGGTAAAATATTTTACATGTTTTTTAAGTATTCATTTTATATTTTTGACAAGTGGAGACTATTAACCTGGTAAAAATGAACTAGAACTACTTAGATTTAGATCTATCTAGCTTCACATGGTAAATCATAGATGTCTAGATAAAGATGGATATTTTTTTAGCAGGGTTAGGAAATTGCTACAATTGAGTAAATTAGGTTACTAAATATTTTGGTTCAGTTTTAAGTGTTTGTTTTACATCTATTTATTATATTAAACTCAAACCATCCAAAAATTTCAGATTCGACGTACCCCTTGATAATCTCGCTGTGTACTGGGTGAATGGATGGACGGAATGATGGATGGATGGATGATTGAATGGATGGATGGAAGAATGGATGGATGGATGAATGGATAGATGGATGGATGAATGAATGGATGGATGGATGGATGGACGGATGGGTCGGTGGATGAATGAATTAATGAATGAATGGATGGATGGATGAATGAACGGATGAATAGATGGATGAATGGATGGATGGATGGATGGATGGATAGATGGATGGAAGGATGGTGGATGATGGATGGATGGATGGATATTGAAAATTACCCGAGGGAGTGTTAGCGATCGAGGTATTGTCGCTGGTTTACATAATATACATAGAAACAACTGGTATAATTATACGTCTATCTAAAATTTATATTACACACAAAGTTATTTTTAGCTGCCATTTTCAAGTTTTTAAATTAGTTTTTAAATTAGTTACACCTATTCAAATATTTTCTACGTAATTCTGACATGTAAAAAGTAGCCTCTGAAGCATCCACAAATTTCCATTTCGCCACCTTAAAACGTGTCCAGCCTAACGATGATCTTGTTATTGGCGAAGCATCACGTTACACGTCATTAAAAAAGAACAAAAGCACAAGTAGTCAACGACTACGCTGCGTATTCACCCACAGCTATACCATTCCCTGCAAAATTTCGTATTCTACGAAGCAGAAAAAAAATCTCTCCCCGCAGCTGTTCGCTGTCGACAGATTCTTGCGTGCTCCGGTTTCATCTTTCGTAGAACAGCGATTATATACTACACGCCGCCGCTCGGCCCACAAAAGCCTGCAATTTCGTCCACGGCGCGTCGATTCCGCGTAATTGCAGGACCAGCGGATAACGATCCTAACGCTAACACCTCGTCGACCGTCTGGATACTGTAGGATATTGTTTTTTCTTATTTTGTGGTTGTTCGTGTAGTTTGGGAAGATGTGCGTTGAATATGGCGGGGCTTGCGCCAAGGTTATGGAGAGTCAATTTTGGTTGATTTGTATATATTGACGTAAGTTGTTAAGGCAAACAATTTATTTTGAGAAATTGTGTTTCTGGCAGTTAATCATTTTAATTGGATCGTAATTCAATTGAGAGTCTTCAGCAGCAATAGTAATGGTAAAAGTTGATTCTACACATTTTTGTCACAGAAACAATAACTGTCTAAACCACTGTTGTATAAAAAGTAAAACTAATTTTTTGCATGGCATCTATAAGTTCTTTAACTGAGAATCAACTTCATTATTATAAACTTTTTTATTCAATAAGTCTTGGAATTTTTATGTAACGGTTCGCATTGTAAAGTTACTTTTTCATTGTCGTTGTATGTCGTCATTGAGATGTTTTTCATCCAAAGATGAGGAAAAGTTATTCTAAAGTGGGTTTGCTTTCACCGTAATCCGTATTAGCTTTTGAAAATTTGGCTTTCATTTGGCTTGTAGTCAATTTTCTCTAAGCACTTAAAGTAATTTCTAGAATGATTTATTATAGATTTCTGTAAATGACGAATGAATCAATAACCTGTAAATAATAGATTATTTTATAAACAAAAAATTAGGATAAATCTTTGAGCATATTTCCTATTCATAAACTGTTCTGTAAAAGTAAGAATTTTTAACAAAACTAATAAAACATTGATTAGAAAAACAAGTTCTTCTATCAGGATCTGATAAGAAAATGTATATTTTGTGAGAATGCAAACTTTGGACTTTTTTATTATTCTTATTATACAGCTACAATAGTAATAAGATTAATTGAAAGCTGATCAAGCATTAACATAAATTATAAGAAATCTATTAATTAGTACACGCATAAATTACAAATCAATATATACAGTATATATCACACGGAATATTTATGTACTACATACTTCATAATTAATACGTACATTTTATTTTCCCATAACAACAAAATAATTATTCGCAGCGCTTTATATTTACCTAAAAGTAAAAAAAACAACATAAAAAGCGTTACGCATCTAAAATATAATTACATAACTGAAGGGATACGATCACACTCCGCTCTGTGCCGCAGCGAGACACCACCTAAAAAATTGCGAGCAAGCGAGTGCGCAAGCGCAGTAATGAATGTACAGCTTAAGCTCATTATAAGTAAACATATGAATTTATGATCATTCGTTATTTCTATTCGAGCGCAGCGCCGCGGGCGCGAATATGAACTATAATTCAAAAGGCCGGTATTGATATCTCGCGAAAAGATTAATGATTTATAATTCCGCGATTCGAAAGCTCATAATTCCACGAGATTCATGGTCTTGATAATCGACAATAAATAAATCGTTTTCTAAACATCTTAGTTAAGTTTTAGCGCGTGAAGTACAAATTCGACTCGATTTATGATGAAAAGTCGCGGGGATATTTATTTGTCCGTTGTGTCCTCTGGTGAAATGAAACGTACAAATTAATTTTGTATGGGTGATTCTTTGTAAGAGTGCAAGTTTGTATCTCTGCACTGAATATAGTTTTTTTCATGTAGAGTTTAATGATTTGCGGACTTGTTTCGTATGATTATGAATAGTTTTCTTCTACTATATGCAATAGTAGGTGCCTAAAAAACTATAACATTACTAAAACTCAAGTCTCAGAATGTACACTTTGTAAATATTCCCAAATAGTTCATCTTTTTATAAGTCCTTTTATTACTTTTTTTAATACATAAATTACTGCATAGAGTATATTACTTTAGCTAATGGTGATTAGTAATCTACACGGCAGTTCATATTTCACTATAAGACTGAAAGTTACTTTATAGAAAAATGTATAATTATTATTTATAACGTTAGGAATATATTCTACTATCTATTTCAAAACAACCATATTTATATGTAAGTTGTTTTTGGTATAGAAAAATGTAGTAACGATTTTGCAATTTTTTCCGTGAAAAACGGCAATTCTATGATTTTTACTTTAGCCCTTTCAGCTATACAATTCTCCACTTGGGTAATTTTATATGATAATATTTTATATGGTTTTGGAATAAGAATACGTTGTTTTTAATTGCTACTATTCGAGTTTTGTTTATTTATAACAATTTTTCAATTGATAAAATTTATATGTCCGACGTCTTTTTGCGTTCTTTTATTCCTAAGCTATCGTTTCACATAAAAGAAATTGGGTTAAAATAGTTAAATGTAGGTGTAAATCATGAAAATATGTTGTAGAAAAGGCGTATCATATATGATATAGCACATTTCGCAAAAGGTTAAATGTATTCGCACCGAAAAGCATATTCGATTTTCTGTACCCTGGTAGAAAACTGACCAGTCCGGCTGGTCAAATTCGCAGCTTCTATTCAGAGAAATATTTATAATAAATTGATTATTTCATTGAATATTATACAAGTTTAGTAATAAAAATCAATTGTTGTTAAAAAATTAAGGTATTTATACACGCGTTGAAACTATAGATATATTATGCGGTATGAATAAATAAATCTATTAAATAATCTTAAAGTAATTGATACCTTTTTTTATATATATATTACAAAATAGTTGTACTTTATACGAATATATGATTGTCGGTATGAAATAATGTATTTAAACCACTTTTTAACCATTTCTAGTAAACTGGCTAGAAACTGTGGCAATTTTAACGATTTATTCGCAAAAAACTCGTCAATGTTTCTACCAGGGTATTAAAATTGCTATATTCATATTATATATTTTGCAAATATTATTATGAATATGGGAATAATAAATTTTATTATACGCAAATACGTACATTTTTATAGAAAATGTCCACTATGCAAAAATCAGATAGGAATTTCAACTACACAATAATTTTCCTTAGTGTACAGATATATTTCAAAAGTTTTAGTAGGACAATTTGAGTCTATTAATTTTGTTTACGTCCAGACAAACAATCATCCTCCTAACAAATAATAAGATACTAGGAATTAAAAATTATCACAATGTTTACACAAGATATACTCATTTTGAATGAATCACATATATACCTACGTTTTCCGCAAAAACGGCACGCACATTTTCATGAATAAAATAACAAGATCGAAACTAGCACCCAGCATAAATACACGTATACAACGCAAGTGAATGGAATAACCAGGCGAACGTAAAATATGCGTATCCCTGTGCGCGCCTTCGCCGGGAAATTGATTTCTCTACCGCCTTTGAGCGCCGGCGCTCGCGTGCGCAAGTTACACTACACTGTATATGCGGTGCAGCGTGAATGCGGAACAAGTGACCAGGTGGCGAACGGGACAAATTAGCGAGCGCGCGACTTATATGTGCGAGTGCTGAGTGAATTCAGATGTATGTGTAGGATTGTACGCGGTTTTTCGTTGCCGATTGAGATATATCCGTTGAATGGAAAGGGAATTAAAATCAATGTTTCTAATATTTGAGCTGATTTTCTGGTCGAATAGCGGGTGAAATTCGGATCTTTTGAATTGTAGAGAAATAAACACCGAAAGCCTAAAAATATTTGCAGTTTAATTAAAAGTAATCTTTTGTTAATTTTAGTAATTTTTTAGTTAATTTTAGTGATTAATAGTATTTAACACTATGGTAGAACGTGCAAAACCTATACCATTGTTTCGAGCTCATCGAAATATGAATTTAAAAGAAAATTTAACTACTTTACGTGTAGGGAAAGTTGAGCAAAATTCAATTGAAAATAAGTAGATAAACTAGACTTAATACATTGCGTTAAATGGGGAATATTCACAGATATTATCTTTTCTAAAGGTACTTAATAATTTATTTTTAAATTTATCTTTTGATAAGTTCTAAACAATGGTGGTGGTTTTACAGTTTCTATCTCTGGGACTGCCATGGGCATCCTATTTTGTATGCTTCAGGTTTTGATATCTTGCATAGGTAAATAATAATCAAAAAAGACTTTGTTTTTCATATTTACACATTCTAATTAACATATAAACATAAATAATTAGTGTTGCAAAAATAAATTTGTTTTATTAAAAGAATCTTATTTTCTAGATAATTAATAATAATAATATTAGTAGTTTCAAGCACTTTAAGAACAATTTCTGGATTCATCGGTGGACAAGATCGGGCCTACATATATGTAATTAAAATAAAAAGTTCGTTTAGTATTGACATAAGTATACCTACAAATCTTTGTTGTCAGGCGTGCTTCGCTATACACGATATCTCAACATTACTAAAATGAAAAAAGAAAACACATATTTCTCGCAAATCACTTCAAATCAGTACGTATATAACGTATTAAAATACCATACACATACCACCGCTAACCTCCAATTCACCACAATCAAAACCACGCATTTCCCACATTCGACCAGAAATCCCCCTTTAAAAATTCAAACACATCTCCCCCCAAAAGAAAGAAAAAAAACACTCCACTTACAAAGACGCTCGCCACGTCCTTGACTCATTACGGTGCATCGACACCTGCACTCGCGCCGGCTCTCCCCGCGCGCTTTTCGAAAGTATATCATCGCGCGCGCGCGCAAACGAGAGACTTCCGGCCCCGAAAGACACGCGCGCGCGCACGACTCCGCGAAATTCAAGTCGCACGCGGCAGGCTGCAGGCAGGCAGCAATGCCGTAATTAGTTTATCGACGCCGCACGAGCGAGAGAGAGAAAGAGAGAAAGAGAGAGAGAGATAAGTCGAGAGCGGCAGCGCGCAACACACGCCAACAAGTGTCAACACTCGCGTGTGCATACGTGGAAAGTGTCCCGGCTTAACCTCGATTTACCGGTTCATGCAAATTTTATGCGCCTCGTCGTCGTCGCCACAAGTCGCAAGCACGAATCAAAAGTGTATTATGTGTGCGTGAATGTGTGAATGTGCGTACGTGCGTTCGCGTGGCTGCATATATGTATGTGTGATTGTGCATGTGTGTAAAATACACGTATGTAAATTTGTGTGTTTATACGTGTGTGTAAGTGCATGTGTGTATGTAAATGTGTGTGTTTATACGTGTGTGTAAGTACATATGTGTATATGTGCATGTGTAATAGTGTGTATGTGTGTATGTATGTAGTTGTCTGTGTATATATATGTATGTATATATGTGTATGTGTATTTGTATGTGTATATATATGTATGTATATATGTGTATGTGTATTTGTATGTGTATATATATGTATGTATATATGTGAATGTGTATTTGTATGTGTTTATATATGTATGTATATATGTGTATGTGTATGTGTATTTGTATGTGTATATATATGTATGTATATATATGTATGTATGTATGTATATATATATATATATATATATATATATATATATATATATATATATATATATATATATATATATATATATATATATATATATATATATATATATATATATATATATATATATGTGTATGTGTATTTGTATATGTATATATATATGTATATATATGTGTATGTGTATTTGTATTACTATATATATGTATGTATATATGTGTATGTGTATTTGTATGTGTATATATATGTATATATATGTGTATGTGTATTTGTATTACTATATATATGTATGTATATATATATGTGTATGTGTATTTGTATGTGTATATATATGTATGTATATATGTGCATGTGTATGTGTATGTGTATTTGATATAAAGATGTGTGTATGCGTGTAAGAACATGTGTACTTGTGTGTATGTACGAGTAAATGTGTATGTGTGTATGCATGCGTATGTATGTGCATCTGTATGTGTATGTTTGTGTGTGTATCTATGTGCTTATGAGACCTTGTGTGTACGTGTATGTGCGTATGCACGTATATGTGTGCGAATTTGTATATGTGTATGTGCGTCTATGATTTTTTATATAAAGACAAAAAATGATGAAACACTTAAACTTTGTAAATTAGTAAATATTAGATATGTTCATAAATTACTGTGTACATTATCATATAAATTAAGAAATTATATGTAGTTTTTAAATTGATAAAGTTTTGAACATCTTCATATTTATGTGCCTTCGCAAATTACCTTTAGAACCAATAACATTTAAGGTAATAGATACTTCGAGAATATATCTATTACCTTAAATGTTATTCGTTCTAAAGGTAATTGTGAAGGTAATTCTAAAGGTAATTCGAGAATTTTACATGAGTTATGAAGAATAATAAAAGAAAATTGACCTACACCCATACCAAAAAGTGCTAAGAATAAGCGTTAGATTATTGAAAAATACACGTAAATATGACTTCATATTGCTTTATAACTCAGTCTATTTAGCTCTTTGATATAATTTTTGTAAAATATTATGGATTATAGCATATTTTATCTTCTGAATTTGTCTAAAACTTTTATTTGAGACACTTTGTGTACCCTATATGTGTGTGTAAATGAATGTACATACATGCATACATACGTATAAGTATGCGTAACTGTATGTATGTGCATTGAGTTCCATGAAGACGAAACAGAAGAAGTTTTGTCGCTTCCTAGTGCAAAAAAGAGAATTCCGCGTTCTTCAGTGCGGCTTCCAGGTTACGCGATTTTGATAAAATGTTTCGGTTAAGTGGGTTCTTGTAGATATTTCTGCAGGATTAAATTAACACCACGTAATTAATTTTTATACCGTTAATTAGTTACATCAGTTATGTACCTATGCGTTTAATTTATATAATTTATACAAAACTTATGTAAATTTAATTGGAGATTTCGTGGTCTTGTATCTTCAAAAAATGAGCATGTTTACCATAAAATACACATTGACGTAGGTAACTTATACATATATTTAATTACCTTAATTTTTTCGAACCAGTATTTTGTTGCATGAACTGTGGAATACAAATTTTGTACATCATGAGTTTTCATATAAAATACATTTTGGGACAGAAGAGTGTTCTTAAATATAGGTATATATTGGACGACCACTTTAGTAGGCTACCTAATTTGTTGTCTATTTAAATAACCATTAGAATATCCACTTGTATTTTTTTTTGTGGAAAAAATATATTTATTTATTCAAATTAATAAAGCAAAATAACAATCAACCGAAAATTCAATTTTATAAATGAATTATCTAGCATTGATATAACCCCCAATATATTTCAATGTCAAATGATTTCCTCAAGAACTAACTTGAGTTTCAAAGATTTCATTATTTAAAAAGTGTGCTTTAATCCGTTAAATATACAAGCCATCTGTCTAACGACTCTTTATCACGCCTTTGTCATTAGACGAGTAAATTCAGCGAGACACAGAGAATGAGAGATATAAAAGAGACAATAGTCGTAAATGAAATACTATACCTGCATGCAATCGCGTGATCTCAGTCGCAGGAAGTCATTGTTTACCGGGGCTCGCGCGAAATATAAACCTGATTCACTTGTAACCGAGCCTCGCACTTCGCTACTCCTAAATACGTACTTAAGAGTGATCCTTTATTTATGTTATCGCTGCATACCTTGTAATCTTCTTGTATTTTTTATAGTCTTTGTTTCTTTTTTGATTGGATTATCGTCTGAATTTTAGTACTATACTTTTCTCATCAAATTAATAACTTTATAGGAGAGAGTTGTCTGCTTTGGGGCAGTTAAGGATTTTTGTGTATAAAATCTTTGTTTATTAATCGAATTTAACTTAATGTGTCTGTTTCGGTAGGCTTTAAAAACTAGAAAATAGTATATTATAGCTTGATTAGGATTAAGCAATTATAGTAATTATTTTTGAATGTAGAAGACTGGCATAGTTTACAAGTGTTGTATACTTTGGAAAATATGCAGTCACTTTTTAACACTTTTGGTAAATTCAGTTTCAGTCACCCTAAGCCCAATTTATTTCTCTTTTTAGAAGCTCTTCAAGAAAATAATAACGGTTTATAAGAAGCATAAAAATATTTACGAATACCTATATATATATATACAGAAGGTACGAATGTATAAGTGCTTATCTTGTTGGAGCACAAGCTTGTAATTTAGTGCTAAGCACAGCGTCTTTTTTCTTGTGTTAACTATCAATAAGACTGAACAATTATAAATAGTTAAATCTACATTTTATTCTCTCTTCTAAATACGCTTGTAGAAAATTGATGACCAGAAGCAGCAAAGGACATGAAAACAGAGTGTGATTGGTTATTTATAAAAGGCGCGAAATTTACATAATTTAAATTATTTTTCTCTTACAAAAAAAATGATTGTCGGAAGAAGTGAAGCATTTGAAAACAGTACATTATTAGCTATATACAAAGAGTCACGTGAAATTATTAAAACGAATAGATCTTAATTTTCTATTTAGATTGAATCAAAACAATCTAATAATACAAGAGGAAGTAGACGGCGCAACGCAGTGACGCAATCACGAAACCTCAACAATCGCACACGTAACCTCGAAATTTCGATAAAGCAAAACTATCAATCAATCCATCCTACAATCACCACATCTCGATAATCCCCTTGACCAAACATAACAATCGCGCGTCGGCACATCGGAACCGACGCTAATCCGCTAATTATATTCGTCTCGCGAGCGTGTCCCCGTCCAATAGTCGACGCAATCTCGGCGATGAATCTAAATTTGTCCGCCGCGCATATAACACAACGGCCCAAGCACACAGTACATAATTAGCGAGCGCGCGCGCGCGCTTTTACCGCACGGTAGGCTAATTGCCGTCGATAAATTTGACAGGTGATCGGCGCCCCACGGCCGGCCCGTTAGAAAGTCCATGGATATATATAACTGTGTGTATGGGTGGGTATAACACAGCTGGGTGATTATGTACCGGCGCGTGCCGGTGAACTGTGCTCGTGCGGTTCGGTGTTTCCTTTTTTTTTCTTTTTTATGAGGTTGAGAGGTGTTGGGAGAGGGGATGCTCCGCGTTTGGTTTAAGGGGAGGCCGGAGCGAACTTTACCATTGTGACCTCCACCTCGCGCCGTATTTTTCATTATACGTCTAAAATTCACATAGTAACATCAAAATCAAGGTTGATAATAGTTTGTCTCAAAAGTTTTTTATTGTGAAATATTGTTAAAATTGACGAATGGAAAACGGTAAAAGTGATGGTCATCTTGCCGTTTCTTAACCTTACTGATAGCTTCACCTCGCGCCGTATTTTTCATTATTTTACGAAATTGTACGCAATTATGTACGCTTGAAGCTTTATAAACATTTATTATTATGACAAGAAAACCGGCCAACCGCATTTTTGTACCATAAATGACCATAAATTTTTAATTTTATGATATTAATTTTTGAGGTTAGGTAAAATCTGCCTCAATCAGGATAGCTCCGACCTCCTCTTAAGGAATCTAGCGTGGGTTAGATTTAGTAGGATAGTGGGCTAATTTACCTGGCTTGAGAGAAACAATTAGCCTGGTGAACGGTGAAAATCGCCTCAATTTTGATGAATATAGTTCATTTTTAACATGTCGGTTTGTTCGAATGGCTCTTATATTCAATATATATGAGCTTTTGCTCCATAGGATAATAAAATTAGACGAAACGAACTTTAATTTAAGCTTTCGTATACAAATTTTAATCTGAGCCAACATTATTTTTAATTGATTATGGAGACCTTGTTTTCGAAGAAAAATTCATTCATCGCAAAGTTTCAGTTGCAATATATCATTTTATATGAACCAGTGTCTAGAATGTTTTGTTTTTGGTGTGATCAAGGTCGGAGCGAAGTAGAATTATTTTGTAAATTTTTGTTGTTCCGTGCATGCGCAATCAGTTTTTTGTAGACTATTAAAACATTTTTTTTTCTAAGAAAAAAATAAGAAACACGTAGGTTTCATTTTTTTTAATTTTAATCTATATGACATTTTAGTTTAAAAATACGTTATTTTATAGTCTCTGACTGTAGACTCAGCTTAACAGAATATTTAAAGTGTAAAAACTTAAATTTTAGCATTAACGTTCAGAAGACATTTGATTTCAAGTGGAATTTTTTAACGCACTGACTTGAAACTTACAGGAGATCTATAGTGATTGTTTGTGCTTGGAATAAACAAGCGATACTTTAATTTTTTGAGGATGATTCTTATTTTCAGTAATTTCAATAATATTCCCATTGATTTTTAAGGCAACAATTTTAGACAAACAGATACATTTACACTCAACTTTTTATCATTCAGCTCGTTCATTCTTAGCCAAACTTCGTTCGAGCTCTAAACATTCATTATAATTTAATGTCCAAGTCTTAATACAATTCTAGCGCATGCTTAGAACGCGCCAAGAGTGCTCAGAAACCCCCCGTTCCAATTTCTAAAACACGTCGAAAATTTCCAAAAAATCGTCAAAAATCACGTTCCAAACTCCGCGCCCCAAATCCAGATCTCCGCGAACCCATTTATTGGGACAACTGTGCTGACGTTACTTTCTCTGATAACCCGCGAGCGCGACCACGCGGCAACATAGAGGCGCCTTACACGAGAGAGTAAGAGTGCGACTGTCGGACAGGTGCAGCACAGCTGGTCGCGATCTCTATGCGAGTGGAGGAATCGGGTCAGTCGCGGCGACGCGGCTCCTTAGCGGGAATATACGAGTGGCCTGGGCGCGGATTTTCTGGATCGGAATGCCGAGGAGGAGCGCGCTCGCTGATTGCGCCGACCTTGCGCTGATATAGAGTTGGCGGTCGTGTGTGTTTGCGATTGTGTGTGTATATATGGAGGCTTACGTGTTCGTGTAAGGGTGTTTGGGGCGATGGGTTAGAGGAGAGTCATGGAGAGTAGTGGAATTTTCATTTTGAAGTAGAAAGTTTTTTAAATAATTCGGTTGTTGCATGATTTTTTATTATTTCATTTTCAAATACTTTATGCTGAAATAATTAGGTCGTATTTTTTATTTTTTCAATTTAACGAAAATTTAAGTAATTATAGCTATTTCAAATTTGCGTGACGTCACGATTATATATTTTCATGACGTCACGTAGCATTAGTGTATATCTATATATACCGACAATTTGGAAAATTTAACGGTCTGTATCTTTCAAATTTTTCATTTTTCTGACAGAAGAAAAAATATGACCTAATTATTTTTCGCTATTCTACCCATTTTGTGTAAAAGATCAACTTTTTAATTTTATGCAACATCCTAATTGTGATGGGAGATAGGTCAGACTGGGTTGTTCGATGTTTTGTATGGTGGCTTTAAGATACTTCTATACTCAATCAAAGATGGGGAAACAATCAAGAAAATCAATCGGGAAATCACTCTTGAATTTAACGCTTTGATGGTCCCGTCCTTATACTTATACTTGATAAATTGTATTAGTGAAATTAGAAATTTAGTTTAGCATCCCTTATTTGGCTAACAAGGAGAGTATCAGGGGTTTGGGTCATGGAGCTTGAAGAAACTTTAGGCAATGTCTTGCTGTGCCTCAAAATGAAGACCTTGCCTGGTAAGAAAGTCTAACGCCTTGCCAATTATGAGATACAGGTGGAAATGTTAATATTGCGAGTATATCTGTATATATATGATTTTTTTAACATTGTGTATATGGGTAATTCTAATGTATACAGCTGTATATCATGACCGGGGCACCGTTAGACGATCTTACCATGCAAAGTCTTCATTTTGAGATACTAGACAAGAAAATATATCTCAAAGTTTCAGCAAGATCCGTTACCCAAATCCCTGATACTCACCTTGTAAGAATTGTACAGAATGTATTAGACATAATATGTATACTGAGTTTTGTTCAAAATGGACAACTAATTATGCTGAATTAGGATTATTCAGGCAAATTTTTTAAACAAGTTAAGATTCCGTAAATTTTGTAGATTCTGATGTAAAATTTAACAATTCTGAAAAATTCTTAAGGAGTCTGAGAAACTCTGAAGGATCTTGAGAAATTTTAAAGAATTCTAAGAAATTGTGAGAATTGAAGGATTCTGAGATTCTGATGGATTCTGAGATTCTGTAAGATTCTGAGATTCAGAAGGATTTTGATATTCTGGAGGATTCTGAAGGATTTTTAAATTCTGAAGGATTTTGAAGGATTCTGAATGCTTTTGGGATTCGGAAGCATTCTGAAGGACCCTGAATGCTTTTGAGATTCTGAAGGATCCTGAATGCTTTTGAGATTCTAAAGAATTCTGAATGCTTTTGAGATTCTGAAGGATTCTGAATGCTTTTGAGATTCTGAAGAATTCTGAATGCTTTTGAGATTCTGAAGGATTCTGAGAATGTCGGTAAATTATTTTTGTCAGAGTTCAACATATTGCATTATAATTTTACTCATTATATCAGAATTTTGCAGCAGATTGTGTTAGCATTTTACTGACATTTTAATACTAATTCTGATATTGAAACAAATGTCAGAATTCTTATATCTGATAAATTCCACATAATTCTGACATAGATTTCACCAGGCATTTAATGAATTTACACGAAGCGTGGAATCCTCTATATATATCTCTGACTTGTCTTATCCGAAAACACTTTTCTGTCTTGTTCCTCGTGCTTTCATAGAGAGACAACGAGAAACTGGTATACAGAACTTGATTTGTTCGCTCTGCTGACTCATTTTTTTTTGCTGAACTGCAGACGGTGTTTTGTTTGTCTTCTAGCGACGCGAATCGATAAGTACAGAAGAAATGCTGATGAGAAGTTGTTTGAATGTATTTTGGGGAAAAGCAAAATAATAATAATAATAATAATAATAATAATACTTATATTAATAATAATAATAATACTTATATTAATAATAATAATAATAGTAATAATATGGCATGCAGCATAGTTAAAAATTCTAAAAAAAAGCATGATTAACTATATAGATAACCTGCTTGCTTGTACACAACGCTTTCGCTTTTATCTTTCAGCTTTTAACAGTTACAAGGAGAGTATCACACCTCCGGGTCATGAATTTTGATAAGTATTTGGGAGGTCTTTTAGTATTTAGAAATGAAGACTTTGGCTGGTCAGAGCATTTAACGCTAACCTACCTCTGAGACAAAATGCGTTTTATAAACTTTGGTAATATATTTATATGTACAATAATTTGAATACCTATCAGTTATTTTCGGGCAGTGTTGGCCGCTCTGATGAGTCAAAGTCTTAATTTATCGATACCAAAAGACATCTTCAGGCTTCATCAAAATTCGTAACCTGGAGGTGTGGTAACTACTTTTCTTGTACAAAAAAACACGGGAGTAAAAGGGATTCATTAATATACATTTTGTTACATTTCTATGTTGTATTATATGTATTTTGATCTACTTAAAATTATCATGAATATAGTAGACAAACTCAATGAGTCCTTTGTTGTCTCAAAAATTCAAATTGATTTTGAAAACTTCATATAACTTTGTGAAGAAAGTCCTAAGGAAACGTTCCAAAACTCATTTTGATACTGAAAATGTCATCTTATGATTTTTTGGTACACAGACTTGTAGTACTTACTTTGAAAAACAATACATCCAATTGAGTTAATGTTCAATAAAATGAAAAACTAATTGGTACATAAAACGCAAGGAAAACTATTGGAAAACTATTGTTATCTACACACAGTTATTAACTAAAGTGTAAGCAAACCCTAGCCTCAATCAAGCTTCAATCCTCACCTCCTTAATTTCTCTATTCCTCCCAAACCGCACTAAAACTCAATTTCACGAGCATTCCCACCCAAGCATACAACCCAAACTCCCAAACAACAAAAGCAACGACTTCAACCAGATCACTCGCTTCCTACAAATTCCTCCTCGCTCAGCCACCATCCGACAAAACCGAAACATCACCCAAACCCCATCATCCCGGTCGAAATTAAAAGCCGACTTATTACCGGCGAGGCAATATAACGCGCGAAGCTCCGCGCTAAAAAACAGAGAGCAACACCGAGTAGCAGAGAGAGAGAGAGAGAGAGTAATGACGAGCTCGTAATTTTTTGTCTGTTTCAGCGGTGGTAGTGCGATACCTGACGCGGCGCTACATCGGCGAGTACAGCTCGACGAGCGGTGAGTCAATCATCATCATCATCATTTTTTGCCCTCTGCCTGTGCGCGCGCGCGTAAAAAAATACGGCAGCAGCTGTATAGCATGCAAATCGCGATCCTGGCCTATATTTCCTCGCGCGTATGTGTAACGCGTTCCACTTATCTGCGCGTTCTTCTTTTATTTTCGATGTTGCGGAGGTTCGAGCTCTCGTGTTTACAAACAGTTCTGCGCGGAGGAAGAGAGATTCTTTATGGGGGGGAATTTTTCGAGATGAGAGAGAGAGAGAGAGAGAGAGAGAGAGACGATAATTTTTTATGGCACATAAGTGGAGGGTATGGTATAATTTGAAGACGGAGGGAAATTATACGTTTTGATGAGAGGAAAATGTAAAAAAAATGGATCGTTTGGGGATTGGACATGTTTTGTTGTGGTGGAATACGAGATAAGGATACGGTGTGACGATGGATGTCGTCAATGTCGCGGGTTGCCTAATACTTGCGGTTTCGGAGTTTTCTTGTAACGAACTTTAGATCGTGATTTCAAGATTATTCGTGATTAAGCAGCGACGTTATGTACACTGAAAAGTATACAATTGCATTGTGTTTCTTTGTCAACTTAATAGTAATGCCATAGTACAAGATGTAATCAAATCTAATAGTAAAGCAAATTAGAATGTTTAAATTGTGTATATATATATATATATATATATATATATATATATATATTTAATTCGTAAAGTATAAATTATATATTTCAGTCGGATGTCAGTACTAATAAATGAAACTTCATATTCACTTTGATCACCATGAGTAGTTATCGTTCGGTTGGAATAGACGTATTAAAAACAATGTATAAAAATAATAATTTAACGGCAGAAATGGTTTGAAATCTCAGTTTAATCGATTATATTAATCATGTGGAACGTTATAGGATTATATACCAGTCGAACCTTACATACCTAGTAAATGAAAACCATAAGCAATGTAGAACTGTCAAGGGGATTACACGGAGTCCGGATCACGGATTTTGATGAAACTTTAGGAATCGTTTTCTGGTACATAAAAATTAAGCCCAATGCCGGTAGTTTTATCAAATCGGTCCTGGAAACCTAAGATAAAGCTAAAAATATTAGTATTGCTTGTATACGCAATACCAGAAAAAATATATATAGATATACTACCGATGTTAAGTAAATAGGCTGTATCTTCTGTGCAAAGGCCCATTTGATAATACTACAGACATTGAGCTTCATTTTTAGGTATTAGAAGACGATATCTTAAGTTTCATCGAAATCCGTGACCCGGACTCGGTGCACTCTCCTTGTGAGTTCTACGACTAATAATGATAAATATACTTATATTACTTTCGCTGTGAGCAAGACAGATATTGTACACAAAAATAGCGCCATCTTACGGTCGAGTGACGTGATCTGGGTAGTACAAAATACACAGGCTCTGCTTATGGACATTCAATAAATAGTCTTCTCAATAAATAAATATCTCAATTGAAGAAAAAAATTGATATAATAAATAAATATCTCAATTCAAGAAAAAAAATTATTGAAAAACATTCTAAGGATATTCTCAGATTCATTAGTAATTAAAAAAATATTATTTTCATTGAATGCCCATAAGAGCCTGTATATTTTGTACTACCCAGATCACGTTACTCGACCGTAAGATGGCGGTATTCTTGAAAATAAGATAATATGTACTATACCACATGCTCACTGCAGCGAATACACTAACATTATGAATGCATACTAATCTTTGCTTCTCTGATTTTTGTTTGAAGAATTTGGTCAAAAGTGAAAATCAATTAAAAATATGAAAGGCGTTAGGGTAATGTATCTCTAAATTCCTTATTGTATCAAATTTTCTAGATACACTAGTAATAATTATTACTTCTCTCTCATGTACACTTCATAAAGTGGCACATCATGACTAGAAATAGTTAGTCATTTAGCAGAATCATAATAATATTTCATATTCGAAAACCAAACACTTTAAACTAAAGTTTGACCGTAAATGCTTACATAGTTTATAACTCGAAAAACCTTGCATCGAAAGTTGCGACAACTTATGCCTTATGCCCATATCCTTCCAGCCCTGATATTAAACTTTTATCAATTTATTAAAATTCTCTTCCTCGTACCTATTCGTCTACTCCATGCTACGTCCACGTGGGCGTGCGTTGCTCCGCCGTAAAATGTAACTCAGCCGACACGTGGCAGAATTATTTCGACCCTGGGCTCTCGCGGGTCAGACGCTTTTCCGCGAACAAAAATCCCCGACCGAAGCAACGTAACGCGAGACCGGCTGGTCTTACCATCGGCGCGCAGTGGGACGTCGACGTGTTTCGAGGCGAGCGCGAGATTTCGAATAAAAATTTCGAGTCGTACGAGTAAGCGATGGTTAACCCTTGAACCCGTCGGGGCGTCCTGTATATTGGCATAAACATAACTTTGAGGGATTAATTGGTAATTAGGTATTATATTGAATGTTTGTTTTTTACACGGGTGACTGGGTGCGTGAAATAAGGTGATGACGCGGTAAAATTAAGGTACAAGAAAACTAGAACCATATTTAGGTAAAAATTAGAAGAGTAAAGGACAAATACGTCACATCGATCACAATGCACGAGAGCGCTCCTTCTCGTGTCGATGCTCGCTTCCATACCTGCATGTCTGATCGTCCCTATAATAAAACCTTTCTAATCCCTTGTGCGTGCCGATATTTTATTACGGTTTTGGGATTTTCCCGCAAACGGGACTTTCTAAAGTAACTACGAATATTATTTTTATTATACAGAAACTCGACATGTTAATGGAGGCATACGTATATATGAATCTTGTGTGTTCTTTTGCTAAATAAATGAAGTAAAGTCGATCTTTCTTTCTTTTTAAAAATTATTGAAAACAGTAATTTAGAACATGATGGTTAGATAAAGCTAACAAAATATAATTATTTGTTGACGGCGACAAATGTATTATAGACTGGAGTTTATTAGACCTTCTAGGGTTAGTATCGAAAATCAAACGATATTTGTATTGTATTGTACCATCAAGAATTCAAACTAGTTTTCATTCAAGACCCAATTATTGAAAATATTCTTTTAACTATGTACATTGCTTTGCTGAAATTACTGTCTTTTTTTAACCTTTTCGATCACGACTTTTTTATACGCGGAATAAAGTGTAGGTTTTTCGGTAAGTTTAAAGTACATGTTTAGACTAGAATTTTCGTGCAGCATTCAATGGGATCGAGTTTTCTGGACTTGAAGAATAAGAACAATTTCACTATTACAGGACACTATTCCATTTATTAACTTCTAATTCATTTGTTTAGATATCAGAATACATATCGAACCGGAATATATATTTTTATGAAGGTATAAGAAAATTAAGGCACAATAAAAAAAATAAATTAGTAACTCAAAATAATTTTTTTTCAATCATAGCCTCAACAAATTCCAAATATTTCTGTCATTTTGAAGCTATAAATTATTATACTAACTATTTTTTAACAAAACCCAAGGTTTAATAGCTTTTTGTTTACTTTGTATTAGACAAATATCATAGTTAAAAGCTAAAAAATTAAATTTAAAATAGGTTTGGTACATAAAAACGTTAGTGCCCTTAAAGAAGAAGATGGTGACCAAAAGAGTTAATGGTTAACAACTATTTCAGCTAAAATATTGCAACCGACAATTAGGTTTCCTTTGAATTTCATCATTAAAAATGAATCCTTTTTTGAAGTTTAGATAACTTCCATATTTACGGTGCGACCAACCTTTCTCATTAAACCTTTATATTAGTAACGAATTATCTACAAACATCTTATATAAAAGCTCCAAAAACATTTTTTACAGTTTTAACCTTGAATAGTTAACATAATCACTATTTTCATCTCAAAAACACAAGTCTAAACTTTCTATCCTATTCATCATCCACGGCTCACACGGGAGCGACAGCATTAACCGGAATTCTTCAATTACAATCCTTCCCTTATTCCTCAAAGTAAACAAAAATCCACATTATTCCTTTCAACTACCCATAAAAACCAAACCCACGAGCATCTCTTTTGTCCCACCTCCCCCACTATATATCACAGAGAATCCTGAATCCCCCCCCCCCGCAAAATCATATTCCCCGCACGATCCAACCACGGCTCCCATGGAAGAATTTACTCTCGGCAGAATACTGTTCGAGTATTAGTTGCCGACACTACCAGTACTTGCAAACGTTAGCGGTCCAGCACTGAGATGTAGCGGGTATGATAAGAACGGGCCAGTACAACACTTTTCTTCTTGATATATTCAAAATTGTACAAGAAATATACATTTTTAGACACATGCGAGACACTTCACTCAAAGTTTAGTGCAATAATCATAACTACAGATTACTATCGCGCGGCCGAAAATTTCACGTAATGTTAGTAATCGTACATTAAATTAATAATTTGTTAAAAACTAGCCTAAAAAGTAGGTTAAGTGACGCTTGACGATTTCGCCATGTTTTGTTTTCATTCAATATCGGCAAAAAGTATTGCACCGACTCTGAGACATTTTTCGGGTCGACGTCGATTGTTTCTACTGACCCATTCTTATCAAAACGATATAAGGTGAATGTCCCGATTTCTGCTCATATAAGCATTTTGAATCAAACAAAAATGTTTAAAAAGTTATTCTAACATTAATTTATAAAGCAGATATGATTATTATCTTAATTATGAATAGGACAATACAATGTAAAGGCGTAAAATCCATTTTAAAAACTTAAATATTGATGATAGTCCATTAAAAGGCGTATGCAAAATGCACCTATTTCTGCTCACAGCAAAAAGCGGTGATTTCGATCTGTACCTATTTCTGATCACCGTTGATTTTATAGACTTCATTCATATGATTTGTATCTTTTTATTGTATTAGTATGTTAATAAGCGTAAATACTTCACGATGCATAAGTAGAAAACAGTGTACTTATTGTATAAATACAACTAAAACGTTATTTTTTCGTGATTAGAAATAGGGACATGCAGAATGCATCTGCGTCTAACCTCAAACTATCACTATTATCAAGTTTTTTAATTAGAATCTACAATATTCTTAATTCAGCACTACAGGTTTTAGTTGTAATACTAAAAAGGTATAGATAGCTTGGATATAATATATATTAAAACAACCTTCATATCTATAATAACAGAAAAACTTCGAGTGATTAGAAATAGGGACGTGAGCAGAAATTGGGATATTTACCTTAATCCCTTTATTGTTTCAGCACCGAAAAATAATTTACCGGCATACAATATTCAGTCAGAATCGGCCCGAGCTATCACTGCTGGCAAATTCTTTCACGGCTGCAGCGCTTTTCGCCTCCTCCGGCGCTCCTCTCATACCGAGAGCGCGCGCATCAGGTCGCTGCACCGTAACTGCCTCTACCATACATACATATATATGTATATATATATATATATATATATATATATATATATATATATATATATATATATATGTATATATATATAGCTATATACATGCCCGAGGGCGTCGCGGGCGCCACGATAGTTTTAATTCATCAGGCGCGCGGGGGCGTATAGACACGCCGCGGCGCTGGGAATGGGATATACGGGGTATATATAATCGAGGCGCGATCGACGCGGATGCGCTTGGCTCTGCTTTGTTTTGTTTGGTTCTGAGATCGGAGTGTTATATATTGGTGCGGGGATGAGAGGGGGTGTGGCTGTGTATCGGGGATTCTGGAAAATTTGTTTGTGTAAGCGAAAGTGAGGGTGTGACATGTTTTGGGGATAGATTGCATTGATATTTAATAGTATGCGGAGGCTTACGTTTAATTGGTAGACTGCGGGGTAATTTATATTTAAGAACGTTTGGCATGGAGGGTAGGAGGATATGAAATGGTGATAAATATGGCATTATGTCATTTTTAACGATGCCTTGGTATATTTAATTATATTGGCTGCGGTAGTTTAATTGTATTTGACCGGTTGCGTGTAATACGGGACATTAGTGGTGAAAACTACCTAAATAAAGGAACAAAAAACCTGACTGTGTACAAATTTATTTTTGTTTAAATTCGTTTGAATATATTGTTTGTTACTTTTTTGTCAATTTGGACTCCAGATTAATTTGTAATCAGCGACCTCAAAAACCCTTCAAACCACGCACACATTGTTCGAGTACAGGTCCAGCCCCTTATTATTGAAAAAGTTAAATTATTATATTGGAAGCGTCATTGTGTTTTTTACGGCTAGCGTCCTTTATATTGTTTTTTTACGAAACGAATCGATTAACACCCGATTGCTCAAAATTGGTCTAGCCGTTTAGGCTGTACGTAGGAACAAAGTAACGCACATACATACATACACATGCATACATACGTTCATACATATATACATATACAGTCGGGTCAAAAAAGTTTTTATGCTGACATATAAACCAAATTTTACTTACAATTAGAAACAAAATGATTATGCACGCAAAGGCTTATGTATTCAGAGCAGGAACAGCTATAAGCTGAATGCTAAATTTTAATAAAAGAAAGTCTTTTTCTCATCGACGCATTTATTTGCATTTTTATTTTAAATTCGCTTAATTAATGTAATAATAATTCACTGGAAAAGAGTAAACATTTATTTAAGTAAAGATTGATTCCATTTCGTGTAAAAATAAAGTGAAATCCTATTTAGTGTAAATGTGAAATGAATGATTTTTCCAAAGGAGAATTTCACTTACAGTTTTATATTTTGAAGTTAATAATAATTACTTACATGTATGTTACACGTCAAGATCATATTCCTGATGTTACTACATTAGCATCAATGTTTCATACTCGGTAAACATAATAAATCACACAAATATAAAACAAAAACCTGCATTGAGAAACTGAAATCTAATACTTCATTGACACCTGGCTTTGCCCGACGTGTCGTAGCCATCCATAAAACGACTCGAATGAAACACGCATACAAATTCCTTTTTCATCGAATACTGGCAAAACTCGGGTAAACTGGTAATAACAAGCTCCATAAATTACCATCGAAATTCATAAACGAGCGACTTTGTCACGCGCGATAAAATATGAATGCACGCACGCTCAAACGCCTCCCTGAAATCGAGAACCGAAAGGAAACTCGGTCGCCTTTCGACGATATACGCGTGCGCAAAATAAGAAAGAAGAAAAGCAGGAATCCCCGCTGGACGAAGTCCTCGATCGCTCGTACGTCATCGAGTTGCAACACGCAAACGCTACTGTGGTACAGCGGTTGTAGCGAAATTTGACTTTTTTTAGGAATCTTTTAAAATTTTTGGTGTGTCTGTATAGCGATTTTGTGTGTGTATGGTTAAAATGTGAAAGGGCTGTACCTACGTTAAGCTGGGATATTCATCTTTTAAGTATCAATATTTAAGGTGTAATCTCTGTAAAAGAAGACCTAATAGTAATGCATTTTGATGTATAACTTCTAAAATTTTCATAGAATTAATAAACAAATACTGATATGCGCAAAATATCTACATATATTATATTAAATAAGAAAAACAACGGTTGACCATCCTGTTTTAAAAATGGTACTATCGAAAGTTTATACACTGGACGGAACAAATATCAGCAAATATATATTCGGTCTAATTTGTTTGGTTTTTTTCGACTTCATTTATTCGAATGCCTGTTTTCCCTAACCTCACTAAAGGATTTCTAAAATTTTTTTAAAAACTTGATCCGACATATGTTTTTCTGAGGATATCTTATACTTACGGTATACCTGTAAAGTGTTACAACCTAATTCAAAAGTTTGACTCCTGTTCCTATTTTAGCATTTTCTCAAAGATTTCTACATTATTTATGTACAATTTTCACGCAGTAATGTAGTATATAATTTACTACAGCTTAAAGTACAAGTGATCCTACGTACACGGGTAAATTAGAATAAAATTAACTTTTGAACTGGTTTGTATCGACGGAGTTTCCTCAAGTACACAGCGGCAGAATTCAGAAACTGGATTCCCGCGGCCGATTTATCATCGGGCCGCTCGCGATAAGCGCCCGATATCGACATGCGCGTGTAACTCAATGTCCCGAGGTGCGCGTAATTCATGTACGTATCATGTGCTCCCTGAATTTTCTACACGTTATATTATAAGGTGTCAGCTGTGCACGCTGCTCGATTTAATATTCAAACGGATTTCTAACAATGTGTCCGCAGCGCCCGCTGTAAATATTCAGTTTTGAAATTTAAATAGCCGACGCTTACCTGCCCTTATTAAATAGCTAATCGTACAAATCTAATACTTGCATTTATCAAAATTTTATCCATGGCGCCACCTACATTCTCTTGTATTAGACTTTTTCAACAAGCGGTTGCTAGGTTACCAGCTCTCACCAGCCAATCAAATATCGAGAAAGACGGGGGTACGATAAAAGTGAGGTCAGGCGTGAAAATACTTAATAAAAATTAAAAAGTAACATTTTTTAAATCACTCCGAATACAAAATTTAAATATATTGCAAAATTGGTTGTTAAAATGAAAACTTCTTATTGTTCAAATTTAAACTCCAATTAAATTCTAATACAAATTTTGTAAAATTTGTGCCTGTTTCTAAACAGCCAATCATATTATGTTTTAAATGCTTTACTTCTTCTGGTCATTTATTTTTTTTAGAAAGATTAATGATTTTTTTCATGTTGCACTTTTTTAAAAGAATCATTATAATTATCATTATAATTATAATTATTATTCGTTATTTGTTTATCATGCTTTTTCCTTGAATGAACGATAAGCTGCATATCGCTTTTGCGTATGGATTTTACGCGTGAGATGAGTGAAAGTTTTCGGGTGAACGCTAAGGAGCGATGTATATATAAATAAGTTTCATCCTCTTTTTTACACTCGAAATTACTTTCTTGCAGATTTTGAGAGATTTTTAAGGTGACAAGCCTGAAGGCGTTATAACACTCGAGAAAAAGTATAATAATTTAAAGCAGAGCAAATATTTCTTGTCAACTTTTTTGACATAATATAGAGTATTTTTAGGGTATTTTAAGAAACGTGTACCTAAATGAAAATTTTAGCATCAAATGACTTTAAAAATTATTGGACAAAAAGGTAAATGAAATCAAGTTTGATAGCTTTTTTATACAAATTGTAACAGAATATTAACATACAATCAAATTTAGAAACTTCGAACACTACTGAAATTAGTAAAATCGGCATTTTATCGTTGATATCTACATTAAAGTTAAATAACTTTCCAAACCTTTGTTAACATACAAATTCTTTTTATGGATTCGTTTTCCTTAGCGCTTGAAAAATGTATGAACACTTTTGTAAAAAAATTGAATGTAGAACTGTTAAAATTATTCAAGAATATAAAATAAACTGGCGACCTGCCGTAAACAGTAAGAAGAAATGAATTTCCAAGAATCTTGTTCGTGATTATTTGCGGTCATTAACCTACCCTATGATTTTTCAAAAGTAGTGTTAATAACATTATTCATAATACATTTTCAGTTCATACGATAATAATATAATTAATTGTGCTTCTCACATTTACTTTCAACTTCGTAAATTTTTAAAATCCACGCAACATTCATCTTCATTTCCATCACTACCTACTACACACATCGTATTCACACCAGTCCTGAGAGAGATAACAAACATCTCCTGCATCCACGGAACGACAATTTATTTAAATAAATTTAAATGCAACAGCAAAAATCGGCAATTATCCCTCGTCGCCGAAGAAGGATTCTCCGGACCCTCAATTATGTTCGACATTAATCAATCATTTAATTATCCGCGTTACGCGCCACAGCGAGTACCAAAAAGACGAGAAAACACTTGGGTAGCGTCTGCAAAAAAAATATTGGACGAACATGCCTCGGTGTCGGGTTAATCGTCGCATCGATTAAAATCCAAACTCGACTGCTTCTTCTCCTTGCTTCACTGTCTTTCTCTCTCTCTTTTTCTCGTGTTCTTCTTGGTTGATTTGTTCTTTTTGCAAATCTGAGATGCTCTCGTCGGCTGGAAATATACAAGAGGTACTGAGAAATAGTAGACGATAATAAGAAGGACTCGACGTAATGAGTGACGTATTAATATAGAATAATGCGTACCTATATGTGAAATTATGTTCCTTTTTGCTTATTGTTTTAAAAAAATAATTTGATGCAACATTAATAAAATTGTTTTTGAATATAGTGATTGTGAATTAATAACTTGTTATACTTATCCTGTCGTTAATCAAAAAAGGGTAAGTTGTTCCTCATAAAAATTTCAAGTAACTAAAAATGGTTTTCGTAACAGTTTCATAATTCCACCTTTTGTCAAAACAACAAATAAAAATTAGTGCATTTTTATAGAAATATCTAAATTAAATCTTTACTGCAAGTATATTCTTAAGACAAATAAAATGTATATACCTTATGTAAGTAATAGTCCTATAGTTAAATAGTGCTTTTGTTTCTTTTTAGTAGCTTCGTTTAGTGTAACTTTCTAATATCTACACTTATTACATATTATAATATTTATTCATAACTGAAAGTAAAAGTTAGTATAATAAAAGTTGATTATTTCATTCTTTATCGAAACTGAGTTTTTTAAATACCTTAAACAGTTACACTCACAACTTACAAGTTTTCATCAAAGGACTTGATAAGCGCAACGATTGCACTACTTTGTCCTTTTTCAACGATTTTTTTCTTCGATCAACTTAACCAGTTATTTCTTTCCATGTACATTCGTTACTCATGTGTAAAAATTCATCAAGATATAAGCAACAAATCAATCAACCCTTTCGTTTCTCATAAAAAATGAAGGTCCTCGTATCGAGATCTTGTATATAAATTCCAGCACTGCTTTTTTGACACTGCGTTCATTGGTCAATGAACTGCGACTGAAAAAAGGCACGAACATTCGTCAAACATCGATCAAAGCCTTGCACTTATCAGAGTTATCTCACCTCTCCTGCAATCGTACATGGCAAAAAAAGAACACCAACAGCTTTCAGTTTTCAAAGTTTCCACTGCATCACCGCATCGACGTCCTTGCAACAAAATAAAATAACATCTAAGTATAACCACAGTAGAAGAAAAAATCCATCCTCTTCTTTTTTCACTCGCACCTTTTACTGCATATGGGTGATTCTCCGTAAAAATGAGAATTCGTGCACCTGCCTTAATATACTTTTTGTTATAATCATAGACTATAAGATAAAACTAGCTTTATTTGATTGTCAATAGTTTCTTTTGCGACCCATTCTTTGCATAGTCTGAAAATAATTTTCATTATAATAATAGAAATCTTTTTAAGTTTGTTAAGCCATAAATTACCGAGTAAAATAAATTATCTTCACTAGTAAATACCAACAATACCAGGCGTAGCCCTGACAAAAAAGGTATTTAAGTATGTAATTTCCTAACATAAATAATCAGCAGAAATTTCTGTAAGATTTTCTACAATTTGTTTTGTACGAATTTTTGGCTAAATTTCTGCACAATTTTCTGCTGTAATTTTTGCTATATTTTCTGCCGAGTTTTTATACCTTGAAGCTTTTATTTACGTTTCACTGCAAGGATTTTATCTGCAGACATATAACAGACAAATCTGTAGGCAAAAGCCTTACGAAAAACCTACAGAAAAACCTGCAAAATCCTTGCTAGGTCTAAAAGCTCTCCAGAATATCATGCAAACATTTATCAAGACCTGCATTTAAATACCAAATTATGTTTTGGCCTAACAGAATGTAAATCAATGAAACTTAC
Source organism: Gastracanthus pulcherrimus (assembly GCA_949152435.1). Taxonomy (NCBI): domain Eukaryota; kingdom Metazoa; phylum Arthropoda; class Insecta; order Hymenoptera; family Pteromalidae; genus Gastracanthus; species Gastracanthus pulcherrimus. Next base: position 19,869,975 of record OX424572.1, on the reverse strand, counting down.
AAAAATAATAAAATTTATTGGCTCATAGTGATTTTTTTGAAGGTTAAAACTTGTTTTTTTAGAATCTATTCTATATCTTGGATTTAGAAAAAAAAAACAAATAGGGTGACTATTTATGACTACTTAAAACAAGTTTTTTTACTGTTATAAAATAAATGGTGACATTTTCAAGCAGTGTATTTGATGGGAAACACGTAGTACTAGTAAGGTTAATAAGAAATCATTCAATTTGTCTTTTATTTTCAATAAGTATTCGCTGGTAGAAATTAATCTTACAGTTGACACGACCGATACATGACCGTCCAATATTGAAGATTTACCACAATAATGCAAAACTGTATGCATGCTAGATAAGTTTTTGTTAACGAAATATTGTATAATATCATTCAGGTTAGTCAACTGTATTCGTAGCCAGGAATCCACCATTAAAAGCTATAAATGGCCATTAATATCCGATCACTGATTATAAATTGACTTTATCTGAAGAAATAATGGTTTACAGTAGGTCTATCTACTTTTTTTTTTATTCCGTGTTAATGTTTCTCCATTAGAGATATATTTTAAAGCTTTAGTAAGACAATTTAAAAAGCTACCAAATTGTAACATAATTTAGTATTAGTGCAGCAGTAAATAAACGCCTAAGCAGAACAAATAAATACGTCTCAATGAATAAATAAATAATTGTAAACCAGTTGATAACACTTTTTCTAAGTATTTTAAAATCAGTAGAAGCAAGTTGTTATCTCTACTCATACTTACAAAAAAGAATCCTCTTGAAAAAGAAACTAAATTTGGTAATTAACTTAATTAATTTAATTTCAAAACTCAAAACCACCACCGCAAAGTCCCCATCCCTTTGAAGAATCCCCCATATACCCCGTACGCCTCGGCGGTCGCGAGGACGCGGAACACACGAAGCTGCATCGCTCGGGAAGACCGGTAGCCAGTTTACTCCTCGCCTCACTTCGCACACGCGTGCGTACATACATGCACAAAATTATCGAGCCTGCGCTCTCCGCCAGTACGGAGGATCCAGTTTTCCTCGCTTCTTCTTCTTCCTCCCCCTTCTGTGCGTCTCGGCATGCACCGGCGCGGCCGCGGTAGCCGATAAATTTGCTAATTGAAGAAAAAGGCGCGCGCTGGTGGAAAAGCCCCTTTTCCGCGCGTGAAAACGGGTTTTGATAGATAGGGATCGGCGAGTGGTGCATTTGTGGAGCTGAGGTTTTGAGGGGTGGGGGTGGGAATTTTTGGGGTGGATCGTGGGGAATGCGGGAGGGTCTTGTAACGTATTATAATAACTACGGCAGAAAAGAAAGGAGAAATTGAAAAGGTGGGGAAATGAAGAGAGAGAGAGACAAAGTATTTCCATCAACTGCTAAATGTTTAAGGGACAGTCGAGATCTAGACATCAAAGTGTCAACAGCTGTTTGTCTCTCGAGCGGCGCGACTCGCCTGCGAACATCGAAGTCTTGAAAGACTCAATTGTATATTAATTGAAGCTAATAAGCCCCGATTTAGTGCACTCTTACTATGTTATTGCATATATTGCTTTATTCTGAAATTATCAGGGCCCTGAACGACAGGATGGATCAACAGTATTTGTTTTGGAAGAAGGAAGATCGAATATGAAGATAATGTATGGAATGTATATATGGTGTAGGAGCGTTAATTTATTACATGTAAGATCTAGCGAAAAAGTATTAATTTATAATCACCCATGACCCACGAGAATCGACATAAAGTACTTATTAATATTATAATAAAATTGAATCTTTTTTTATTTATTTCCTGCTACCCGTTACATTTCATTACAATCTTTTGAAAGGGGATTTGTACGGTTTTTAGAATTAGAATATGGTGGATAATTCAATTGTAGAGTAGGACGATTTCATGGACAAGTTTTTTGTGAGAGCATAAAATTACCTGTCTTCTACAATCGCAAATTTTAGATAGGCTCTTTCTCTTCTTTTGTTACACACGAAAAAAGTCATATTTAGTTTAAGCGGTTATATCTCGGAAGTCTATGATGGCAAATCGTTCACAAATTTTTAGATTATTAGGAATTCAGTAATTTAAATATTTAAATAATTTTAATAAATTACGTACAGAGAAAAAATTGCTGTGATAAGGATTATTACTTATCGTTCTGTAATTTTAGTAAAAAATTATCTTTTGTCAAACCATCAATGATAATAAAAGCACACCCATTTTGAGGTATTATTTAGAAAGATATAGCAATTTAAAATTAATTTATTAGAACTAAGATTTTCGTATTGGAACAATTAATTTAGTTTGAGGAAGCTAAAAAACTGCTGCCAATTCATTGGTACTTAATTTCATACTTAATAAAAAAAAACAATTGTTTATTGATAATCTGAAAGTTCAGGGTTCTAAGGGGGATGCCGATTTTTTTCATATCATTCAGGATTCTGATAGATCCACGGTACCATCTTTGATCATTCAAGGTCTTTTTACTAATATAAACCTCTGAACATTACATTATTAAACAAAAAAGGCGTCTAAAATATCCTAAATTGATAAGTCACATGATTTTTTTTTTATTTCATATTTTGATAAATTATGGGAAAATAATTAGCTCGTATTTTTGCTTAACTAAGGAGATTTCAAAGGGTCGCCATACGCATTGATTACCACTGAAAATATTCAAAACTGTTTTCCGGTTGCAAATAACAACGAAAGCTGTTAATTGAAATATATACCAGGCATAGCTTATACATATCAAAAGTTATAACTTTTTATTTTATTACTTTTAAGAAAAAATAAAATAATTCATCCTAAATTTTTTACGTTATTGTTCCACGCAATACGGTTGAAAATGTAATTTTTCATTTTTATGCACCATCTTACTTGACGCAAAGAATTTGACGCTCCATGTAAATGCATCTATTAGTTTATTACATTTTTACAAAAATAACGAAGTTATCATAAAATTACGCGAATAAAATATTACGTTATTATAGTGCATGATCAAGTATCTCAAAAAAATCTTCCTTTTATATTTTAAACAATTAACGTATGACTTTGGCTTCCAAAGACACTTCATCGACTTCATTAATATCGTTACATAAGAGGGTAAGGAAGCTTTCGCGAAATTGATCGATCGGACCGTTGTTAGCCACGCATCTTTATCTCCGGCGACGACATGAAAAATGGGATTGCCTTTTTTTGTGGCCGAGGTTACAGGGATCCCGCGAATTTGGATGTCGTTGTCCCTGTCGCGGCAGTTTGTTCGCGGACAGGTTAATTAGTCGTGCGAAACTCGGTGTTTTGACCTCTGTTACCTGTTCGAGTGACGCAACGCGTGTAGATTTATAAGGCGTGTATTTTTGGAGTACACGTTTGTGCATCGAGCATTTCCTTGAAAGAAGATGTAGCATGGATGAAATATTATCGATGGTAGCGAAGAGTGAAGGTTGAGATACAAGTTTTATTTTAATTTTGTTAATTGCTTTACTGCAGAATTATATTGTGATAGAGAAATACGAGTATTTATTTTCTGTGCATGAATGATGCTTAAAATGATGCTTATTGGTGAATAAAACGAACAGTAGTAAAACAAAATAGAAAAATTTCATATTATAAAATTTTGAAGTTTAATGAAAATGCACTATTATAAAGTATTAAAAAGCGTCAGATACACAAAAATCTGATACGGATGATGAGACTAAATCCTTTTGATTCAGGCATTTTGAATCAATGCTATGAGTTTATCTTCATATTATGGTGAAAGTATTAATAAAGTATGATTTTCGCTATCTTAACTATGAAACTGATAGAAAGACTAATAACATTAATATGAAATGCATTAGAATATGAAGAATTTTATTTGCTATTTCTACTCTTACAGGTATTATCAACCTAAAGTACTGAGTGAATTATTTTGACATTGAGGACCAATGTTAATTTTCACATCTTACTAATCGTAACAAAATAGTATACGACATTTATTTAATATTTATCAAAATAGAATGAATTTTTAAAATAATTCAATCAGTTTAACATTCGTCACGGAATGTAACGTATATTTTATTACTTTTTTCCTTATAAAAATGAATTGTATGACATTTATTCCATAAATAAATAGACACAATGATTCAGAACGATATAATATACTACACTGGATATGAGTCAACGGCAATTTAACCTTTATTGAAAACTCTTCGAGATATTATTATTTCAATTTTTAAATATTTTTAAAAGTACCTACTGCTAATGTTAGTGATTATTCAAGAATTAATAAGAAATATTCTATAATATATCAGTAGTTGCAGGTGCTACTAATCAGACATCTCATTATAAAAGTATTATTTTACATTTGATTATTCTCCTTTGTTTAAATATTAATATCTCCTCCTAAAGATTGTATTAATCTAATACTCATTAATCATAGTTTTCATTTTGAATACAATACTTGTAATTTCATACCTAATTTATCCAATTTTTGTCCTCGAAACAACCCTTGTAAATAAGATCTGCATCAAAAACTGCAAGTTATACCTACAGAAGGGGTGGGGATAAATATACCGAAGATAAATTTGCTGATGGATAAATTTACCGAAAGGTTGAAATTGCCGAAAAAATCCATACCTATGGATAAATATGTCGAAAGTTAAGAATGCCGAAAGCAAGAATTCCGAAAAAAAAACGCCGAAAGTTAAAAATGCCGAAAACGAAAATTTGGACAAAAAAGAGCTTTCATTAGAATATGCCACTGTAGTATAATAATGTGTTAATTATTTCTAGGTCGTTTCTTTTCAATATTCGATATTTATAGTTTTTACCCGTTGCCATTCAACATTTCGGCATTTTTAACTGTCAGCATTTTTATCCATCGGCATTTTTGCCCGTCGGAACTTCTTTTTTCGGCACTTTTGTTAATCGATTACTTTACCATATGGCACATTTCACCTTTCGGCAAATTTACCCTTCGGTATAATAAATTCGGCATAATTATCCGTCTTCAAAACTATCTTCCGGCAAATTTCTCCCCACCCCTACAGAAGTTTTATCAAAAATCGTGCACACTTTCTTTCCACGAGAAAAACTTCACCAACCAACCCATTTTGCAACCCACATACACAAAAATCCCCCCACCACCTTTCTCCCAAATAAACCCCCACCATCCTAAAAAGAAAACTCCCACACACGAGCGCTTCTACACGACACACCATAAAAGACTGATCCACTCCTAAGATGAAAATCTGCTCCAGCGAGAGAGATTTTCGCGAGAGAGCGCGCGCGGGTGTAATTATCCTGCCGGCCGCGTGAGTTATGGACTATAGTAGCGGTGGATCTGCATTCTGCGAGGCGAGTGCGGCTGATGCTTTCTAGTTCGAATCGGCGCCTCGCGATCTCCGCGCCCGCGAGCGAGAATTCATAGGAGTGTGGGTGGGAGATGACCATGTGGCAGTGTCTCTCACTGTGGGATGCATTCGCATGGTCGGTGAGAGGAGGAACAGCTGATTGGGGTTGAGGGAAGGAGCTGGGGAAGTTTGTGAATTTTTAGAAGGTTTTTGGTGGTAAGGTAACACTGGGAATACGATATATACACTACAAAAAGAAAATCTTATTTTAAGATTGACCGATCTTAAATTTGGTGTATCTTAAAATTTCAAATGCTTGAAAAACATAAAAATAATATTAATATTATTTTAATAATAATATTAATTATTTTAATATTAATTATTCATTATTTTTATTTTAATATTAATATTATCTTTATGTTTTTCAAGCATTTGAAATTTTAAGATACAACAAATTTAAGATCGGTCAATCTTAAAATAAGATTTTCTTTTTGTAGTGTATCGTGGTGTACGTGAGATGTATACGCGACATCAGATTGTACAAATTATTGTGTCAATATATTATCGTAATAAATCGGCGTTAGATGTATTGTAGCGTGAAAATTAAATGTACATTTTAAAGTAGCTTTATTTCCTCTAGTAGTCAAGATTTTTTGCGCAGACTCCGTGAACGTGTTTTTACGAATTCGAATCACAACGAATTCGCTTTACGATACATGATTCGTAAAGGTTAATGTATGAATTTCACATTGTTATCTTAGTGAATGAGGGATTTTGATTCTATCAGCATATATTTCTGCAGTCCAATACCCAAGTGAGAATTTTGTAAAAAAATATTCAAGCGAAAGCTCTACAGAAAATTCTGCATACGATTCTGCAGAAAACATTGCAGAAATTTCTAATGATTACTTAATTATTTTTAAATTGCTGGTAGGTTAACTATTTTTAAACGTGGAAGCATAAAGGTGACATAATAATAATAGATAATTAGGTTATATCAAATTATTTAATAGGAAAAACGTTTATTCTGCCAAATCAGGTTGATTCTATATAAAAAAAATTTTTTATATACATCTTTATATAATTTGTACGCATGTCAAATCGCTAGAATACAATTTGTGTAAATAGTTTACTAATTTTACCGCCGTATGAAGGAAATAACTACCTTAATCACCAGCGAAAGTGAAAATATCCCTGCCTTTCTTTCCCTCAGGCACGACCACGTTCACTCCAATCATTCGCAAATAAATAATAACTCACTAACATGCACATTTCACTGTTCATCTTTTTTTCTCCGCAAAACAACGCACGGTATCAATGAATAAAAATGCCGTTCACACATCGCGATTCGCAAGATTGCACATCGATCCACGCGGCGATAGCCTACAATTCCCGGCGCGAACTCCGACCGATCAATCAATCACCTTCGATTTCAAATGTCGTTTTTCACGCTCGGTGAACTTGAAACCCCACGCGCGCGCGTGCACGCAATTGATTGAGATCGAATCAAGCTCGCTCGGATCCTCGTTTAACTACCGGGACGTGCGACGTCGGCTCGTAACTGCGTTTTCACTCGGTGAATTACAATCGTGTGATGTATAGATGTGGAAAATTGGCGTGGCGTGTTTGCGGGAATTTGGCGCTTTCCAAAATATACATTTGGAAAAAATAAAGCCTCGACCACTTAATTTATTTAACTTGATTTTAGAACAAAAAATAAACCTTTTTAAGAAAATGACAATGAAAATTATATCTATAATTTGAAAACCAATGAAGATTAGGTGAATAGTTAATATCTGTAATGTAATCATAAAATTCAAGTAAAAGTATTGTAGCTCATGAAAAAGTTTTGTTTCTCATTGTCAGTTGGTCTACCAAGAAACTAAAATTTTTAATTATCATAGTCTTATTTTGAGGGTACCAAGATAAATGTAATATAAATTTTTATAAAATATATCACGAGTAAAGATGATTCCGTATGTAATTTTATATAAATATGTATATCATATCTAAATTATATATAAATATATGATTATATATGCTTATATATTACATTATGGACATATATGAGAGTATAAGCATATCCAAAGATATATATTCAATACATATAAATATATATAATTTATATATAATTATATATTTTATATATAACTATGTATAATATTTATTTAGTTATATATAATCGTATATGATTTTATATATAGTTATGTACAATTATTATATATAAAGTCATTTTTGCTCGGTATACATATAAGTGCGAATTTCATAAAAATTAATTACAAAAAGTATCTAAATTGTATGAATCACTTATCAAATTAAAAACATCAATTGGAATGTGTCAGTTGTGAGTATTCGACTAATATTCATTCTTTTTCTTGTATTATAAATATACAATTCGACTACTGATTATATAATATAAGAAGCAAATACTAGAATATTTTATTTCCGCAGATAGACATTAATTTTATTTATTCAGTCAGTAATACAGTTCAGTAGTAGTAAGCTATCTCCTGAATAATCAATAAACTATGTTCAAAAGCAAGTCATAATAATATAACCAATTTCCTAAACTAGAATCATCCACTCCTCCGAAAAGGCCACGTCTCCACTTAGGAATCCCACAATCTTCTATTTATCCTCGCTTCGATTACCTCGTCCCGACTGCATCGGAAGTCTGCTCATAACCATGTAAATCAGCCTCATCGAGTCCCCGCGCGATAAGACTCGCCATTTCGATGCACGCCGCTGATTAACAATGCAAATGCGCTCTCGGGTTCGTCGACCGCGACCGCCGGCGCGCGAATAATATTCTGGTCCTTGACGACGAGGCGCAATGAATATCTCTCGCGTGGAATTTCGAGGCGGGTAAGACGTGTGTACGATGGTGAAGGGTGATTTAATTGCGAGTCGATGTTCGAGTATTTTTTTAATCAACGCTACGTCGAGGTGTTGTGAATGAAATAATTTTGTTTCATGTGGACTTGAGGGTATAAGGTAAATGTCCCAATTTCTGCTCACGTCCCTATTTCTAATCACTCGAAGTTTTTCTATTATTATAGATATGAAGGTTGTTTTAATATATATTATACCCAAGCTATCTGCCTTTTTAGTATTATTACAAATAAAAACTGTAGTACTGAATTAAAAATATTGTAAATTTTGATTAAAAAACTTGATAATAGTGATAGATTGAGGTTAGACGCAGATGCATTCTGCATGTCCCTATTTCTAATCACGAAAAAATAACGTTTTAGTTGTATTTATACAATCTGTACACTGTTTTCTACTTATGCATCGTGAAGTATTTACGTGTATTAACATACTAATACAATAGAAAGATACAAATCATATTAATGAAGTCTATAAAATCAACGGTGATCAGAAATAGGTACACATCGAAATCACCGCTTTCTGCTGTGAGCAGAAATAGATGCATTTTGCGTACGCTTTCTTATTGACTATTATTAATATGTAAGTCTTTAAAATTGTGTTTACGCATTTACATTGTATTGTTCGATTCATAATTAAAATAATAATCATATCTGCTTTATAAATTAATGTTAGAATAACTTTTTAAACCTTTTTGTTTGATGCAAAATGCTTATATCAGCAGAAATCGGGACATTCACCTTAGGTAGATGTTTCTTTATTTGGTGAAAAATGCTAAAAGTTATACTTATAAATACGTGTACTATGATTATAGTTAAAAATAATCATTTGTCAAGGTGCCAGGAGTTATAAGTTTATCACATAAAGTTTTCCAGGGTCATAGAAGCAGATAACTAAGTACAAATTGTTACTTTTGTAATTAAATCTCTAGCACCGTCAAATTAATTAGTTGTGTGTAATGTGAAAAATTATTGTACATCATAATCAGACCTCTAACGATAGCATAGTAAAATCATTTATTATCATACAAACAAAATTTAGTGTGAATATATTATTATAGTATTATATATTATTTTTGTATATTACAAACGTTATCGCAAAATGGACTTTGAAATAATAAATAAAAAATGAATTTATAAATAATATTACACAAAAAAATGATGTAATCAAAAGTGTTTTACTGATACATTCATTAATCAATTTAAAGAATATACTCTCGAAGGTATTACAATCATTTCTTTTAATCATTTCATTCAGTTTGCGGCTAATAAGAAAATGATTAATTGATCAATATTACAGCAACCGATTTTTTCCTAATAGAATGTTTCTATTTATTCATTTCATATTGGTTAAAATACGTACACTGCATAACGTAGACAAAATACAAAATACAGCTGTTCAACACGAACTAAAATTAACAACAAACCAAAAAACAAATCTTATCGACAAATCTACATTCTCAAAAAATAAAATGCACAAAGTACCCTCCACCTTCTAAAACGTGCTCGTCGTTTTGCGGAAAATCAATCAATCGACCGACCGCCACACGTCTTTCACTTCGCGAGAGTGAAATTCCGCGTATATAATTACATCACCGCGCGCGTGCGCGCGACCGCAGCACGCGATAGGAAAAGGGAAATTCTCCCGTGGCACATTGTTATAACCTGCGTTCCGTTATTGCCGGATGTCGATCAGCGACTCGCTCTCGGCTTCCTCGATTTTCACCGTCGCGCGGCGATAAATCAATTATAAGGCTTTTATAGAAGGCGCCGTAAATCGCACTTGACCGATTTCTTCCAAGAGTCAGTTGTGTAGTATTCATTTTTGTAACGGCTTTATTTACGTAAGGAGCGGTGCATGTGAATTGTGATTTATAATGATTAAAATGTTGCGAGAAACGGCGGTTGGGGTGTGATAATAGAATTTTGGGTGGAACTTGTTCATTGGTGTAAAAATACACCCTGTGAGTGGGGCAGAAATGATGGAATGACAAAAAAATTATAGTTGATGGACAAATGATTAAACATACGTACAAGAATATTGTTTTATAATAACCTATATTTATCAGATTAATATTTAATCAGGTTAATATTTAATTTAAAGATCCATGCAAAATTAAAATTTTTAGTTATTTTATAATGTAATCAATGATCGAAATAGAAAAGTATTTTAAATATTCAATTCTTTAGAAACTAAATTAGTAATTAAAAGAAAAAATTTGATTTTTGTGTAAAATTTTATATAAACCTGGAAGTATTAAAAATGTATAAACATTATTGTATTAGCTCTTCAGTTGATAGCGGTTGATAATAAATTTATATGCATTCACAAAATTTAGTTAATTCCTAAAATTAATCTAAAGATTTATTACATTTTTAGGCATCGCTATAATGTACACGTTATACATGACAAATACAATCATTTTTATGCTAAAAAGTAAAAGAAAATAATAATAATATGACATTCTGATCATCTGATAAACTACGGACGGTCTGACAAAGAATTATTCAGTACAATAAATTAATTCAATTTTAATACTAGGTAATTGAGTGTTTCTAATAATATAATCAACTGTAAATGACCATCCAACATACCGAATGGTTTTTCAAACAGAAAAAGGTGTTAAGTCAATAAGATTATTGGCCTAACGTAACTACTCCAGTAATTTAATAATATTTGCTTTAATCCGAGTTCAACTGTCTAGTTTTTCTTCACTGCCGTTAATCATGGCCGCTTAAAGCGATTTACAGCTACCAAAATGCATTTCTAAATTTCGTATTCTTGTTGTCATTCAACTCTTACTAGTTAAAAAAAACAAACAATTATATACCTTGTATCCTAAACGGCGAATTGGGAAGTGCACCGAAACTGTCACTTCCTGACAGCGTGAGCAAATTTCTCTCCGCCCAGCTGGCGAAACTCGCGAATAAAGTGTTCTCCAACAGCCGGTAATAACAGAATGTATCCCATAGTCGCCGGCGCCAGAGCAGCCGAAGCTCATTGCCGCGCGGCAAATTAACGAAACGACTCTGCGCCAGGGGCCCACTTAACTCGCGGCTTTATGTGCTGCAGTATTATGTATTTACGCGCTCGGCACGCGCCGGAAATGATCATTCGCGGCTCGAGCGGAGTTTCATTAGCGCGCGATCGAGCGAGTTTCCAATTTTGTGATGGACTGGAGTTCGAAGTTGGGCGTAGCTTCTTATTAAGGGGGGATTCCATTGGTTTTTGAGGAGTAAATGGATAAGTTTTTGTACGGGGGTTTCTTTAATGTTTGAAGTGTTAGGAACGGTTTGAGACGTGTTCGACGGTCTTTATAAATGTATAGACATTCGAGTTAAACTATCCACATTGAATAGTTACACAATGGAAATTTTAAACTCGCTTTTTTCGAAAAAGTTTGTTAAAGTAAGTTGTAAAAGCATTTGTAATACATTGTTTTCTTCATTTAGAATTGAAAGAAATATTTTCCAAATCCCTTATTTGCTTCATAAAAATATACATTGCCTTCTATAACAAACGTTAGAATATTATTGTACAAAATTGAGTGAAATATTTCAAAAACCAATGGAAATCCACCTTAATTTTATATTCGGGTAGCTGCGCGCTAGGCACTTCAGTAGTTAAGTACGCATTTGAATATTACAGCCAAGTGAATCAAAGTATAGACGTTATGTGTCTATATTTATACGATCGTATAAAATCTGGCAAAAAATCCTCATCCGGTAGTTGCAGATAAGCGCTCGTATAGCGTAAGTAGTTTTCGATGTCACATAATGTTGGGAAATGAGTTAATAGATGGGAATTTGCGTGTTCAGGAAACAGTAAAGTTTGGGTCATTAAGCGCTACACCTTTTTCGACTTGGTATCAATAAAGTATTTAATTTTCCTCGCTTAATTTGAAATAGTGACTGCATTTGAAATGGTTGCATTTTAACTGCTCTAATAAAAATTAGTCTTTGAAATTATAAGGCCAATAAACGGTGAAATTTTGTGCATAAAATTTAATACGATAAAAGATTTTTAAAAAGATTAATTAAAAGCCAATAAAATGAAATGAAAATTATACAAAAAGATAGTGTTTTGATTTATGCAGTTTCCTTAACGAGAACAGTTACAATATTATTAAATATTTAATTAATACGGTACATATTTTTCTGTACACAATAATTTAATTTATTAAACGATTTCAAAAAGCAGGTTCTCACTTTTACCTTTATGTATTTTAAATGAATGTTTGTCCACAAATATTTCGAGAACTATAACTGAACCGATTTTCATGAAGCTTATTTATAAATAATTATTAAAGCTAATATAGCTTCGCGTCTGTTGCAACGCCGTTACCCTAAGCGGGTCCTGGGCGTAGTCGTCCAGAGCGGACGGGTGGGTGCCTATCACCACTATACAGCGCGTCCTCAGGTTGCGGATAGAGGAACGACCCCTGAGAAAGAGGTTAGCTGCGAATAAAGCGAATAAGCAGTCGCGGACAGCCGATAGGCCCAGGCGTGGGTGTGATGAGCCCGCACTGGCGAACGCATTCATCTAGAAACACTACGCAAGCACCGCAACAACTACAAACACTATACAAAATCTTCTATCTTACTTTCTTCTTCTACCTTACTCTGTAATCTATCTCTTTTACCACACATTTCAAACAAAAAATGGGCCAAAAATCCTGCTGTCGTGGAGGATGCGGGAGCGATGACAACTGCCCTGAGAGGGGATGTGTAGAATGATTCGCCACCTGGTTTTACATGGCAACGAAGCCAGCGAAGGCGCGCTGCCTTGCAGGGGGGCGTTAGGATATGAGAATGAAACCGAGTGTGTCTGACGACGAGTTGACTGTGTCCTCGCCAAAGTCAGAAAGCTCTCATACTTAGTTCTAGGGAGGTATGAGGGTTATCACCCCTAGACGGATGGACTCACCTGCGATCGGAACAGGATCCAAAACGCGCGGGTTTAACTTACTATCATGGCTCAAAGAAAACAAAACCAAACCAAAACGAAAAGAAACTTGAGGGTGGGAACCTGGAATGTACGCAGTCTACACAGAGCAGGCGCGTTCCGGGAAATCATAAATGAAACTGAGAGGTACAATTTAGATTTGGTAGCAATACGAGAAACCCGATGGAAAGATAACGCGATGCTAGGATCCGGTAACTTCACCTTTTTATATGGGGGCGCGAGCGGGCATTCTCTAGGCACCGGATTTCTTGTTAACAAAAGCATCATACATTCCGTTAAAAGTTGCAATTTCGTGAATGACCGACTCTCGTATATCATCATCGACGGAGCGTGGTATAATTACGTGGTTATTAACGTCCACTGTCCCACGGAGGACAAAGAGGAACAAGTCAAAAATCTTTATTATGAAACTTTAGAGCAATTAATCGACCAATTCGCGTCTTACGACACCAAAATAGTAGTGGGGGATTTCAATGCTAAAATAGGGAGAGAGGAAATGTTTAGGCCCACCATAGGCAAAGAAAGTCTGCACGAAACCAGCAATGATAACGGTATTATGGTCATAAATTTCGCAGCCGCAAAAGATCTTATAGTCAAGACCACGTGCTTCAAGCACAAGGATATACACAAGGCAACGTGGACATCGCCGGATGGGGCCACGCACAATCAAATCGATCATTTTCTTATTGATAAGAGGCGCCACACGAATGTACTCGACGTAAGGACCTATAGGGGGGCGGATTGCGACTCAGATCATTATCTCGTAGTGGCCAAATTAAGAGCCAGATTAGTAGCCGGTCAAAATAGTAAGCGAGCGAACAAAGTAGAAACCTTTGATATTGGAAAACTACGAAGCGGGATAGAGCGAATCAAGTACCAAGTAGAAGTTAGCAACCGATTTCAGGCGCTCGAGGAAACGGATGAACAGACGGGAGTAGATGACGATCCGAACAGGTTGTGGGGGGCTATCGAAAAAACTATAAAAGGGGCCGCGAATAAAGTACTGGGTAAGAAAAAAAGGCCGAAGAGCAAACCATGGTTTGACGAAGAGTGCGAACTCTGGTTTGAAAGGCGCAAGAAGGCTAAATTAGATAGTGTACACAATGAAAGCGATAGGGCCGTAGAAGAATACCATGAAATAAGAAAGCAAGTACGTGTGATTTACAGAAACAAGAAGCGCGAGTATCAGAAAAATGAAATTAGAAAAATAGAAACTAATAGTAGGGAAAATAACCCGCGCGAGATGTACAAAGGAATAAACGCTATTAGGAAGGGTTTTCAGAGTAGATCGCAGTTAATGAAGGATAAGGACGGGAACCTCGTGACAAGCGAAAATGAACTATTGAAATTATGGAAAGATTATTTCGATAAGTTATTAAACGTGCATGAAAACTCCGAGGAAATGGGAGACGAAATCCACACTGCTGAACTCCATATGGACGAAACGACCTACAAAGAAGTAGAGGCCGCGATCAAAAAGCTAAAAAACAATAAGGCCGCAGGAAACGATTCTATACCAGCTGAACTACTTAAATATGGAGGCACCGCGCTTACATCTAAAATTTTTTATCTAGTATCTGCTATTTGGAGAAATGAAACAATACCAGAAAATTGGAAAGAATCCATCATCATACCGATCTTCAAAACGGGAGATAAAACAGACTGCAATAACTACCGGGGAATCTCACTTTTAGCTACCTGCTACAAAGTTCTGTCAAACGTAATACAGGCCAGACTCACACCATTCGCGGAAGATATAATAGGAGATTATCAGTGTGGATTCCGGCGCAACAGGTCAACGAGCGATCAAATGTTTACCATAAGACAATTATTAGAGAAAAAGTGGGAATATTGCGAAACTATACACCAGCTATTTGTGGACTTTAAGAAAGCGTACGACTCTGTCAAACGGAGCAAAATGTATGAAATCCTAGTGCTCCTTGGCGTACCAAAAAAACTCGTAAAATTAATTCAAATATGTCTGAACGGAAGCACTGGAAAGGTCCGAGTAGGCGGTAATGTATCCGAATCGTTCATGATACGCGACGGTTTGAAGCAAGGTGACGGGCTTTCAACGGTACTCTTTAACCTGACGCTAGAGCATGTTGTTAGAAAAATGCAGGCTAGCGAGCTAGGCGCAACACTCAACGGAACAACGCAAATTTTAGGCTATGCGGATGACTTGGATATAGTGGGAGATAATGGTGAAACGGTGGCGAGAAATGCGGAAATCCTTATAAATGCGGCTAAAAACACGGGGTTAGAAGTGAGCGAATCGAAAACGAAATATATGATCATGGAGAAACTGGGCATTCGCGAAGCAGAGGGGGATCTCAGAGTCGGAAATTTCACTTTTGAAAAGGTTAGCGAATTCAGATATTTAGGTACAACTATAAATGATCGAAACGAAATTAAAGCCGAGATTAATAAGAGACTTCATTCGGGTAATGCCTGCTTTTACGCTGTGAACAGATTACTTAAGTCAAAGCTACTGTCGAAAAATGTCAAAATAAGGATATATAGGACTATAATAATGCCGGTAATCTTGTATGGGTGCGAAACCTGGGCGCTCACTAAAGCGGAAGAAAATCGTTTTAGGGTATTTGAAAATAAGGTTCTGCGGAAAATATACGGGCCAAAGAAAGATGAGGAAACTGGGGAGTGGAGGAAACTGCACAATGACGAGCTACATAATTTGTACGCGTCACCAAATATTAACAGAATAATAAAATCACGGAGACTAAGATGGGCAGGGCACGTGGCAAGAATGGGCGATGATCGTACAGCAGCGCGCATAATGAAAGGAAAACCGAAAGCAACTCGGCCTCTTGGTAGACCTAGACGCAGATGGGAGGATAACGTAAAATCAGACATAACTGAAATTGGGCGGGAAGGCGCGAAATGGATGGGGTTGGCACAAAATAGGGAAACATGGAAGGCTTGCGTAGATGAGGCGATGAACTTTCGAGTTCGAAATGCCATTTAAAAAAAAAAAAAAAAAAATATAGCTTCGCGTTGTTCAACTTAGATCAGGTGAAATAAAACTTTTTAAATCGGTTAAGTAGTTTCAGAGGTATTGAGAAGTCGGTCCAAACCGGCAATTGTCCTTACTCGCAACGATTAGTCATAGAGTTGCGCCTGAAACAAAAACCACAAGCCACCCCTCAATACCCACATCCAGCATCAACAAATGTCATAATTCTTTTCCAAACCAACCATATTACACAAAAATCCACAACTATACCCACCAAAAAGAAAATCCTCGAAAACCACCATACACCCCGTATGATGCAACACCCAACTTCATTAATCCCACTTCCATCCATAAACACTGCACTCCACTATCAATTACTACCCTCCTCTCCCTCCCAAAAAAAAACACACTCACACACTCCATTATACCATCGAGTCCTAAATCCGCGTGCGCGCGTCGAACATGCGACGGAATAATAAAGCCGGAATTGCAAAGCCGGAATGACTGACCAATCACAGCCTTTTCGGGAAATCGACCGTTTCGGTTCCGATTTTAACCCCCATATGTCCCATGGAGCATATTTGTTCGGTATAATTTCAAACTGATGTTACATCAAAGGAATTTTTTGTAAAACTTTTGTGCAAAAAGCATTTTTTTATAGGAATATATATTTGATATTAACTTTCTCGTGCAATCTTGTGCTAAATTCCCTTGAGTTTAACAAAATTTGGATTATTAGCGATCGAAAGTGAGGTTAGGATGACGCTTATTTCCGGAAAAGATGCTTCATGGGACAGTAGAACCGGAAAATTCTCACAACCAATGTTCACTTTGAAATGATTTAATTATATGCCCCCTTCAAATTGTGATAAATATTTCAAGCATGAAATGTTTTGTGTACCTCGTATTTATATTTACATAACAACTTGAACAAATTTGACCGGTGGCTATCGGCTTGTAAACGCCGAAACGGATTTATCGGAATGCCCGTGATTGGTCCTCTTCGGTCTGTCTGCTGATTGGTCAGAGCCATTCCGACTTTGCCATTTCGGATTTGTGTTGGCCATAGGACAGAAGCCTGAAGCGTCGTTGGCTCGACTGGGTGTAAATTAGTCATAAAGGCAAGCGGAGAGCGCGCGTTGAGATATTAGTCGAGATGTTTTGAGCGGCGCATCGCGGAAAGCTTGTATGAGCTAGAGTTAGAGAAAGACGTTGGCGGGGTAATTTGTAGAGGAGCTTGCCGGGGAGATTTAAATAGATGCCGCGGGCTGTGATTTTTGGGGACGGATTGGTGTTTGGAGGAATTTCGTGGTGATTGTACGTTGTTTCGTTGGCTAGTGTGATTAATACAGGATACGATTTTTAGGTTTTTTTGACTGTATTTTGTAGAATTTGACGATGGTGAGGTTTATCATCCTACAGTAAGTAACTAGTATTTATAAATTGATAACGTTGAAAAATGTATAATTTTTTAAATTCGTTTATCAAATTCGGATTATCAAAATTCAAAGCGGATTTAATGGGGCACAATAAACTTAAATTGTTAAAAATTCACCTAGTTTTTTGTATTGTACTGTCAGTTCCGGTGAAAACTGCCAGAACAAATTCAAATTTTTAGTTTCTAACCAATTAAAAAGACGCAATGTTTCGTTATATCGAAATAGAGGCCTGGGTTAAACCCAATAAAAGACTTTTTCTTTTATGAGTCCAGAAAACTTTTTATGTTTAAAAGCAATCATTCTGAAAATTATTATGCTATCAATACTTAATTAGATCTTAAATTTTACCGTTGTGAAACCTCAATATCTTGATCCTACACGTCACAATAAATCACTATTTTCAATACCATATTTATTAAAGGAACTTTGTTCGTCACACGATTCTAGGTGACATGACGAACGAAATTTCTTTTTCACGGTTATTCGACTACTTTTGACATCTATTACAGAAAGAGCGGAGCATTTCTTCGTTAAATTTTTGTTATCATTTTTTTTGTGTGTGATCAAGATTTTGAGGTTTTACAAGGGTAAAATTTAAGATATTATTAAGTATTGATAGCATAACAATTTTCAGAATGATTGTTTCTAAACGTAAAAGTTCTCTGGATTCGTAAAAGAAAAGTCTTGTTTTGGGTTAATCCAGGCCTGTCCCCTTAACGTTCTGACAGTTTGCACCGGAGTCGATTATACATTTTCTCATAATTTCAGTCGAACGTTTTAGAGTTTGGAATTCGAATTTTGGAAACCATTTTGCATTTTGGAAATATGACTACGGAATGAAAAAAGCCAGGAAAAGAAAGACAGAATCAGGTAGTATCTAAATACATTGTTAAGTATATGCTATACTTATACGTAAGAAGACTATACAATCATTACTTATCGATTTCTGTGATAAATGAGTTGTTTTTAATTTAATTTAATTTACAATTGGTCTTAATCGAAATCTTTAATCCACTTTTAATGCTCTAAAACACGAGAAAAAATCATTACATCTCGACCAATTATTCAATAAACTGCACTAACTTTTCATCGTTAGCCATTTTCTCTTCGAAATCCAAATTCGATATCAACCGATAAAACAATTTTTCTCAAAATTGCACAATTAAACCCAAGGCCAAAACCGCCCTACGTGTCCGCTATACAGCACTCGCTTTGCATCCTCGCCGATGAGTAAGCGCGGCCAGAGGGGCGTGTTATATGCAAATCGAAACGCCCGCGCACGCATGTATATATACCTCCTCAATGAGAGCCCGAAATCCGCGCTCTTTGCCATACCAAAAATGGCTGCGTGCTTGACCGCGGCCCTTTTGTTTCTTTTTTTTTCGCTTCGGCCCGAGCGCGAGAGATAACGTTATTTTGCAACGCCTTTCGCAATGCGCCCGGGATAATTATTGTATTTAAGAGACCGAGAAAATCGTTATTATGCAGAAGTGAATTTTATTGGTTCAAATTTGGATAATATGTTAAAAGATGTTGTGGTGATGTATATTCGGATGTACAATTTACGTAGAGTAGTTTAGTAGGAGAGGTAATATTTTGAGGTTAGATGAAACCATTTAGTGTCTGATTATTGGCCATTTTAGACGATTTTTATCGTTATGACCAGTTTCGTACTAAAAAGCGTTCTATTAATGGTATGTTTTCTACGATGGTGAAAACAATGATAATTATGTTCTATTTTCTTAAATATTTGATTTCACTTTAAAGAAAAGTTTTATAGTAAAATATTCTCAATTTCAAAAGATAATTTAGTGAGCTTGAAAAAACGATTTTATGAATTTAAATAAAAGCTGTAATAATATGCGCCACTTAACTTTATTGCAAGCCAATACGTATCAAACTCTTAGAATAAGACAATTTTTTTTCTATTTTGGCGATTTTTATTAGAATTTTGATTTTGACGATTTTCATAATATCATAATATCACAGTGCTTTACCCAACGATTTAATAAATAGATGATTATTTCCATAATGCAAAAACTGTCCTAAAAGCTCACAAGACAATCGATTTCATTCAATAATTTCCTCCTCTCCCACCTCTCTCGACTCGCTCCAAACTCTTCGTCGGCTCGTTCACAATGTTGCACAACCATTCGGAGCATTTCTCGTCCCAGCGCTGCACGCTTTTTCCGAAAACAAACCGGCGCACAGCTGTTGCCACTAACTGCGCAGTTTGCGTGACATTTGCGTCGCGGAAGAAGTTCGACCGCGCGAAAGCGGGTATAAGCACTACCTCGAGTTTGTTACGATGTTTATAATTCCCCTCGATTTCCACGCTCATTTTCATTTCCGTGAATCGCTGTAGAAGTGGGAAAATAAATGAAGAAAAATGCGAGATCGAAGTACGCTTGAGTGATAAGCGTCGATGCGTATAGTAATCGATGGTTGATTTTCGTTATTTGATTTGGTTATGTCGAGTGTAAAGCGTCTATGAAGTTTAAAGAATAATTAATGAATATATTTAGATAAATTTTTATGAATATATTTGACTGAAAAATTAGATGTCAAAATTACAATAAGGTTTAAGATACCTTTTTTGATGCTTAAGTAAAATGTATCATATCAATTGAAAATTTTTATGTTGTGTATACTATATGTGAAATATGTTGAATGAAATTTCATTTACATTCAAGTTTTAGTGAATCGTGGTACAGATCTAACGTATATCGTGTGATTTTCATAAATGTTAAGTCATTCTTATCTAGCAGGATTTAAATTATTTATCCATTATTATCGTACTTCTGTTCAAAAATAGTATTTATTTTAAAAAATGTTACGATTAACATGTTTAATGAAATGCTGTAGGAAAAATTCTTACGAACCTAGACCCCAAAGGTATCAAATGCTATCTTTATCTTATTTACGTTATATTTTACTTCATTTAAAAATGATCAATTTTCAAACAATATCTCCAAATAACAGAATGGTTTATTCAGTATGTTTATGAAAGTGAATTTTGGCTCATTAAAAATTTGTTTCAGAAAATAAAGCATTTGTAAAAAGCAAATAGCTGAGATATCATTAAAATTATTCAATTAATTTCTTGATTAAGTACTGTTTAAAAATGTTTTTTATTCAAAATCACCAGAAACCTCCTTTTAATAAAGGATAAATGGAATAATACACTTTCCGATTCATAAAGAAAACGCCACACACTGTCCCGAAAAAAATCCTCTGATTAAACCGGCTATTTACAGCGAGATTTCGTTTATAAATACACCGTACAAAATAAAAGAAGTGAAACTCGCACGATCGACAAGTGACACTCGGAGTGACGGATGAAGAGAGGCTGAATTTCTTTTTTTTTGCCTCGTCCGAGCGGCAGTGGAGTTTGCGTGTGTCTTTGATTGATTGGAAAGAGCGACGACGATATTATGACAAATGCGCGACAGGTGTCGGGGAGAGGAAAAAGGTCCCGTGATTTCCGATTTACATCCGCGCGAGGATCGTTTATTCTCGATTATTCGATGCCTGTCAAGCTGTGAATTTCAAAGCCAAAGTTGCAGATTATCGTTGATTTATGGATTTTGTAGGGACTGAGATATATACTTTTACTTATTGCTGTTAAAAATGGCGTTGAATTCAATGTATTTTGAGATACATAAGTTCATTGAATTGAGTGTATGCGTCGTACTTTGAAGTAGATTTATAAGTTACTTTCACCGATTTTCATTAATAATACCGAACTCTCTTATGTGGGCTGCTAGAAGTTTAGTTCCATTATATTTATATTGATATTTATGAACATGTTTTAATAGCGATACGGCTATAGAAATTAATTAAAAATTAAGTAAAGTATACCGAATACCGATACATTCGAAGAACCAGAAAAACCGCATGATGTTTATGATAACATATATAATGAATGTTTTAAAACTGCATGAAAGCCCATTCGAGTATCCAAATATTTTAGTTTAGACTTTTAAAAACAGTTCTTAATGAAACATCCGGAAACAATGTTTCCGATAAACTTTCGTTACCTTCAAAAAAATTATCATACATCCTGCGCATACTTTTTTTACTAAATTAATTCCTTTCAATTTAATTTTTAACGAGCATAAAACCACACATTTCCTCTTATTAGTATACGTTCTTCACTATAACATCAAAATATTCCTTAAAAATTGGTACCACTCGAACAATGCGTACTCCCCCCCGGCTTATAAAATATCTTCATCCTCCTCACAAAGAAGTCTGCGAAACACAACGCAAAAAGAATCCAAGGCAATGTTTTCGCGAAGCGCCTATCTTAATACCCTCCCGCATTATCTTGCTCATTTTATCGCCTTATCGCATTGCGTTACGTGCGATTCTTTTTCTTCTCTCTCCTCTCTCATTCTCGTTCTCGTCCGTTGTCTTTTGCGAGCGCGCGCGCGTGTTTTTTTTTTACCTCTCGGGGCGACACATACCGCAAACGTCTTTTTTCTTCAAAACAACGGCCTCGCCTGTTTGCAAAATATATAAATGCGTTTCGCAAATGCGCGTCGCGTGTACATGTGTGTGTGTGTGTGTGTGTGTTTCTTGCATTTTTCGTCTTCCGTGTTTTCGTATCGCTGGTATTGGTGATATTTCGCACGATTTTTTTTGTAAACTTGCCGTACTTCGATGTTTTGATCTCTCTGTGCCGTTGAGATTTTAGTTATATGAGAATGAGAGGAATTGTTTAACAAAACTTACTATTTTTTGGTCTTTATATTGGGGGTAATAAGTACGTTCGACTTCGTATAGAACGTCTTAAAAATTGCAATATTAATAGTGAAAATTGTTGTATAGTAAAAATTGATACCCAAATAAATATTAAATTATTAAATTTTAGTACAAATATGATGATTTTTATTGAAAACCGATTATATACAAACAGTAATAGTAAATTTTGCTGTATAACTTTTAATTTTTGCCACATATTTATTTCCAGTGATATATCAGATATTTCTTATGCATTTATTTTTTGAATGGTCTGAAGCAGAATTTGTATACTAAGTTGAATAATAAATTCTGAAGTCTCTTACGTACGATTCTTTTAAACGTCAATTTAACTTAGCTTAAAGTAACTTTCACTTCAAATTTTTTACTCTTTCGCTCTGATTTCAGTATTTTTTACAGAGTCATAGGATAAAAAGATCTTAAATTACCGTATCGAATTATGAAAATATGCAAATGTGCATATAATCAGAGTCGTAATAATATTTAACGCGCACAATAAACCCTCGTGTACATTTGATAAAAAAAATACGTGCATAGTGTAAGGCTCGCGTGACGCAATGAAACGCCTACGCGACGAGTCTCGAGCGTGTCTGCGAAAATTAAGATTTCGACTTGAAAAAAATCTCGGTTATATAGAACTGGCTAATCTGTGTTATTTATTCGGAATTATTCTTAAACGAAAACGAGAAATTAAATAATATGCTGGGGAAAATAAATAATAATAATAAATTGCCAGCATATTATTTAATTTCTTACAAAGTTAAAAAAATGTTCAAAATTAATGTAAATTGTTGTATATTATCTTCATATTTTATTATAATTTTCATTTATTTTGTAAATATTTTTTGCGATAATATGAAACTATAAAAATGCATATTTATATAAATATAAAATTATTTGTATAAATATTTATTAATATTTTTGTCGTAACTTTCAACACGTATTATTATTTTTTACTCTTAACCCTAATTTTACATATTTCTAAATAATTCTTAATAGATTTTAACTATTCTTTACAAACTATAATTAAGCTGTTTTTTAGAAAATAAAGAATATGAAACAGGAATGTTAAAGTAAAAATTTGTAATATTACAGTACCAATGTTTAACATTTCTACTATTGGCATTTTTCTCAGATTTGTCTACCGTCAGCGTCCCACCATTTCTTTTTGGTATTTGCATTGTTAAACAAACACTAACAAGAAATTCAGTATATTTTCGGTGTGTTACGTTCCCAAAACATTATAAAGAGTAATCCACATTGAACGATGATAATTGATAATTGTAAATTAGTCTGCAATAGCCATAAAAATATACTTGTATCGAGAAAATTTTATGTTTGGTTTTAATTCTACAGGTTTATTGCGTCGTTAACATTAATATAAATTAAAAACCAGTGACACCATCTTATATTTAAAAAATTTTTTAATTTTCCTGCAGATTAAAATTCCGCGATCTAAAGGTCATCTGCAGATAAAATTATACTCAACATTTTCAATATAGATTCATATATATATCTGAAAGGGCTATGTAAAAAACATGATACTATTAATTTCAAAAAGTTCTTGTTTTTAAGGTAGTGGGTATCCACATCAATTCACGTTTCGCAATATTTTCTCGAATATTAACATTTTTATCACAGCTTCCCACACCATAACACTTTCTTACAAAACTATCTCCACCAGGGTCAAACGGCGCATCAACTCACAACCCGCGACTCGCGAACCACTTCCTCTCAAACGAATTCTCTCTCACGAATCTCCCCCCCCCTCAAAAAAGAACCTCCGCAATATCACCCACCGATCTCTCAGCCAAGCCGGCGCTAACGCTCGATAAAAATTCCCTCCTCGTACTCACGATGCACCGGACTAGACACCAGACGTGACGCGACGTTTTATTACCATAGGCGCAGAGATGATCGCGCGCGCGCGATAAAGCTGAATAAAACCCCCGCGATTACTTGTGTGTGTATATATATATATATATATATATATATATATATATATATATATATATATATATATATATATATATATATATATATATATATATATATATATATATATATATATATATATATATATATATATATATATATATATATATATATATATATATATATATATATATATATATATATATATATATATATATATATATATATATATATATATATATATATATATATATATATATATATATATATATATATATATATATATATATATAAGAGAGCCCCTCATACATCACGGTAGGAGCGTCGGAGGATATATATACTGATGGCCCGCGGGTGGTTTTGCTCTGTGTTGCAGATTTCCTGTACCGGCACAGCGTCACCATCGACAACGTCACCACCGAGGTCGAGATCCTGGACACGTCCAGGTGCGAGGTGAGTTTTGCGACGGAATTTTCTTACTTTGCGGACATTTCTGCTGTATAGCTTTGCTTTGAGGTATCGCGAGCAAATTTTAATATAAGCAGTTGCTGCTGTCAAGAGATTTTTTCTTGGCGTTGAGGAAAGAAGCGATTAGCAACGAAATGGTTTAGTGAAATTTATTATCGTATTGTAATGTTATATTATTTTATGTTTTGAGTAAAAATAACTATTTATTATAGCAAATAATAAGCAGTTCATAATTTTCATTTTGAACTTTTAATTGTTAGCTTTTCAAGTTTAGCTGAACAAATAGTAAAAGATGATGCTTTTAGGATACGTTATTAACATTTTTTAGTGTAAGTACTGTAAATTCAAAAAATCGAACCCCTATCTGTGGATATTATACACATAGATTAATAGTTTTTACTTGGCATGATCGCCATGAATTCTGCATTTTTTTTTCAATTTTGTATTCAGATTCGGAATCTATGTCTTCAAAAACGTCTGGATAGACATTGTTGATTAATTTGCTTTCAATTTGTAAGAATTAGATATGGGGTCACTATTGACATGTCTGTCTTAAGATTAAAAATATTATTGTCTCAAATTGTTCCTTTTTTGTGATATTAAAAAGATCTCAAAATGAACCTGTCTACAGCCTCCTCCCGGTAAAACTTGTGAAACCAGCACCATTATTGATAGCTTGCTAAAACGTGATTTAAAAAAAAAAACCTTTATGCAGTGCAGAAAAAATTGTAAAACACAATATCTATATGAACATTCCCCATTTACCGCACGCGTTGGGTCTAACCACACTTGGCCTTTTCTACTTATTTTTCACGATGTTCGCGCGCCTTTATCTCAACTTTCCCTGTATTCCAGGTACTTAATGTTTTTCAATTGTTTTGCACGTTCTACCTTATAGGCTTAAATACTATTAACTCCGTAGCAACCTCCTTTAATTTCAAATGCAATAAATATCTTAAATCTAATATATGTCAAAAACTTTTTAATTTTACTCAATTTATTTTAAAATTATTCCCGAAAGTCCCGAAGCAACTAACATCCCTCGTTATCGAAGCATCACAACTAGATGCCTCTAAACAACAATTTTCTCAACATTCTACAGATCTCTTTCACTTTTACGCGGACCTCTGCGCCTCTCTCTCTCTCATTCACGACTGTCGCGCGTGCGCACACATCCGCGAGCCAATAAGTCAGGGCACCCGCGCCGTCACGTTCCTCGCGCTGCACGGCGGAAGCGAGCGCGCAGCGACGTTATTATTTATTGGGCTCGCACAGCTCGCAGCTCGTTTCGATACTGTGTGTGTGTGTGTGTGTGTGTGTGTGTGTGTATTTGTGGGACACGGCGTGGTGACTCGACGCTTTCCGGTTCGTACAAGAGAGTGAGAGAAAGAGAGAGAGGGGGGCTCTTTTATTGTGATATCCATATCCATATCCATATCCGTATCCATATCCATATCCGTGAGGAGAGAGAGATAGAACGATTCATGGGTAATTAATCGAGACAGTGTGATGGAGAAGCCGGGGAGGGGTGGACGAGGGAATTAAAAGAGAGAGAGAGGAGAGATTTGTTGTAGTCTTGGTGGAAGTTGAAGATTGATACGTAAGTTATGTTAGATAGGGGTGTTAGGAAAATGTAGCTTTTCTATAGTGTGTTTTAGTGACTTTATCAATGATTGACAGAGTTATTCAATAATTATAAGTGTTCAATATTCTGAAATTTATTGGGTATTTCTATATTTCTGCTAAAGGGTTTTTGTGTAGACACAGTTACAAAGTCTCGTAAACTATATAGTATACTTTTTACGGATGCAAATCGATTTAAACAGTTAAATAGGTAGCAAACTTAAAGTACATGGTTTTAGTAGTGAATAGAAATTATTTTATCGTGTTGTAAGAAAATATGTTGAATCTCTAAAAATAGAGCAGTTACGAGTAAGTCACCTGCCACACATCAGTGAGAAAAATCCGATTGATTCGGTAAAAGTGAATATTTATCATAACTTGCAGTGAAAATTAAACATTTCTGCTTTAAAAATTTAATATTAAATTCTCAATCATTAGACTTTTTCACTAATTCCATAACAGTAGCATATTTATCACTGTATCATTTTTAGGATATATTTTGGGAGCATGGGTCATTGACACAAGAATGAAAATTCTGTTGGCGTAATAAATAAGTTCTCTTATCGGAACAATCTAATATGTATTTCTTATATATTTGTATTATAAGAACCACGCATGGCTTTTTTATAAAGAAAAATTAGCATAAAAATAATTCTATTTTATGAATCAATATTCAAGACTAATTTATATTTTTACTTCTAATAATTAACAATGTACTTTATCAAAAACCTGAAACGTGCACAAAATTAATTGCTGAAACATTTCTAATGACTAATAATAAATAAACGTGCTTTTATTTAGTACAAATATAATCATTTTTATGGCAATTATCTCTATATATCACTTATCTTTCTCAGAGAGGAAGCTTTATGATACTAAAAAAGTATTGGGAAAAAAATGTTAAAAATATAGATTAGTACATTTTAAATTCAAATACACTGTTTTTAAAAATTTTTTGAAAATTTTCTTTGATAAGTTTGTTCTACACGTTGTAGGGACACAAACAATGCTTATTGATTGGTTGATTCGTTTTTGTTTTATAGCGATTTTTTTATTTTACGTGTACGAATCTTTTGCATCCCAAAGTAAATATTATAATCAATTTATAGAAAATGCGTTTAAAAGAACTTGTACTTACCTTATCTTTTTCGGTCCTAAAATTAGGATAAGCTTATTTATACCTTTCGTTATAGATGAAAACGTCATGTCTCGGGAATGTATGCTGGAAATTCATTGTACTAATTTGATATATTCAGCCATACCAAAATCGATAATCAGTAAAACTGTTTGTGTCATTTTCTTTTTCTAAACTTCCGGAAAACTGCCTAAATTCTGAAAATTCCCAGAAAGGTATATTCGCTCAGATCACAAGTTCTTTCACCATACAAAGCAAAAGGCTAAAAACTGACCTCTCCATCTCCCATCTCAACACCTCCGCCCGTCCATTCATCTCCTCGCTTACAATTCACCTCCACAAACTCTCGAAAGTCTTCCACTCCCCGGGTTGACCGATCATCGCGCTCAAGCCTGCGTCTGCACACACCTCTCTTACTCCTCGCGAAAACCGCAGTCCCTCTTTCTCTCTCTCCATTCCCCTCGTGCGTAAAACGTCAGAGAGCCGCGAGAATCCCCCGCGGACGACCGCAGCAGCACCGGAGCCGGGGAATGAGGACATTTTGCGGCGGGAAACGGGAAACCGTCGCCGAGCGTCGACTGGGTATACACTGGTAATTTCGCGACGGGATATACGTAGGAAAATGCACGAGCGCTGGTTGATTGGGTCGCGGGTCAGGACGGCGCTTCTGGGCTTGGTTTTGGTCGTTTTGTGACGCAACCGCGGACGTTGTTTAGTGCTGGTGGCTGGGCTTTTTGAGGTGTGGATGGATTGAAGTTTGCTGGAGGGTGAGGTTTTTATGGAGATTGCGCGCGGATTTTACAGGTCGTTAGGGAGCGTGCTTTGTTTTAAGGTGGTTGTGTTTGGACGGAAAGTTTCAAATCTTGGAGTGGTGAACTTTATTGTTCACGAAGAGCACGTATCTTTTGAACTTGAGAGTTCCAGAAGAGAATAGATAGATAGATAGATTAAGATTTATTTTGCACAAGTCAAAAATATACATCATATATACATAGTTTCGATACATTAAATTAAATTTGTATCCATATCACAGATTCATCGTTAGATTTCATCACATAGGCTTATTGTAAATGCACAGTTTATGTCAGTAGTCTTAACTATCACGTCACAATATAGAACCATAATTAAATAATTACTTAGCAGTATAACACAGCTACAGAGAACGTTCTGTATGGTTGTAGAATATAGTTACCGTACTTCAGACGGTATATACTCGTAACTTATATATAATAAAAATAACTGGATTTTTAAAGTTATAGGAATTATTCATCTATTTATTTATTAAATCAATGGGCGAAGACCTTTTCAAGTTAAATTATTAGGAATTACATTTTAAGTTTTAAGATCCAAAAATTTTGAAAGTATAAAATTTAAAAATACAATTATGAAGGTCAGACACTTTTATAAGATTAATATTCTCACATTACTTTAATTTTTTTCACGTTTTTAATTTTATAATATATACTTATTATATAGAAAATGCAAATAAAAACGAGTTTTTTAACCGAATTTGAGTATAGGCTTGCTGAAACTCCTAGAAGATATACAATTTTGTCACAGATACAAAATTCTCTGCTATAATTTTTTGACTAGATTGATTTAGCTTATAGTACGTCTATTATTTTAGCTAGAATAACAAAAAGATTTTATCTCCAATTTGTCTGTCGCAGTAAATTATTTCTGCACGGAGAGAATTTTATAATAAAAATTATGACGAAATTCGCAGTAAAAATTACCGTGAATGACTATAAAACTGGGACACTCTAACTTTCCGGTAGTTTTTATTGATATTTACGATAAATTTTACCGTACTGAAGGGTAAAATTTGCCTGCCGTAGCGTAAAAGTTCCCTGTATAAATCTTAAAGAAAACCAAAATTTGTGGTAAAATTTGTACGAAATATTTTTTAAAAATCTGGATTTTCTTCCAATTGTTGTAGCAGTATCATTAATACTTAAATAAGTACATTATACACATTTATGTTTGAGTTAACCTAAAATGTGTACACGCTCAGTTGTTTTCTTTATCAGCTGTCTTCTTTTTCTCAAATCAGGCAAATGTTACCATTCAGTGCGGTAAGATTTATAGTCTGTGCAGTAAAATTTGTAGTCAATGAGGTAATTTTTATAGTAAAATATCAGTAATAAGTGCCAGAAAGTAGAAGTGTCCCAGCTTTATAGTTATTTACGGTAATTTTTACCCTGAATTTCGTTATAATTTTTATTAGAAAATTCTCTCTGTGTGTATGTGATGATATAAAAATGCGAAAAGTAAGCAAAAACGGTTCATTGGAAAACTCCATAATTTATAAGCATAAAAAGCTCAAGAATCGCACATGCAATACAAAAAATAATTATGAATCTCAAAGTTCCCGACAGTCTAGGATAAGATTAAAAAATGCTTGAAAATTCACATATTATAACTCTAATCTATACAATCGCCGATAGCCTTAAAATGCATCAATATTTCTATTTAAAAGAAAATGCAATTTTTATCATCTCAGCTTCTAATATACAAAATTTTTACATCATACAAAATCTTCGACAGTTTCAGCACACGTAACACTATCCCTATTGCTCAACGATCAATCTGCTCCTCGACGAGTTTGCACTTAAATTTTATCGGCATTCACCAATCATAGAGCTCTCGTAGCTATTCCAGACTCATAACAATAACTTTACGAGCCACCACCTCAAACCTCCAACATTATCTCCAGCCTCCCAAATCTTCCGAAACTCACTGCCGCAGTCCGACCGCAAAATTCGTCGGACAACCGTAAAAACAAGAACACCTTCGCTCCTCGCTGTTACACTTTTTGTTCTCTCGTTCTCCAGCGCCGCGATTCCCTAAAACGCCGATTCGATTCGCCCCGAAATCGTCCGAATAGAGCTGGCGGGAAGGCGAATTTTTCGCGCGCCGGCGGCGATCGCGAGAGTAGAGCGTGAAATTGGATGGGCCGAGTGAGTTTCGAGTAAGGAATACCTACCATTGGTGGTGCTGGTCGGCGTGAAGTTGCCGAATTTTTCGAAGAGTAGATGAGAGCCGAATTGGTTATGGTTGGCGGCGAAAAAGTTATCGTTGTTAAAGTGGTTTCGAGGAAGTTTGAGGGTGGATGTGTTTCTGTGTTCTTTTTTTAGAATGCATAAATTTTATTATCAATACTAATAGAAAAAGAACTTGGCTTCTGTGTCCTATAAAGAGAAGGATTCTGGTGGAAAATTAATCTAGAACTATATTGATCTATCTAGTTTGCCATGGGAATAATGGAGGACCTCGATAAAACTAGATAATTTTCTACCACGGGAGATAACAATTTCTAAATTATTACAAATAATATTTATCGGATTACTTTTAGATCATGTAAAATAAATTAAGATAATAAAACATACAACTACATAATTGAATGCAATACACCGTATAATGACTTTTGATTTATATACAATTTGTGCCCGAAAAAATGACCTTGGTGCTCAGGATTTAGAGTACAAAAATTACGGATTTAGTATTTGATTTTTCTGTTTATTGCTTACCAGCTTAGGGAACTTGAGTTTAGATTATAGGATTTATAGTTTTATTGCTTAAATAATTCTATTGCAAATTGTTAAGCTTGGGTACGTTGGGACTAGGGAGTAGGATTTAGGATTTATAGTTTATTATTATTTTTTTTGTTTTGAATTTAGTGAGCTTGGATTAACAAGAACTTATTTCTTGGCTCATTTTCCAAGAGGCATCAACAAACTTAGTGCCTCCCTGTTTAGTATGTAATATGCGCCCATTTTCTTTATGAATAGTATTTTTTTTATCATCTTACGTTTGATAAGACCACACTTCATTATTTTTCGTATGATTAGGCAATTCTACATTATTTTCTTTATGAGTAAAAATCTGTTCATTATTTTCTTTATGATTAATAATTTCTTCATTATTTTATGTATAATCAGTTACTTTTTTATCATTATCTTTATGATTAATAATTATAGCCCCGTCTATTTCTAATTCGTCTGTTCGATGGTGGTCGTTTATATGTCTTTCAGAATAATGACTGAAGTCCACATTGTGGTCTTGTCAAATTAAAAGCAAGTATATTCTAAGTTTGATACCGAGATTAATATTATATTCCATACCTTACTCAACAAGTATAATTTTACTAGCTATCTCAAAATCCTTATATTTTGATCTACCGCAATCATACAGACATCAAAACCTCAGTATCTCAAAAACACGAAAAACGGACTAGACTGGTTATTATTCCAGGAAACCAAAGCCACATATCCATCGCAATCTCGACACGGCACGAGTTAGCGCAAACAACTCGAGCTTCTAATTAGGTTACTCAACGCAAAAATTTTGTCACACTATATCCCTTCGTCGTGCGTTTCGTTTTGTGCGCCTCGACCTGACCGCACGATTTTTCACAATGCGCGCGGAATTATGATTCAATAGCTGGGCACATGGTAGCTCGATGTAAATTAATACCCGTCCGACGAAACGAAAAAAAAAACAAACAAAAAATAATGCCTCTTTCTCATGACCGGCTGTAGATATTGGAATGATCCGTGGCGCGAAAATGAACCCCTTTGTGGTGGCAAATTGCGCCTTTCTTGCCTCTGTGGGCGCGAATTCCTTGCCGGCCTCGAATGATTTTGTGCCTGGCTTTTGTTCGAAATTCATAAATCTTGGGCTTTTCTGTAAATAGAGTCTGGAGAACTGTGATTACATGGAATAGCTGGTAGAATATAAATATATTTGAAGTAAAAAGTCGATGTTGTGATGTTGAAATTGCGAAAAAGGAAGATTGGTTTATTGTAAACGGTATGTAATAATGTAAATTGACCTTGAAGACTATGATTAGAAAAGATAGTAAGGTACTTAGAATAAATATTAATAGTTCTAATTTAAAAATTACGAAGAACATGAGAATTCAAAATTTCCTCGAGTTACTGCAATTTTGTACTTTACTTCGTATACTCGTAATTTTGTACTTTACTTCGTATACTCGTAATTTTGTAAAATTGCGCGTGCCTTTCGTCTTCCCGCCAGCTACTAGTATGCAAAGTTCGAATCAATTATTTCAATTATACTACCAGAACAAAAACTCGTTTCATCGCGACAATTTTACTGAAAAACAAGTTTGAACGTGTAGAAAAATAATTGATTAAAAGTTTGCATGGAGTTCATCGAATATTTTTTTATTAATTTAAAAGTTTCTTTTGATTGTAGAAATTATAGGAAACGAGGGAAATTAATTTAATGGTCTAACAGTATTTATTTTAAAGATAAAAAAATGTTTTTAATGAAATTATAAGATATAAAAAATTGTAGTTTTAGAATCCCAAACAGTAAACACAATTTTTATATAAAATATTAAAAGGAAAAACAGAATAATAAATTATTTGCTTAAAAATTAAACAGTATATAATAAGTATGTCACTGCCATTAAGTAGTGAAATGTTTACTGATTGAGCAGTTAAAATGTAACTTCGCTGTGTTAAATATTTAATATCCACTTCTGAATTAGTACATTTTTTTACTAATCTGATTGCAGTGATATACTTTTTTACTCTTCAATTTTTAAAAAGACAAAATAATGGCAACGTAATTGGCAACATAATTGCCTTTTCCACTCAAGTCAATCATTTTAACCATTAAATATCCAAAACACTGTCATAAATTTAAACAAACATTAATTACGACTCACTTTTCATAACGTCTCGAACAAAGACACGATACCTACACACCTCCGTTTTCTCAGAATCACATTTACTTCAAGCTCCCGCCTCCTCGCTTTGAAATCAAACGAAAATTGCTACGCGAACGCGATCGATTCCATCAAGACGCACGAAATATCGGCCTCTCCAAAAAGAAAATCGAAAAAGACAAACGACTTCTTCGTGCGCTGCGCCGCTCCGCGCACGATATCTTCTTAATTCCATCCCTCGACTTGCGCACGCGGCTTCCACTTTACTCGCGGCAAGTGCACCGAGGCCAAAGTATACGGTATATGCAGAGGGGACGGGAGGGGGGGGGGGGGGAGATATTTGTCGGGAATCATTTCGAAGATGCAGCGATGTATGTACAGTCCCTCCGGGGCGAGAAGAGTCGCTGCAGCTGACATGGGAAGCATGGACTGTTCCATGATGCGCAATCGACAAGGGGAATTTCATTTTGACTTGTTTTTGAAATTGTATGCGAATTTACTGGTATAACATCTTTCATAATTGTATCTTAAATGTTGAAAACTGTGCATTAATGGTTAAGAATTATGTCTTAATTGTTAAGAACTGTAGCTTAATTGTTATGAACTGTATCTTAATTGTTGAGAACTGTCTCAATTGTTGAGAACTGTGTCATAACTGTTGAGAACTGTGTCATAACTGTTGAGAACTGTGTCATAACTGTTGAGAACTGTGTCATAACTGTTGAGAACTGTGTCATAACTGTTGAGAACTGTGTCATAACTGTTGGAAGATGTAGGTTAATGGTTGAGAACTGTGTCTTAATTGTTGAGAACCGTGTCTTAACTGTTAAGAACTGTGTCTTAACTATTGAGAGCTGCTTTTTAACTGTTGAAAACTTTGTCTTAATTGTTAAGATCCGTGGTTGAAGATTTTGTTTTGATCGTTGACAACTGTATCTTAACTGTTGGGAACTGTATCTAAACCTAAATCTTAACTGTTGAGAACTGTGTCTAAACCGAGATCTTACCTGTTGACAACTGTATCTTAACCGAGATTTGAACAGTTGAGAAGTGTATATTAACTGTTGAGAACTGTATCTTAACTATTGAGAACTATATCTGAACTGTTGAGAACTGTGTCTTAATTGTTGAGAACCGTGTCTTAACTGATAAGAAGTGTGTATTAATTGTTGAGAACTATGTCTTATCTTACGTTCTTAGATTTTGAAAACAATGTGTTACAATTGTACTAACTGTTGAGAAGGTTTTCATAAATGGTTTAATTTTAACTTTCTATCAGTTCTACAATAAAACAAATATTGAAAAAAATGTTATATATAAGAAGAGCATTGATTCACAATTATAGTATTTACAAACAACATAATTTTCGACCATTAGATTTCGATCGATAACGTAGACCTAGATTAGCTATATAACGCCGAAAATTTGAATTACCAATTAACTTTTATACCGCTTTACAATCATTTACTCGCGGTCTATTCCCCAATCATTCGCAACCCATGATTTCTATGTTCTCAAAAACCCTCAGCACCCTTATTTTCTCTACTTTCACCATCGATTCAACGCGGAACAGCCCGTGTGTATTCCTTACACGCGTCTCTCGTACTTACATCGCGCGAGCGCGCGTGTACACACGTTTTCTCTCTCGCTCGCGCGTCGCGTCTCCGCCCTGTACGCGCGAGAGAAAACCAGTTGTAAGCCGAGCTAGTCGCAGGTTGTTTTACTCGATGCTCGCTGCCTGGCTCCGCGCGGCCATTGTTTTTTGCTCCTGACGGCCGGGATGAAGGTTCCTTGTTCTGCGGATCTTGGTTCTTCTTTTTCTTTTTGGTGTGTTACTCGAGTAGTGGTGTCTCGCTAATTTTCGGTTTTTCAGAGATGAAAGAAAGGGCGTCGCAAGGTGTCACGGGTGAGTGAGATGTTTTGGAGGTTTTGGCTAGGTTGAGAGATTGTTGTGTTACGTGAGAGCAATTAGGGGAGAATGAGAGACAGTCGGGGTAATCTTTATTATTAGTCAGATGGAATGTGCGAAAATGTATTGATGGCAAAATTTTAACCAGGCGCGTACCAATAAACAGAGTATGTGAAATAAATAAAAAGTCTGACAAAATGCATTCTTTTTTTCATAACTGAGAGGCTACTTAGTTTCTTTATTACACTATAAAATTATCGTGGTTATTATCCAATGTGTATCACTACCCATTGTGTATCATAAACGTGTCACGCAGCAGTCGGCGAACATTAAATAAATTATACAAAGTGTATAATGAAGCTTATTCAATTGGTATCATATAGTGACATTAATTATCGAATGTATTGTAAACAAGTCTCACTGTCTCACTCTCTTACATTGTTTTTAGTATTATGAGATTTTGAGTATTATTTCCCTTCTTTCATGGTCAAGCATTTTTCGTCCATGAAATCGTGATACAAACTACTTTGTTCTTTGGTCGTGACAAATATGAGAAAAAAACCCATAGAAAAAAGTACGCAAGACAATGGCTTGGTAGAAGAGATCAATTTTGTTCAAAATTTACAATTTTTAGAAAAAAAACAACAATTTTTTAATGTTAAAAGACTTTTAGTGAAATACAAAAATATAATAAACGTTAATAATATTGTTTTGTTCATAAAATAAAAATAATTAATAAAAAACATTTACCTGGCTCTTACTACTCCTTAATAGCATACAAATGCTCAATTGAATTAAACAAGCACAGAAACTTCAACTACAAGTTTCGTTTATTTTTTTTTCTATTTATATTTTGATTCCATTTTGCTTACCAAGGTTGGTAAATTTAATTCACGTTGACTTATAAATAAAATTTTTATATACCCAGAAATTCATTTCTCTGTCCACTGCAGTCACAATTCCCCTAAACAAAGTTCTTCGGAAACTATATCCACGAAAACTCGATTTATCCCACCACTGCACACTTCCCCAACCTTCTTTCATCCAACCCAAACTGTACCTCAAAAAAAAAAAGATCCTCCTCCCCCCAAAAAAAAGCGACATTCGCTCTCACACCCATTTCCGGCTCTCGGCGCACGCGCGCGCTCGGGTGAGAAAGAACCTCCTCGCTGCCTATATAGCGCATATTCGGTAGCGCGTTCTGTTTTTAGAGCCAAACTGGTTTGTCTTCTCTTTCTCTCTCCTTCTGTTTCGCTTCTTCGGAGGCGCGCGCGCAATTACCGCGGCGCGCACTGTTTTCGCACCTGTCGCGTCGTCTCGTCGGCGATGCGCGCGCGCGATTACGCTGTCGTGTTCTTTTTTTTTTGCTTGGTTTGATTTGATTTTGGATGGAGGGGTCGGGGATAGGCGAGAAAGAGGGAGTATGAGGTTCGAGGATGAATGGGCAGGGTGCGTTGTTACGTGGATATGTGGGATGAGGTTTTTTTGAGAATGATGTTTTGTATGAATAGTATATGAAATGTGGTTTATAGATAGTCTTTTTGATATTGATTTGTAGATATTTT
Organism: Gastracanthus pulcherrimus; assembly: GCA_949152435.1. Taxonomy (NCBI): domain Eukaryota; kingdom Metazoa; phylum Arthropoda; class Insecta; order Hymenoptera; family Pteromalidae; genus Gastracanthus; species Gastracanthus pulcherrimus. The sequence continues at coordinate 19,833,287 of OX424572.1, read as the reverse complement.
AGAATAAAAAAAGGAATTATGTCTACATATGGAAAAGAGTTGAAGACACTTTTTGCAAGATTTTCTGTATGATTTTCTGCTTTATTTTGTTGCTCTAAAGACTTTTTCACACATGTGTCACCGATGTTTAACATTTTTCGCTAATATTTCTTGACAATATATAGTTCTGCAGACAAAGCTATAGGCTAAAACTTGCAGAAAAACCATGTGGAAAAATCTACAGAATAATCTGCAATGACTAAATGCTCTGCAGAAAATCGCGTGGAATTCTGTAGAAAATATTTCTACAAATTTTTTTCCATAAGGGTTGCTATGTAGGTAACAATCAGAAAACAAGTGTAAACATATATCTCCAGATTTTATGTCTACCGGTTCGAGCCAACCCTCCTTCATTCTTACATAAGAATCTTATTGCTTATACTCGTAAAAAAAGCATTTGATACATGTACAAATACATGCCAAAAATATTTCTTACTCCACATGATGCAGTTTCCTCACTAACATTTTAGTGCATATTCCAAAAATTCTTGCCAAAAGCCCAATTGCATCTTAAACTACAATTATCTGTCGCTAAATAAACGCACGCCATATAAATAAACAGCATTCAGCCTTCACGCGAATCGCATTCTCAATCAACGACTCTCATCGCCGCATCGTAAAAAAATCCGCGCCGCGGTCATCCACAACTCAAACACACTGCATTTACACGGTATAGAATCCTTCCAATAATTCTGCGGATTACCGTCAGTCGACATTTGCGACCGTTTAAGGTTGCGTTGACTGTACAGTCCGTGTCAAAAGTTAATTTTTCAATTAAAAACGGTAACCATTCATCGTACAAAGTATAATTTTATAATTTTCGGCTTATCCTTTTTGATTCTAAGTTACACTATTAACTTTCTGCGCACGTCAAACTATACGTTGTCAATAATAAGTGATGTTTGATCGATAATGAATTATTAGAATTATAATACAAAATCCGAACATATTAGGCCGAAAAAGTTTTTAGCGGAGTCCACTTCACAGTATATTTATTCACTATTTCTCATGCTGTATTCAGTGCTCTCTAAATTGAAATACATACAAGCTCTTCAGATAAATCGATGCGGTATTTTCATCATAAGAATGCAGTATATTTAAGTACGATATATTCATCAATAATTTTGCATTTTTCCTCTCATGAATACTGATATTAATTTTATATATTAAACGACCTGAACAATTAACAGTAGTGGATAAACTATTATGTAAATAATCTAATTACACATTAGTTTCGAACAGTATTTTGAGATTAGAGTATTATAAATACTTTAAAACATTCCATTGTTTCTTTCGTGATTCCAATAAATCGACGACCTTCGTTTAACACTTGCAATAACAAAAACAATTAAACTTCGATATCATTGATCCAAATCAACATTAATATGTCTCATCAATTCTCTAACCCAAGCATTAACAAAAATATTCACTTTGAAGATACGACGAATCATCATCGACCCGTAACGCAAACCTATAACTTTTGTCACAGATTCTACACCCACCGCAACCTCCAACTCACTAACTCCTGCACTTGATCTGGATTTAAAGCGACGACTCTCTTACCCCTTTTTCTCTCCTCGCGCTCTTTACTCTCTGATTGGATTTTGAGGAAGGCTGCTACTATATAGTACCCGCGTTGTTTATCGGCCGGTAATGAAATGCCGGCAATGTACAACCGTGTAACACACGCGCGTACACACTTTTGAGCCGCGCGATATGCTTCATACAGGAGCAATCAGCGCGAGTCAGAGTAGGTGTACGCACGCAGTTTATTCAAATGAACGGTGGCGTGCGCGGCGAAGGTCGCGAGCGAGGAAATCGCGGCACTTGCTTGTTTGGGAGATTTGTTTCTTTGGATCCGAGGGATGAAGTGCGAGTGTTATATTTAGAGGAGGAGGATGAAGATGGATCGGATATAAGTTGATAGGGAGGTGAGACTTGTCGTGGGTTGTTTGTTTTTTTGGTAGTGGATTGGTGATCGGTGTTTCTTGAATTGGCGTGTTGGGGAGTTTTTATGCTTCGTATTTTTTAGAGATCGGTTGTACGGGTGGAGATAAGGTAGCTGCGAAAGTACTATTTTAATGCGTGCAGTTATGTTAAAGTCAATTAAATTTTTTGAAAAAATCATATATGTCGTAGTTTATAATACTTTTCTTAATTTTAATCTAATTTCAGTTTCAATCGCTACTGTAGAGTCTTTCTTTGATGTTCAGAATTAGTTACATATTAGTCGATCTGAATTATCATAAGCGCCATGTTATCCTTTACATGAGAATATCGCGCATAACAACAAGTTGTTATATTTTTGTTCATAAAACTGTAAAAATGACATCGAGTACTTCTGAATTTTTATAGTTTCTTGAACTTTTAGAAAGCGATAAAATTTTTCTCATTCACCTATAATATTCTACCGTGTATTGTTTGAACAATATTCGACCGTAAAACATGTAAACACGAAGATTAATATTTTCGTGAAAATCAACTATAACATCGTCAATCAAATTCAACTTTAACACCCACACACATATTTACTGTACATTTCAAGACCAAGCCAACATCCGTATTTATTATCCTTCTACACCAAACCACCTCAAATCCATGCAGATTTTCAACTCCGCGCAGATTCCTCTCTCATTCTTCACGTGCACCTCGGGCGCCTCCATCGCACCTCGGAAAAAATCATCCATGAAAAAACGACAGTGTCCACCTTGTCCTGTCCTTGTGCACCGGGCAGGATTTTTTCCCCAGCATATTTATCCACTGTTCGGCGCTCTCAGCTCTACTTATATAAATATAAATCAGATGCGCTCGTGCGCTCATTATGCAGGCGCGCGCGCGCGAGCACGGGGGTTCGTTCCTTCGTACCCTACAAACAATGCGAGAAAAAGAGAGAGAGAGAGAGAGGAGAGATGAGCGTGTGTATAGTGGTGCACCTTGGGCGTGTACAAGAGCTGCATGGGTGCATGGATGCACCGTTAGCACGGCGGATATAGAGTATGACCATGTAAATGCGAGGGAGCGGAGATGAATGTGAATGGGGGATTTTTGTTAATAATGAAGCTGGTGTGTGTTGTGAGAAATTTTGAAAGGAGATCTGTGGAATGGATGGATAGGTTTAGGGACAGAATGCACAGTAACTTGTAATGTATTTCGGCAGAACGTTATATTTTTAGATTCAAATTATTATAATTTTTAGCATAGCGAAAATACAGCTTTTTTGGATATATCGAAATAAACTGCTTTTTATTGCTTAGAATTGAAAAGCTTAAATCTTCGAATTCGATATTCTGACAAATTACATTATAATCTACTGTGCATCTATTAATAACTTTCCATAGTTAAATTCATTCATTGGTTAGAATTTAAAAGCCTAAATTCGATATTCTGATACATTACATTGTAATCTACTGTGCATCTGTTAACAACTTTTCATAGCTAGATTCATTTATATTTAGAATTTGATATTCATTATTTATATAAGACGAATCTTTTTTATATAAATATCGCTGTGTATTATAGTGATACATTATAGTACATTAACCTGTTTCAATATAAGTCCACATTCAGCACACATTAACAGAATGCTTTTGTATTTAATAAAAACATTTAATTCATTCAATTAAATTTTCTATAAGTATATATATGTATATATTTATTTTTATAAATTATAGTTTATAGTTTTATAGTTTATTTTTTATAAAAAAATAGATATACAAAAATTGATGATACCGGTGAAATGTTATCATGCAAACTTTATTGCACTGCTAAATTATCGATATTATTGTCGCATTAATTTACTAGAAATTAGTGAGACGCTAAAAATATTCATTGTTCAATATTGTTAGGCACTAGATACTGATTTTTCTGAATTTATCAATGTACGCAATGATCCACAAACATTATTACCAACCAACAACCAAACATCATTACATTCATTCCCGCCTCAACCATTTGTGACACAATCGCGCTCGAGTTCACCGCGCTACGAAAAAAAGGTCACAAGCATCGCCGATCGGACACGTGCCAGCGCGGCGTAATAAGAAATCTTATCACGTAATTAATAAGGAATAGCGGGACCGTCCCGTAAATGGCACGGGTGAAAAGTGCGCGTGCGCGTTGCGCGTTCGGAGAAATTTTCAGGCGCTGTTATACTCATTTTCTGTGTGTTCACTGTACAGCGGGTGAGATTATGCAATTGCGGAAAATGGGACGATTTTATCTGTGGGGACATTCATTTTTAAGAGTGGGATAGGTGTATAATAGATCAGATTTGTTTGAATTTTTAGAGATTGGCTCTAAATGGAAGATAATTTTTTCCTGGTTGTTGGCGAATGGCTGGGTGTGGATATTTTAAGTTAATTGTTTAGATTGCGTTCGATTTTAGATGTGCTAATGGAAAATCGGAGATAGCTCAAGAGTTGCATAATTCATTTAAAGTGGCTAATATCTTAAAATTAGTTTTAAAAGTCGAATTTGTTCTAATTCATTGTTGAATAGACTTATTGATATCTTTGTTGCGAATCTTACAGCAAGGATAACTAACATTGTAATAATCAATGCATTCAGAAATTTTGAAGATTGATATTTTCACTCGAAAAGCTTAGTGTGGCAATCATGACTCACTTTTTTTACTTCTTAGCTGCATATCTTATAAACGTGGATATTGCAAGTCTGTCATATACATATTATTATTTTTGTAAAACAAACATCTCCGATATAGTGATAAAGTCCCAACTTTAAATCTCTCTATACATATATGTATCTTAATATTGGAATGATAACGTTCTTTTAAAATTTTCACTTCACCTATATCCTACATTAAGCAGACTGTTTAGCTTTTAATTTTAGTGCGATAAATGGCTCATCAAAAATAAATATTAAACCAACACCTTGAAAATTAAAAGCACGTTTAAAGACCTATAAATTAATAATAAAATTCATACGCAAAAGCATTTTAATTGCCTCATAAAAAAATATGCTCCTCAGTCAGATTTCTTACAATCCAGAATTTTAAATTACCACAGTCTTAATTTAGATGTGCGATATAACGCTACATTCAAACTACAAGATACTCTCAATAAAAGTCATTTATACCCACCAACTTATACCTTAATTACAATAATATACATACCCAAAAGCAACTCTAAAATTGGGTCAACGCATTATTTCTCTCTGATTCTCCTCTTTCGAGAGCTTCGATACTCACAATCCGCGCATTCGAAATGCAAATCGACGCGTGGATGAGACGCATCGCCGTTTACGCGCGGTGCGGTTTGCGTTACGGTACAGACGGGGCCGTAACTTTCATTAATCGCTCACTTCCCGATGATGGCCCGCGCCGTTGACACGTTTGTGTATGCCATCGTTTTCTTGGTATGAAGTGATTTTAATTTTATTTTATATGAGTTTATTAACTTTAATAAAACTTTGTTCGTGTATTCAATATGTAGTAAAATAAAGTCATATGATTAATTATTATTGTTAATGATACGATTAAGGGGTAACACCACTCTAGCGGCCCGAAAAAATGCCTAATTTATACGATTTTTTACAAGAGTTGAAAAGAAGGGATCAAATTTCTTTTTGAGAGTTTACTATACATATATTGAGGTACAAAAATATATTTTTTTTTACATTTAAATACAAAATGGCGGCTATACAGCGAATCTCGTGAGAAGCCTTTTTCTCAAACCTCCAAACGGGAGAACACTTTTCTCGGAAAGTATGAGACCTGGAACAAAAAACCAAAGAAATTCTTAATCTATATAACGTTAACTTTGTAAGTACGTAGAGTTTTTTTTATTTCAATTTTTGTAGAAATTGCGTACTTCTGACAAGAAGCGATTTTTCTCGAAAAAAACCGATGTAAATTGTTTATAAAAAATAAAATTTACATTCAATCGAATAACGGCTACCTACTTCTTTAGAGAATCTATTTGTGAAGCTACAGTAAAATTTTAATCCAATCCATGCAATAGTCTACGAGTAATCTGTTCTCCCAGTTTGAAAAAGGCTTCTCACGAGATTCGCTGTATAGCCGCCATTTTGTATTTAAATGTAAAAAAAAAATGTTTTTGTACCTCAATATATGTATAGTAAACCCTCAAAAAAGAAATTTGATCCCTTCTTTCCTACTCTTGTAAAAAATCGTACAAATTAGGCATTTTCTCGAGCCGCTAGAGTGGAGTTACTCCTTAAACGAAGGCTTTACATATGAATCTATTCTTATTTGATCTATCTCATGATTCCTTACGTGATTTCACTAATCAGATGTTTAATATTATGATGAATCATATGCGAGCGAGTCATACGAAAAATTACATGGTCATAATTATGTAAGAATATGTTTTTTAGATGTATGAGAAATAATATTATTAACCCATAATTACTTGAAGTACTTTGACTCCGATCTTTACTTGCCCATGGTCCATCAGATTCTTCGATTACCGCCGCTCCAAGTTACGCTGCGACTTGCTAAAGCCTGCGAACAGACTTAATTAATTAATTAATTAACTAACCCGATCCATTGCAAAATCCCATAATCAACGCTTCTCTAAGAATTCTCCTCTCAGTCTTCTTCTAATTACAAAACGCAAAATACCCAAGAACGCCCCCCCCCCCATACATCTAACGTCGCGATAATTGCATTAGCAACCCAGAATCTCCTCTATCCTCTCCTCGATTATCCTCAAGGCTATATTCTCTCTCTCTCTCCGCTCTATACGCACACACTTTGCTCCTCTCGCAACAATGTTGCCTGCCGCCGCCGCTGCATGGCGGGCCGCTTAGCGCGTAATTGACGTATGAACGGGAACGTCCATTATAATGGCGAGCAGGGGAGGACGGAGACCGTAAATCGTCGTTAACCTCTGCACGCGCGAGAGGAGGCTAAGAGCGAGCGACAGCACGGAGTGGAGTAGCCGAAGCGTGGGGTGCTTTGCGTTTTTTTTTAAGAGAGGATTGCGCAAGTAGTGGATTGATAGAGGTTGCGGGAGTGTATTGAGATGGAGAACGCCGTGTGTGGAGGGAGGAGGTTGAGGGATTTGGGAGATTGGAGGGGGTGGTGCGACACTTGATTGTTGGGATTTGGTGATTTTGGTGAGAGGTACTTGTGAGAGGTGTGTCAGTGTTAAGGCGATGTTAAACCCTGTGTTACTGATAAATACGGGGAACCACTTTTTTCATTCATTTTTCAGTCTTAAGAAAATATCTCTATGAAAAGTTGTTCTTTTTGATTGAAACAACAACTTTCCATAGAGATATTTACTCAAAATTGAAAATGAAATGAGAAAAGTGGATCCTCGTATTTGTTGGTGATAGGTGGCTTTCGCACCACCTTAAATTTAAAAAGTCATTGGAAGAACTCACGGTTAAACTTGGGTTCTTTTTTTATCTTTGAGGTAGTTTGGCAGTTTTTGCGTCAAGAATGGTGCTGCTAGTATAGTTTGAGGGGTGTTGGGACTCATTATTCTCATTTTGATGCTCCTTAATCGTATTGAAAACATAAATATATGAAATTTTATCATTATCATTATTCATCTACCGTGGGATTACAAACCCAATTTTTGATGGATCGACTAGAAAATCTTCAGAAAATGGATATTCGTGGACTAATTAGAATAAGATATGAGAAAACGAAAGTTCAGATAAATATTTTTTATTTTTATTAGTTAATTTTATAGAAAAGACGATAATAAGATCACAATTTGTACTAATTACATACAATTTTTACACAAGCTTCGCTATTTTTAACATTTTTCTATTTATACCATGTGTTGGAGATATTCTGAAAGTTTCAAGTCAATTCATCAAAAACTGCTGTAATCCCGTGCCTGGTGAAATGATATAGTGGTAAATTTTAGCATTTTTCAACTTTGCATCTTTAAGGTAGTTGTGTAATTTTTAATTGACCATTAATTTAAATAATAAAGTATATTAAAGAAGGGTGCTTAACGAAATGAAAATAAATTATTTCAGTAAAATAGTGACTTCAGAAGCGTAACTATTGTCAATTAAAAAAAAATCTAGGTATACAATAGAATTTTTTTTATCTTTCAATCGATTTTAATATTTCTGAGCTTATTTTCACCTTTAAATATTTATCTACAAATTCACAGTTTAAAAATTATATATATTTTTATCTTTAAGGAGAAAAGACTATTTGTTTATATATACAAACGTTTTTTATGTAAATACTTATAGACAAGATAGTCTTTTTTTTCTGAAAGTTGAATTAACATATTTTCTAACGGTGAATTTGTAGACAAGTGTTTCAAGATGAAAATTAGCCCGAATATTAAAATTGATTGAAAAATAAAGAAAATTCTACTGTATAAGTATATTTCTTTTAAATCGACAATATTAACGCTTCTGACGTCACGATTTTGTTGAAACAATTTGTATCCATTTCAATAAGCATCCTTCCTTAATATACTTTATTATTTAAATTATAGATCAAGCTTATTATATATATTTTTATCTAATAATCAATTATAAACGGCATAACTGCCTTAAGGGACATAAGTATATTAAAAATACTCTATTATATGTCAAAAAGAAAAAAGTGTCAAATGACCTCCGACTGCTTTGCATTGAACTTTATAATTTCAACACCGCCTCTTACCCTCAAACCCTTAATTACCAAGAATTCCTTACAAGTATCCCACTGCATTAGTCAGAATCTCCCCCGTGGGATACCGCATCCCTCCCGTACCCACCGAATTCCCTTGTACCCCCCTAAAAGAAAAAAAAAAGACTCCCTGCACCTGATTACAATTTCAAACGCCGCGCGCATAACTTAAAGCTCACCGGTACACCCAGCTCTCCCCAAACCAAAAAAAAACCCTGCACCCTCGCTCCGGCAGATCCCGCGCAATCGATACCATACACTCCCATCACCCGTACACACCAAAGAAGCAGAAGCAAAGGAAAAAAAAAAAAGAAAACGACCGGTTTACCCCGAAGAGGAAGATCCTCGGCGCACATACATTATCCCTCGATTCTTTATGCGGCGCACTCGCGGTATTCTCTCTCGGCGCGATAATGCAAGTATAATCCGCGCGCGGCGAGCTTGGCGGCATCTTGCGGCTGCACTTTGGTGCCATCACCGCGCCGCTGCGTGATAAGGCGATGCGCGCGTGGACATTAGCGCCCGATTAAAAGCCGCGCGCGTGCACCGGTCACGAAAAAGCCGAGGAGCAGTAGAAGAAGAAGAAGAGGAGGAAGATTCTGTGTATATAAAATAGCGCGAGGAAAGACGTCCTTCGGAAGCTTCGAGTGTTGGGTTGTGTGTGTGTGTGTGTGTGTGTGTGTGTGTGTGTGTGTGTGTGTGTGTGTGTGTGTGACACCGTGAGGCGCACGTTTAATGAGGATTTATTGCCCAATTATCGTTGCGCGGGGGCATCTTTGCGCACCCTGATGTGTCTATGTAAATGTATGTGTGTTAGTGTATGTGTATGCATGTATATGTTAGTGTGTATGAGGGTATGCGTATATGTATGAGGATATGTGTATGTATGGATATATATTATTGTGTATGAGTGTATTCAGTTGTATGTATCTATAGTTTAGTGTTTATGAGTATGTGTGCATATGTGCATGTATGTATAGTCTAGTGTGTATATATGAGTGTATTTGTATGTATGCATGTATGTATGTATGCATGTATGTATATTTGCATGTATGTATGTATGTATGTATGTATGTACGTATGTATGTATGTATGTAAGTATATATAAGTGTATGTACATATGACGGTGTATGTGTGCATGTGTGTATCTGTTTGTATATGTATTTAGAGTGTATACGTGTACATACATATATGCGTATACATGTGTATAAAATATGAACGTATGTTTGTTACGCTATCGATATCGTAAAATTTTCCTTATAAATTGTTTTTTAAAGTTAATTAAAATGGCATCACGTATAATTGAATTACGACTTTTTGCTAAGTTTTGAATTTTATGATTTTTTATATCGTAAATTTTCACGATATATATTATAAATTTCACGATATATATTGTAAATCTCACGATATATATTATAAATTTCACGATATATATTGTAAATCTCACGATATATATTGTAAATTTCACGATATATATCGTGAATACTACGATACATATCGTGCCAGCTACGATATTATTCTCTCAGTGTATATTTGTTTGTGTGCATGTGTTTGTGTATGTATGTATGTATATGTGCATATGTATACAACATCATTAATCAAGAAGCTACTATAAGACGTATCACCTCTTGACTTAATTTGCGCGCATACATTTACAGCCTAATTGGGATGTTTATAGACGTGCTGCATTATCGTTAGAATGCCTAATCTCTCTCTTTGGATTTATTATTGTGCGCGACAGGTTGCGGAGAGGTGAATTATGTTATACATCGGACGAGAGGTATTTATGTAATGTGGTCGTCGTGGTAGCTGTGTCATAATGTGATTTCATGATATCGCCCGCGAGAAAGTGAAAATATTTGCGATCGTTGGTAATTGCGCGATGACGAAATCGAAAGTATATGTGCTGAGGATGAGTTGAAGGATCTTTGATAGTGGCGCTTAGACATTAAAGTCGAAGTCAATTATTGATCGAGCGGTACATAAATAGTTGTAATAATATATATATATACTGAATTATGTAAAATTAAAACATTATATATAGCCCTTCCTTATATTATATTGTACAATTAAACAACATTTTAAGCATATCTTTATCAATGTTTATCCGAATCCCATTTGAATAATATCTTTAGATTGGAGCTACAAGACACAGTTACAATGGTATTCATTGAAATATTTAAAAATTTGTTTGAAAAATTGATCTGATAGTAGTTTATACGTAAGAAAGAGTATTAATGTCCTAGTTTTGCCTGATTCCCTCTATGTGTTTAATAACAATAATGATTATACTCATTTCGCGGTCGGTAAGATTTTAGTCATAAAATTTTAATTTTATAAATTTACTTTTATTACCCCCTTAAGGGGAGGTCGGAGCTATCCCGATTGGTGCAGATTTTACCTAACCTCAAAAATTAATATCATAAAAATAAAAATTTGTGGTTATTTATGGTACAAAAATGCGGTTGTCCGGTGTTCTTGTCATAATAATAAATGTTTATAAAGCTTCAAGCGTACATAATTGCGTACAATTTCGTAAAATAATGAAAAATACGGCGCGAGGTGAAGCTATCAGTAAGGCTAAGAAACGGTAAGATGACCATCACTTTTACCGTTTTCCATTCGTCAATTGTAACAATATTTTATAATAAAAAACTTTTGAGGCTACTAATAAACGAAATTGCTGTTGTCCGGTGTTCTTTACATAATAACAAACTATTATCAACCTCGATTTTGATGTTACTATGTGAATTTTAGACGTATAATGAAAAATACGGCGCGAGGTGGAGGTCACAGTGGTAAAGTTCGCTCCGACCTCCCCTTAATACATTCTTCAATCTTTTATTTCTAAAATTGACGATCCCTGAACAGATCCGGTTGTAAACTCCTTTGAGACGCAAAGCATACAATCACTCTGTTGTTCGTTGTTTTCAACCTCCGCGCCACCGCCGACGGATTAGCCGCACGATAATTCCGTGGGAAGCTTCTGCGCATCTGTGGCGGTTTAGACTCGCGGATGCTGTGCTCGAAGGTCGTCATTGTCGTACTTTTGTCGCTCATGGAGATTATATTTTGTCCTTCTGTGCGGTTAGTAGGCTTTGTTATTACGTAGGGGATGCGAGCGAGGATTCGCCGAGAATGCGGTTAGACGGTATACCTTTACTCATTGGTTTTACAAAGTGCTGCTGCTGATGTTTAGTAAATATATTTTTGGAAAATTAACCTTACAGTCACGACTTTTTTTCTTGACGAATACAATGTTTACACACATTTTTACAAATATTCATTTTAGATACTAATTAATTATAACATTTTTTACGAATTCGATAATTCATATTTTTCTTTAAACGACACGTTACATTTGAAGTGCTACAATTTTCTCAAATTAGCTTACACATGCTACAACATATCATCAAAATATTGATTACTTATTTATCATTTCAGTAAACCACCCCCAATTATATAAATAAATACAATTTAATTATATTTAACGGACCATATACATTTCTGCCCCTTGCATAAGAAACATCACGACTAAAAGAATCTAACCAACAACATTTCGCAAAAAGCATTTTAATTAAATTCCTAGTTGATTTTAGTCTTCCAGCAAAGCCATGCCGGTTGACAATAGCGAGGAGGATCGCGGGCCGCTTTGTAATTAGAACGGATGGGGCCGAGCGCGCTCACCGTTACACGCGCGCGCGAGCACTATATATAAGTCCGTCGCCCTGGGTGTCCCCCCGTCTATATAGCTTTATGCGCTCGCGGACAGTGTATTTAAAACGATCTCGCGGACTGATATGTGTCTCGAAAAGCGATTTTTTTAAATTAAGTGGTACAGTAAATAAAGGCGATCATGCTAAGAGATAGTAGCGATGGCGAGGCATAAATTGCGATGCGTTGCACGGGGTTTAATTATATAGGAAAATTTATTATTTTTGCTTTACCAAACTTCTTCGTCTTCACTGGCACTTTAATAGCGTCTCGCTGTAGCTTTTAATATTAAGTATCATTACAGTGATAATTGCAAGTAAATTTTAAAGAATTCTATTGTGTAGCGATTTGGTTCTTCTATTTTTTCACACTAATAATGTTTTGCTTTTTTAAACAATATAAATGTTATTTGTTATTGAAAGTTAAAGGGAGACTCTATTACACTGCCAGTGAAGACGAGGCATTATAAAACTGATTATATTCATGTTGAAATTTAATATTTATTTCTAAGTTTTTAATATATAATATGGGAATTGTTACTATATATATGGTAAGGGTGGTAGAGAAAATTGTTTGAATAAAATCTTTATTTATTTGGGTAGTATTTGGAACTCAGAAATAGTAGACCAAAGCATGATTAAGATTGACTATTACAATCATTGTAGTGACGATTGAATGTAGAATACAGACATAATAAGTGTTTTTACTTAGAAAACCGGTACCCATCCTGGGGCACTTTTGTTAGATTCACTTTTAATCACCATAAACATGTTTTATTGTTAGTTTTCGGAAATATTAAATAAAAATATTATTATCCTGTTTGATAAATAAATTTTTTTACGGATGTATATGTAGTGTATATATAGATATCATTATAGTTGATCATGTTGTTGCGCGAGTCTCCAAAATTAGTGCCAAGCAACGTCTATTTTTAATTACATGCATGGAGTATAAGCTTCCAGATCGCCACAGTTTCTCCTACTTGAAAAGTATTACCAATAGTCTCTCAAAATAGATGCTGTCCAAAAGTGTACTATTCATCCCTGCACCTGAAAGAATCTCTACACGAAAATTCGTTACTGCACACTGCTTCTTAGAGAAATACTCACTTTTCTATACAAATTAAGGTGAATGTCCCGTATCAAACAAAAAGGTTTAAAAAGTTATTCTAACATTAATTTATAAAGCAAATATGATTATTATCTTAATTATGAATCGAACAATACAATGTAAATGCGTAAACACCATTTTAAAGACTTAAATATTAATAATAGTCAATTAAAAAGCGTACGCAAAATGCACCTATTTCTACTCACAGCAAAACGCGATGATTTCGATGTGTACCTATTTCTGATCACCGTTGATTTTATAGACTTCATTCATATGATTTGTATCTTTTTATTGTATTAGTATTTTAATACGCGTAAATACTTCACGATGCATAAGTAGAAAACAGTATACAGATTGTAGAAATACAACTAAAACGTTATTTTTTCGTGATTAGAAATAGGGACATGCAGAATTCACCTGCGACTAACCTCAACCTATCACTATTATCAAGTTTTTTAATCAGAATTTACAATATTTTTAATTCAGCACTACAGTTTTACTAAAAAGGTACAGATAGCTTGGATATAATATATATTAAAACAACCTTCATATCTATAACGACAGAAAAACTTCGAGTGATTAGAAATAGGGACGTGAGCAGAAATTGGGACATTTACCTTATCATATTTATAACGACAACCCTCGTACTCTTAATAAATATACAATGTTCATATACCAATATTATAAGTAAATAAATAGTAATTTTTATAGAAACTCAAAGACATCCCCAGAACACACACAGCAATAGTAAACTATCATCCGTATCACACATTCCTTCCTCTCTTCCCAGATCTCTCGCATTCATCCCAAGAATTAACTTACCTCTCACACAATTCGCACTATCCCCCCTTTCTCACATACCTACCTACATTCTCAATTACCCATCCCAACGCCCACGTCTATCCGCGCGTAATACCCTCGTCGTCCTTGACGAATTTTTCACCAACTTTACTGCCTCCGTGCATACTCACTTTTCGCACAATGAAGCGCGCGTCTCGAGGGGCGCCTGCATATGCAACTGCTGCACCTCAAATTAGCTTCTCTCTCTCTCTCTCGTCGCGCGGCGGGGAGAGACCTTGAGCGCGTCGCGCGCCGCTTTTCGGTACGCCTGCTGTGCGCAGTGTTGTCACTCACTCCGACGGCGCGGGCGGCGGTGGTGGTAGTAAGAACGTAGGAAGTCGAATTTCGCGTGGGTGGCCGGATCGTAATGGTATTTCTATCGGCGCGGTGCGCCATTGTTTCGCGGTGCATAAATCTCGGGGGACGGGCGTGTTTGAGAGGCGCCGTCGAGGCGGAAAGAATGACGAGCGGGGAAATTGGATTTTTTATTGAGGGGGAGGGTTTAGTGGGTGCTGCGGGGAGGACGTGTAATGAGATGTTGGTGATATTGGGTGATTCGGTGATGGGAATAGTGGAAAATTCGTGTGGTAACTGTGAATATCGGATTATCTTTAAGAAACAGGGGCTACATTCTGGGTGGTAAAAGTAGGATGGGGATAAATGTGCCGAAAGATAACTTTGCAGACGGATAATAATGCCGAATTTATTTTACCGACGGGTAAATTTGCCGAAAGGTGAAATGTGCCAATGAGTAAAGTAATCGATTAACAAAAGTGCCGAAAAAAAGTTACGAAGGGTAAAAATGCAGATGGATAAAAATGCCGAAAGTTAAAAATGCCGAAATGTTGAATGGCAATGGGTAAAAACTAAAATTATCTAATATTGATAAGAAACGACCTAGCAACAATTAACACATTAATATAATATATAGGCATATTCTAATAAAAGCACTTTCTTGGCCACATTTTCGATTTCGGCATTTTTAACTTTCTGCATTTACTTTTTCGGGATTCTTGTTTTCAGCATATTTAACTTTCGGCATATTTATCTATAGGTATTGAGTTTTTCGGCAATTTCTACCGTTCGGTAAATTTATCCTTCTGCAAATTTATCTTTCGGTAAATTTATCCTTCTGCAAATTTATCTTTCGGTAAATTTATCCCCACCCGTAAAAGTATATCGTAGTGATAAAAGTAAGAAAAGACTATTTTGACGGTTTTTGTACGATAATAAGTTTGCATTTATACGTTCAATCAATTATAACTAAATAGTATCTTCGTTATCTTACTTTGCTTTACAAAATATTACGTTTTTTGTGGTATTTTACTTTGGCCGTGATATCGAGATAAACGTGATTTGTCACTTTTGGAGGATGCCCACGGATTTATAGTATGTGATCTGTTAAAGGAGAAAGTATAAAAGGATGAACCAAATAACATTGTTCAGAGTTCGATAAAGCATGAATTTTGAAAAGAATATTGACTCCTTAAGGTGTGGGAAAAATAGAGAAAAACGTGATAGAAAGTCGGAAAATTAAGTAGAAATTCCCGAGTATGGTTAGACGTTATACATTGCTTTAAATAGCATTAATCCATAGAAATTATTTCTTATAGCTACCATACGTTCCCTCAAGGGGGCTGTCATGGGCATAATCCAATTTTATGTTGTCAAGCATAAAATTAATATTTTTTAAAACAAAATAAGATAACTTTTTACTATTAAAATTGGTAGTAACTTCTATTATGGATGAATCAATAATTTTTAATAATATATGATTTTTCATATCATTGTTCATAAATAATTAATCATTTAGAAAATTATCATTAATAGGGCAACTGACTGTCTGTTACTACTGATTCTACTTTGACAAGTCTATACAACGCATATGAACTAGAAACGAATTGTCTCTTCTTTTTGATAATTATGAAACTCCTAAAAATTGCCAAGCAGAACCTTTTTCATTCAGCTCCATTTTAATGATCGTATTGTAATATAACTGCTTGAAAACTGCAAGTAATATTTTAAAGTAATATTTCGTTTACTATGGCACATAATCTAATTAGCTTTTAATAATATTTAATAAGTACGCTACAATCTCTACTTTCTCTCTATACTCAAAGATGAGTCAGTTTAGAATGTTTTTATTGCAAATTTGATACATTTCTTTATAAAATTATATATAACATAATAAAATTAATATAAAAATAAAAATAATTACTTAAATTCTTGTTCTTCTTATTAAGGTGATGCTAAAGCCATCAGTCACCGATAGATACGAGGAGCCACTTTTCTCATTTTACTTTCAATTTTGAGTAAATATCTCTATGTAGTGTTATTGTCCTACTAAAAAACAACAACTTTCCAGAGAGATATTTTCTCAAAATTAAAAATTGAATGAAAACGGGGTTCCTCGTATTTAACGGTAATAAGATGGTTTATCATTACCTTAATACAATTGTTTAACCATTTATAGTCGGTTCCTATAAAAAGTTAAAATTAAATAAATTGAATAATTTGATTTTGAACTTATTTACTTCTTTGGTTTTAAATGCTACTTGTATGGCTGTCCTTTTATGAAGTCACTAAGCACAAATAACTTAATAATATACATGGATATTTCATATAAAATAATTAGCTAATTAAAGCATTTGAAAAACACTTTACAAAATAGTATTCCATAACAAAATTTCAAAAATAATTGTTATATATATAGAATGATTAAAAATTAATATCATACGACATTAATAAACGTATTTACCCACAACACTCCACTCGAATCTTCGATCATCCAGCACGCACCAAAATCCCACATTGTAAACCCCAAATCACTCGCATCGCAAAATCCCGTAAATTCACGTCCTCTTAAAATACCCAAAAAGAAAAGAAAAAAAACGAATTCCCCACATGCCTTGTACCCAGTACACCCAGTCTCGAAAAACCGCCCGGCAATAACTTAAAATGTCCACTCGTCGCGCGTTAATCCGTCGTCCCCCTTGACCGCGTCGCTAATTGCCGAAAAATCGCTATCAACAAGGAGGATGCAATGCGGGCGCGTGGCACACTTCGCCGTATCTCCATTGTGTGTCTCCAGTCGCGTGTATACATATATATATAACGCTCTTGCGAAGGTATACGTGTGTATAATGAATTTTAGCCGGGGCGCTCTCTCCATTTTTCATCGCTCTCTCGCGAGGTTAATGCGCTCTTGTGCTCGCGCGGTCCATTGTTTATTGGCCGGATGAAAGTCGATTAAGGCGCGCGCGCGTTGATGCGAAATTTAAGACGGTGAGGAAGGGATATTCGATATAGGTGAGAGAGAGAGGGGGAGGAGGATATTAAAGACGTGAAAGCATGCTTCATTTATCATTAGGTAGATTTATGTAATGAGCTGGGGTAGCGGCTTGGATGTAAAAATTGTTCATTAATTGCGATTGATATATAGCGGTGGGGCGCTGATGGTTTTTATTTTTGTAGGGGTCTTGTTGTGTCACGAGCCAGGTGTATGTTTTTTTTGGGGGGGGGGGGAGGGGGGGAGTTTATTTTGGTGCGAGTATTGTAATATTTAGCTGCGTGCAGGAGAAGATTTCAAATTTTGAGTTATAATTAATAAGTATTTATGTCTATAGGTTAGACTTTCAAATTGTTACCCTCAAATATAAGTATAATTCTGTATATTGAGCGTATTACGAAAGATTTGACTTTCAAATAAGCGTAACCATTAGTCCATTAATTCTTGGAGTTTATACTGTAATTTTTACTGGATCTCAATTAGTGCAATACCTTAGATACACAACTGCACGTGTAAGAGTGAACACAGTTGAAAATAACGTAACACTCAAATTAACACTTTAATACTAAAAATGATGACACTTAATTAGAGAACAATACTCTACTTAATTAAAAAAAATAAGACTTAATTAAAAAACAATTAACTAGAGAACTACACTCAAATTATTAATCAATTAGAAAACAGTACTAAAGCTAACAATTAATTACAGAACAGCACTCAAACTGACACTTAATTAAGAATGGACGTAGCTGAAAACAGTACTCAAACTAACACATAATTAAGAATAGACATAGCTGAGAATAGTACTCAAATGAACACTTAATTAAACGTGAATATACACACAGTGGAAGTAACTTTTATATTATATCTCTAAAGTGGAAGGTAATGCTCTAGGTAATATTAGAATTCAATGTTGCTCAAAATTTGGATGTTAACTAGCAACCTGAATGACGTTCAAGTTATGTGTTATTTTGCGTGTCATTTCGAGAATCTTTCTTATGTATATCTATACACTTTATAAACATTAAAAAAATTATGTGTCTATTTTATCAAGTTGGATTGATGTTCCGGAATTCAAGTCCTGGTCTTATAAGCTTATTGATTTGAATGTTTTTTCCACTTAAGAGCGATGCTCAATTTGAGAACTACATTAATCTTGAGTATTTTTCAAGTATAACTCCTTGAAATGTGAGTTAATTGGCAGCAGAATTTTCTCTATCAAAGAAAATAAGACTGTAGCCCAGTGTAACCTTGAAATTGTGATTCACTCTCAGCTTGAAGGATTAAAAATGCTAAAATTATACTTAAGTCCAAAAGTACATTCAACCGTAAGTGTTATTTCCACAAGAATTTCTCTGATATTATAAACGACGAAACGTTTTCCTAGTTTCCCAATTACTTTATTATCCAACCCCGGCTTCACAATC
The DNA here is from genome assembly GCA_949152435.1 of Gastracanthus pulcherrimus. NCBI lineage: Eukaryota > Metazoa > Arthropoda > Insecta > Hymenoptera > Pteromalidae > Gastracanthus > Gastracanthus pulcherrimus. The sequence goes on along the minus strand of OX424572.1, from coordinate 19,814,239 downwards.
ACCATTACTCACGGCAAAAAAGCACATACCGTATAAGCCATCATAGAGCGCCGCGGTGCGATTATAACCTCAAAAGATGCAAAGTATCCTCGTAAAACCCATTTCGCAATTGCCCATCCGCAATAATATTTCGCCCCTCGTTTTCCGCGTAAATCAGAACCTGCCCCGCGCGCTATTTTAACGACCCTCTCTTAACGATATGTTTATTCCGCATCTAGTAAGAGAGCGCACGCGTAATGGCTTGAGTAAATACTCGCTTGTGCGTATTAAGCGCGGTATCATTGCACAGGGTAGACGAGAGTGAAATTCGCATGAAGTAGAGGCAATGCAAAAATTAGAGTCTTCAGATGCTCGAATGTGGTAGCACTTTCAGATATAAATCGCGTACGCCCAAGTAAAAGTGGTTTTATATACAATCATATATAACTATATATGAAATAACGTGCACTTATATATAATAATATATAATCATATGCAATAAGTGTATACAAGTATATACAATTCTATATAATCATATGCAATAATTGTATACAAGTATATACAATTATATATATGGTATATATATATATGATTAAAATGTAATTATATATTATAATATATGCAATTATGATTTAATTTTACCCGGGTAACGTAATGGCTTGTCAATTCAAAGATGCTGAGTTCGAACCCCACATCGGAAATTCTTTTTTTAGTTTCCATTTTAACAAATCCTTTTAGTATTATACATATTTATATATAATTATATATAGGTTTTGACTAGATGAGTTTGCTTTACACGGGATTCGAATGTTCGAATAAGAGATCAAAAATGAAGCCACGCATTTTCGAGCTAATTATAAACGTATATTTATGCAGGAATATGTAACTATAATATAACTATACTTAGCGAAGGTGTACATCAGAGTGCAATTAACGTATATTCGCCTTTATGCACCTGCAATAAAGTGCCCTTGTAAAACTAATACACGAGAGACTTTGTAACTCAGGTTAACGGCGCGTTTTCTTGAGAGCCTCGTATGAAGATTGCGCGTCGTCTTGCGCGAAGTTTATTTTAGACTCCCCTCGGTGCGCCTATTACGCGTTTCGCAAAAACTAGTCGCACGCTCCTGTACCTTAATCTTTGACTGAAAAATATCGTAGGTAGGTGGATTTAGTTTTCTTAAACAAGTTTATATGATGCGTTGGTAAAAGTATTTATATGAGGCGTAGGGTTCAGTTAATTTGACTAAAACCTTTTTAGATAATCGGAATATATTATAATCTTTTATCTTTGAGCTGAATCTGTGATGTTGAGTTGAATATTTTTATATGATAGTCGGATTATTTTTTTTTCAATAAGTACGCGTAATTTAATTAGAAGCTTTCAACGCTGTTTTTATCGCAATTATTTTGAGTGAAAATTTTAGTGCGAAAATAGCGGATCAAAATTAATGAATGAAGAAAAGCGGAAGAAAATCACATTTACAAATTAAAAGTGATGTTCGAAGAATAAAATTATACCTATTATATGAACGATTATGAAGTTGTTTACTGTAAAATAATGATTTACTTTTGAGTATTTTAGGACTAATTGAACAATAAAAAAATGTTTACATATATATAATATTACTCCTAATTCAGTAAATCATAAACTGGAAACTTAATTTGCATCCTTTCTCAAAAGTTGAACCCCGATAAATGCATTATTTCATCCAAATCTCATACCTATATGCATAAATCAATAAATTTTTTAATTCTTCTAACGTTTAATTCATTCGATTTCTTAATGCAGCACATCGTTATGTCAGGTCCTGAATTAGTTTTTTAGACGCTCAAATATGTATACTCGAATCTGAATGTGAAGAGAGTAAAATCATCAAAAGTGTGGTAATTTTGGTAATTTTTCTGACATCTTTTCGCCTAGGCATAGAAAATAATTAGTTTTGAATCCTTGCCAAAATTTGACAACAAGCAACGATTTAAACTTTCATTCAGTAATGCGCTGCGAATAGATTATATATTTCAATTGTAACTTGAGAGAACTTGAAAGATGAAATAATATCTGAAAATTCTTTTACTGTACAGTCTAGCGTGGTCCAGAATTCGGTAAACGCATTAATCGACGTTTGAGATAAATGAAGAGTGTGAATGGAACTTTTAAATTCTGAAAAACTGGAGACAAAATGCAACCATTGTTTACTTTAAATTAATTAACGTATCCTAGATGCTTTTTTAATGGCTAAATTCCAACTTCGAATTAAAAATAGCACCATAAATGTAAAGAGAACAATGCCTCAAGATGAAAGAAGAAAATCTTTAAATCAATCCTCACCAAAGGATACAACAACGACATTCGTAACTTATTGTCTCCACGATACTTCCCAAACAAGCCATCAGCGCAATAAAAAATAACGTCAAAAACTTCCCCGGCTGCACCCACATATCTTGGCACTCAAACCCAACCGATCCCATTCCGAATATCGTCCTCTCATCCTCGCCATCGGCGCACACAAGACTACCGTAACGCTCCTGACCTCGTGACCGCCCCTCGTAATTAAGGCCAGCGCGCGTCAGCTCCACACAACAGAGAATAAATAAAATCAAGCCACGTGTATACACGTGTTGCTGTACCAATAGCCGACAGCACAATGGCCGTTTAATGCCCCTCGATATTGATCGATCTTCTCGATCCGCTCGATTTCTGTCCCTTTTGTGTGCGTGTGTATGGGTTCTCGCGCTGCGTTGGACCGATCAAGGAGGTCCAGGGGGAGAGAAGGAGGATCTGAATCGACCGGATGCATGGAGCAGGTTGAGTGAGAGGCGGATGATTGCGAAGATCGATGTTCGGGTGGATTGCTTGTAGGATGCGTGAGTTTGCTCGGTTGGGATTTCGAGGGTTAGGGAGGTTATTGGGCTCGGTTTTTTATTTTAAGGTGAATTAGAATTAGAAAGATAGTGATTATATTGTTATCTTACAAAATTAGAGTTTTGTGTACACGCATTCAGTTAGAATTATTACCACTATCTTATTTGTTATGTCTGTGGGTATCTTTATAAAAAAGGAGGAGGATGACCACGGGAAAGAGAATTTTTGTATAACTTATGAAGTCTATACAATCAGTTTGTGCATAATTAGGGTGAATATAAATAAAATTTCAATACGTTTTGGAAAATTTTGAAATTCAATTCAGCATTGTGCAAAGTTGTAAAGAGCTGATGCTTATTTTTAACGCGTTATAATCTAATTTTTTAAAACTATTCCCAAAACTAATAGGGTCTCTTTTTATATTAAAGAGTTTTTTGTACTCATATGGCAACATACATTTTTCTCAAGCCTAGAAGAAACTGTAAACCATCAGCATCTGCATTAAGTAATCTGCGATAACTTACATAAACATTTGAATTCGAGCCTGCATCAATCGGTTAATTGTAAGAAAAATTGTATAATTAATTGAAGAACATTATCGATTCAAATTACATAAGTTTGACTTATCATATGATTAATCATAAGCGAATCGGATCGCTATAAAATTTTTTAATTTTTCGTATAGTTAATCATAAGATATTTTTTTCAATAGAATTAGAATCAATGAGGTTAATATGGTCCTCACCAAGCAACAACGTAAGTCTGTTCTGAGCAGCTAAAGTCTCTTATTATCGCGAATTTGTGACTTGAAAAGTAAATAATTTCAAATAACGAAAAGAAAGCTTAGATTATGTACTCTATTACGCATTTGTTCAAATTATTACTTTGATCGTCAAAAGAAGCTTTGTTTTCCAAACAAATTCACAGTACTTCTTACCGTGAACCACAAGCTACTAATAACACAACTGACTGTCTGTTACTACTGATTCTATTCCACCAAGCTAACACCGCACGAGGCTTCAACCGCACTTTTTTCCACTTCCTCGTGATTACAAAACACCATTAAGCGTAACCTTCTGCTTTCAGCTTCCTCGTCAAATCGAAGCTCGAGAGCGATAAATCAGAAGCGACGACGCTTCATCGGTGGCGGCAACAGCCGCCGGATCGAAAACGCTTTCGCCGCGCGCTCGAGGGGGTGGCGAAAAAACGCTTTCCCCTGGCGAGGCTCGCGTTACTCGGAACACTTTCGCACGCCTTGGCTGCTGCTGCTGTTGCTGCAGTGCGATGCGCTTGCGCTGCGGTGCGAGGTGAATGATGAGTGGATGGTTTAAGAATGGATTTTTGAGAGTGAATGAATGTTTGGTTTTGGGTGGAAAATATTTACGGAAAAAAGACACGGACAATTTGAAAATTTATATATTTATATTATATATATATATATATATATATATATATATATATATATATATATATATATATATATATATATATATATATATATATATATATATATATATAAAATTTTCAAATTGTCCGTGTATATATATATATATATATATATATATATATATATATATATATGTCTTTTTTCCGTACAAATTTTTACCCAAAAACACACATTCATTCACTCTTAAAAATCCATTCTTAAACCATACATATATATATATATATATATATATATATATATATATATATATATATATATATATCAAGAAAAACGTAACGTGTATTGGACACGTGGGTAAATGGCTGAATTTAGTGTTACCCTCAACTTGATTGAGTTAGATGTAATATATAAAGTTAATCAATTGTATAACAATGAATGAAATTGTACTTTTATGGAATCTTCTGAAGTGTTCATTAATTAAGAACGTAAAAAACCAATTGACTATAAAATGGCCGCTTGGGAAGAAATGGGTTAAACCAGACAGAACATACTAATATTACATAATTTAATCCGTATACCTATGCTTTTTACGAAGACTACAGATTTTTTTTAAATAGCTAGTTCATCTCAGAGGTCTATTACAAAATCTAACATTTTAAGATACTCTATATAAAGGTTAATACTGTTTTAACACTTCCAAAAACATTATAGTTTTGTTGAAGAATTTAAACAATGCCAGTTTTCATACGAGGCTCCTGATAAGAACTAGCATTTTTTAAGAAATCGAGAATGTGCTAGTCTTAGTAAGAACCGTCTATACACAAGTGTAGTCACTTTAAACGTTCAGCACAAATAAGCCTCAATGTTCACACAAATTACTCAGATACACACTCAAATTCGTGGACAACATCCCAAATCGAGTCTCCACTCTCAAATGAGAATTATTTCAGTAAAACCTCAATTACGCAACGTCAATAAGACAATAATATTGAATGACGTCTCAATAGAACACCAACATTCTCTCCTTCCGTCGCACTTTCTTACTAACCAATCAAGCAAACATAAAAAATAAAACACCTAATCTCATGTTATCTCGTATACCTAGCAGGCACAAAACAAAAGCCACGAGACCAAATCTGTTTACTTCCTTCGTAACGCAGCTGCACTTCACGCACGTGATCCTCGCTACGGGATACACATATACGTATACACGCATACGCGTACAATACGATATTGTCGCGTTCCGCGAAATCGATACGCGGGAAGGAAGCACCAGCTCTTTCTCTCGTAATCTCTCTCACTCTCTTTCTCTCTTACCCTCGAAGGCGAAAGTAAAGCCGATCGTACGCACACGTAACAGCGATCGCGCGCGCGCGCGTGTTTTTACTCGCACTTTTCGCACAGCGGGACAACGAACGAAAGAACGCGCGCCAATGTCATCGATATACATTTCGAGTGCGCGATATGATCGAGAGTGAGGGAGAGAGGAGAAATTCCTTTCTTTTTGGAGAGCGGACGGTGGGATTTGATTTCGGATTTACCTTACTTATGAGTGACTTTTTTTTTCCTCCTTTTCTTCCGTTGAAATTCGAGAGTGGCGAGGGTGAGAGGTGGGCAATGAACTATCGGTTTCTTGCTCAATGTTGTACGGAGAGTGAGATTTCAAGAGCGCGAGAGTTCTAGTTCGTTAATTCACTGGAGGAGAGAGATTTCAGATATCGTTCGTTATGTCGGTGCATGAGTGTTCGAGTGACGTTGATTATTTTAAAGGAGGTTTGATAGCGATGGGAAGTGGATTTTTTATGGAAGTGGAATGAAGAGGTCAATTAGAAATTTAAATTTAACTCCTCAAATGTTGCCGACCAAGAAGTAAGTAATTGGAAACAGACATGATTTTTTAAACAATTTTTAAATGAAACTTGAGGTTAATTTATACACAAAAGTGAGAAAAATAATTTTTTTACCCCCGTATTTCATGAGTAGCAATGTTTTGAAAATTGTGTTTGCTAAATAAGAATTTAAACGCTGTATGAGGTCACGCGGTTAAGATAAGCAATATGGCGACCCGGACCTACCGATTTTTTGTATTTATATGTATATGTATATATATTATTGGGTGACGCTTTGTAGGTTATGAGAGCGGTAGGTTCACTCCGCCATTTTAAGTAGATAGCCAATCACAAGCGTACTGTATTATTCAAAAGCTACTAAAATTTATAATTTTTTAATTAATTATACTAAAACGTAGAAGCATCAAATCATGAAAAAACTCATGTCTAATATATATATTAATGATTTTCTATTGTAGAAAAAATAAATTAGCCATATTTTTTACATCATGTCTGTTCCCAATTGGCTGTGATAAAATATATCGACTGAATTATGTAGAAAGTATCTGGCAATCTGATTCGAATGGCGTTCGTAGAAGTCTTTGAATATTTGCTTGAAGCTTTATTTTATGTATAGTACTATATATAAATGTATAAGGAATGACAATGATAGTTTAGTTATTATTTAATTTGTTCTATGAATTATTCAATAACAAATAGTTATTTATCGTTCAACCGGTAACATTTGAAGTGAAAAACTTAAGCTTCAAATTCACTCTGATACAAGCTTAAACATTTTATTTCAAGTTTTTCCCAATATTGAAATTTGTTGTCTATTAATTTAAAATCTTAAATTAAGATTCTCTGAGAGTTTTAGATCGATTCGTAAAAAATTGGTTCTGTAAATGTATATTCCGTGAACCTTGATGTCAAAACATGAATTTTAGCAATTCGGAGAACTGTGAACGAAATCTTCACTGAATTTTCAAACATTCATGAGGTGTTGTATTTTACATAAATAATCCTTGAGTACCTTAAATTCTTTTACCTTGAATATATTTCCGCAAATTATAAGCATATTTTATATCTTCAAGACTTTACATACAAATACCGATTTTAAATGCAAATGACAATACGCACTCGCCAACATCTCAGTACAAACCCTAAAAAAAAAGAACAAAAGAAAAAAGCCTATCACCACAATTATTAGATAGCAGAGACACGTATACACTCTTATGTTAAGCATCTCACCGCCCTCGGCTTATCTAAGATTCTTGTTACACGAATCGAACTGCCCCATTGTTCCGATCGATCGAATCCTCGCCCTTGAGCGCGAACACGCGCACTTCGCCTCTTTATTTCTGTTCCCGCATTTTGTGGCTGAATATAAATTCGACGGAGAGAACAGAGACATTTCTGCGTGTCCGACGGGATCCACGATCCGTATTCGCAACGCGCGCCGGGGTAAACGGGGAAATAATTTGCTTTTACGATCGCTCGCTGACAGCTGGTGTAATGATATGTTTTATAATGTGGAATTTGCGCTCGCGAGTGCAGTGCTTTGCTTTGCAAGGAACGCGGGCAAATTCGATAATGCAAATTTTGGTTATCTTTAATGTATGCGTGTACTCGGATTTTATACATTCAACAAGTGAAACAAGATTTCAACGAGTGCAGCGAAATATGCGGGCTAATTTGGGCAGTAACATATTCTTGGTATGAATGGGGGAGCAGTGATTAGCTTGTTATGATGCTTTTGCTAAGAATTTGGAAGAATTATAAAATTTAGAATATGTTTTAAAATAATGGACTCGTATAAATTACAAAATAGGTCATTTTAACCGTCGCAATGACTAATGTAGTGGTAATATAGTCAAACAAGATATTCAGAATGTTAATTTAATGAGTTGAATTTTGAGATAAAATTGATAATAAATAGGGTGTATGTACAAATTGTAAAAATAAATATAATGATGCTGAAAATTTTCGATCAAATAATGTTTTTTTGTTTTCTTAACAATTTTCTAATAGCTATATATAATTTTCTCGTGTATTACACCAGTTAATTTAATTAAGTGTTCTATCAACATGCAACAGATAATATTTGATTATATCCCTCGATAATTTGGACTTAGAGATATTTCCATCCAATCATTTTAACAGTTTCTTATGCCCCGTCATCACTGGTAGTTTAATAGAGTCTCGCTTTAACTTTCAATATTAAACTTTACTAGCAATTATCACTGTAATGTTATTTAATATTAAAAGTTAAAGCGAGAGTCTATTAAAGTGCCAGTGAAGAGGCATTACATTTACTGTCGAAACTATCAACATATTGATCTTTCTATTCCTCTATCACAATGAAGAATTCGATTCTACTTTCCAAAATTTTAAACGTAAAAGCACAAAAAAGCCAAAATAATGCACCCTCCCATCGTATTTTCTATGTCTAACAAAACTACGATTTCCTTTATCCTTTAGCTTTCACCAAGCTAAAATCAAACAAAGCTTATCTACCCATGTTTACGCTATCACGTATACATATTTCAAACATTGTTCTTTCTTCCTTAAAGTGCAAACTCCAAACTACTCAAATACATTTTTTTAAATATCCACCCTTTTCTGCTCCTCTCGCTTCTATACCTCAACGACAGAATGCACATACATACCTATATCCACGGTACGCGCGCGTGTACTACACGAGGCAAAGGCATCGCCGCCGCCCTTCGCGATTCCACGGACTTTTTGTGCCGGCCGACCCTTTTCCCGACGCCGCGCCGCGATATGTATAGAGTTCCTATAGAGTTGCTTATTCTTTTTTCTCTCTTTTTATAGTGGGGTTGAGCGCGTGTGTACGCGGGAAATGTTTGTGGAGTATTTTTCTGGGAGAGATTTAATGTAACAATGCTGGTGCGTTATAGGAAGTAGGATGGCGATTATTGGATGTGTAGGATGTAGTTGGATACGAATGCAGATTTGTTGATGATGTCTGATTGTTAATGATGTCTTTTTTTAATATTGAAATTTTTAATCAATGGAAACATTAAAACGCATAATATCAAAATTCAGAATACAAGTACAACTATAGTTGTTTCTGTTGATTTTTAATAGTTTAGAAATATATTCGTTAATTGCAACGCCCAAACGTTGATATACTTTTTAGTAACTGCAATAATGAAGACTTTCTAATGAATGGAAAATATGAAATACCTGAAATATGTTTTTATCATTGGGAATCGTTAAAATATTCAGAAATGTGACTCTATCGTCTACCAATATTCAACAGTAAATATTAAGAATTTAGAGCTCTATTAGAAACGAATTTTATTCCTACACTCCCATTTGTATATTTAAAATTTTTTACAAACCATCGAAAATCGGATATATAGTAATATAGCGTCTATGAAGCTTACTATGTTTCTGAGAAAACTTTTACCTTTTAATTAAAAATATACGGCGCCTCGCAAGCTTACTGTCCCGTGCGTCTACAATCAAGCTTTAAATTCTCGATGTTTATTCAAATACAAAGTAGTAAATTGAGATTTAACAACGCAAATGAAATTGTTGCACCTTGTTCTTGCGTCCGGGTGAAAAATTATACGCAAAACACGTTGCATACTCTCATATTCTCCCATTGCAGCTCCAATTTTTTTACGATTTCCTGAAAATTTATCGATCAACCAAACCGCTTAACTAAAACTTAACAAGGTTCACCTGCATACTTATTTTTCCCCGAGTATACACATGGCGAACCGCGAAAACATCCTCGCCACTCATAAATAACGAAGCATTGAAAAAGACGCCCCTGTACAATACAATAACTAACGCCTTATTCTCTCACAAAGAGACGGCTCGCATTAATTATTCATAAACATTTATTACCCTCGGGGAAAAAATCTCCTTCGACATCATATAGCCCGACGTTCAACGCCTCGCGCGAAAGCGAGCAAAAGAAACGCCGTCCGCGGCAAAAAGCCTTCGCGCAGACAATCCTGTCATAAAATTGTTTTGCGGCGCGGCACCTCTCCCGGGAAAGAGGAGTGAAAAAAAAGGTAGGAAGAAAACACAGCGAAGAAATGTCGTGCGTGGGAGGAGATCCGACCTTCCCAAGGCGAGTGGAATTTATTTCGCGCGCCGCAGTCAGAAAATGGGCCAGACATACACATAAGAGAGAGAGAGAGAGAGAGAGAGTACGTGGTGTTCGCGTTTATAAATATATGTTGGGGAGAGCGAGGCGAGATGGGCAGAGTTGGTACTTTAATGCTATGTATCTCAATGTTTATTAGGAGGTTAAACCTTATTGAAAATTTGAAAAATTCATTAATTAAAAAATTACACTTTCCGAAAGTAATATTGTCTTAGAAATATTCTCTCCATTTTTCAAGTTAATCCGATTAAGACTCAGAGGAATGTAGATTGTTATTGAAAAAGTTTTTAATCTGGTGTAATCAGCTTTTGAAACATTTTTCTGAAAACAATGTTGTCGAAGACGGTGAGCGAGCAATCTCTAAAGTTATTGCTTGAAATTTGTATAAACTTATATCATTTATGAAGTTTTGCGAACGTATACTTACTTTAGATTTTAAGAATGAAAAATACCTTTAACTCGATATTTCGGAAATTCCTTCAATTAAGTAGATGATTAGGTAATACACTGATGAAATCTCTTCACGAAATGGTTCGCCATCTTTGCACAAAGAAAACGTCTATTGCTTTAAGCAAAATTAAACCTTCTTTTTATTCTAAATAAAGTATGCATAATTACCATTATATTTACTTATTTTATTTTTAGTTTAACTGACAGAAAAACCTTTAAAGATCAGTGTAAAAAATTTCATTTTTTTTAAGTAAATTTGTTTACATAACGTGTATCGACAAGTTATTGGGCTCATAGGTTCTAAGAAAAAATACCTATACTACTGGTTACTATTGGAAACATTATATATGTTTTTTAGGACATTTTTAACCTAACCTTCAGGTCATATAATAATAATAAAACTATTCAATCTATAACATGTTTACTGATATTGATGAAGAATTCTTATTTTTAAGATGTCAACAGTCAGATATCGAGATATCAAATTAATTAATTTTCTAGTTACAAAGTAACCAAATAAGAGACAATGTTTCTGTCGCCCATCTCGCCCCGATCTCCCTCCACAAAAACCAAACGAACACAAGCCACGCACGAACGTTCTCCTGGTAACATGCAAATCAGCCTTCAGCCGATTCTGTGTCTTTCTCATTCGAAAAAATCGCAAAAAAATCGCTCGCTCGCGATACTTGGTTTGGTCTGCGAACGGCGCGCCGAAGATTTATGTCCGTTCGATCGCGAGTCAGCGTGTAAGAATTGCGCAACCGCCCGTTTGCTCCTTTACAGTGTCTAAACATTGTGTCCGAATTCACCGGTGATTTGTCGCGGATTTGCAAACCGGCTCTCTTATAAGGCCGCAAATTTCGTACACGCGTACTTGACGGGCCGCTACCGTATTATTGATTGGAGCGCCTTTTTATCGCTCGAACAAAATGTTAATATCGATATACCGATCGATCAGAGTGACAACGACGGGAATGATAATGGCGAGGGATAATTTTACGTCCAAAGTTGCGTTCTAAATGTTCGGCGAATTGAATTTGCGCTGAAATAAATTAAATCGCGATCCGCGCGTGTTTCGAGTGCATTGGGTAAATGTTGTGTGTACGCGCGCGCGAAAAATGAGGCCGAGAAACACGAGAGATTAATGCCGTTGGTTAAAGGCGTAAATAACATTACACATTCTCTTGATTAAGTCGGGTCGAACTCACGTGTATATGCGAGTACGTGCGATTTATTCGATTGCCCGAGTTTTATGTAACACATTTAATTTATTTAATCCGGCGCGAGCGTTTTGTACGAATTAACTTAATTATGGTAATTCGTTATTGTTTTGCGTCGGATTAAAGCAAGTTTTGTCAGTGAGTAAAATTATATGTTCTTATGAATTAATGTTAAATTTTAATATATACTAAATTAATAAACTTCTTTGTCCACTTCGTCGTTAAATCTAATAGCGCTCAAAATTCCTGAATAGCAAAAGATTGCGAATTTTAATAAGCTTCTATAAAATTTTATTGAATAATGAATTCTATTAACATTTTTACAACCTCTTAATTGTACACTAAGCACCTGTTACTAGTCTTTTTTTTAAAACCGTGCTCACAGCGCGCACATTCGCAACTCACGCAATTCTCTTTTATTTACACAGTTAATTTTTACGACAGCCCAGGACAAATTGGAAATAATGTACTCGACAAATTAAGACGATTCTAATTTCCGTAAATCGCGCGGATAGGTATTTACGACCCTTGCGTAATCGGGCAATTAATTACATCTGACCTTATGTCATCTAATTACATTCCTTTACATAAATTACACGTGCTTCCGCGTTGTTGCTGTGTGTATGTCGTATATATCGACGCGCGTTACAAAACAAATACAGCGATAACGCCTACCTACCAATAAACCTTAGGACTAACGAGCTTCTCCACACATTCAAAACTTTCTTTTCTGGATTTTAGAGAGTCGAATGTAATATTTTATGGTTTCTTTGGTCCATTTGGAGCATTATATTTTTTATTAGTGCACACGGACTGTTTAAAATTTATTGTTGGTTTCTTAGTTATGAAACTTAAGTTTTCTCCGAGCAAGTCACTCTATCAATATTTAGTCATGCGGTTGATAACATATAATAATTAAAGTTTCAATTGAGGTGAAATCTCGCGTGAAGTCCTACCGATTTTTGATCAAATAAATAGGTATCATCTTTATATATTTTCAAAAGCAAATAATTTTTTTTAGTTTTGGATACATATTCTTTTTTGTAAAATTATCAATTTGAAATTTATTGTAATTAATTCTACAACTTATGAGATAAATTAATTTGTCGTATGAAAATGACGCTAACAATATACCTCTCTAGAATAAAAACTAAAGATTAAAAAAAATTAATACCTACATTATTTTAATTAAATTACTAAAAATCCAGGCTAATTTTCATAAATTTATACATACGTTTATGTTTTGAAAAGTAAGTTCAAATATTTCTGCTTCAATTTTCAGGTATATACGAATGAATAATATATTATTATGGTTGTTATTATTACTATTATTACAACTATTATTATTATTTTATTTATTGAAATTTATAACACAGTACATATGGGAATAATATTATTTAAAATTTTCTTTTGCAAAAAGTGACGTTCATGTCTGACCAATGTGTCTTTTTCTACTGTCCACTTATTTAAAATTCTTTCACTTTATCATGAATAATTCTCATACATATTTATGTTTCTAAAGGTAAATTCAAGCATTTGCATTTTAATTTTCATTAGATGATTTAATTGAATAATGTATTTTGTGATTAAATTCTTACTCTAAATTACAAAAAATTTTAACTGCGCACAAATATAAAAAAATAAAAAAATATAGAAAGCGTTATGTATTATTATTTATTGTTAAAATCGTGCATAATGTTAAAAATTCTGAAATTTTGAGATGAGATGTAGAAATTTAAAACTGAAATATGCAATCACAAAATGCATTCTATATATTCAATTTTCAGTGAAATAGAGAAACAAAATATGTTTTGAAAAAGATTTCACAACACAAAAGACAGGAAATAAGATAAGATAAATGTTTATTTTTGTACTCGTCAAAATAAAATTCAATCAAGACGAAAACGGTAATAACAAGGTCTTGAAAAAAAATTTTGTACCATATATCCTAAACTTAAACAAAGCTTATTATTACACATTAAATATACATAACAAATATTAATACCCTCTGTCCCCCCGCTAATTTCTAATTATGCAAAAACCACTCGAAACGCACAAACAACCGACAGTCGTCCGCTGTCGTCGGGCCGCGGAAATTAGATCGCGAATTAAGGTGTTTGCGCGCGTCGCGTGTATTAATAGCCCCTCATCGCGCGCAAACGCGGAAAATGTCGGGGCAGCGGAGAAGTTTCGCCCACTTTAATGCGCGGCTCGCTCGCTCGCTCTCAGGCGGATAAGATAAGCGCGGAGCCCGAGGCCGACTACCGGGCGCATAAATTTGGCGCAATATGAGTACTCTTTTGAATGTGTGCGAGCTCGACGATATTGCGGTGGTATGTAGGAAATTGTCAGTTAAGGTTCTTTTAGTAGAGGATTGGTGCAGAGGTCGATTGTGCTTGATTTGGAGCTTATGAATGTAGGGAAATTGCTGTATACCTTGGTTGAAATTGATCTCGGTCATAGCCAGTAATCGGTGATTAATGCATATAATTGGTCGTTAGTGGACGATTATTAAGTATGAATAGGAACGATTTCTACCAGGGAGATATTGGTAGAAGTATAAGCATGTTAGAAGCTCAGAAAACTAATGTATGCCTGTAATAAATATAAAGTATTTTTTTAATGAAAACAACGTAGTTTGTAAGTGAGCACATTTTCACTAATTTTGTTATGTCTTTTATACACATTCATAAGGAGAAAACATTACATAATATCGGAACTCCCCTTCAAGAATCTAAGAAATGTCCTAAAATATGAGGTATATATATTGAATTTATTATAATAGGAAAGTGTTTGTTTACGTCATTTGCATGCTTAAGATTAACTACAAGTGCTACAACAACAGATAATATGTGTTATGTATTAGGCTACTTGTTATTGAATTTATGAATAATTGTCAGTTACAGTGTATGAACTACATTTCAGTTTATGTAACTTAAGAATTGAATCACAGTATAGAAAATACATTATTCATTCATATGTAACTGGAAATTTAAGAAAAATACTTGAATTTACTTTTCTACATATAAATATGTATGAAAATTCATGAGAAAGTAAAGCAGGAACAGTAAAAAAGAGAAAAATAAGTTGCAAGCAGAATCAGACGGATTAATCAGACATATATACGTAGAAGAGTATACACAATAAGATCAATACGAGAGATATATTTGTAGTAAAAATTAGATTATTTATGAAATACTTTTACGATTACAAAACAGCTATTTTTACTATACGTAATTGGTAACAAATGGCTATTTAAATGGTCACCTTGCTACCATATGTTAAATTATAATTTTATTAATTTCCATATACCTACGCAAGTATCAAAATATCTATGCCTTTGAAGAGAAACTTTAAAGAATTGAGAAATTTTAAAGAATTCGATATGATTTTTATTACTATCGAATTCTTTAAAGAGAAATTTTAAAGAATTCTATATGATTTTTATTACTCCTTTAAAAGTAAAATGTAAATTTCAAGAGAAATTAAAAAAATTTATAAATATACCTAGAATTGAGCAATAAACACTATTTTTCTATTATCATTTCTTTTTATTTATAAAAACAAAATCTGACTTCTTCAATCTTTTATCAGTTACCTACATAAATTCTGGTAAGAATTATGACATGAAATGTTCACTTTTTTCATTTAGCATCAATAAAATCCGTGACCATTCTCACTAAGAAATGCATTTTGTAAAACTAACATAAAATTTAAGAAACTCCGTCTTAAAAATTTAAAACGTGTCCTTAATGTACGTATAGCAACCATTATTATTACAACATTCTGAAATGGCACGAGGAGAGACAGAGAGAGAGAGAGAGCCATAAACGAGCTCATTACACTGTAAAAAAAGAAGTTATACGCCGCGCCTCGCAAACTTTATGAAATTCGGACGCTCGTAAAAATTAATCCGCAATTACGAAGCGCCGCCGCCGCCGCGGCCCACGCGTGTATATAATACAGTCGTGCTTTCGCGCGACGCAAGAAAATAATTACTCATCCCTCCCCTCTTTTTTGGTCTCTTTTTATTCCCAAGCGCGAACTGCGAAGGTGTGCAAAAAGATT
The DNA here is from genome assembly GCA_949152435.1 of Gastracanthus pulcherrimus. NCBI lineage: Eukaryota > Metazoa > Arthropoda > Insecta > Hymenoptera > Pteromalidae > Gastracanthus > Gastracanthus pulcherrimus. Next base: position 19,798,293 of record OX424572.1, on the reverse strand, counting down.
CATTTCGGCGGGCTAACGGTAACGCTTTATGTATATTATACCTTTCTCTTGTGTAGTGTCTTATAGCATCATAGGGCGATCTACTGCAATTTTTATGTACATTGCTAATTTTTTGTTACACTTATAGACCTGTTTTTGTGTAATTGTAGGATTATGTTTAATTTATGTTAAAGGATTACCATACTACGGATTGTTTCTGTAAAAGTGATTACTTGTGCATTCAATATACATATAATTACTAGAGCTTCTGTAAAAGATAAATAATTATCAATCTAATCATCAGTAGCTGGATATTTTTCATATGGTGACTGTACCATTGTGTGAATATTCACCAAAGATTCAATCAATTTTTAAACAAAAATTTATTATTTATTTTTTAAAAATTGATTGGATGTCTGAAAGAAAAAAATAATGTAAAATATTATAACAAAAAAGTGATCCTCCTAATTTAATACTTTTTAGTGTACGTCAAAAAGAGTCGAATAACAGTCAAAAAGAAAATGTTCGTTCGTTATGTCTTTTAGAATTGTGTACATCGCGAAGTTCCTCCAATAAAAATGGTATTGACAATAGCGATTCATTGCGACGCGACGTGTAGGATCAAGATTTTGAGTTTCTTTAATAGTGAAATTAAAGAGATGACCAAGCAATTATAATTGAAAAAAATTCAAAATAATTGCTTTTAAATATAAAAAGCTGTATGGATTCATAAAAGAAAAAAAAATTCGGCTTGAAATTCACCAGAATCAATTTATCTCTAAATTTGAAACCTCGCATTCACTATTTCAAATTTCGCGACTCCACAAACACTATTCATGAAATACTTCACTATCCCCCAACAAAACACAACCGCACGACGCCACGTTTAACCTATGAAAATACAGCCCACCCACCACAGCTCGTCGATCTACACCCATCGGACTCGATACACCGCGGAATCCGCTCTGGAATCGCGCCAATACAATCGATCAATAAATATTCATGAATTTTCCTCGCTCGCACCCGCCAACCTATATCCCCCGCGACCGTAACTTTTGTCTCCCCACACCGTCGCGTCACTTCTACGTTACATAGCGTCCTGCGCTCGGGTGTAACCACGCGTTCGGCCCCCCTTTTTCCATTGAAATTCAAATTCGCATTATGCCCGTGTGTATAATTACGCGATTGACATTGTTTGATCCGCGTGTAATAACAGTCGTGAGCCGCGCGGCGATGCGACTTTTTCAAGCGGTACAGGCTCGCGAGCAGCCGGTTATTACGGCGGGCTTTAATCATTGTTATTAAGGATTATCGCCGAATTTCGCGCGGTTTGAGAAGCTCGATATTGGCGGCGTATTCTTGTCGACTTGTTTTTGGGCGTCGCACTTTGGGCTGGGAAAATAAATTTTAAATAATACTTTTGTGGGGAAAGAGTGATTTATGGTTTTATTTGGTTCGATAAGCGATGAAATAATGTTGCAAAATTTTAAAAGTAAGATTTAAGAAATTTAATATTATTATTAGCGGTGTTTTAATAACATAACTTAATTTGTTGTTAAATATGTTTACTAACTCCAATAAGTTTATTTACCAACTAAATTTTAAAAGTACACAATATTATTGTTTAACATAATAATAGTGATAACACTATATTAATCATAATATTCATAATAATAATAATAATAATAACGGTGAAGAATTGCTAATTTTTCAGCGCTTTCGGTCAGCGATGAAACATTACAAAACTTTTACGACAATGCATTGGTTTTTTTATCTTCTGCAATAAAATCAAACATTAAACGCGTAATAGCCACTAAAAGTTAATAGTTGTTACAAAAAATTTAGTACACTTACAAAACACCTATTATAATGCTAAACCACTGATTTCCGAACCACAAAACAATGCCATATTCAAACAGTTTTTACATCACTCGTATTACTGCGTAACACAGATTACAATACTCCTTTCTAAAAAAAGCAATGTCCGGAAGAACTGAAGTATCTTAAAACTTAATATGATTGGCTTATTAATACAATCGAAAAAACGGCACCTCTTAAAGCTTAAAAACTTGAATAATTACTAAAATTTATTAATTCTTAATAATTGAAAATTAATAATTATTATTATAATTATTAAATAATTATTAAGTAGTTTGCACATCATTATTTTTATATTTCTAACCTTAAAATTACGTATTTGTTTTAATTAGTTATTTGGTATTCTAAACGATTGTAAAATTAATAAAAGTTTCTTTTAGCTAACAAAAACAAAGAATATCCAAAAAAAAAGTGGTCTGATTTGGCTCAACCTTGTAACAGTACACCGACCTTCTTAAAGAACATTTCTAAAAAGGAAATTTTGATTATTTCTAAGATATTGTTCAAAGTCTAGAAAAGAAATTGGCGAAGTATTAAAGATCTCGTCCAGATCTAGTTCATATTCTTTTCAATCCCGTTTACAAAATTTGATAATAGGACACTAACATTAATTATTACTCTGAAAAATGATTTATTTTATTCACCAATTATTAAACGTTTACTAAAATACAATAATTATCGTTTGTATCAAATAAATCATTTTCCAGAGAATATTGAAAAACATTTACTTGAATGTATACACTGAAAGATGTATATCATCTGATACTGAACAAGTATGTATAAAAGTAGGTACTAAAGTTTCAAATAGAAAATCCGTACAAAATAACTTTTCTGGTAATTGTTACGGAGAAAATTTGGGTAACGTATGATGATAGAAGAAATAAGTACGTATGAATTGCCATTCCTCTGTATTATTCACGATAAGTGAAAAATATATTAAAAATTTATGACAAAAATCATTAATTAATACTACTTTGAAGTATGTTAGCTCTAAAAGTATTAATAAATAATTATTTTTACTCAAACTCTTTGTTTTACTAAAAATCTAGTAATCCCAAAATAATTATATGTTCTACTAGAGTATTTAGTAACCATATCGCACCCCCAGAACAAGATTATGAGAACTCAACATTTTTTCAACTCGTTTTTCGTACCCAAGATAGCTCATAAATCATACGAAGCTAAAATCCCTTTATACACTTTGAAAATCCAGTTAAAAGGCTTAAGAAGCTATAATAATACAATAATGAAATTTACGTTCTACCTCACAAAAATCTCACGTTCCCTGCTATTATAAAAGCACGGAATCTCAAATCATCCTAGTTTCATTCCGTGTGCGCAATATCAGCGCCAACCCCCCTCGACAACCAATTACACCTCCACCCTCTTACGCCACAGACTCACCTCACCTCTCTATATCTTTCTTTCTTCCCAGGAGAACGGCTGCCTGTACTCGCACATAAGATGGGGCGAGGCCTTCGTCATCGTGTACAGCGTGACGTGCAAGCGCAGCTTCCAGGAGGCCCGGGGCCTGCTCAAGCAGCTCGCCGATCTCAGGCTGCCGTCCTACTTCACGGCCCTGCTGCTCGGCAACAAGCGCGATCTCGATCATGCACGGTGAGTAGAGAGACAGACAGAGAGAGAAGTATACAGCACGGTATATAAGCATACGTGTGTATGTACCTTGAAAAGGGCGATGTGCAATCGATATGGCGCCGAGGCACGGCGAAGTGTAGTGGGTTAGCGTGAATTGTAGGTGCGAGAGAGGAGGGGGAAGGGGGGGGGGATTATCGGGTGATGTGCATCTGGATGTAGGGAGATAGTGTGTGTTGGGAGAAGGAGGTTGGGTTTTTGTTTTGGCGTTGATATTCAGATTTTTTGTTGTTATGCAAACTGTTGTTTGACATTTTTAACAGTCTGGAAACGCTAGATTAATCAGCAAGTGAACAGATAATTATACTTTTATCTTTGAATGTATAATATTATTTGCATCAAACTTGTTTGTTAAGCTTCTCGAAGGTTTTAATATTATACAATATTAGTTGTGTAAATGCAATAGTTCTATCATAGACAGTGGTTGACAGTCTTTATTATCTATTTTTATGTTTTGATAAAACATTTCATAATGAATACGACTTTTATTATTTGACACTGGTATTCAAAAATATCCTAAATTCCAAGAAGGATAATTGATCCAGTGAATAACATAAGTTTACTTATACTTGTCAAACACTACCAAACTTTGCCATAAGCCTTACTAACTTCGTCAATTCTTATTAATTTTTTCCAAACCTTACTACACTTTGCACAACCTTACCAAATTTTGCCGAACCGTACCAAACTTTTCCAAACCTTACGAAGCTTTACCAAATCTTTCCAAACCTTACTAAACTTTGCCAAACCTTACTAGACTTTGCAAAACCTTACCAAATTTTGCTAAACATTACCAGAATTTGCCAAACCGTACCAGACTTTACCAAACCTCTCCCGACTTCAGACTTTACCAAATCTTACTTTTGCTTACTTGTCAATGTTTAATACTTTACATAGTTTTTCAAAGCTTGATAAAGTTAGCAAGATTTGGCAAAGTATAGTAATATTTGGCCATATATGATAAGGTATAGCAAAGTCTGCTAAGGTTTGGTAAGGTTTGGTAAGTATAAGCACAGTTTGGTAAATAAACGTTTTTTACTCGGTCACTAATCCTTCTTGGAATTTAGCAGGCTTACCATGATTTAGCAAAGTCAAGAATACTTTGGCTGCATTTAGCTAGGCTTGGCAATGTCTAGCAAACTCAGGTAGTGTTTAACAAAATTTAACAAAAATGATTATTTTTAATTCATACTGGGTTGTTATCCACTCAACTCAAATGTCATTCTTTTGTAGAATATTGTTTCCTGATAAACTTTATCAAATGTTTGTAAAGAAATTATTTTTACTAGAGAGAAACTTACAACGTTAACAATTATCTTTTTGCTTAGTTAATTTAAATATGTTCAAAGTGAGTGAATCTAAATATAATCCACTTAGAAAATAAAACCGAATTCGATTTTTACTCAGGTATATACATTGTTCCACATAGTTTCTTTATAATATCCACATGTTTTAGATACTCTATTGAAAATTTTCAGATGAATTTTTAGATTATACGTAGATTGGACTGATTTCCATCTAGGTTTGAATAAATTTCATATTTGATTACCTAAAATGTCACTTCTTCACGAAAATACAAACACTATTCAAAGACCTCAATTTTCTGTTGAAATCCAACTAAATCTATCCGTAATCCAGTCGGACTTAATCCAGGTAAAAATCCACCAGGAGTTTTCCAACAGAGGACGCTCCCATCAAGATCCAATAATTACCAACTCCTAAACATTCCACATCCCACAAATCACATTATCAACACAACAATTACAAACCCCGTAACACCTCCATCATCCACCATCATTTCCCCAAAACACCTCCCAACCTCCTTCCATCCCCGATGCCCAACCGATCTTCACCAAGCCATCACCCCAACCACTCTCCACTCTCCTCCATCATAAACCACGTCCTCGTGCATCGCGCGCATACTTACCTAGATAAAGACGATTCCTCGAACTTGGCCTCCAGCTCCAGCTCCAGCTCCTGCTTTGATATGCAAGCACACGGCCTCTCTTTCTCTCTCTTTCGCTCTTAGAGACAAAGACGGAGCGCGGGGCCCAGAAACCGGTTATCCCCTTACGTGCTCTTTAATCCGCCCGCGGCTCGCGCGAGAGAGATCGGCGCCTTCTGTCATATGCGCGTCGCGGTGTGCAGCTCTTCTTCTTCTTCTTCTTCTTCTTGGATCGTGTCTCTCCGCGTGCTGATCTCGCAGTGGAGAGACGGAGGGAGATGTATGTGTACACTTAGAGATGCTGGGAACAATCCGAGAGTGTGGGGGGATGCGGTGTCGCGTAGATGGTTCGATGAAGATTTCGCGCGTGTGCTTTGGTGAGCGAGATGGGGAGCTGAGTTTGGGTGGTCAGTGGGTCGGCTGTTTGTTTGGTCGTGAGATGCGGTTTTAGTGGAGAGAGTAGAATACCGGGCCATTATAAGTATGGGATTATTTTTAGAATGGAAACTAGTAGCTTTTAGGAAAATTGGTAAGATGTGGCTAGTAACTAGTGTAATGATTGTTTTATTCAGTCTCAGAATCGTCAGTTTTCTACTAGGAAGGGTGTGATTTCTTTTTTAATTAAAAAAAAAAATTCAGAAAACCGTATTTTTTTCTATTATTTTACATGGAATAATGTATTCTTATAAGTACTTTTAGATGTCTCTTATAAGATTTAATTTTGAGTTTGGATACAAAAATTGCACCATAAATGCAGAGAAGACAATGTATCACGATGAAAAGTACATAACACCTATTTTGGCGAAAAATAGAATTATTCTGTTTTATTCGCGCACTTCTCATTTAAGGTACAAAAAGATAGTTTAAGCATTGAACTATAAAAAAGAATTTTAATAGTAGTATAAATATCCAAAAACTAAAAATGTTTGTACTTTAATAAAATTACAGATATTTTTATTTAATTTCCGTATTTTTTGTCGATTTAAATAATTTTGAGCTATAGATTTTTTTTAAGGAAAAAAGTATTGTAAAACTACTGAAAAAAGTCATATTTCAATTATTATCAAAGTTGATAATTGAATTTGAGAAAATACAATACAGCAGTTTTTTTTGTTTCAATTATTACGTATATTACATACATAGAATATTTTTATAAGGTGTACATTAATGTAGGATGTAGTAGGGTAATTTCCAAGACACTTAAACACTTCCAAAAATTCCTATATCTTACTCAGTAAAATCACTATAAATATAATGTCTGCCAAGTATCAATTTATTAGAATCTAAATTACAGATTTTCAAATAATACAGAAGCTCCATCCCATTCTCAAACTCTTGGAGTGAGATTCCACTTAAAAAATGTAAGAACACAATCACACCGATGATATTCAGATTCTCCATTCAAAAAATAAGCAATGCAATCCTAGTCCCAATAAAATCGACTCGACAATCCACAAAACCCCACCACCTCCACCACCGTAAACCTCCAACTCCAAACCTCCCATCCCGCAAAAAAGGTACCACTCACCCACGCCTCAACTCACCGTTCCGACCATTAAACCGCTTCTCGGCGCCCGTAATGAAAACGCATAACGGTGTCTGTACGCACTTTTAAACGGCGGTAGGCGCGTCGCGCGTGAAACCAAAGCCCGCTGCAGCGTGCGGTCGGTCTCGCGCGCCTCTCGATTTACGATGCCGCGAGAATTCGTGCGTCGCGCGCTCGTCAATCGTGGCGCTGATGGCTTGACATCGGGGCGCCATCACCGCGCGTGTCGATGCTCCGGTTCGGTGGTAACTCGAGATACGGGTGGGGAGGGGGCAGCGTTTGGGTGTGTGGATGTGGGACGAGTTTGAAAGGGTGGGGATTGGGAGATATTAGTGCGGAGCTGGGTACCTTCCAGTATGCAACGGGGTGTCGGATGGTGAAAATAGTCATTTATTATGTAATTTGACCCGCGGAATATGAATCTGTAGGTCCCTTTTGATTTAGAATGGTCTAAGATTGATTAAAATGCAATTGTTTAAACAAATTAGAAGAAAATAATTGTTCGGGACAGAAGGATTATTTTTATAAAAATATAGGTTATTTTAAGCATAGAGTCTGTAGGTCCCTTTAGGTTTAGAGTGGTCTAAGATTGATTAAAATGCAATTGTTTAAACAAATTAGAAGAAAATAATTTTTCGGGACAGAAGGATTATTTTTATAAAAATATAGGTTCTTTTAAGCATAGTGTCGTCGGGTGAGAGGAAGAACTTACCATCTCGGCGGAGAGTTGGAAAATGTATAATTTCGGCGGACAGTTGAATTCTCATTTCGAAAGCAAACGCGTTTGTTAATTAAATAACGCTATCAAATGTAGTGAATTATTTACTGCATGTTCTTCCTCTCACCCGACGAAATGTTGTTACACATTTTTTCCTAAATAATACTTTTTTTAGTTAGAAAAATTAAGTTTCTAATATATTAATTAATTATTCATAAATTTAAACATAAATAATTCAAATTCAACAAACTTCAATTTTTCAAATTCAAAAAACTTTTATCCGATTCTTTGAGTCACTTTGAGCAAAGAAGGCTCTTCCAAATTTTACGTAGTACCTTTAGATTTCGAGAAAAGAATGGCTAAAGTTGATAAAGAATTGCAAAAGTGAAAATTCAAGAAATCATTACTTTTTAAATAAGCATTTTTAGGAGAAAAGTCTAAGAACATTTTTTGCCTAAAATAATCTATACTTCCATAAAAAAATACATCCGGGTTGAGAAATTATTTTTTTCTAATTTGTTTAATGCATTTTAAACAATTTTTTACCACTTTAAACAAAATTGGACCAGCAGTTTCGTGTTCTACGAGTCAAAATACATATGACTATTTTCACCTTTAGACACTCTGTTGCATACGAGAAGGTACCTATCTCTAGGACTATATGGGAATTTTACTGATGCAGGGTTTCTATTAGATGTTTGATGGAGATGTTTCATGATTTGTTGTTGAAAATAATTGAGTGGTTAAGAACTGCTTATGTAAGAAGATTCTTTTGGCCCGATATTGACCGAAGGGTATTTTGCCGACAATTTAGAATTTAGTACTGCTAGACATCACTGGAATAATGTTGGGGCAGTACCGAAATGAACAGGCCGAAGTTGGTTAGACAGTACTGGGAGCAATGCAGGTATTACAAGAAATTTAATTTTTTTGGCTTTATTTTTTTCAAAAATTGCGTTAGAACGGTATAAAAGTGCAAGTTTTGCATGTCTCCGGAATAGTTTACTAATACAAAATTAAATGTATCTTATTTCTAATAATTATTAGGAAACAATTTCTTCGAACAGTTATTAAGAAAATATAATTAATGACAATAAACGAATTATTTATTAAACTTTCTTCGTAAGCTAATTCTTGTCTTCCAACTTTGAGTCATCTGCCTGGTCTTTTTGAAAAATAGTCATTAAAATTTATTAATTCAAATACAATGTTACTAAACATGAGAGCACCAGCTACTCTAAAATTCATAATTTTACTTTTCATATATTGTCGGACAAAAGTTGACGGGGTATGAAATAAGTGTCATCTGCTGGCAGGTAAAATCTCGATATTTCTTAAACCTCGTTTGTTTAAACATTATAAACGATATTGGTCAATTAAAGAATATCATTTAATTTATATTATACAAGAAAAAAACTTCCCCAATGAAAACAGTTACAAGAAATAAACGGTTGTAGAGAGTGTCATCTGCCTGGCTAAATTCCACCTGTCTGCCTGATAAAATAATTAATATTATTTGATTTCTATCAATTCAAACCACGACGATTTAATCGACGATTTAATGCTAGTGTATACTATACGACAAACGACTAAAAAAAGCAAGGTTTATTTACAGTTTTTTCTGTTATTTTATTAATAATATCACACTTATTTAGTCCAAGTAAATGTATTATGATTTATATCACAAAGAACGGTTCAATGTTCTTGCCGTCAATTTTTTAGCTAAATTATAATATTTTTACTTAGAAATCAACATCTTATCTTTTAAAAACGTACATCATCACATATTTACATCGTTTTCTTATATCAAATCCAAGTATGTCTGTCGCTTTACCAACTGATTATTAAAGAACGCATAGAATATAAAAATTATATCTGTCCCGATGTTCTTTTTGACTCACTACATTGTGTAGATAAGAAATGTAGACTGTTTAGTAAGAAACAGTTAAAAACAAATTTTTGAATTTTTGAATATCAAAGTTTACGATATGCTCAGAATCACTTAAATAAAGCTTAATTCCACGATTTTGATAGACGTTAATTCGTTGTTTCGTATAATAAGAAAAGATAACAACAAAAGTAACATTTTTGAAAAAATAAGAGTCCAATAAGTGGATTGTATGTAAAGGTTATGACAACTTTTTATTTGTATCCTAGTAATGGTAAGACGTAGTATACTTATAAAACTTTTTATCGGGCGATAATTGCTTGGAAAAAAGAATTGAAAAGTAAATAAGTTATCTTTGGTGATAAAAATGCAGTAAAAAATTATACTTTTTTATTGCAATTTATTTTCTAAAAGTTGCATTTAATATTATTTACAGTTGCCGAGTTAAAACTCAGATGTTCTAGAGATTCGTCCATACAATCTGAAAAATCTTTAATAGTGTTATTTGCCTGTATACTCCTAAAAAAATGTAATAGTCTATAGAGGCTTGATCGGATAGTATTGACTACTTTGATTGAAGAATAATAAGATTTTCGATTGCGCAGATACGTAGTACGTTTATTATGTGCTGGAAAGTCATGAGAAACTTTGCAACGCACCAATTATCAAATCGTGATATCGTGTACGCGATGTATGTTTATGTAAACTTTTTTGTTGTATTCCTACATCATATCACATGCTTATTGTAGGTCAAGATCGACAAATTATACTTCATAAAGGTTCGATCAGAAGATACTTCTGTGACACAATAGATCGATGACTACTTAAGATTCACATAGAATTTACATTGATTGTTGTACTGTTCATTCATAGGTACGATTGCATGATGGGACGTTTCTTTCTATTGTAAGTGTAGAGACAAAGAAATTATAGAATGGAATTATTGTCATGTGTACAAAAAATATACTTCAAACAAAGAATCAGCTTGTATTTTTATTTTACTTATCGATTCAATTTGTGAGTAACATTATTGAATAAATGTATAAAGTCAATATTTATATTTATGTATTTTGTTTTGCTAAGAAAGACACTAAGGTGAATGTCCCAATCCCTACTCTTTTAAGTAATGATGTGTATATAAAAAAAATTAAGGAAGTTTTTTTTAATCTATTTGAAAGATAAACGAATTATATCTTTAGCGTAATGTAACAGTACAAAATAAATTTAATATTAATAAAAATTAATTAAACAATAAGCGCCAAATGTATCTAATTATACTCATAGAAAATAGCTATGTATAGTTATTATTGACTTACCATCTGTAATAATTTTTGGAAAAGGTACAATATTATGTTTTCGATTACGCTGCTATAGAAAAACAGTTAGTACATGCAAAATTTACGAAACTCATCATTTTGAACTCCATGTTACTCAAACATACGATTTAATTAAAAAAAAACTGTTTCTCAAACCTATAATAATGGAAGAAATACAAAGTGAGTAAAAATCGGACCTGCGTAGAATTCGGAAAAGTCAATACGCCAATGTCCGACCAACCTGTCTGTTTCTACTTACACCTCATTCCCAACTCCAACATTCCCCAATAAGCTTGCAATACGATTTCTCAAAAAAAGCAGCTCAACGAATCACCAAAACACTCTTCTCTCCCCGCACACATGTCTCCCTCACCTTCCAAAGCAATCGTCAAAACACACTCCAGCCTTACGAGAGAAAAGAACAGTCCCCGCGCGAAATTCAGCCCATCCATGCGTATCGATTATTTCTCTCATCTGCGCTTCCATCTTCCACACAATAACAATGCACACACACATACACATAAACCACAACTCCTTTATCCCTTCCTGAAGCTGGAGCTCTACGGGGGGGCGCAATACCGTATACACGCATACCGTTAAGGAGCCCAGCGCCATTAATCACCGGTGCGCGCGCCTTATCGCTCCGCGCGATAAAACAGTTTGTCCGCAGTTAATTTCTCCGATAAGCCGGCGTGTGTACACGCGTGTATACGCGCGTAAGTGTGTGTATATAGAGCGAGAAAAAAGGGGCAGTGGGGAAGTTGAAGCTGAAGCTGAAGCTGGTGGTGTGTATAACGTATCCGCGGAATTTTCGCTTTCTCCCGGTGTGTGGTGTTGGATAGTTTGTACGGTGGTGGAGAAAAAGAGGAGATGGGAGTTTCTTGAGTAGGTGGTTTTGAGTGTGAGGGTGAGGGCGTGATGCGAATTGTTATAGAGGGAGGTATGAAGAGTTGGGGTGGTTTTTCAAGTGCTATGAGTGAAGAGTCACTGTTGAATTGGACAGATTGGGATACATTTCATTGAAGTCAAGATTCGAGTCCTAGTCAGTCGATTTGTACTATTATTTGAGTGAAATTTTGGTCTGAAGAGAGAAAGAGAGAGAGAGAGAAAGAAAAGAGATGCACTTTTATTAGAATGCAAATTGAGTCCATAAAAGTCGAATTTGTCTCTGCATAGTCAAATTGGTTATTGACGTACCTCTAGATTATCTCTCTAAGAACTTTTGAGAGTATTGTCACTGTATGGACTGTATGTAAAAGATCAAAATTGTAAATAAAACATAAATGTAAAGATAGGAGTTTGAGAATGGCGCCGATTTTTATAGGACGAGTGTATGTATGCCAGTTCGCGAATTACAAATAGAGAATTTTTCATGAAATATGTTGCACTTTGCTTGGTATAGTTTAAATAGGATACAAAACAAATAATTTTAAAACTGATTAAATAATTTCAAAGTTATTTATAGGCGGTTTTCTAGAAGATTCTATGAAGAATATTTTTGTTATCGGAATGGCACAATAACTCTAATAACACATGCTTCATATCACACAATATAGTTTTAAAAATGCTTACTTAAAAAGTATTTTATAAAAAGACATCGATTTTAATTAATCTGAAACCCAAAATTGTCGATTTTCTTATTACTAATCCAATTTTTTTATTATTTGTATCTACAGGGAACACAAAAAAAGTCGAAGCCATTTTTCAATTCATTTCAATTTTATAATTTCGTTTTTTCATTTCTCAGTTTTAATTATCTCTGGTCGATATCCTTAACATTACTTTTCTCGACTTGCTAAAATTGTATTTCGACAAAATTCTGAAATCAACTACCTGAAAAGTAAAGTCTCTTGTTTTTTCAAAAGCGCGAACAAAATATAACCTAAAAAAGTTATTTGAAGTCTGAAAAAACTACATATGGGAAAGCTTTTATTTTAATGAGAATTAACGTGTGGTTTAGTAGATTCTTCTTTCTGTTCTCTTTGCATGTACTCTGCATTATCATGGGCATATCAAACTTTATTTTTAAGAGAGACTCGGTTGATATGAATTATTGGTCCGCTACTGTCGTACCAATCACTTATCGTTATCTTGGTAAGAGACGTGCAGTGCATCCGACAGATGAGATTTTGAGGGAAAAGTTCCAGAGCGATATTGATGGGTCTGGTCTATATAACCTTGATCTGCACGTGGGTTAAAAGAGTAAAGATGAATGGGCGAGTGTGTATATGAGATGATTTCACGGAGCACTGACGTTGGGAATTGAGAGCGCATAAATTGAGATGATTAATCGTCTAGTTTCGCGAATAACTCATACATTTAGGCTAGTGCTTATAAGCTTACTTGTGAGGCCTTGAAAATTTCGTTACATTTTTGCTAATCTAACAGATTTGGAATAGTTCGAACATATAAATTTATCATTTTCTCATTATGCCGTATAGAAATGGCATTTAAATAAGTGAAATCGTAAATATTCTTAATATTTTCTAGAAAGCTACTTTATAATATACTTTGGTAAAAAAATAATTTTGAGGATGATGAAGTGACTAGATCAGTTGCTAGCCATTTTACACCAATTTTTGTCAAATATAGTATATAAATCGAGTTTTTTTTATAAATTTGTCTTGGATAGATGTAAAAATATTTTCGTAATCTTTTTATTCATGATTTTGATATTATGATGTGGCTTAACATTTCGTACATTTTTCGGTACTCACATTTTTTTTAATATTTAACTTTCTGTATTTTGTATGCCCTTGTTATTTATTTCGTGCAAAAACTATGATAAAAATTGCAAGAATGCTTTCAAATTTTAATTTTTATATTTTAATAGTCAACTAATTTCTAGTTGATTTTTTATATTCTACCCATGCTATTAATTTAGAGTTAGAATTTGCACTGAAGATGTTAAACGAAAATAAATACTTTTCTGACTAAACATGTCTGTTTTTACTACAACCTACTTTATATACGTAGTACTTGCAATTCATATACGTAATTACTTATTAACTCTTTTTGCACTATGATTGATAAAATGTTGTCAATCATCATTTTTCACCCTTTATAAGTATATAATTTCTTGCATTTAAAAATTTAAAAATAAGTACCTGCCTTTACCTGCAGTAGCACCGTTCCTAAGTGTGAATATCTTATTTTAGCGAAATACCTGAGTAAACGCGCATGCCTCGGTATTATTACCAGCACGAAGCGAAATCATCTTCATACGCAAATGCCATGTTATTAGTGGCATGCGATCATTGTTAGCAACACGTTAGTATCCAGTCGAAAAAAACGAATGTACGGTTCTTCGATTTACAAATCTTCATTAGGGAATGATACTACGGAAAATATTTTATTACTTATAGAACTAACAATGAGAAATCGATAAGCTTTCGCTAATATCTACAAAAAAAAGAACCCGACCTAATTTTGACTACATACTAATTGCTCCACATCTACGAATTCCGCATTCGAAAGCAAACTACACACACAAATCGCATTATATCGGTGAATTTTCATTTTTTTCGTCCTCACAATCAAACTCCCATTAAATCCCCGGGTTTTTTTCGGCTGAAGGGGGAAAACTTTCGTTGGAACACCATAGAAAACGCGCGGTCTTGTTCCTTCCGATCCAATTAAATTTCAATTGCGCGCCTTATCGCCCATCGCGCGTATTAAGATATATCCGCGGCTTTCACCGATATAGATACACCCAGACACAATATCTCCTCCTTCCTTGAAACTCTTCTTTTTTTTTTAATACTGGCGTTGTTTATTTTGGTATCGTCGTCGATGGCTCGAAATAACGACATGACATTTTATATACAGTGCGTGTCAAAAGTTCAACGTAAGTTTCACTTTTGGAAAAATACCTGGTATAGCGTTTGAATAGGATTTTGAGCGTGAACTTCACTAGTGACCTTCATTTTGACCTTTGACTTTATTTTCAAGGTTATTTCAAGATCGAATCTGATTTATCACATGGAAACACTTATTTATGAGCCGATAATCAAAAGAGACGGAAATTTTATGTTGGAATTTTAGGCAAGATATTGGGTCAAATTGACCCCTAGGGTCAAATGAAGATTAAGTCAAACTTAGTCAGTATATAAAATCTACCTGACTACAGAAATCAAATGAGAACGTTTAAGGTGATGATTCTGGGTCAAGTTGAACTTAAAGGTCAAATAGAGGTTGTAATATTTGAAATGTAAGGAAACTGCCCCATAGCAGAAAACGATAAAGGTAGATATTTCACGATTGTACATATGGTCATGATCCTTAGGATTAATTTGATCCAATGTTATATTGTCGGGATAAAAAGTAGGTGTTTCCATTTGAGATTAATGATAATCTTGTTTAAATACGATGCTCTGAATCGTCTAATCACGGGCTATGATGTTACCCATTAACACGTGCTTCATTATTTTATTATTTATATCTTGTTTAATAATAAACAAATGATTTGACCTTGAAATAATCCTTAAGTCGAGGTCAAGGGTAAAAATAAAGGTCATCAGTAAGCTGTCCTCTCGAATTCCTATTCCTATAAATTATCTATAGGCATCTCTCTAAAATCTTACTTATGCACTATGATGCGCAGTACCGAAACTTTTGACGCGCACTGTATATAATATCAAAGCTGCAGCGGTCGTTGGCGAATTAGCGGCTGTAAGTACTAGCAGAGCGCGTTCGATTATTAGGTTAGTGGAGGTAATGATCCGTCAGTGTGTCGATGCGATTTTCGCAAGTTGTTTAGAAAGTAAGCGGGGTAATTTTCAGTGCTTTTTGATATGATGTTGAGATATTGTGGAATTCGACGTGGAATATTAGAAGTAGAGTATTCGATATTGAAGTGTCTATGTATATAGTGATTATACGAATGTGTATTTCGTAATATTAAATAAGATGACTTTGGACTACATAAATATTTTTTCAACTTCATATTTATGTGGTTACAAGGAGAAAGGGCACAAGTGAATTGAGAAATTTTAAAGATATTGCGGTTTATATGATGCAGTGCAGGTGTACTTGTTTTTTCAGACATTACTTTAATCTTTCTCTCTCAATATTGCTTCAATTTGAAATACAGAGTCTAGATTACATGTGTTTTTAATCCCAGCTCATTTTTAATTATAAATATTTACAATCAGCAAGCTCCAATGATCTATGGATCCATTATATTATTATTTATATCTTTTTTAATGAAAAACAAATATTTCCTTGCCATTGACGTTAAAACCAGATAATATTCTATATTACATTACTATTACAACTGTTTTCGTCGTGATCGTTTTCGGGGTCGTAAAGTTTATTTTTCCAAATAATTTTTATTTTATAGTGTTATATATTTGATGTATGTGATTACTAGTAACATTTATAGGATTATTGATTATAAGGTCATTACATGGTTAATGCGCCTATTAATATTATTTAAAACCATCATTCTCTGCATCTATTCTATATCTTTAATTTATAAAAACTAGTCTCAAAGACTATTGATAATTTACTTGCCATTGTATTCTTTTTCCTTATAATGAAAAATTTGTCAGAAAGAGTACAAAAATAATTAAAACATTATAAAATGGCATTATACAATCTATTTTGATTGATTTAAATCCAGTTACAGCACAATTTACAAATACTCACTCGAAATTAATATCTAAAGCGATCATAAATTAAGTCCCAGTTTTACCACCGTTCATTAAAACTACTCATCACACACTGCACTACTGAAAGTCGTATAATCACACTCGCTTACATTTCCACGAGACGCTTGAGAACCCATTTTTCCCACCACCGACGCATTATTAATGCTCCTCCGGCGCTAATAAGGGCGACTCTGTATCAGTTCCTTCCACTCGACGCGTCGCCGCGTCAAACTCATCCCCCGGAAAAAATCGTATCGCCGATTAATTTGTAAAACACGCGTACGTCGCGCGCACACACACACACACGTGCACTCTATAAATAGCAAAATCGCTAGACCGCGTTACATACCTATATATAATAGAGTGGCGCGTAGCGCAGAGCGCAGAGATAAAATGACTCAATCACTTACTCAAATGGGACAGTATCAGTTCGATCGGAGTTAACCAGGATAATTACGTCCTTCCTTACGCTTTTCACTTGTCTTCGCGGCGCGCGCGCTAGCCTATCAAATAAGTCGGGACAAAACCGCAGAATCCGGTTTGCCAATGGGAGTGAGAGAGAGAGAGAGAGAGAGAGGTGCTTCATGCGAGAGTTCTCCGAGATTTCGAATCGGATATTGGGTGGTGATGTGCAGTGGAGTGGTTTGAGAATTACGGGTTCGACGCGTGAATTTTGTAGTTGATGCGTATAGTTGTGGAAAGATTTGGTTAGAATGGTAGTGATTTGAAACTAGGGAGGTTTTTGATGGATGTTTTAAGGTTGTATTCAGGGAAAATAACAACAGTTGTGCTGGTGAATGTATGAAATTAATTTATTGCTAGATGATTATATATAATGAGGAGTGTATTTTACTAGAAAATGATGGAAACGATTTTTCACGCATATTTAAATTTATGATATATTTATTACGTTTTAAATAATTAAAAATAAAAAAAAATTTCACCTCGCGCCGTATTTTTCATTATTTTACGAAATTGTACGCAATTATGTACGCTTGAAGCTTTATAAACATTTATTATTATGACAAGAACACCGGACAACCGCAATTTGTACCATAAATGACCACAAATTTTTATTTTTATGATATTAATTTTTGAGGTTATGTAAAATCTGCACCAATCAGGATAGATCCGACCTCCCATTAATGCTTCTTAAAACTTTTCAACAAAATAAGCTTTTCAATGGCACACTTAACCATTCAATTGAGAAGAAAGTCCGTAAATATGTCGCGTTGTTGAGTTGATGCGAAAAATTGTATACTATCGTGGAATGTGCCTTTAGCTTACAAGTGAACTAATACAAAGAAATTAATAAATATTTGTAAAATATAAATTAAATATGCCTTTGAATAGAAGCATTTTTATGGCTAAAATACGCTAGGATTTAAGCTTTGTATGTCATTGTTGCACTTTGAGGTTATATGTTAGTATGTATTAGAGAAAAATATGTTCCGTGACTCCTACAGATTGGCTTATTGGTCAATTCTGCTCATCAAATATACAAAATACAAACAGATTCTTGATTACCACGAGTTTGATTATCGCCTCTCCTAAAATTAAATAAAAATGTTGAAAATTAAGTGTAACGATTTTTCATTTTTAATTAATTCTCAAAGACCTGTAAAGATTGAAACAAAATATTTATCAATGCCATTGTCGTTGTAGCCAAGCCGAGCCGACAGCCGTGACTTTTTACCCGCGTAACTTCGGACTGCTCCACATCAGTCGATTTCAATTATTCTCAATTCAAAAAAATCTTGAACGAGCGCGCAGGAGAAACGCCAACGACGATGTTAACTTTTTGGCTCTCTCCAACAAAAAGTCCCTGAAAAAATGGCACCTCTCACACTAGAATACCCCCTCAAACCTAGATCCCACGTACTATTCAATTACGCTTAGAAGCCTTACCCTCGAATCAACGTCATCTCCGCAACGTCTCCTCGACTATTCGTCTACATCCACCTGCTCGGCACCGAACCAAAACCAAAAAGGAAAGCACACCTCGTAGCTGCCACTCGTTGTACATTTCTCGCGAGATCCCTCGAAAATAAGAAAAAAGAAGGCGCGATAAAACGACTCGATCGCTCACTCGACCGGAACAATATCAGGAGGACGCGCGGGTAATTACGCGCGTAAAAAGTTCCCGAGACATATCCTCCAAAAGCAAAAAAGAGAAGGAGAAAGAAAAAAATAAAGAATCCTCATAAAGAGAGGAAGAAAGGCGCACGCGCGCGCGCGCAAACAAGATGTTAACGTCGCGAGGCTCGGATTTCTCTCTTTTTCCCTCGTCGCGCTTCTTCTTCTTCTTCTTCTTCTTCTTCTTCTGGCGGTGTGGAGGCAACCTGTTTTTCCTGGCGATAGGACGATAGGCGCTTGAGGGAAAAATGCGGGAGACGGGAGAGGAGAGCGCTGAAAATTTTCGAGATCGCCGACGTCGATAGCCGGCTTATTAATACCGAGGCGCGGACGGATGTTATACGTGAGAGCGGACGAGCGGGAAGATATTCGCCGCGAGGGTTTGTGGTGTAGCGACGTGAGTTTTAGCGTAGAAAATAATGGATTTTTATAATAGAATTTAATGTATTAGTAGTCGGAAAAGTGACATTTTAGAAAGTTGGATAGGTATTACGAAATATCAAAAGTTATATTATTTATCATTGTTCAGTCTCGAACAGTAATCTTCGTTGTGTTTCTATACTCGTGTACGAAAGATTCCGAAATTTTCGGTGAAATCCCAAACCTATCATAAAACAAACCTTTGACAGGCATTACACCCTTATACTACAGGCATGACTCTACACGGAGAGAATTTTCTAATAAAAATTATGACGAAATTCGCAGTAAAAATTACCGTGAATGACTATAAAGCTGGGACACTCGAACTTTCCGGCAGTCTTTATTGATATTTACGATAAATTTTACCGTACTGAAGGGTAAAATTTGTCTGCCGTAGAGTAAAAGTTCCCTGTATAAATCTTAGAGAAAACCAAAATTTGTGGTAAAATTTGTACGAAATATTTTTAAAAAATCTGGATTTTCTTCCAATTGTTGTAGCAATATCATTAATACTTAAATAAGTACATTACACGCTCAGTTGTTTTCTTTATCAGCTGTCTTCTTTTTCTCAAATCAGGCAAATTTTACCATTCAGTGCGGTAAAACTTATAGTCTGTGCAGTAAAATTTGTAGTCAATGAGGTAATTTTTATAGTAAAATATCATTAAAAAGTGCCAGAAAGTAGAAGTGTCCCAGCTTTATAGTTATTTACGGTAATTTTTACCCTGAATTTCGTTATAATTTTTATTAGAAAATTCTCTCTGTGTACTAATGACAGTGCGCGGGTATGTCAAATGTGCATCTCTTTTCCTATTGTTTTATACCTGCAAGAACCTGCACAAATCTGTACGAACATTCGTCAGTAGCTTTTTCAGTAGCAACCGCTATTTAGTATCTAACGCAAAAAAGACATTCATCTACCAATTTTGTTTCATAATTTTCTGTAGGTGAACATTTCCTTAAAAAATCATTGTATTTGATATTGAAAGTGTCGATTATTATATAATAAATGATTATTTATTGTAATAATTTCACGAACACTCTTCTTCAAAAGTCGTCTATCTTACTAAACAATTTTAAAAGATACTTAAAATTCATAAAAACTCAATAATAAATATGTGTCACATATAACACACTATGACTCAAAGTATAAATATTTATATTATTCAATGAACAATTACACATGTACAATCAGTAGATAAAACCAGTGACCTGTAAGTCCGAACAATTATGAACACATTCAGGCAATTAAACACAAAGTTGACAATTACAGCGCTAGATAAGCCAAATTTACACGTAACACGTCGGTTAAAAAATCGTACACAAGAGCGCGACTCGCGCAGATGATATACACACAAAAACGCGACGAAACACACAAAGAAACAATCACGTGCGCGCGAACGTGTCTTTATGAAGTTGTCGTTATCGTTTATAAGCGACATCACGTCGAAAATAAATAAACGCGATGCGACGATCAATATAATGCAACGCGACGCGTTCGCGCGTACGTCGCTCGGTTTTTATGCAAGTGCGGGGAACACGTTTTTCGAGCTCGATAAAGTGTAATCGGGCCGATTGAGGGGAAAAATTTTGATAAATCGGGATGGCGATGCTTTGGGATGTTATAAAATTTATGGGATTGCGTATGTGGAAGCGTACGAAGATACAGCTAATATTATGTCTAATTAATGTTAACTTTATGTGCTTGACAATGAATACATCTGATTATAATATTAAAACCATGTTTTAATGTACATATACATTAGTATAATATGTAAATAATCAAGTGTACGTTATTATCTATGAACAGACGTGACTTCATTATTTAAAACGGGATAATAATTAATGCATCTGTGAGAAGCCTAATTACAAAATGAAGTAGAATGTAATGATACTTGAAATTGGAACGAATTTATTGTTGCCGTCTTCAAAAATATTTTATTATTATAAAAGAATATTTTTTTTATTAAAAATTGTTTACATAATAGTCTATTATTAAAAATGAAATACCAGATAGATAAAACAATTGTAAAACAATTTGAATTGCCAAAGGTGTTTCGTTATTACATGCAACTATATTTAATGTTTTTGTATAAAATAAACTATATTGATTAACATTACCTTTACAACATAATCTAATTTTTATCAAATTGTGATTTATTGCACTTCTTTATTTTTACTCAATTCTTTATTCTTTTCTAATATTTCCACACGATGAGATGTCGACTAAAATCGACAGATGCATCGAAACTTAAATCCACAATTAACTGAGATGTTCATTTCTTAATGACCTAATACACGGACGTTTTTGAATAAACAATAATTGACGAAGCACAAAAATGTAATATCAAGTTAGTCAGAAACGTAACAATTCGATTTTCTTCGTACACTTCTCCATTCGCACTCTACATTCTTCAAAACCTTCTGTTCTAATACTCAATAACAGATATAAACTAAAACCGGCAGATGCATAAAAACTTAAATTTACGATTCAATAATATCTTCATTTCATGATGACCCAACACACCGACATTTGAAAGAAAAGTTACCCTACATTAAAAAAGGAGCATACAAAAACCAAAATAAATAACGAAGCACGTAACAATCCGATTCTCCACCTCCACTCCTCCTCTCGAATAACCTTCAATGCCACTCGACCTACAAAAGCGCACATAATTCACTCGCATCCGAACTCCGACGTCACCGGCACAAAAACCTCTCTCTCGATCCTCCATGCACTCGGCCATAAAATAGCCACAGTCCCACAGATAAGGTGTCGGCTGGAAATCAGACGTGTATATATACACACTCCGACGCGGAAGGCCGCGGACGAATTCTCGCGCCCACGTGCGCGCTCGCGATTTTAATTGCGCTCGTAAATATTGAGAGCGCGCGCTCCTCATCTTCGGCGGCTCGTCCCTTCGCGGGAATGCGGAAAGGAGTAAGCGCTTGGCGAGTTATACTAGAGAGGAGGTTTCTTTGGTTTAGGGTGTGATCGAGGAATGAGGATTTTTCTTGTTTTTGGGTTTGATTAGACGGAGGTTAAGAATGATGAAGGGTTGTATGCAGTCGTTTGGGAGGAAAATTAGTTTTTTAATTTGTTTTGTTTTAGTACAGCGTCTTAGGAATATTTCGTGAAATTTTTGTTTCGAAAGATCGGATAAGAATTGAGGAAGTGGTGCTTCTTTTGAAGAGTAAACCGTCGACTTGAGTCATTAGCGAAGGTACACTTTAAATGTTATTTTTCTCGAATGACGTTTTTTAAAAAAGTGGTTATCGGTAAGCGAGATATCTAGAAGGCGCTCGGTGAAGGAAGGAATTTTAATTTTGATAAGAACTTTCTTTTTTCTTGTTTTTTCTTTTATTTTAATTAATCCAACTCTGAGTATTATAGCTCACCGCCAAGCGCCTCAGAGAAAAAGACGTCTCCGGAAATCGCCTGCTACGGACACATTTCTCAATATTTCAAAATGATGAAAACTGGATAGTTCTCGATTATTTTCCACCAGAGTTATGTTGAAATAAATATAACTCATGGGTTTTTGACAAAATATTTGTAGTATAACGTTAGTTTTCGAGCTCCTGTGTAGGTATATCCCTGATGGAGTGAGTAGGAGTAAAATAAAAAAAAACGATTTTTGGAGTGCTGATTAGAGATTTATTGGACTCTGTAATGAAGCGCGTGGGGTGGGCGCGGAATAAACCCCTTAGCTTAAAACAAGCAGGTTCAAATTCGTGTGACATTAGTGTGGTATGGAATTTGTGTATCACGATTACGTCACGTAACTCTGTGTTTTATATATATGTATATCGAAGATAGAGGGGCCTTAGACAATAGAGTTTCTATTTTTGATAAAAAATATATAAAGAAAATAAAACAAATAAACAAACATACAACAAAAGTTAAAAGAAAATTTCTTTAAATTATATTATTTTGTAAAATTGTTGTATTTAATATCACACAAATGAATTAGTTCTTAGTAAAAGAAAAAATTAGGTAAAAAACTGAAAAATAATTTGGTCTACATATATATATTTTTTTAGTTTTTAGTTTTTTACCTAATATTTTCCTTTACTAAGATCTAATTCATTTGTGTGATATTAAATTTGGAATGAATATGCACAATATAATCATTTCATCAAGGTGGGCATATACTCAAACTTTGAAAGAAAACTTTCGTTTTATTTAGCTTTAAAATCTAAAATTTATGTTACATAATTTTCAAGTGAGTCATCGTGAATTAAACTGTCTTTTTAATAGTATTGAACATACATACAATTGAAGTAGATAATTTTAATATTATATGAAATTGGAGTTTCAACTTTATGAAAGTGCTTCTTTATTACATTTGTATTTTTCAATAATCATCATCCATGCGCATTAGTTTATATAAAAAAATTTTAAGTTATGCATAGATTTTTTCATGATATATTTCAACAATATTGTTTTGACAATATTCTGTTTTAAAAATATAATTTTACAACATAATATAATTTTAAAAAATTTACTTTTAACTTTTGTTGGATGTTTGTTTATTTGTTTTATTTGTTTAATATATGCTTTAAAAATACGTTGATTATTATTGTTTAAAGAGAAGTTCGCTTGTTAATAAAATTAAATTATATATATCCATACTTACGAATGGAGAAAGTAATTTTTGGAAGTGTACAAGAAAGACGTATGCACATTGAAAATTTATTAATCAGAATTATTTTTTAGCAAAAAATAAAAGTCTTTTAGCAATAAATAAAGTTTATTAGTTAAATATTGACTAATATTATAGAGCTATAACATTATTTCATGACTATGTTTTTAAGTTCCATAAAATGGAAAAGTTAATAAGTCAAATAAATGGAGGATTTTCAATATCTTTTATATATGCAAATGAAATATAGACTTCCAAGTAAAAATCGTATTTATGATTTTTTCCTGGTAAATAAACTGTAGTTTACCTTTCTCGAAAAAAAGCGATAAGAATTATCTTGTAGGCTTAAAAAGCATTTATTTCGTATTTATAAAGAACATATTTATGGTCCTTTTTGGAAAGTCAATAATAATAAATTTAGATTAACACACATTTAAAAGAAATTTACAATAAAATATTAGTTTGATTATACGTTTATTATACAACCGGAATCGACATCAAAAGCACACATATTATTTGTACGCTATATTTAACAAAAACGTGCTTTTAGTAGTACTTGGACGTCCAAAACTATTGAAAACACCAATAAATCCGAGACTAACTCAAACCGAATTTATATAAACTGAGCAAAAAAGATAATTATTTTTTGACTGACAAAGTAGTCCGGCGTAGAGACGCTTAACATCAAATTTCTTCTGTACACATTTTCCGCAAGTTTGAAATTGCATTATTTATTGCTACGATAATTCACTCTACGAATATCGTACCGAATTTAAAACTAGCTTGAAAATAAGTTTAAACGTTTCATAAATTACATCCGTCATTTTACAGAAACATATTTATGTAAAATATTGCAAATTTGGTTTTTAAAATAATATTTCACAGTATGCAGATGCGCACGAGATAAATATATCAAGTTGCCCGCATTTCACTGGCCACTCGCCAACAAGTTATCAAATTGAAGAACGAATTTAATACGCTTATTTAAATCTCAGAGATGTTAACCTTATTTCTATAATTTAGATAAATCGAATTAAACTATTATTTAAATATAGGTTAATTATTCACACAAATTATGTACATGTAAACCATTTGGACGAAATAATCGAAGCATCACGATATATTTTGTGTGTGCTTCGCAGGAATCATATAAATTTTTGTTATTTTTCACAGTTTTGAGTACACGAAAAAATAAATAAAGTCTTGCTTGATATGTTTCTACACAATTTATAATATAATATTGACAAATACATTAATTTATAAGCTACTAACAATATTGAAATTAGTAAAAACGGAATTTTACCTTTGATTTTGGTGTTTTATCAACCATGTTGGCATATACCTACTTTTTTATAAGATTAGGTTTTCTAGTCTTTAAAATATATATATATATATATATATATATATATATATATATACATATGTAAAATTTAGGGAAGAACTACACATATTATTTAAATTGTACTATTGTTAAAACTTAAAAGAAAACGAAAAAATTAAACCTTTTAAGATCAATACTTATGGTTTAACTCTCATATGTTTAGTTATTATCTTAAATGGTGAATGAAATGCTCAAAATTGAGTGTAACACTAATTTCTTAGCCTCAAATATTGACTCGATATTGAGAGAAAGTCACTCAACTTTTGGGTTCATGTATGGTCTCACTGTTATTGATTCTCAAGGAGCTCGATGGCTTAGTGGGTAGTCCGGGACTTTGAATCCAAACACCCACAGTTCAAATCTTGATTTGACACCTTAAATCGACATGGTTTAAATAAACTCAATCTACTCACATTACCACTCATATTAATGATAAGCATTTGCAGTTAAGCGCAAATCTTCAAAGGGTGAATATTTAAGTAGAAAGTAATACTTAATTTAATAGTCAAACTCAGGATAACACTCAAATTAAAGCTAATATTAGGGGTAAACGCTGAATGTTTTTCAATACTTTTTTTCATAAGGAATATATAGATATATATATATATATATATATATATAGAATACAAATTTTTAGCAGCGTTGTTCATACTAATTTAATCATTGGCATACCTCAAAATTTAGCAGAGTTGAAATTAATTTACAGTTAAGAAAATATGGTTTATATGCACTTGCCCTTGATTATTTTTCATGGTAAACTAGATAGATCTACGGAGTTCTCTATTATTTTCCACCCGTGCACAGTAAAATTTAACGTAACGTCAGATTAACAATATTTTCCCTTTCGCACATATCAAACTTCACTGTGTAAAAACATACCATGCACATCTTCGATGCATATTGCAAATACTCCCCCGCCCTCACCATCACCAATTCGGTGGGTTTCGATTATCAGAACATCTATTGTCCTACGGTATCTTCATTCAGAATTTCAATTATAGAATTACTTTTTTTAAACTTCCAAAGTTCATAATATAGAAAACTTTAATTACGAGACAACCAAAATTCAAAGAGTTTATAATTACAAATGCCACATTAATAATACTTTTTAAGAATTAATAGGAATGTTCGAAAATCAGAAAAAAATATTTTAGTTATGGTCTACTTTTTGTTCAATTTTTCGTACAGTTCTAAGTTTCTGATTTTTGAATACTCATTAGGGGAGACTATGGACTTCGGGTCTTGGATATTTATGAAACTTTGGGGATCGATTTTTGGAACCTAAAAATGGAGCCCATTATCCATAGTTTTATCCCATGATACTTTAAATCCGAGATAGTGCCAAAAAACATTACCATTGCTCGTATAAGCAATGCTAAAAGACAAATGTAGATAGATATACTATCAACGTTAATGAAATACGCCGTAATTTTTAGGTACCAGAAAACGATCCCTAAAGTTTCATCAAAATTGGTGACCCGGACTCCGTGGTCCCCCTTGTCAGTCATACGGCTTTCTTAATTATAAAAATTATAATTTTTACTATTCTGAACTACGAACTACGAACTATCAGTAAATACCATGTTTGAATTTTGATCATATTATTTTTGCATTTTAAAGTTCTTACACGGAGAGAAAACTCAGCTATATCTGCCGGAGACTCTGGCATTAGAATGGTAGAATGACATGATCGCCAAGCAGTGTCGGCTCTACAGAACAAAGCAGTTATAGCTTGGCGATTCCGAAACGGGTTACTATTAATATACTAATTTTTGCAAATTTCTCATAGACTATTACAGTGAAAATCAATTATTTACTTCGAAAATGCATTTTTCAAACATATTAACCATTAATCTTTGCAAAATATAAGTTAATAGGTATGAAATCCAAATATTCGTAAAGCTAACCTCAAATATTTGTCATTGGGGGCCGATCCAAGCTAAAACTGCTTTGTTTTACAGCAGCGCTAGCAGTGTGAAACTACTTCAAAGCTAAAACATCGATGTTTTTCTCTCCGTGTAAATGATTCTACCTAACAAAAATACATGTTCCGTTAATCGAACCCACCCCAACCAAAAAAACCACCATCTAACCAAACCCCCCGTCATCTCTCTGCTTCCAGGGAGGTATGCGTCGACGAGGGCCAGCAGCTGTCCCTCGCCCACGGCTGTCAGTTCTACGAGGTGAGCGCTGCCGAGAGTCCAGCTGGCGCGGCCCTCGCCTTCCAGGGCCTCCTGCGCGAGGCCCGCTCCGTCCAGCTCCTGCGCGCCCTGCCCATCCGCCGGAAGCTCGGCGTCCACTCGGTCTCCCGCGTCCTCGGCACCATCTTCGGCAAGAACACCCACAACAACAACAACAACAACAACAACACCAGTGCCACCAACAACAACAACAACAGCAGCCCTAACGGCAACAGCGCCAGCGCAAAGGACCGGAAGAAGAGGCCGTCCCTGAGCATATGACGGCTGCTGTGCGCCCTCCTCCTCGGGGCGGCGGCCGCCGCCGGCAGCGAGAGCCTGAATCTGCGGGGCTGCGACGAGCCCGGCGCCCGACAGGACGTCGTCGTGCTCAGCAGCCGGGCGGCCAGGCGCTGCCTGCGCGAGTGCAGATGATGACGCGCCCGCTGTTGCCGAGACCAAGTCGCTGCTGATGGTGTAGTTTGTTGTTGATTACGCGTGTGTGCGTGTGTCTGAGGTTTGATTGTATGTTTGGGGCACGCGCGCGAGGTTTGATGGCTTGGATGGAGGTGGCCGAGACTCCTACGCATTGTGGATATAGGGATGTAGATTGTTGAAGGTGTAATCAAGTGACTTGAGGTTGAGGCGATGCGTATTAACTAGAATCATCGGCTGATTTACGCTCAGAAGCCCGGATTAATATCGCCTGCGAGAATCGGATGATTTGGCACCTGAAAGGATCGGTTGATTTGGCAACAGTGTAAACTACCTGATTTATCGCCTGAAAAAATCAACGGATTTTTCATGCGATGTAAGCTGGTAAATTAAATTTCTCGTCTGATTTATCACCTTAAATCAGGCTCTGATATGTTGTCTAATTCATTTGCCGGATTTATAATCAGTTGACAAATCACCTAGTTCAGACCTTTATTTATCGTCAATTCATTCATTTAATAAAATCACCAGATTTATTACCTTGTTCATATACTCTTCAACAACTCTAAACGATTACTTGATTTCTCAATTGTTAAAACCACCTATTTTATCAACATGTCAAGTCACCTGTTTCAGCAATCGATAAAGACACCTGATTTATCAACTGGCTTGTGACATCTGATCAGACCTCTGATTTATCAACTGATTAAGTCACCTGATTTATTAACTAATTTATTCCCTGATTTATTGCATAATCTTATCAGGTAATTAAATTATTTGATATAACCACTTGATTTACCATGTGATGTCTTATTAACATTATTATTAAAAGTAGTTTTTTTATAACAAACAATGTTTTTAAAACATGTTTAATAAAATACAGATTGCACTGCCTTTGCTCCTAGATTTATCCTCGATTACATTTAAATAACTTAAAATAATTGAATGCGTAGGAGGGTTATCCTATCCAAATCTCTATCTTGTAGGAATTACGAATAATAAATTGTTTAGCATTTTATTAGATTTTTACATTATCTTGTCTTCATTACGAATGAAATGCATTTATTATCAAATAATCTCATAAAACTTACAAATACCTGCTTCTATTACTTGGATATTATCAAGAAGAGAACATTTTAATTTCAAAACGTTTCTCGTTAATAATAACAAACGAAAGGTATTCGTTTTTGCGTGCTTAATCGAAAGTATAAACAAACATTTTACCTTATAATAAAAAATATTTAGTATTAAAAAGAAGCCAAGGAAGAAAAAAGCTCAAACGAACGCGAAATTATTAATGAATCGAAGAAACAGAAAAGAAAGTTAAAACGAAATCTCTTTCGCGAAGAGTGTAATGCGAGGAAGCTCGACTCGCCGGGTTTTAAAGTCCTTCCGATTTCGACAGAAGAGCCCAGCGATGAAAGAGAGCGAAAAAAGCAAAAAAAAATGAAAGTCCAAAACGAGCGTGTGCATACGATGAAACATATGTGACGTGGGTGCGTGTATGTGTGCGTGTATGACAAGCAGCGACGTCGAAACAGGTGAGAGTGGCGCTAATGTAAACGAGGAGCAGCTATGCGCTCGACGATGAAATGAAAAAAAAAAGACACGAGTCGAGTCAGCTGACATGAACATTTTGTACATATTATTACGATAATGCGTTCGCAAACGTGAACGTTCGCGCGCGGTATACACTTTTAAGATGCACAAATACGACAGCGCTTGGTGACGATTTTTCTGCATTCGAAGATTATTCTTTTGCCTTCTTAATTAATGACAATTAAAATTTATTCTCCACAAAAAAATTATATTTATAACAGTATTTAATTATCAGTTATCATTTTCTTATTTTTGTCCTTATTGTTGTTTATATTAAAAACAAATTCATTCATAATTTCTAAAATTTCATACGAAATTTAAAATAAAAAACGGTCTTATGAATGGTAACATATATTTTAATTGAAATGTATAAAATAAAATATATCAAAATTTTATCAGCTTGAGATTTAACTTGGGGACTTGGAGTGCATATTTCTTGTCACCAAGGGAGGAACGTCCGCGTTGAGTACTTAAGCGTTTATTTATCCTCCATCGACTTTAAGAAAATAAAAAGAATGAACTGCAGTGTGTCCGCCATTTACGACTGCAGCGAGAAGAGCCTTTGAAATTTTTTCGATTTATCGAAAAATATATCAGAAGCGGACAGAGAGAGAAAGGAAAGTAGAAGATAGCGAGAGAGAAATAATATACCTATGGCATACCCGCATGTCTTTCAAAAAAAAAAAAGAGAACAAATATTCGATTTTTCTCTTGCAAGCGTAGGACGAAAACTTGGTGGATTTTTCGCGTAATTGAGAGCGATCGGGTGCCTTATCGAGAAATTAAAACATAACGAGTGGTGATAACGCACTGTATTACCTACTCAATTGCTACAATTGCGTCTTCGAAGTGCGCTTGGGCTCGGAGATGAAACTCGCTTTACGAAAATGAAAGATTTATCGAGTTGTTGTTAACAAGTGTAGTTGGTTAATTGCATTGTAAAATAACATTAAAAATGTGAAAGTATTTGTGGAGAAGATTAGGTGATATTAAATATAAAAACAAAATCGAAAATTGTTAATTGTTCGTCGTAGTGTTTTTGGATAAATCTAAAGAAACGTGATAAAAGTTGACGACAATTAAGAAAATTAATTATTTTTTACATAACTGCGAAAATTATTAAACGAGACTCATCTCCGCGCTCAAGTTTTGTAAATCCTCATGTTCCTAAAATTGTAGAATAAAAAAATGTAATTGCACAACCGTTTGTGTACGATAGAATTATACGAGCGAATGCTGAATGTGAAAAATTTGTACTCGTTTGAATTTTCAGAGTAGCGATCGAGAGATTGAGTTTTGTACCCAAAACTTGAAAGACGTTTTAATGGACCGTCAAGTTTTACGACAAAGCGAGACATTATCAACATTGTAAAATATATTTTGCTACTATTGACGTCGAATTTTGTTATATAAACTTTATAAAAAAACTAAATAAACAAGCGAGCGGTGAATCCTGCGAATGAAATGGCAGAGGAAAATTCGATGCGCCGCGCGTGATTCATTGAGTCTTTCCCCCCGGCAACAATGCAATAAAGCGCAAAAAGGCTCTCGCGGCAAGAGTTTGTCGATGCTCGAGCCCACAGCCTTGTAGTTTGTACATTTTATCTCCCCTCCCCACCCCCCTCCTACCTTTACAATTTTTTTACTTGTATACATATGCAGCGCACACATTTATAAATATACCATACACACATATATAAATATAAATATAAATATATATTATACACATTTATATGCATACTCGTTGAGATGTCAATACTGTATGTAACACGCCTAGATTTGTATCATACTCTCAGTGCCTTTTATTCTATAGTTTTTGTCCGATGTGACCTTTTTCACCCCCTCACCCCCGAGGCCTTTTACATTCCAAGTGTATATTTCTGTACATGAATTTTTATGAGACTTTTTTTCCGATTATCCACGACAACACTGCGGAGAATGCTCGGTCGAATAAAAGAAAACTGTATTGTAAGTGCTAGTCACTTGTTATAGTAAATTGAAGAATAAATTTCTTTGGTTAGAACGTAAGCAGACGTTCGACTTTTCATTGACGCCCATCCTATTCCTGTTGATTCTCTTAAGAGGAAGCTTATCTACTGCCCTTGTCTAATCACATTTTTGATAATTACTCAAATAGTAGTTCATTAATTGAAGAACTAAGAGTTGACCCCAATTCGTTTTAAAATAATGAGTATTTTGAGTCCTAAAAGACTACCTAACATTATTTCCTTTCCAGGAATAGTTCGAAACGCAAAACCTAACCTCAATTTTCGCGTTTTGAACTATTCTCGGAAAGGAAATAATGTTAAATATTTTTTTAGGTCTCAAAATATTCCTTATTTAACGCAGAATTTGAATAAATAGCAAGAATGTAATTAGACAAGGACAATAGATAATACGGCCTCCTCTTAAAGTGTTACCTAATTAACTACTGCAGTAGAGGCATTAAAAAGGGTTTTGTTCTATTGATTTTGAAAAATAATTATTTATGTTTGGCTAGAATTGCTATAAGGTAATTCGAGACATTTTTTCAATTTTGACTTCGTATTCGGAAGTTTTAAAAACATACAATACATATTTTTGCTTAATTTTATTTTTATTTGTGAGAAATAAACTTGGGTAAAAAATGACCACACGTGGTCGTCCAAGAGTTAAACAAAACTTTTTCTATTTGTTCCTTTATCTAACAGAAAGCGTTGGTTATTATTCTACTTTATTCCAATGTATTTTAGCATACCGGCGGTTCTCAAGTTTGCCGCAAATTCGCCATGGCGCAATCAAAATACATCAAAATCTAGGATTTGCAAAATCTCATCGTCAGAAAGCTTTCTCTTTGAAACGCACGCACGCATGTTTTTATAATGATTTTAGTATAACTTTTTTTATCGTAACAAAGCTGATAAAAAGCTGTTTTGTGAGTCAAAGGTTTTCACGTCTAACAATGGTAAGAAACTAAGTTTTCCGTCTTCCTCATTGCACTTTAAAAATAAGCTCCAGGGCACAATTCTCGCAGAAACAAGCTCGAAAACCAATTTTCATAAACTGGAATCAATGTCCCCCGACCATCCAAATATAAACAACTCCTTATCTTGTAAGAAAAAGTGCGCGACAAATGGCATGCAAGTAAGTGAATCATCGCAAGAATTGTGTTGCGCCGATAAACTTGACACTGTAAATTCAAATCGCGTTAATTACAAAAAGAAAAAGAAGCGAAGCCAGAGCACGAGGCAAAAAGAACGAACGGCGAGAGGGAGAAAGTAAAAGATACGAAAACAGAGCGAAATCTCGGGAACGTGAATCACGGATTTCGTTTACAAATCTCATCTCGCGCCGATGCGTGCTTACTTTCGTGGTCACGCGACCGCAAAACGAGGAAAGAGAGAAACACAAGAAAAGAAACGACCGCGCGAAATTTCGAAGAAAGGTGCGCAAAAATCCCGGAGAGAAATCATTTTTTCGCGGCTTTCTTCCCTCCCTGTTTTCGGCGCGCGTTACGGTAATTTTCTGCGGTCGACGTTTGTAACGCGCGTCGCTGTCAAATTTGCCTCGCGCCCGCATTAATGAACGATTGTTGCGTAATTTCGCGCGGTAGCGCAGTCTGTGCGTGGATTTCTCGCGAGAGGCGAAAGAGAAAATTGGAATTTCTCGATTCGGAGGCTTAATTTATATTATTAATGTCGAGTGCGCGTAATGTGTGTACGTACATTTGCGGGCATTATCGAAAATAACAACTTCATTACGGGAATGATATTGGCTTGTGTACGTAATTTTTATATTTTCACTTAAGGTACGATCGTGAATCAATCGTTTTTTAATCCGAAGTGTATAATATTGATTTTTTATGATCTTTTTTATTCAGGTATTTGAATTAACGGA
Organism: Gastracanthus pulcherrimus; assembly: GCA_949152435.1. Classification (NCBI taxonomy): domain Eukaryota; kingdom Metazoa; phylum Arthropoda; class Insecta; order Hymenoptera; family Pteromalidae; genus Gastracanthus; species Gastracanthus pulcherrimus. The sequence goes on along the minus strand of OX424572.1, from coordinate 19,765,049 downwards.
ATTAATAATTATCATTACGTTTTTATATTAACGGTAAATATAATGCAACCCTCCAATTTAATTACCAAACAGTACATTAACTTTTCGATTTACTGAAAATTAACGTTATAACTATATTAACTTACTTATTTTAAGATGTTAATACAAACACTTGTTTATTAAAAGTAATTTTATTGTTATTAAATTTCAAGTTTTTCTTATAATATAAGTTAGTACAAAAGCATAAATGATTTGTGTTATTATATATGTTAAAATGTTACATTACACGTAGAGAATTTTCTAATAAAAATTATGACGAAATTCGCAGTAAAAATTACCGTGAATGACTATAAAGCTGGGACACTCTAACTTTCTGGCAGGTTTTATTGATAATTAAGATAAATTTGACCGTACTGAAGGGTAAAATTTGCCTGCCGTAGAGTAAAAATTTCGTGTACGAATCTTAGAGAAAACCAAAATTGATGGTAAAATTTGTACGAAATATTTTTAAAATTCTGGATTTTCTTCCAATTGTTGTAGCAGTATCATTAATACTTAAATAAGTACATTTATACACATTTATATTTGAGTTAACCTAAAATGTGTACACGCTCAGTTGTTTCCTTTATCAGCTGTTTTCTTTTTCTCAAATCAGGTAAATTTTACCATTCAATGCGGTAAAATTTATAGTCTGTGCGATAGAATTTGTAGTCAATGAGGTAATTTTTATAGTAAAATATCAGTAAAAAGTGCCAGAAAGTAGGAGTGTCCCAGCTTTATAATTATTTACGGTAATTTTTACCCTGAATTTCGTTATAATTTTTATTAGAAAAGTCTCTCTGTGTACAGATAACATGATTTACTCATATTTCTCTAACGAAAGACGTTAAAGAAAAGTATTTAATAAGAAGTTTCCTTAAGGGGATGTCGGAACTAAAATCGTGTATTTTCTTTTAGTGATTACTTTTAAAATATAGAATGCAGGGAAACCTTAAGAGCAGAGCACCGTAGTGCTTTTTATAATAAAGCTTTTGCATGCAAGATAAAGTTGATCTGATGAGTTATTTTTCTGATTAATTGGATATACAATAGGATGTTTACGCATTGAAACCTAACCTCAAAATTGTAATCATACCAAACTTTTGCTAATAACTTCTTTTAATATAATTTTACAGTAAGATTTAGAGCTGAGCACCGTAGTGCTTACTATAATGAACCGATCTGTACAAGATAAAGTCAGTCGGATTTGTAGTTTTTACAAACAATTGGAAATACAAAATAGGTCAGACTGCAAAAGGGGGGGCGGGGCTCCGACATCCCCTTAATAGGTTTTCAGTAGCTTATGGATTGCAAATTTTTTTGAAATACTGCATTTTTATTCGGTTTTATTGAATCGAACCCACGTTTTCGCTAAGCTCATTGGAGGACTTCAAACGCATTCGACCAGAAATTTCGGACCTTAAGTATACCACACGTATACTTTTACACGCAATGTGTCAAAAGTAAAAAAGTGACAAAGTATAAGTGAAACATTCGACACTCGTCATCTAGTCATAGAGGTATCAACATACCTCATAATTTTGATAAAGCATTCATGAATTGAACATGCTGATTGTGTATCACTTCTAATAAAAGTAAATGGAAATAAAGAATTCAATCAAAGTATTGAATTGCTAGTGCCTTTAGATTGCTAATGTATTCATAATCCAGATTTATGGATCAAGAGTTAATCTACAATCTAACCGATTATAATATTGTTATAATATTGATATATATTTACCGCAACGAATCGTTCAATATTAATAAAAGTTTAAATGTAAATCGTATTTGAAGACTATACCTTTGGTCAGTTAATTTATTTATACGCATTTCTATTACTATAATTTCAATGAAATATTTTTCCAGAATATTTGGAATAATTATACTCAAATTTATATACAAAATAAGTACTATATAACGAATGATTTATTTCTACCCCAAACTGAATTAATAATTAAATCTCAATCAAACGTATACCTGTCCCCTCAACAATCAACAAATCAACCGGCGACTCTCTTTAACTAACCAATCACTACACTGCTCACTCCCCAATCCACATCTATCACTTCCTCGTCCCGTCGTCGCGCACAAAGCCCCAACGCAAATACCGAACAAGCGCCAGGATCATCGCACTCCTTTTTTCCGGCCCGATCGGAATTCGGAATCCCGAATAATCCCTCGCGGCGTGCTCATCACCGTGTATACACACTCGGGGCTGTCGACCTCGAGCATTCGACGGATATATACACAACACCGCCAACGAACGAGATATGCAAAAAGGAGCGCCACTGCGCGGCGGAGAGTTCGTTGGCTGGCGGCGTCGCACTATTTTCGATGCCACACAGGAGTCGCGCGGGGATTTATATATCATTGACGGCTTTATTTTCGGATGCGGCGAGTCTTATTTACGATCTACGCGAGGATGATCGTCGTTGTGTGTAAGGTGCGGTAGATTCGTTTAGCATTCGGTTGAGTTAAAGTTTCGAGCATTGATTAGACACTGTTTGATTAGCAGGGTTTTGTGTATAGGGCGGATAATTGAATGTTTCTTTATGCTTAATAGGCTGGGTGCACGTAGCTTTCAGTGACTCTAGGTAGCGGAAAAACGACTCATTTGGGGAAAAGTAAACAATCCATTATAACTCAAATATTCTAATTTTAATCTGAAACACGTTGAAAACTCCGAGAAATTGGTGCATAAAGAGCCAAAAGTTATAATTTTGCGTTGCGGTCATTTTTTATTAAACAAACAAATTCTTATTTGCTCTTTATTATAAACATATGAGTCTTATAAGGCTTTTTCTATTTTAAAATAGCATTAATATTAAAACAAAAAGTTTAATATTCGAACGGATTAATTTTTATTTTTATAAAATCAACTGTATTTGTTTGAAAGTTGCTGATTGGGTGTTTTTGGAGTCACTGATCACGAATTAGCTAACAAAAATACAACATTCAAAATGATGCACAAAATTTTTAATATTTTTTGGTCAACGATATTCGATTCGTTGTATTGAGTTTAAAAAATCTGATAACAGAATAACACGTTTATTAAATTACATTCGTGGAAAGTGTAAATCAGTGTTTCGATATTGTTTCCACGCTACCATGAGGTAGATATCTCAGCGTTTTATAAATTGCTTGTAAATATTTTATATTTCTTAAAAGCAAGGTTTTATTCCCTTTTAATTGTTATACAGATATATACATATTTGGGTGTTACATTAGGGTGGTCCAAAATTTTCAAAGTTTCTATTTTCTTTTTTGTAACCGTTTCAAAAGTTGACAAATGTGAAAAAAATAACTCTTCTGCAAGGCAAGTACTGGACTTTGATATTTAAAGGTTCCTGCCTTGATTTCAACGTTTTTAAAGTGCATTTATGCACTTCTTTAATAAATTTGGTAAAAAGTGATTAAAACTTTATAAATCAAGGCAAAAAAATTTAGTAACTTACCGTAGCACTAAAATGGAAAGTTAATCACATCCGTTTCATCGAAACATAATTTCTTTCTATGTGAAGAGTCATATGCGTCAAATTTTAACAAAAAACTGGCTATCTTTGAACATTTTTCAAGACTCTAATTTTCGATGATTTTTCAAAACCTAAATTTTTTTTCAATTTTTGTTCCGAATAGTATTTACATAAAAATTGGCAAACGTAAATAAATCTAAATATAGAAACTATTCTAGTATTATGTCATAGTTTGATGTAATTTACTTCCGGTAGTTTACGTCATGGATATTTGTACATAATTTTAGTTAAAAGCTGCTAATATGACCCTTAATTTGAGTGGTCGCAACATTTCTGAAGTTATTTGGATAAAAAGTTATGTCCGATTTCATATTATGCAAAATTTTAGGTAGTAAATTGGGACAATGCAGAAAACGATCGTATAGAGTGATCTCCAATTTACCACCTGAGAATTTTCATAATATTAAAACGGGTATAATGTTTAATCCAAACAACTTTAAAAATGCTGCGACAACTCAAATTAAAAGTCTTGTTCGTGCGTCTTTGTGCGTGCGTGCGTGCGTGCGTGTGTGTGTGTGTGTGTGTGTGTGTGTGTGTGTGTGTGTGTGTGTGTGTGTGTGTGTGTGTGTGTGTGTGTGTGTGTGTGTGTGTGTGTGTGTGTGTGTGTGTGTGTGTGTGTGTGTGTGTGTGTGTGTGTGTGTGTGTGTGTGTGTGTGTGTGTGTGTGTGTGTGTGTGTGTGTGTGTGTGTGTGTGTGTGTGTGTGTGTGTGTGTGTGTGTATGTGTGCGTGTGCGTGTGCGTGTGCGTGTGCGTGTGCGTGTGCGTGTGCGTGTGCGTGCGTACGTGCTTGCGTGCGTGCGTGCGTTTTTCTGTGTATCTGTGTGCGTGTATGTGAGTGTGTTTATATGTGTGTTAGTACGTTTCATGTCGCCATAACTCTGTGTCGCCATAATCTGTGTGCGTGTATGTGAGTGTGTTTATATGTGTGTTAGTACGTTTCATGTCGCCATAACTTTCCCAAACTTTGCACAGATGTTTTGTCAAATACATTTTTCAAAATTTAATAATTTTCAGAATTCGGTTGTTTGAATTTTTTCAATGCAGGAATGGTTTTTGGAAAGTGAATTTTTGTACAATACGTTATTCATAAAATCCTTCATTTTAGGACCGTAAACGATTTTATATGAGTCGTTTTTCAGATGTTACACTGTGTGACAACATTTATTTTAAACATTTCTTACTTTTATAAACTATATGATAAAAGTCAGCAAAAATTTTACTGAATACTTGTTTCATATACAGGTATATTCCTGTAAATTTTTAGATAATTAGACGGTCTATTTTTCTAGATAAAGAAAATAAAATGTAAAAAACATGCATTTTCTCTTGCCAACGATAACTTGACTAATACTTAATGTAATGCCTTCAGAATTTCAGAGAATATTTATTAGGTGTTAGGTTATAGACTGAATATATTTAAGCTGATTTGGTTCACGATCTTCTGAGATATTAGAGATTATTCAATTTAAACAATACATTTTCACCCTCTATATCATGACATCTCTAAGATTTATCATAGTGCTGTTTCTTGTAGATATTAAGTATTATTATATATAAGATTTATTATTCTACTTTTCTAGCCAATATTACACATTATATTGTACGAGAAAATCTAAAGATAATGTTATATTAAAAATATTATTATTTTGTTATTTTTTAAAAATGATTTAATAATGACATAATTTATTTTTTAAATACTGAATCTGTATCTATCTATATAATATAGCATAGAAAAATCATGATTTTTATACTATTTTGATGGTGCAATTTATAAACTAGTATATGTTAAATAGTAGTAAAAAATTTAATTGAGTGAATTTAAAAATAATGCTTTTTTAATTAAATTCAAAACCCGAATAACAGAGTTGCGAAATGACTCTGTATAATTATCTTTCGGTACATTTATTCCCATCCGTCCGCCGAGATAGAAAGACTGACACTAAAGCCACTAAAGACACTCTCACGAAAGTCAGAGGACTGCAGGTGCTGTTAAGACAAGCGCAGATTAAAACTGGTCTATGCCGTACAAGCCGGTAACCTGCGTCCACTTCAGAAGCTCATGTAGCTCAAGGGCATCACCAAGTACTACAAAGTCCACGGCATCGGCATGCTCCTGCGCACTGCCGTCCTCAGGAAAGACTCGGGCATGGTGTACCTCCTGCTCATCGGCAAACCCGAGATCACGTGCTTCAGGCTCGAGGATCTCCCGTCGTCCCTTTACACGGCAATGATCATCGATTACCGCGAGGTCGCGACATTATTCGTCCTGTCGGGTGCCGACGTTAACGGAACCCTGTTTAAGTCGACCATCTTCAGTAACAAGTCATGTCTCCATGTCGCGGTCAGACGTCAGGACGAGGAACTAACAGCTGTGCTACTGGACCATGGTGCTAATGTGAATCAGCGAAATGTCATAGGCGACACCATACTTCATCGAGCTCTGTGCATAGGCAATCTGAAAATCGAAAAGTTCATCGACACTGGAGCTAACATAGAGGCAACCTTAAACTTTGGCGAGACTATACTTCAGACAGCAATTTTCAGAATCAACGATAAAGCTGTGAAGATGTGCGAGGCTGGAGTCAACTTCATGGCCAAGCATTCCTCGGGATTGACAACTATGCACTTTGCCGCCATGCCGGACAATCAGAATCTGAAGGTCGCCAAGTTTCTGATGCAGAAGTCAGTGGGCATAGACGACGTGGACGTCAACTTGATAACGTCATTGAACATCGCTCTGGTTTACCTTCCAATAAAGAAGAGGGCCAACGTAAACGCCAAGATCTTACCCTGTACCTGGTCATACTGTTTATGGACTCTACGGTCATCGAGTTCCTGCTACAAAAGGGTGCTGAGGTCAATGCGACATAGAAATTGTATGGAGGTTTATGGAGAAAGATGGGCACTAGATCAACTCTTCAGTAGAATTTGAAGCTAATGTCAACGTACGCAGCCTGGCCAGGCAGACGCCCGCCTCTATCGATGATTCAACATCTGGCCAAACTGGTCTATAAGGGATTGCCAGTGATAAGATTGTTTTATGAAGAATGGAGGAGTGAGATACAGAGGATGAAGAAGTGGAAGGTTCATGAGAACGTAACGTATTATTACTTGTTTTCTACCAGCGAGAAGAAGTTGGCTTATTTGGCTCGAAATGATGATTTTGTGAGTGTATTCAAGGGTGTAAGTGTGATAAAGCTGTTTCCGATATATGGCCGCGAGTTAAATATGAAAATCGAAAGAGACGACGAAGGAGTCACGACAGACAATGGCAAACTTTCTGTACTCGATAATCGAAATGCATTTACCACGTGATGTGATAGACAGGGTTATCAATTATTTGAGCGTTGAGGATTTGTATATTGATTGATGATGATATACGGCTTTTAATTATATATTTGGATTCGTAATGAAAAAAAAACTTTGTATAATAATCATGATGCTTTATTTACTCAACTGTATATAATAATAATAAGAAGAAGAAGAATAAGAATAAGAATAATAAGAATAATAATAGTAATAATAAGAATAATAATAGTAATAATAAGAATAAGAATAAGACTACGATAATGTTATATTAAAAATATTATTATTTTGTGATTTTTTAAAAATGATTTAATAATGACATAATTTATTTTTGAAATACTGAATCTGTATCTATCTATAATATAGCACAGAAAGTCATAATTTTTATACTATATTGATGGTACAATTTATAAACTAGTATATGTTAAATAGTAGTAAAGAATTTAAATGAGTGAATTTAAAAATGATGCGTTTTTGTATCTTATGGCTGGCTAAAGACACTCTGATATACGGTATATACGATAATATGTTTATTGAAAAATATTCATTTCTCAGTAGGGCACAGTTCACTAAGTGGAAATAGATAGACAACAAAATAATTATGATGGGCGGTACTGCACAGCTCTTCCTTATTTATATGATAACTAGCATCTCCCGTCACGGCTTAATTAATGGTATCTATTATTTGATAATGGTACGTGTATGTTAATTGATGCAGCAGTTTTAGGATTAGAAATAATATACATTTAAATGCTTTAAAAATATAATATATAGCTCAGTGTTGTACATAAGAAATTTTCTAATAATGTCATATTAGAAAAAATTAAAAGTCAATTCACATTTGATAATATGTGGAGTAGCAAGAGAGGTTTCGAAATTAAATTAAAAATCCGAATAATAGAGTCGCGAAATGACTCTGTATATGTACACTTTCGCGTACAAACTCTTGTGCGGAAAACGATAACTGTTAGCCACCTAGTGGAAGAATCATGTAACCACATACTGATATAGCGGTGACTGTAGCACGGTAAGGAAAGGAAGAGTTGGACCTAGAGAATTAAAATTTTGGTGATATATATCTCTTATGGCGTAGGGAAGAGATAAGTTAGAATTTTACTACAATCCCCCCCCCCCCCTAAGTGCAATAGGGGTAAACGTGTTATTACGTTTCTATCGAGATTCGATTTTTGTTCCCCAAGGTTGTCTATAAAAATACCTAAATATCGATTGCTGGATTTTACTCCAATCCACCCCTAAGTGGGTGAAAAGGGGATAAACGTGTTTTTATGTTTTCATCAATAAATTCGTAATTTTGCGAATTATTAATCCGATTTATGTTCATAAAGGTTGTTACCCCTTTTGATCCCCTTATGGATGGATTGGGGTAAGATCCATAAATTGATATTTAGGTATTTCATAGGCAACCATTGTGAACAAAAATCGAATTCATAATTTTCAAATTTCTGAAGTTATTGATAAAAACGTAAAAACACGTTTATCTCTTTTTCACTCCCTTAGGGGTGGATGAGGGTAAAATCCTTCTTCATCTCACCTCTGCAACATAAGAGATATATTCCATAAAAATTTCAAGTCTCTAGATCCAGCGGTTTGGTGTGGGCGTTAATCAGTGAGTGAGTGAGTGAGTGTATTGGACATTTTCTCTTACATATATAGATTTCAATTAAATTCTCTTTCAGAAAGTATAGTACCAAAGCAGTCGGTAGCGTTTTTTTTTTCAAATGAATAAGGAACCTGGGGCTTAATTAATAATTTTTTATTTAATATTTTTTTGTTTTTTTTTACTATTACAAAGCTTCCTATTTGAGGAAGCAAAACGTAAGGGAATAAACAATATATTATCATTCATAGTCATATACTCGTATGATCGTATGTAATTGTAAACCTTCATATTAAATGTAATATCACTATTGGATTCCTGCCCTGGTAGAAACGTTCACCAACTATTCGCCAATTGTTGACCAATTTTACTAAGGTTGGCCAGTAGTTTCACCAACCATTCGCCAACGAACCCACTTATTTTGAAACGCTTTTCCACCCATCGTTGGTCAACGAATGTTGAAAATTTGAAACGGCGAAAAGCCGAGGGCTGCTTAAGCAAGCTATGTAATGTGTTAGTTTACTACCCTAATGGAAGAAATCTTGTATACCAAAGTATGTCTGAGTTATCTAAGTTTGCCGAAATTTTCCAAAATTTCCAAAAGTGTGCCAAAATTTGTCATATGTGCAACTGAAGATGCGCTCTTAATTTGCGCGAGAAGCGCGGGTAGGCACAATATACACATATACGTTGAACCATTCGTAACCATAACCCTACTTTAAATAAAAATTTAATTATATTTTACAACGTCATGACAGCATATGCGCTATTATTTTTATCATTCAGTGGTTTATTGTAAAATATACATTTTAGAATCACAAATTGAGCAGTCGTTGGCGAACCGTTGGTCAATTACAGCAGTAAGTATTGGCCAACGGCATTGGCGAACCGTTGACGAACAGGCCATCTCGATTGGTATATTTTCTACCAGGGTGGTTGAATATTATAAAGGATATACGAGAAATATTCAATAAGACCTTAGAAAAAGATAAAAGAAAAATTTTTTTGGCTAAATTTTTTTTTTATTTTTTAACATAATCTCTTTTTAGCTTCATACATTTTTCTAAACGTTTTTCCAATTATTTTAAGCCGTCCAAAAAGTAAGTTTTCGGAAGCACCTCCAAATAGGCATTTGTTTGGGCGATGTCCTCCTCGTTCGTCGTGAATCGTCGTCAGCCAAGCAATTTTTTCAAGTTTGGAAATGAGAAAAATTCACTGGGGGCAAAATGTGGTGAATACAGTAGATGTAATAATTCGAACTTTAACTCTATAATTTTGGCTATCGAAACTGCGCAGGTGTGCATCCGTGCATTGTCTTGATGAAAGAGGATATTGTTCTTTTACAAATGAGGACATTTTTCCTTGATTTCTTCGCTCAACCGGTGCTATAACGACGCATAATACTCTCCTGTTATCTTCTTTCCTTTTTCAAAGTAATCGATGTAGATGATACCGCGTGCATCCCAAAAGACCGTGGCCATCACCTTGCCGGCCGATTTCACCGTCTTCGCCTTCTTCGGAGCCCGTTCACCTTCAAAAATACACGGTTTTGACTGTTTCTTTGTCTCTGGAGTGTGGCAGTGTATGCATTTTTCATCCACAGTTATGTATCGACGCAGAAACTCCTCAGGATTGCGACGGAAAAGCGCCAAAACGTCTTCAGTCGACCACATGATTGCGTTTATTCTTCACTGTGAGCAAGCATTTCATAACATGAAGAGTTATCGTGCCACAATGTTTGTGTCCCATACACACACACATACATACATACATACATACATACATACATGCGTACATACAGATAGACAGAGATTTTTCAAAAACATGTTTTTTTGATTCAGAAATCCTGAACACATAAAAATTTATCAAAATTTCTGATAAAATAATTTTCATCGTCACAAAGCTTTCTATTTGAGAAATCAAAAACATGTGCATATGTGTGTGTGTAGCGTGCGTGTGTGCGCGTGTGTATGTGTGTGTGTATGTATGCATGTGTGCGTGTGTGCGTATGTTCGTGTGTTCGTGTATGTGTGGGTGCGTGTGTGCGTAAACGTTCTGCGTGTTTGTTTTGTATACATTATAGGGATTCAAATATGTTTCACAATGATAACTGTAAAACGAATAATAATTGTTTTTCTGTATAACAACTTTGACCTTTAAATGATTTTTACAATTCAGTTTGAATTTGGCCAAAAAAGATTAATTTATAAAATAGCTTATTTCTTTTCATTTTTAATACTTCTAAGGTGTCGCATCGACGGTATGGCGTCACAGGAATTTCTTAAAGCGTTATATATTCTTTAATTTTAGATGTTTTGCAAATATTTATACAGATCTAGTTATGTAACTAAATTCTCACAGGCATTCGTTTTTTTGCTGATATTTTTCGGCCACGGTCATGACCTAGTATCGAGTTATATACAATACATACTAAAAAATAAAGATTTTTGAACAGTATTAAAAATCGAAAAAAATTGTGGCCGATTTATATGTTTGACGTGTAAAAAATATGCATACATTCGTAATTTAGTTGACATATCTTTTTACTTATATAAGATGTTAAAGGAAATTACGAGTTTTAACTTTTTTCTATAAATCCATCAGTAAGTGGTTAACAGAAAACTCTGGGACAAATTTACGTTTGATGCTAAAGTATTGCAAGGATTACAGGCCCCGGAAGACTTAAAAATTTATAAGATATATAAAAGCTAAGCATATATTGTTAAGTAGTTGCTTTAATAAAAATGAAGACTTTCAAAAAATTTTAATTAGTAGTAGTCGACGTCAGATTCACATTTATGATTAATAACTGATAAATATTTCAGTTCAATTCTTTTAAAGCATTAATCTAAATGCACGTATTTCTTTGTATTAATGAAACTTTTTCTCAGTGTTTTCTCGGAACGTTTGTGCGAGGGAAATGATAAAATTGTGTGCGGGAGACTTTACTTTTATTGAATTCCAGTGCGTTTTGATGCACTTATGCAAAGGATGGTTTTGGCGGGAGAGGGAGCAGAATCGCGCTGGTTTTTATTGCGCAGAGTAGTAAACATTTTATATGGGTGTAGTGATTTTTTAGTACCGGATTGAATATAATTTTTGTAAAATTTATTTTACGTTATAATATGGTTTTGCAGGTTTTAGGCGATTCTGTGAGCACGCATGTATTTTGAATTTTTATGTGTTTAATATTTTAACGGAATCATTCTTTTTATGGAAATAATATAAATTATTTTAGGATTATTATAAAAATATTTTAGTATATATATATATATATATATATATATATATATATATATATATATATATATATATATATATATATATATATATATATATATTACTAAGTGTTCAGTGAACAAATTTTCAGAATTATTGCTTTTAAACATAAAAAGGTTTCTGGAGTGGTGAAAAACTTTCAATGCAGGTCTTACATTGTACATGTTATTCTACATACTTATATATATATATATATATATATATATATATATATATATATATATATATATATATATATATATATATATATATATATATATATATATATATATATATAAAGTATCACTATGAACACTTAGTAATATCTTCAATTTTACTGTTACAAAACCTCAAAATATTTGTCCTACATGATAGAATAAATCACTATTGTCAAAAATTAAGTAAAGCACTTTTTCGTTAACATTTTTTTAATAATTTCTTTCTCTGAGATGCAACTAATTGTTAAAAAGTTATTAACAAAATTTTGTAATTATAGTTGGAAGTATTCTGAAAAATACTTTACTGCCAATAATGAACCATTTCCTAGTGATTTATGCAATTTTGAAAATCACACAAAGTCCCAATTGTTTGGATGTCTGAAAAGAATGTATTAAAATAATTTTAACAAAAAAATTTTTTAATTTTTAGTATATATAAAAAGGAGTGGAATAACCGTTGAAAAAAGATTTTCGTTCATCATATCATTTAGAATCGTGCACGTAACAAGGTTCCTCCAACAAATATGGTGTAACAATAGTCATTTATTGTGACGTGTAGGATCAACATTTTGAGGTTTTACAATGGTAAGATTAAAGATATTACAAAGTATTTATAGTCAATAAATTTTCAGAATTATTTCCCTTAAGCATAAAAAGTTTTTGGAGTGATAAAAGAAGAATTTTTGTTTGAAGTTTAATGTAGGTTTGTTCCGTTACGTTTTTTAGTATTCGGTGCACAATTCTTTTCAGTAACTGTTATGGGAAAACTGTAGTTGTTTCGATTTTGCACTTTCTTTCTTGTTCTTTATTTTAGTAACGCATACTTTATAATTTTCTCCGTATATAATCAATCTGAGCGTCATATTCAATGTTTATAGCATATTAAAGAAAATTGCGATGAAAATACTTTCCCAAAATAAATATGGATGAAATCTAATTTAAGACAAATATACGTTTTTGAAGAAACACGCACATTCAACAAAACAAACATTTTATTTCAATCTAGCTTTATTTCTAAAAAGATGTTGAAGAAGCGTGGCGCCAAAGCGCAAGTCCATCCATTACATTGATATTTTTATTTCTCTCTTGCACTGGTTCACGAGAGCGAGAAATAAAAATAGGAATACTCTCGAGTGCAGAAAAAGCTTAAACCCATCATATTATCTCGAAATATATATAAAAGTGCTTAATTAAAAGTACCACCGAAATAAAAAGAAGAGAAAGAAAGCATTCAAGAGCGATATTAATATTCGCGATAAAAGAATACGCTCACGCCAGGCTGACTTTCGCCATAAAGCTCATGACTTATGACGAATAGCCGCATAGCAGCGCGCCGCGGGATTTTTCAGCGACACGTGCTTTCTACATCTCCGCGCTCCGAGAGACAGAGAAAAAGAATCCAAGATTCGATAAGCGGAATGAAACTGAAAGCGAAGTCTCGTGTTCCCGGCGGCGGCGGTCTTCGCGAAGACGTGTACACGTATACGTATATGTGCACCGTAGGCAGGTTCAGCTGTCTGCAGCGTCTGGTGTTACATTACGATCCTTCTGTCTCTGTTTCGCGCTTCTGCTTAGGCGAATTTAGAAGTCGCGGGGATAAGGTTTGCTCGAGCGGAAAAAAATTGGTGACTTTGAGATGCTCTTTGAAATTGTTTTATTTGAGGCGTGGGTGCAGTGATTTTTTATGATTTGTATAATTATTAAAATTTTTGGTATTTCTACAATCAGAAAAATATTGTATGTATTAAGAATAATGATATTATATTTAGATGGTAGGTTTTGTCATGATATTTCCGGTATGCACATTTTGTGAAATATGAGCTTTGTGTCTAACCGAATAAATCAATCCTTGCAAAATTATATGTTAAAAATCTTGTACCAATAAAAATACGAATTTATATTAAGCATATTTTAATTATTATCGACTGATTTAGTAGTTCATTTAGAGTTTTCGTTCAAAACGTCAAAAATGCCTCAATTAAATTCGTACTTTCTCTTACATTAAAATAAAACTTTTTGCTGTTTAATCAAGTAGATTAATAAATTATTTGAGTATAGGGTCCACCATTTTAATATTATTGCTTTCATCTATCATACAGTTATAGTCTTAAAATTTTTTACATGTAATTTTACATATTGAATAAAAACTTATATTCTGAAATGTTTATCGCTATAGAGCTTTTTAAGCAAAAAGATAAACCCTAAAAGACAGGATTATTTAAACTGAGTTTAAACATATGTTATTGCGTGGAAATTTATAGCATTTAGTGGCTTCTTTGCAAAAATAGTTATTGTTCAACTGAAATAAACTCAATTAATAAATAATTTCTAAGAAATAATATTTTTATATATATTGGAGGAAAATATATTTGAGGCTATTTTCAATCGATCGAAACTATTGATTTCTTTTATTTAGACTACTTTTAAATAAACAATACAGCAAGATCTATATTTTTTGCCTCGTAAAAAGATCTTACAGAATTATTAAAAATACACTGCAAGAAAATATATGTCCTACAATAAAACTCTTCTATCAAATCGTAATAGGAAAAAAACACAACGAAAGAAAACGAGTACGCGATCGAATCATCCCCCCTCGTAGAGGCTAAAAAACGTGTTCATATCGATAAAGGCGAGCGAGCAATGCGCGCAAAGTCCTAGTATTTATTGCTGAGCAAAAAGGTGAGAGAGAGAGAGAGAAGAGCGAGAGAGTCGCGACGGGGAACAATGTCATCGCGGTTTATAAAACGCCCGGCTCGTGGTCTCTCGCGATGTATATTCCAGAGCATTTCTAACGCACGATCTATTGCACACTGGGTTTTTCACGTCGAGTGGGATAATCGTAGATACGTTTCGTTCCAGCTTAGTGTTTTTTAGATTTTGAGTTCAAAATGATGCAACTTAGTTTTTGGTTTTTTAAAAAATTGGATCAGTTGCTTTATTTGCGAACTCTATTTAAAAATATTACTTTTGATAAATAATGCATTAATAAAACATGCAGGTGTACCGACTGCATTTTTTTACTAAAACGTGCACCAAATGCCGCGATTCTTTTTTTTTTTTTTTACAAATTGGCACCTTGTTGCGATAGCTATTGATATAAGATTGAAGAATGTTTATGGAATTTTATTCTTAGGCAATCCTACATCCGAGTTATTCTGGGCACTATTTCTTGTAGTAGTACAGTTTTATTGGCCAAAATGTAATATTTGAATTTGAACCAAATGCGTTTACTACTGCTACCTCACTTTGTGTACATGATTTATATTGTAAAAGAGCAATAATGCCCGTTTAATTTTTATAAATAAAATAATATATATGTATATATATACAGTCATGATACAGTACCATTTTTTATAAAGCTACGCACCTAGCGCCATCTATAAATCACATCGCTGCACTAAAATCAACAAAGTTTTTTTTTTATCATACACTTGAATTGTTTATAAATGAAGTCCAAAGAGTTTCTTTACTTCAATTTGTTAATTTTCTTTTTAAAAATTTCTTGAAAATTTATTTTTTCGATCGTCTAGAGTTAAACGTCCCATTAACTGGTTTGGAACTACGCAGTAATTTTAACATCATAACTTATCCAGTAGTGCGTAAACAATCGACTGTAAAATTTGAGACTGACGTACGCATTTTTTTTAATAAAGTACAAACTTGACTGCAAATCAATGAACAATCGGCCGCACGAAATGCTCCGTATATGCACAAAACGTGCCTATATCTATATACACCTCTCCTACATTCGCTGTCCTTCCCGTAAAAAGAGCTATATACACACGAGTATATTCATACTTACACACGGCGAGGCTCGATGCTCGGCTGGCTCGCTCGTGCGCATGTGTCCCCGAGCTCGCGTTATAAGTCGCCCGCGGCTTGTACCGATCGGGAGATTTAATAAATCGGATCGGCAATCGGCGCGCGCCGCGGTCGCGGCTCTTATCTCCCGGCCATTTCTCGACTTTGATGGGAAGAAAAAGAGGGTACATTACGTCGATGTTACAGCACATTGCCGAGGATGTTTTTCTCTTCCTCCTTTGAGCTGGAAAAGGGCGTCCATACGTATATAACCTCCTGTGCGGAGCGGCTCTTGGGGGTATGGATGCCGGGACCTTCCAGTGGAGGAAGTGAGTGCATGGATTTCTTGTTGGAGAATGGGAACAATTGTGTGTATGTGTGTGTGTGTGTTTTAAGTGGTTGCGGGGTTTTGTTTTCTTAAGATTAAATAATTTTGAAGAGATTTATTATTTGTAATGTGAAGTTATTGCGAGTTTGTATTGTCGCGAAAATTATTTGGAAAATAAATTGAGAATTACTGCAGTTTGGTAATAAGACACTGAAAAAAAAATTTGTTAAATCTAAGTAAACGTTTCCTTGAATCGTATTAAGAAAAGATTTACTTAAATAAAGTAAATATTTCTTAAATTTAGTAAATATTTATTGAATTGATGAATACCAGTCTAGACATAATTAAATATTTACTATTATCAAATAAATATTTTTTTAGTACGATTCAAGGAAACGTTTACTTAGATTTAACAAATTTTTTTTTCAATGTAGTTTACATATTTTATCATTTTTTAAAATATTTCTCAAGATTTTATCCCAGGCAACTCCATTATTTGAAGACAATTTTCGAAGAGTTCCTAATGAGTTCATGAATGTCATTGACATTAGAATTCTTTTATGAACTCTTAAGAATACTTTAATAATTTATTTCGATCTTACATAATAGTGAATACTTATGTAGTTCGTAAAGTTTATAAAAAGTATAAAAAACAAAAATGAACTGAAAAAATTGCATGTGATCGTTCTTTTACTTCTACAGTCATAAGGAATTCTACAATAAATCACCATTTAGACGGTTAAAAAATTATTTAAAAGAAAGTTGAGACACACTTCTGTAACCATTTCTATCGTATTCTATAGCTCAAACAACATATACAAAAATTTTCAACATGCAAAGAATCCTTTTTCAAGTACCCGAAAAAGTTTTAATTTGAGTCGAAAAGTTACGAACGATCTAAGACAGTATATAACCACGAAACAGCCGCTAAATTTCGCGATTCTTCACTTTTGATCACCATTTCAAAACGGCAGTCAATTTCCTCTTTCGTAATCCCCTTCCCGCCAAAACTTGCGTACACGATATACCCCCCAAAGCTCCTCGCAACAGCAAGAACAACAGGCGCAGCTCATCCGCACGAGAGAAATCAGCTCGATATCAGCCGGTTCACGGTAGACCACGCGGTGAGTCCCGCGATTTCGCTGATTGTCCGCTATGACGCAACGGCCGCGGGTCCCACCGGCGCGGCGCTCCAATTCGTGAGCCCATAAATTAGAAGCGATCGGTATACGCGGATCCCACGGAGCCGGCCGCGCGAGGATGAGAGAACTGCACTACAAAAAGAAAATCTTATTTTAAGATTGACCGATCTTAAATTTGTTGCATCTTAAAATTTCAAATGCTTGAAAAACATAAAAATAATATTAATATTATTTTAATAATAATGTTAATTATTTTAATATTAATTATTAATTATTTTTATGTTTTTCAAGCATTTGAAATTTTAAGATGCAACAAATTTAAGATCGGTCAATCTTAAAATAAGATTTTCTTTTTTTAGTGTGCTGTGATGTGCGCGACAGGGTACACGAGACGGGAGAATCCGATTGGATAGAATCTGATTTCGTACTAACCGTATTGGAGGCTTTCGAAAATGTGCGATGGGATGTTTGGTTTGTTGAGTGTGTGTATTAGTGGATACTCATTTTTCGCGTCGAGTTGCAAGTTTCCTTATTATGGCAGATTGTTACGGCGGGAGAAAAATAAGTAACTTTGACACTCGAGCACTTTTCCTCGAATTTATCATAATTGGTGGAAATGTAATTAAACGGATCGATCCGTGACCTGTTTACAACTACGACGGTTCGAACAAGACTTACTCGCAATCATTACAAACAGCCGAAAAACTGTTGCAACGCTATTCATTTGTTTATTTCAAAATGAAGCAATGCTCGACTGAATATACTTAAACATTTTCTTATTTGTTCTATAAAATTTTATGTGTGTGTATGTGTATGAGTGTGTGTGTGTGTGTGTGTGTGTGTGTGTGTGTGTGCGTTTGGATGTGTGTGTGTATGTGATGTATGTGTGTGAGTGTGTGTGTGCGTGTGCGTGTGTGTGTGTGTGTGTGTGTGCCTGTGTAAGCAATGTTATGTAGAGTAATCCGCGGTAAAATTGAATGTTCCATGGCTCATTTTTCTTGTTTCTTTTTACACGAAGGGGATACAATAATAATGTTTTGATTTTTAAATAAGCTGTTTCCCTTTTTCTGTTATACACGGAAGCGTCATTTTCTGTTTGAACGGTGATTTCTCTGATATAAGTGATGGAAAAGTTTTGAAAAAAATTGAAGTATTTAGGATAATAGAGAAGATTATTCTGTAAAATTTTTGAGTCATTTTATTTTTCTATACTTGGTAAAAAAATCATCTTGTAAAAAGAAAACGATTTTCTATGGCAAACGGTAACTTAAGTGAAACGGTATTATTCCTTCTAAAAATTTCCAAATAGGTAGCATTTTACTATCTCTTGGCTAAGTTCTTGGTCCAGATCACGAGGACTTTTATTTTTCGAGATATTCGAGATTATATTTTTTTATTTCTATTTTTGATTGATTATTTCTTAGGTATTACACGGTAATTTCGCTATCCGGTTAGATAAACCGAGTTTCCATCGTTCCATACCTTCCTACACCGCTATCCCAAACGTACATATATATCTTTCACAGTTACGCGATCCCCGGTAGTCCCGCGAACTCCTTAACCTCCTGACAGCGGGCGTCCAAGCCTATACCTATTCAACCCCCGAAAACATCGTCCCATGATCCGTCGCTCGCGTCGTAAAACCGCGCGAGCCACGGGTGGCGCGTATACACGCCTATTCCTCTCCTTTTTTTACTCTCCTCCGTCTCTTTTTGAATCGCGTGCACGCGCGTGAAAGTATTATTGCGCCGCTGGAGATAAATAAATATTCGCTCCGCGGAGCATCGATGACACGCGGCGTCTCGGGTTTCGGTCGTTTCTCTCTCTCGAGAGAGAGAGAGATGAAAGAGATGAAAGAGAGAAGCGCTTTCGCCTCTATATGCGCGCGACGAGGAAAAAATACGCGCGATATGCTGATGCGCATGAGGATGTCGGTGGATGTGTAGTGGAATCGAGCGTGATCTCGAGGTCGGATGTTTAGATGATCATTCTTCGAGGTACTTATATAGAGTATTTTTATTATTTAGTCGGAGGAGGAGGTATTGTACGGGTTTTTTGGATTATTGCGTGGATTACGAGTTGAATCAAGTTTTGTAAAATTCATGAAGTACCTAAGGTAGGATGTTTTATATCATGAAGTACCTAAGGTAAGATAGGATCATGAAGTACCTAAGGTAGGATGTTTTATAAATCATAATCTTCTGAATTATTATGTTATTATAGTACAGTTAGAATATTACTCTAGCTTTGTACATAAAAGATCAACTACTGTTAAACTAATGTTGCTCGATATCTAATTCTGCTCGAACAATGGTCCCATTGAAGTGCAGACCAAGTATATAAAAATACTCTCGCTGAAAAAAGAGTTGATCAATCCACTTGAAATTTTATTTGAAGACTCATTTTACATTAAAAAAGTTGCAATTCCTAAGAGCAATTCGTGATCAGGTCTTGTCTTCATTATTTATGATTTTCTGAAGTTTCCAAATAAGTTCTTGTAGAAAATGATCAGGAATTAGGTTGCGATCAAAACTTGGGTCCGTTACGGTATTTTTGTTAAAACTAATTTATTTAGGTAAATTTTATAACATTTATTTATTTATTTATTTATTGTTTAAGAACACATTTTAACTTTTTATTCATTTGAAAAAGATTAGAAATAATAACTTAATCTTAAAAATGATTTGTAATACAGGATTCACCAATGTTTCTATTGTGTAGTAAGTCATGATAAGTTTTAGAACAAAGTTTTTGTAATATATTAATTATTATTTACAATACATTTCCATAAATATTTCCTTATTTCTACTAAAATATTGTGAAAAGTCTTATCTTAATACCCCATGTTAATAATAAACTAATATTTCCAATTATCAGAAGTAGTATACATTCTCCAAATTTGGGCACGCGATGGCACTCTTTTCGCTCCTTCTTCCTATAAAAAAATCATGTTTAATTCTGAATGAATCGCTTTAAAAAAAGCTTCTGCATCGGAATGCCAAAGACTAACAATGTCAAGATCACCAGCGACTGCCAGGGCCAATCGACCGGAAGCGTGTCATACACCCACGAAACGCGTATGTTTTCCCGGGAGAGCTCCAAGTTTTTTTTTTTCAGCTCGACGACGCTGTTACGAGTCCATCGGGTTTACGTCAATCCGATCGTCATTGCGAGCCGGACGTGGAATCGAAAAAAGAATTTTCTGCGATTCCCCGGCGCAAAGTTGTTTAGTTTCGCGAACGAAACGTCGAGTTGAACGATCGTAGCGAGAAACGGAGGCGAAAACTCGCGTGGTGGAATTTCAAACATGTATTTGGTTGATTTTCTTGTAACTGTTATTGCTTTGGGTTCACACGTTTTGTGAGACTTATAAATAATTATAAGTTAAGGAGGAAATCCTAATTATAATGCCGGAAAGAAGGTGATTTTCGATAATTTCTTTTAGGTCAAAAAATTATTTTTTGTTTTTGAAATCAATGGAATGTTTTAATATAGCATTCAAAGATTACATACATGTTTTTCAGTCAGAAAAATATTATTTTGAAATAATAATGAAGCTTTCATTTCCGCGCCTTGCAATGATACTTGCGCCACTGCGTATATTCTAGCGCCGTGAATTCTTGTTTAAATAAAAAGATTATTATTTTTCATATAATTTTATCCTTAATGGACCTCAAAAAATGAATGCAAATTATAAAAATTAAAATTGTGTATAATTCTGAAAATAAGTTACTATTTTTAAATGGATACGTACGTTCATTTGTTTATGTAAAAAACAAATTGTTGAATTGATTTATATTAACTTTGTAGATTCATTGAGAATGATTGATCAATAACTATAATTAATAAATTTTGAAAAATGGCAAAAGTTCAAGTACCTTCTTTCTAAACGTGTACGCAAAATTTATAAAACTGTAAAAACACGTTTAGAGAAAACCGCGTTTAAAGTTTTCGGTCGCCATACACTTGCACTACAGACGTACGCACTGCAGTAACTATATATAGAGGGATATTTCACATTTTTCTTTAAAACTCTAGGATACATTCTTGAATAGTATTACTACTATCGATTAAGAAAATAAAAATATCGTTTTTTTAACCCTCTAATTAAGGTTCACCCCTTACGGAATTAACCATATATTCAATATATCCCGTTGAAAAAGTAAACATTTAAAGAACTATGAATATTCATATTTACATTAAATCTCATTTCTATCTGAAAAGTTGAATATAGATAATGATTTGACTCTAATGTCTAAGATGTTCTCTAAAACTGCATGAATTGTTCATTTCAAATGGCGAAATGTGCGTTTTCTTCATACTAAACGTGCTAATCGAGCAAACTTATTAACAATTATAAAATAGATTTGGGTCTTAAAGGTCAAAACTACTTTGTGCTCATACCTCCTCAAAACAAATCCAAGAAATACAACAGTTATACGAAAATCAGCCGTGCATTACGGTAACGAACGAGTCGCACGCCACACACCTCGCGTCCGCGAATTCCGAAACGAACATTCGGCATTGTGCTTCATCGGCCGAGAACTTTTATGACGCGAGTTCACGCTCAGCGGCGGGTACATATGAAATTTTAACCTTCATTTGCCTATAATGTCTCTTACAAGCCGAGCTCCGTTATACCGCGCTCACGCGGGGTAAACATTGGAAGCACCGAACAGGACTAACCTCGATAAGACGAGTTGTTACTCTGTGCAGCGCGCGCAACGCATTGTATGTAAACTATGAGGCTTCTTGCGAAGCTGCCCGCGAGAGCGCATGCTAATGGTGCCTGGTGCGCGTACACTCGGAACCTTTGAACCTGTGCACTTCCTGGGTTGGTGCATTGTAGCTGGTGGATTGCAGGTGGCGATTGAACGAATCGAAAGGTATTGGAGTTGATTGAAGGATGTTGAGTTTTAGTTTTAATCGCGTGACGTGTTAAGAGGAGTCCGTATCTACTGTGCTTGTCTAATCACGTTTTTGCTATTTATTCAAATTATAGTTTGTTAATTGAAAAACTAAAAGTTGGCCACAATCGGTATTAAAATAAGGAATATTTTGAGATCTTAAAAAGTATGTAATATTATTCCTTTTTCGAGAAAACTACGGAACGCGAAAATTGAGGTTAGCTTTTCCGTTCCGAAGTTTTCTCAAAAAGGAAATAATGTTAGATACTTTTTAAGGTCTCAAAATATTCTTTAATTTAATACCAATTGGGGCCAGCTTTTAGATTTTCAATTAACAAACTACAATTTGAATAAATAGCAAAAACGTGAGTAGACAAGGACAGAAGATACGGACTCCTCTTAATGGCTCAAATGAGTTTGTCGAAAATGATTGGTAATAAATTGTTTAAGTTGGATGTTATAGGTCAGAATTTCCGAGCTTTGGACATGAAATTTAATCGATTTTTCACAAAATTGAACGATTTTAAACAGATTTAAACTTTAGTAAACTAATTACAACAGGTTACTATGATTTTTTGGATTTTACGTTATCACAATAATTATTCACAAAATGGAATAAAATTTATAGTGGGATTGTAAACAATTTTCAACAGATTCATCGACTTTAAATCATTTACATTCATTTTAATTAGTATTTATAATTCTTTTCAATTGTTGTAAATAGTTTTAATTGTTATTATTATTACTAATATTACCAAATTTTAAAATTTATCTTTTATTAGTAAGCATTTAATATATTTTAAGTAATTTTTAATAGAACTTTAATTTTTTCACAAATGATAATACTTTATCTATTTATAACATTTATAAACAATTAAAAATCTCTATTGCACCTGACTTCCATTCCGGTTTCTGAATTATTTATTGTAAATTTTTGTACAAAACCCATTGTTTTTGTTTAATTTTAAAAAGAAATATTGGTTTCAACAATATTTAAATTTTAAAATTTAATTTTTAAAGACAATACAATTGTAGTAGTTGTCAAGGTTTTATTGCATAGATTAATTTTACCTAGGTCCACATTTTTTTGTCCAAAGGTCTTTATTTTTTTTTTAAATTATAGTTAACGATTTCTAATTTCTTTTAGATATAAGATTTTAAGTACTCTATTAGGGTTCAATTATTGCAACATAGTAAGTTTAATTATGCGATATGATATAATCAAGTTTTCCAGAAAACTGTATAAACAAACATTATAATATTCCGTAAAATTCTGTATTATGTTGTAAATAGGTATAAATAAGCACACGTAAGACACACTTTTCTACGCTCTCTCATGCTCTCTTACTCTTACTTATACATTTTTTAACAGCAAATTACATTTCTCCCTGAAATAATTACCATCGATCTGCCCCACCACTATTAAAAACCTCTTGTCAATCAGCTCGATCCTTATCGTCGCCCGCCTTCTCGCTTATTCCAAGTCTCTCTCCATCTCTCCGAGATACCTTACACCATAGCTAACTAATATATATATATATATATATATATATATATATATATATATATATATATATATATATATATATATATATATAGAACTTTTCGAGAATCGGTTTATACATTATTTTGTTCATCTCTGTGTATTCCAAATCTGACTCGGATATTTACTTGGGTTATTTATTTATTTGAATTATTTATTTATTTAATTTATTTATTTATTTAAATTTATTTATTTATTTATTTAATTTAATTATTTATCTAACTTATTTATTTATTTGACTTAGTTATTTATTAATTTATTTATTTATTAAATATGTTATAAGTATTAAGTGTGAATGTATTTATTAGCGTGAATTGTAAGAGTGTCATATGAATGAGTGTGTTTTTAATTTTTCGACGTGATAGTTATACGTAAAAATTTAGTAAAGTGTGTGTATGTATTCTTTTTATTTTTATCGTATTATGTTATCTTTATTTTATTTATTTTATTTTATGTATTTTGACGAAGCGTGTTCTGTGATGTGCCATCTGACTATAACTAGTTCATTATATTTAGATTTTATAAACTGACGAACTGTTACAGCGAATAATGTTATTTAATACATAAGAAATGCAATAAGTGAATGTTAAATGTAAGATAACAAATATATAATACTGACTGATATTTTAATTATTATAACTATACATGTACATGCAATTGTAAGAATTTTCGTCTTTGATGAATAAACAGTATATCTATCTATCTATCTATCTATCTATGCTCTCTTACTCTTACTTATACACTTTTTAACAGCAAATTACATTTCTCCCTGAAATAATTACCATCGATCTGCCCCACCACTATTACAAACCTCTTATCAATCAGCTCGATCCTTATCGTCGCCCGCCTTCTCGCTCATTCCAAGTCTCTCTCCATCTCTCCGAGATACCTTACACCATAGCTAACTAATATATATATATATATATATATATATATATATATATATATATATATATATATATATATCGCTGCTGCTGCATCGTGACGCCAAGGTCGCGCGGGGTCGAGCGTCGCTGCACCTTGCACCTTTGTGCGCTGCTACTGCTGCACACGCCGGGAGAAAGATATGACGGGATATATGCACGGAACACGTACGTGTGTAGGAGTTATATATATATTTTTTTTTAGTAGGGAGAGTGTAGGAGTGTGGTATTGTTTTGAGGAGGTGTATATAGGAGAGCGCGAGGTGATCCGGGTCGTGAGCGCGAGACGCTCGGATTTTTCGGAATTTAAATGCAGGATTTCTGGAGCTGCGATGTGAATTATTGCCACTGGCGCTCCTTGGAATGCCTTTGATGTTCCTTCGAGCTGTGTGACGGAAGATTTTAAAGGGAGAGGGTTGTTAGAGTAGAAAATTAAATCAGTGATTTAAAGGGATTTTTCCAGAGTGCTTTTGCAAAATGTGAGTTTGGATTTTGATTTTTCTTCGATGGAATTAAATGCGGCTGTTTGAAATCGAAATGAAATGGCGCTTTTAAAGGAGGATGATCGTGGATGGCCTATCTTCAGCAGTTAAACAAAGATTTCCTTCTGCATAAAGTGAAAAGCATTAAAGAGAAGTAATTCTCTTAATTTTTACTACTTAATGCCTAATAGAGTCTTGATTTTTTCACTTATTTTATCGGATTTGACCCTCCTTTTTTAAAGTTTCATTTCACTTCTCCAGACTGAATTTTTTTTAATGTTCATATTAATGTCAGTTTTGTAGACCCCGCGAGGGACGACTTTGATATCGAGAAAAAAAATTAACGTCTGGGGGTGGTTTCGATCCACCAGTCTCGTATAATGTTTTTAATTATGTGATAATAAAGGTCTTTGAACAAAGTTTCTAAGATCTCAAGTTGATTATTGGTTTCACGCAGAGAGCATTTTATGTCAAATATCTCGGCTTTGATAGCACCATTGATCAAGCATTACAGAAGTTTTCAAATTCATATTACATAAATGAAACCTGATTTTAAATAATAAATTTCGTAATAAATAATAAGCACATATAATAAAATAAATGTATTTGCAGTAGTAAATGTATGAAATGTAAATTCAATTGTCATTTATAAAAAGCATTCAATATGCGTAAATATATCTCCATTGAGCAGAACATGACGGGTACACCAAGACACCGAATGTACAAATTGCAAAAGAATTAATAATGTCTCTCAAGCTCCGAAACGAATTCTGTCCTTATCAAAATACTACATGAAAACTTCTTCTCTCTTTTCATCAATACCCTACGAAACTCCAAGCGCACCAGCGACATACCTACCTGCACTAGGCAAAGAAAGAGGAAGCGGCCGCGCGCGAACGAAAACGCCGCACTCGCGAGCAAGAAAATACGAACAAATGGTATACGCGGTATCGAGGAAGTCGAGAAAGCCCCGCGGCAAGTGAACACAGAACGAGGCTCGCGCTGAAATTTAATACTCGAGGCTCGCGCATTGTGTCCAGCTTGGCGCGCTGCCCTTTTTCGGACTATACGTGTACGCGGATTTGCACTTTGTACGGAGAACACTTTTCTCAGCGGACCGATCGCGTAATAAAGTGTCGAGGCACGAGTAAGGAGTGTTTTTTTTTCTCGATTGTATCGAGGTGTGTTTCTAGGTACGTATGGGAGTTTTCAGTGGGGTTTGCGTTTAATTAGGTCTAGGCGGAATTGGAGAATTTACGAGGATGATTTTGCGTACGTTATGCTGAATTGGTGAAAATTGATTTTGAGTGTTATTAAATTCTCTCGTAAAATAGAATTTATTTGGAGTCACGAGGTTTCGAAGTGAAATTTGTTATTGTGTTGTAATGTATAAACGCTTTTAGTAAAAACAACAATTTATTAGAGCAACTTAATCATTTTAACAGATTCATGCAAAATTATTCCTTACAATCTTGAAAAGTGAAAGAAATAGACTTTTTTAGATTTTCATCTTCTTTTTTAATTCATAACTTTTCATGTTTATTAGTTAAGAAATTAATGAATAGTATTGTTTAATTAGAATATATGTGGACGATAATAATGAACCTATACATATTCAATTGTCAGAAGAATCTAAAAGATTAAAAAATAAACTATACAGTTTAAGCAGAATGTATAGCGTAGAAAGTACAAAAGTAACCTGAAATAGTCAAATTATTATTTTTATTATTACTATAGTTAAGCCTCGACCCTGAAAATCTATTTCGTAGCATTTTTTATAAATGTATATCAACCTAATTTTACAAACATAATTGGAGTACGTTCATGGCTATGATAGCACCATCGCTTAAAGCTCATTTGAACATTAATTTAAAAAAAATAGATGTATTTGTTCAATTTAAAGCCATGTATAACGTCTAACCATACTCGGGAATATCTACTTATTTTTTTGAATTTTCACTGCGTTTTTCTCAACCTTCCCCGCATATAGCGGGTTCAAATTTTTTTAATTTCATGTTTTGGTGAGTTCTAAACGATGATATTGGTTTTATATGTTCCCTTTCAACGAATAAAATATTATAAATCTGTGAGCATTTTATCGCAAAATTTGGAGCCTTGACCACGCCATATCTTCACATATTCGACCCTATATATTAAAAAAGTAGATTATTCATACTAAAACAGTTTTATCAAATTTCATCCCGCACAAACTTTTTTTTCATACTAAAACTCTGTGTCAAAAGCAACACAATCTCTGATATTACTTACCTTTCCTAGCAGAAAAAAGGTTTACGATTGCCTCCTTACGACATTCGTCATACAGCAACACCTATAATTTTTCCTAGTTATAATTAACAGTCATACCCGAGAAAAGGTGTCCGTGTCCGTGCGGGGAGAGCCGCGAGTGTCAAGAAAAGACGGACGACTGTACGACGACGAAAGTGGTAAATCCACGTCGGGAATTGTTATGAAGACGTTAGACGTGTCAGTCGGGTCTAGGCGCGAACTGTGCCGATACTTTGAAGATATACTGCTCGCGCCGGCGGTTGAGTAGACTGGCGGATAGTGTATTGCGCGGTATTATCCTTTTGATTCGATAATAATCGGTTGTCGATATGTGAAATCTTCCTTAGAGAGCGAAAGGAGCTTTTTTCGTGGCGTTAAATGTAAAAGGACTGTAATTTGCGATAGGATTTTTGCTTGAAACTAAATGCTTTTTATGCATTGTAAGGAATATTGTCCAAAGAACTTTCTAAATAGACCGTTGAAACTGAACCGTTAGCTACGTATAAAATTATAAAGAAATTTGAAATAATAATGATTTTAGTGAAATAGCCCAGAATTAAATAACATAATTTTTCCATCAATGACTTGACTGTATAATTTCACCATTTATTTTATAATTATTGAAAATTCATAACATGTTAATTTTAGAAACGAGTGTACGATGAATTTTTAAAAGAGATATTTACACATTTAAAACACATATATGCGCGCACCCACACACTGACATTTCCATTTCGCTACTTGGTCTGCGTGTATTTATTAACATGGGTAAGTAACTAAGTGTGTACGCATGATAGAGTAGGAGAGTTTATTATTATATTATACTTTGAATTATTTATTAGATAAATATTTAAACGTACAATTTGCATAAGACTAACGATAATATGGTAATATTTTATAAACTTACCAAACTATATTATTATGTTTTATTTCTGACAAAAATAAAGATATATCTATCCATCCATATAATACACATACATAAACTTGAGATGAAACTTAATATATAAAAGTACATGTTAATTGATCAAATTTAGGGTATGATCACCATCGTTGACTATTGTCTCAATTGACTCACTGTTGTCTCAATTATCCCACTGTTTCATGAATGGATCCTCTGTTGCCCTAATTGCCCACTGTTGCTTTAAGTGTCGTCTGCTGTCTCAATCAATATACCGTCGTCTCAATAGTCCAACTTTTGCTCCAATGAACTTTTTGTTGCCTCAATTGTTTCACTATTGTCCCTAATATTTTATTATACATCAATTGTTCCGCAGTTGACCCTACTGCCAAATTATTATTCCTAAGGTCCCAATGTTACTCCAGTTGTCCTACTGTCACTGCAAATTATTGTCGACTGTTATTCTAATCAACCCACTATTGTCTCAATTGTAAATCCGTTGCTCCAGTTACAGATTGTCCCAGTTTACTCACTATAGTCTCTCAATTGTCAGACTGTCGCGTCACTCCAAATCTTGACTATTATTGTAACTAATTCACTGTTGTTGTCCAACTATTGTCCCGATTGACCCATTGCTCAATTATCCCACTATTGATCCATTTATTCCATTAGACTCTAATTTTTCCACTGCTGTCCCAAATGCCCAACTATTTCTCCTATTATTCTGCCGTTACTCCAATTGTCCAACTGTTATCCTAACTGTCCCAATCGACTCTCTGTTATCTCTGTTATCCCAATCCCCAAATCGACTCATTGTTGACTTAATTTTGTCTCTGCTCCTCCATTGTTATCGAGTGTTGTTCCAATGATTCAGTATTGTCATAATTATCCCTCTATGGTTTCACTGTTGTTCCTCATGTCCAATTATTACTCCAATTATCACTTTTGTCCCAATTATTCAACAGTTATCTCAATATTGCCCCACTCTTATCCCTATTCACTAATTATTGTTACAATTTCTCTAAATATCCCACTAAAGTACATTATTCTATCATTTTCACCCATTCCGAGAGTTTCAACTACGTATCATACCCGAAAGCAGCTAAGAAAACACACAGCCAATTACAAACAAAGTCCTTAAAAAAGTCCACCCATCCATTCTAAAAATCCACAATTCGGTTGTCGCATGATTTTTTTTATTTCATAATCAAATAGTTTATGCTAAAATAATTAGGTCGTACTTTTTAGTTTTTCAATTTAACGAAAATTGAAGTAATTACAGCCATTTGAAATTTGCGTGACGTCACGATTGTATACTTTCATGACGTCACGTAGTATTAGAGTATATCTACATATATATCGAAAAATAGGAAACTTTAAACGTCTGTAACTTTCAAAATTTTCATTTTTATGGCAAATGAAAAAATACGTCCTAATTATTTTTCGCTACTCTACTTATTTCACGCGAAAAATCAACTTTCTATTTTTATGCAACATCCTAATTGCCCAATCCATCCTAAAAACAAATTCCATCTTCCACGCGCACTCGCACCCGACAACGAGCATCGCTCGAGCGGGTCATCGTATCCCAGGTACGGGGGCGTCTCAGTGCTCCGCGCCGCGCCGGTGCCATTGGCCGGGCGCAATAAATCAAAGCGCGCTTAGAAGAGATCCAAGAGCGAGCGGACGCCTGTGTACGTACAGTATACCTACACACACGCTCAGCTCCGATGTACGCCGCGAGGTGCAACGCGCAGCGGAGTCGTAAAGGGTCAGCACGTGGCGCGGGTAATTGGGGTCGATCGGCCTCGGGTGCTCTCCTAAGACTAGACGCGCGCACCGCACACTTGTCGTTCCTTGGCGAGCCTCGTATATCTTGCGGGAGTGGAGAGGACTCGAGGGAGAGGATGACTGCGTGATTTGCCGCGGTGGGGTATGACAGTGCGATATGCTTGGAGGTTTGCGGGGATACTTTTTAGAGGGGTTGGGAGGATTGAGAGGGTTTTGGAGGTGGATTTGTTGTGGTTTTGGAGTTTTTGTTAGGGTGATGCTTAGCGATAGACAGAAGAGAGATTGTCGGTGTTTTTGTACTGGAATTTAGTATGGCTGCTCGTAATCGACAAAAAATGACGAAATTTGATATCGAATTTTAAATGAACAGTTATTAAAAATTTGAAAAAGTCGTTTTGGAAAATTAATTTCATTTATTTAGCGCGTGGTTTGCTAAATTGGTAGTAAATAAGAAACAGTGGGCTTGTGAGTCGGTGCGCGCATTTGGTATTGTTTTTGTATTATTATGATGAAAAGTCGTCTAAGAAAATAAAACTATAAATTTGAAATGAATAATGAAAATTCAGTATAAAATTTAGTGGCGATAAGTTATATTACTACATTTCATTTTTAAATAAAATTATGTGCTATGGGGTAAAAACTGATATGATTAACACAAGAATATTTCAAAAAGGAAATATATCGATACAGTGAATATACAATATATTGCCGTAATTTTACCAGCTTCAAAAGTAATATCTTTTATGATAACAAATAATACAATTTTGTCTTTTTTTAGAAGAATAAAATGCGATAGTATTGGAAGGATACATAGCTATAAAGTAGTTTTTGTCACGAAAATCCTTTTATAAAGTAAATAAATTTTTTAGAAAGGCACAACTGTAGACAAATTAAAATAACCTTTCTGTAAAATTTGCATATATCATTTCTCTATATACGTAAACAAATATGTATATTTAAAAGACTTATGCAGTACAAAATTATGTGTCATAGGTACAGTTCGACTAGATACGTGTAAAGTTGTAAAAAATGGGAGTGCGAACTCAAAGACAATAAATCACGCGAATACTATACGGCTCAAAAGTTGCCGACTCGCGCATTACCATAAATCTACGGAACAATCCGTTCACCCCGCACATAACACAATGTAGCATGGAGCTTTAAAAACTATACTTCTGCCTATGTAATGCTTTCATAACAACGAACGACCGCATTACATCAGTAACGATGCTCAGTCTCGTATCTTCTTATGTCTTTGATCTTTGAATACCATGTGAACGAAAAAACCTTTACTAGCAATAATTTTAATAGAAGATTCTGTAATATTTTAAATGATGTAGTATTTTTAAAATTCAGATTATATTTAAAAAATTCTTACACATAGAGATTTTTTACATAATAAGAAATATATATCATGTGACATGAAGTGTCAATATTTTTATTTACACTACTCTAACGATTTTTAAAATGTTTTGTGGGTATAAAAGCCTTATCGTTGTCTATTAACGTAAAAATTTGTTTTTAACTTGAATAAAATTTCTAATAATTTTTAATATACATATATATTATATATTTACATATAGTAAAATTCCTATAAATGTAATAATATTATCTTTACATAGGTCTGGCGAGAATTATAACTATCTTAAACTGCTAATACTTAAAAATATACTTAAAACTATATATAGATGTATATATAAATATATATACATCGCTACGAATGAGAAAGTTAAAACCAAATTGCTACGTTAAAAGATACATATGCTCATCATTATTTCTATTTTGCCTTTTACACATATCTTCTACTGTACGAGATCACTCCTAGAATGTTTCCATTTTCCATAAAAACGTTTCTCAATAGGAATACACTCTTCTGATCAGCTTTGGATTACCTCCACCATCGCAAGCATTTTCCAATCGCAGCGAACTCCAGGAACGCCTGCACACAGCGGAGCAAGAAATTATGCCAGAAAAACGGGCTCGAAGACACGTCGTAGGGCAGAGAGTTAGTATACACCCGCGCTCCGTTCGTAACGGGACGGCTATACCGAGCGCCGGCGCAGATCAAAGAGCGCCGAGTGCGTCCGCGCGTTGTATATGCCCTAGACCGCGAATTTATCGGTGTCCCGACTGACCCAGGGCTCTCTCGAGCTTCACCGATGCGGTGATGTTTTTTGTGCGGGATTTTTTTCTTTGGAGGGGTGGTGATGGTTTCTTTCGACAATGGTTGAGAATTTCGATGATTTATTTGTGAAAGGATTTTGATGGATTAAGTTATTCGGAGAAAAAGTAGAGAAAACTGTCTAGTATCTGAAATTTTGAATAGGGATAGATAATGTCAATGCCTGATATAGGAAGAGTAACGCGTTTCATTTTGCTACGAAGAGTATAAGGTGAATGTCCCGATTTCTGCTCATATAAGCATTTTGCATAAAATAAAAAGGTCTAAAAAGTTATTCTAACATTAATTTATAAAGCAGATATGATTATTATCTTAATTATGAATCGAATAATACAATGTAAATACGTTAAAACCATTTTGAAGACTTAAATATTAATAATAGTCAATTAAACAGCCTACGCAAAATGCACCTATTTCTGCTCACAGCAAAAAGCGGTGATTTCGATGTGTACCTATTTCTAATCACCATTGATTTTATAGTCTTCATTCATATGATTTGTATCTTTTTATTGAATTAGTATGTTAATACGCGTAAATACTTTACGATGCATAAGTAGAAAACAGTTTACATAGTGTATAAATACAACTAAAACGTTATTTTTTCATGATTAGAAATAGGGACATGCAGAATGCATCTGCGTCTAACCTCAAACTATCACTATTATCAAGTTTTTTAATTAGAATTTATAATGTTTTCAATTCAGCACTACAGTTTTTAGTTGTAATACTAAAAAGGTACAGATAGCTTGGATATAATATATATTAAAACAACCTTCACATCTATAATAACAGAAAAACTTCGAGTGATTAGAAATAGCGACGTGAGCAGAAATTGGGACATTTACCTTATCGCGATTCAGCGTTTGCGGCAAAGACTAACGCGAATCGAAATCATCATTATTTATTCCACTTTCTGAGCGCGTACAAAAATGTATGTAGCTTTATTCGCCCCATAAAGCATGGTATCATCAGGATGGTATACCACGTTTAGGGGGGTAATATAAATTTAATATCTATTTAACGCATTTTTGGCTAGTGCTAAACGCTTCAGCACAAATCTTCGAATCGCGATACTTTACGCCGCAAATGCTGCATCGCGATTCTCTTCGCCTTAAACTTTGAAACGCGTTACTCTTCGTACTGAGCGTGGATTTAATCATTGAAAGATTTAATCATTTAAAATTGGAGATCGTTTACTACAAAGAAACTATCTAACATATGTCTTTGAAACTTTTAGAGCATTTTATTGACAATATTATAATGTACAAGAAAAATAATTAAATTCACTTTGAGTTTTAATACTAGGCTGTCCACAGTTAGAAAGTTAGCGTTTCAAAAACGGTGGCGGACAGCTTCCCGACTGAACGATTTGAAAACAAACTAAAATTGAAAAAATATAATAAAATATAAAAAAATTAAATATTTGTTTGGTTTGGTAGACATTTTGTTGATTTCGAACATTTTTAAAATCCCCTACATAGCGACCTCAGACTGTTCATATACTTAGATCTCAAATAAACTACTGTCAAAAAGCCATTAAACCGCTTTAAAGCACTATAATTTCCAAACCGTAAACGGCATAGTATTAGGATTCCAAATAAATTTAATATTTTGTTTATATTGTCAATAAAGTGCTTTAAAAGTTTCGAGGAGATATACTTGATAAGTTTCTTTATAATAAATGATACAAAGTACCTATTTCGATTTAAAAAGTGGTCGAAGCAAAGCAGTAACTACAATTCCTTCATATATATAAAGCATGTAAAACGAATGATGAAATTCTGCATGCTTTATACTTTAAAAATCTGTAATGATATGATTTTACAATAACTTTTAAAAAGCTTAATAAATCACTAGAAATTATATTCGCTTTAATAGTACAAGATTCAATCCAACCAGAGCTAATAACACTGGCAGTGGCCACCTCTTTATCCCCTCGCTGTTCCACATAAAACCAATTTCATAAAATCCTGTCCACATCTATTTTTCACCAATTCCCAATCCCGCTTATAAAAAACTGCAACCAACCCCCGTTCAATCCCAGAAACAAAGCTCACCGCTCCTACGCGACGCAATAAATACAACGGTAAAACGCGGCTACCGGCGACGTATAAATTGATACAGGTATATTATACATCTTTGTCCCTTAAAAGGCCGAGCGGCCCGCGATATATAGATATTTTGCGTTTGAGCGACGTTACAAAGTACGCCCCGCTCGCGCGCAAAACCATAGTTGCTCGCAGCTCGCGTGTATACACATGCATACGCGGAACAAGATCGCGTGGAGGAGAAAAGAAAAAAGAAAAATAAGGGACGGAGTTGGGTAGGTATGTATGGTTGTATGCTCGTGCACGTGCGTGCGGTCGGCGCGAATCATCAAAGCGGCATGCATGCATGCAGTCGGTTGTTAATGGTGCATATGAGAGTGTGTGCGCTGTGTACCATAAGGGGTACTGTCGATTGAATCGCCACGTGCCGGGCGCACGAGCGTGTGAGTGTGTATGCGTAGGGTATAACTTGTGTAGCGAGCGTTGTGACGTGATGTGATTGGAGATGTGTGTTGGGTATGGGAAAGTAATTTTGAATGTGTTGATTTTTTGGGGGATGGATGGATAAACGGAAAATATATTGATAAACAAGTGCTGGGATATTGGTTCGTCGATGTTTCAATACAACATTAAGGTGATGCTTAAGCCACCTGTCACCGACAAATACGAGGATCCACTTTTCTCATTTCATTTTCAATTTTGAGTAAATATCTCTATGGAAAGTTGTTGTTCCAACAAAAAAGAACAACTTTTCATAGAGGTATTTACTTAAAATTGAAAAATTAATAAAGAAAGTGGTTCCCCGTATTT
The DNA here is from genome assembly GCA_949152435.1 of Gastracanthus pulcherrimus. NCBI lineage: Eukaryota > Metazoa > Arthropoda > Insecta > Hymenoptera > Pteromalidae > Gastracanthus > Gastracanthus pulcherrimus. The sequence goes on along the minus strand of OX424572.1, from coordinate 19,729,954 downwards.
ACCAGTAACACGGGGTTTAACATCACCTTAAGGGGATGTCTTAGATCTACTTTATATAGATCATTATATCTAACAGTTTCGGTTTTTAGGAAGAAATACGCATCAGACAAAAGTTTTCTTTTCAGTAGCGGTTCATTCGCGGAAAATACATAGCGGAAAACTTGTGATGCATCTTTTCTGAGAAAAGCCAAACTTTTTAATATATTTATTGATGGATGAAGTGGTTTGTTAATTCAGTCTGCATTGGCACGAGAAGTTTCAGCTTCCTAACATATCAGGAAGTGTCTTTCAGAATTTTTGTCATTTGAATACAACATAATAGGTGATATAACTTTTTAATTTCCTTAAAGCCTTTTGGAAATGATAAGTCTATTGTAAAATTAAAATCGAAAGAAAATCTTGTGCGTCACTATAACATAAAAAAAAGTATCTAACTAAAATTGGTGAAAATCTGATTTTCTTAGGATCCATATAGAATGTTTGTCACACCAAAAATTCGAGAATTTTTACTTCTGTTATGAATAAAAGACAGGTGTATAAACTGAATAACAGGAGATCGCAATAATATGTATATAAACGAAAAATTAAGATTTAATGAAGAAGTTATATGATATAAAGACATATTTTTGTTAAATATATAAATTAGGTATTTACCTAATTTATAAAAAAAAGTCGACTACAAATTATTTTTCTTGGATTGAAAATATAATTTTGAATCTTTAAGACATTTATAAATGTTTCGTTAATGATATACAAGGCTTGTTCAAAAAGGTTAGTTTTTCACCCCAGCGAAAATATGCCCCATGCCAAAAAATCCTAGCCTATGCAAATTGTGTTTAATCATTCGTTAGAAAACTTAAAAGTGTAGCAATTAAATCCATACATTTTCTCGTGTGATAATTACACCCCTAAACCCACTAAAACAATAAAAAAAATGCGAACAAACTACTAAAAGCATTTTTCCTCACTTTCACGAGCGAGCAAAACCCGCGCTTGCATATCCCGTCCACCGCCTTGATTTACAGCCGAAATCTCCAACCTCTAAGCGCAGCTAAATTTCCGCAAGCCTCTCACGGCAGCCAACAGCTTCCAGCCAATGATTATCTCCGGGGCTTATCATTGCGGTTTCGCGATTTCGAGATCGCGCGCGGGGCTGTAAATATAATTGTCTCGCGCCCCGCGTGCATTATACGATATAATTACATGTGATTAGCTTAGACGAGGAAGTGACTGTGCTCCATCGGAGATTCGCGTGCCGCAGTTCGTAGAGATAATCGTAACTCAGTTTTCTATCCTTAGAGACTTTGTAGCGGATGGGTTTAGTGGCGCGTGGCGTGCCGTGTATAAGCAGAGTCACCTAAATATCCCTTGGAGCGGATGGGTTAAAAGAATTATACTTCCGCGGGAGAGCGGAGAACGATATTTTACGTTGATTTACGCTGACAATTAGATTTGGGATTCAATCAATGTAACGACTTTGAAATGGCTGAACGTATAGAAATTCAACCTGGACCGAACATCTAAGCTTTTCACTTTTGTAAAAGTGGAAATTTTGTTAATTAAGTAAAATTGAGCTTAGAAAATTTGTTTGGAGAGTCTTTTTATAGTATGTAAAGGCTCAATTTAGTGATATAGCTATAGTAAATAAAATTAAATAATTGTATAAAATGTAGTGAAATTTTTGGGATTTCAAAGAAGTGTGTCTAATACTAAATCCACTGAGTATTATATCTAGTGTTATTGAATATTATGTGAAAGTGCTATATTTGTCTTGTACAATTGTAAGATTTTAATTATTTTACTTCTTAAAAGCATTTATAAAATATTTATATGAGTAGACACCAAATTTGACAGTTTCCTAAAGGTGTTTAAATTATTCTCTTAAATTTAATATTTTTCGTTTTATGTTTAGTTTTTATATTTTAAATATAAATCAACTGAAATAAAATTCTAAGTAATACAAGTGAGAAGCGATTAGAAAGTAAATAACATTTATTTAAGTAACTTTTTTTAGTGTACAATATCTACACTTGTAACGTTATAATTTTCATGACATGAATTTTATTCCGTAAAATACGTTTTTTTTTAATATTATCTCTCAGGATCCTACAGTATCGTAAGAAACTATATTATAGAAAAGTTACCTGCATCACTTATAATAAATTTTAAACAAAAACCATTGTGTACATTTAAATAAGCATATAATTTTACACACACATACATGAATTAGCTAAAACGGATATTGTCGTCTTTTGAACCAGCTACCAAAAAACCCGAAACCTTGTCATTTTAAAAATAAGTTCTCCAATTTCTCCAGAACTCATTAACACCGCGACCCATCGAAAACTACTCAAGTAAAGACTGCCCAAAACCCTATTAATCAGTACGCTTCCAATTTAAACCCATCTCCTCCACGCATCTCTCAAGAATTCCCTTAATCACCATTCCCGCAAAATACTCGGAACCAAGAACACTCGGCCAACAGTCCGGCAAACCCACGCGGACAATAGAATGACTCACGCGGAGGCATCCTCGGCCTCGTCGCCCTTCTTCTTCTTCTTCCCGCGCGGCATTTAATACCGGGCGCCGCGTCGTTCATCGCGAATCGTATTTCACTCGCGCTTGGCGCGAAAAAAGGGACGGACGCCGACACGCGGCCGCGGAGTTACGAATCGGCGGAAGGACGGAATACTTTATTGGCCCAGGCCAAGTAGGCTGCCGCTGCCAAGGCTCCGGCGCGAGAAACACGCGGGGGCCTGTTTTTTGTTTGGGATGTTGCCTGCGTACTGGGTGGAATTCCTGAATTTTATCGCTCTTTTGTAGAGGGTGCCTTTGGAGCGTTGGGTTGAGACAGTTGTTATGGTTCTAGAAGTTGATATATGCATTTGCGGTTTATATAAATGTGCGATTAAGGATGGGGATGTTAAGAAAACATTTATAATAGTTTGTAGAAATGACGGGTGTATTCGGCCAAATTGATTATATTCATTACATCATTCATCAGTTTTTGAAAAATAAGTAAAAAATGGATAAAACACGGAGCTATGTGGACAGGTAGTTTTTATTATATTGACATAGAGGTTTAATATTTTTAAAATATTTTTGCATGCTTATAATATTACGAAAATAGTTGTGTCCATTTTAATTCAGCACGTTCTACTTATTTCGTATTGTTTCTTTACAAACACTCGAATTCAAGTGTTGAAATAAAAATAATGTTTATAAGATAAAAGTACCAGTACCTGGACAAATAGAAAATCGGGACTATAGTGGGACATAGACGAAAAATTACTGTTTTCATAAAAAATACAGCTATAAATCATTATAGTAACATTTTTTATCTATATTGTCTAGGGTATCAACTATTCAAATGAATATGAATTATTCCAAATCTACGGTAGAAATTATATTCAACGCTTTTAGTAAAAATATGTTCTGAGCAAGATCTGAGAGTAACGAATGGCGCTACTGAATCGTGCAGATTTGACTGAATCGTAATGATTGAGTTTTGAATTCAAAAGAAATATTTTACTCTACCAGTGTCAAAATAATGTTTTTATCAATAGATGACACATTCATGAATGCGATTAAAGTTGTATTTAGTGAAAACAATAATTATTCTCTATACAATTAGGTCCAAGTTTTGGTCCCATATTTTTGCGAGGGAGGAGTAGGGGAACGCTGAAAATATACAAATTATAATTAGATTCAGTGATTGAAAACTACTTTAGAGCTTAGTAAACAAAATATTAAACAACAATCAATAATGTCAACTCGAATGAATTTCGGAAAAAGGGAATTTTGGAAATCTATAACTCTTGCTTGGTGGGGTGTAATCCTATAACCTCAGAAAGTGAACTACAAAAGCATGTAAATCAATTAGTATTATCGAATGAATTAAGAAAATGATTTTTTTAAATTTTTTTGCAGAATGGTAAAGAATAAAGCTACTTAATTACTTTCCCAGTATTGATCCCAATTCCCTGTCCTAGTACTGGGTCAACTCGAAACATCGTATCCTACTACTGCAGACAGGAACTCTTTTATTTAAACAACTATTTATTAGCTTAGGAAAGGTTTAAATAACAATATATTTTTTAATCGATCGAAAATATCTCGTGCTACACGATACTACTAAAATATTTTTTAAATTTTGCTATCAGATTTTAGAATTTAAGTCTTCCTAAACGGGTATACCAAAAGTGTCCCAGTACTGGTGCTTTTACTTTAGTTACATTAATAAAATTGAATTTATAATTCACGCAAGATCCCTATTCATTGCATACTCTGGTCACCTTCATTGCATCGATCTTTTAGAGCACAGTTGTTGCAATAATTATTAAAATAATGACAATATTATAGCCTAAAATGTGTATTTTTCTCTAATGTACTTTATTGTACAGTTATGTAGTTATTTGTTCAAATAATAAAAAATTGTCAACCTATATGGAAAGGTATAATCACAATTATTCAATAAAATTGATTTGGTTATCACATTGCCAGATTATTTATAGTTCTTATAGTTAAAGTATTTGGTTACAATTGCAGATTATTAAGTATATACATACAATCTATGTTCTTTTCATTTCATCTTTCATTAATACCAGTATCCATTATACCTTCGATTCCAGCCCAGGTTCTCTTTGTAAGGAGTGATGTGCTCGTCCCTTCTGATACCACATGAAGATCGTAAGCTATCCTCCACGGACCTCAGAAACTTCCGTGTCAATAGCTAGTAGCCCTTACAAGATAAATGGAGCTGAACTCCTAGGGTCGCTCGTACAAGGAACTGCGAGCATCGCAATAAAGAAGTATTAAAGTTATCTTTATATTTGTTATAAATGAGACATTCTCATACCGCACTGAAGGAAACATAATTAATGATTTTGTCTTTGTTATATTCTCTATATTCTCTAAACAATTCTGAATAATTTTCTGAATAATCTATTAGTAATTTACCTTCATTTTTTTTTAAAACGGGCTGTAGATTTGAACAATTAGTTATTTCGTCTGATACATCTTTCAGCCAACAGTTGTTGCACGTCTCATCGAAAGGGTTGGGTCAAGGAGGGGGTTGTTATGGTCGGGTATCAGCTAGTGGCTAACCATTACCCCCATTAACTTCACCTTCAATTTGTCCACTGGGTAATCGCTCATCTTGATGATTTCATTCTCTTTTTCATCCATGTCCTGTGCCATCGGTTCCTTTATGTTGTCCCTCCAGCCATGGGCTACTCTACTCTCATGATCGTGACTGATCGCGAATAATATTTATTAATATTTCATTTCTTGAAAACTATGTTAAAGAATATTGCGTAAAAATTTAAAAGGTAATATAATATTTATTAGCCAAAGTTTCGGCGACTTAAAGTATAAAATGTAAAGTAAACGCGATGTCTCCGCGTCTCCATTTTCCACTCTCACAAGACATGGGGCTTCGATAACCTGTAATGCAGCGGCGCTCGTATTTTCCAAATATTACGCGCAGAAACAATTGAATCGTGGCGTCTTGATGAAGCTTGAAGACTTTGCGCTTTGATATTTTTTTTCCGTAAGACATCGCTTTCATTTGATGAGTCTTCCGGATTCACTTCGTCACTACTCGATTTTCATCCATCTCTTATTAGAGAATACGTCTACCTAGGTAGAACTCTTTCTTACTCTTTCTGCTATAGTGTTTTTACTTCTCTTCTTACGTATACGGTCGCTGCATTCTCCTGCACTGCCTGAACCCTTGTACTGATGAGTTCATTAGAATACTAATGAAAGTCCTAGGGGGGTAGATGGGTGTTTGGCGTCTCTCTTGTAGCTCATCATCAGTGGATGATCGCAGAACGAAGGAACTTAGTCAGAAAGTCAGAAATTTGAAATTCTAAATCGATTGGAACGGGCTGAAAATGGTTTTAACAGTTAGCTTTCAAGGAGTCAAATATGCCCTTAATTAGTTGAATTTGAACCAGCTCAAGAAGTTGTTCTTTTTCGAAACAAAACGCAAAAACCATCATTTTGTCTTTTATCTCATTATAAGTCGTAAATAAAACTTAGCGTTTAAAAAAAATTCATTTGTTGCAAAATTTTCAACAAACATTGAAAAAGTGAATAAGTAACATTGTATTTAAAAAAATGATAAAAAGGGTTGAAATCTAACATAAATACACTGATTGATGTCTCGAGGTGTGGGGAACATGTGTGCATAAGACGACCTCCATTTGTCAAAATGGCCTCTAGCACTCTCAGCTTATAATAAGCACTTTTAATATACAATACGGCAGAAATTTAAATTGAAAATTAAATCACTTTTTGTACCAAAATCCGTTTTTGAATGTCCATATTTTTGGCGGTGTTTAATTTGGAAGAATGCAACCAAGTGCATTGAATTATACTTCAAAAATACACGAATTTAAAAAAAAATCGTTATGATCGAACCAACAGGAGAAATAGTATATTGTGTATCGAGGGCAAAAGAAAAAGCCTCTCGCCCATGGTGCACACCGTAATTTTTCTGACACATGTATTGATTTTTGCGGTTTTACGTGTCTATCAAGTGGAACCAGATGTGCCCGTTTTTCGACACGGTGCAACTGTCGTTCTATTCTATTAAGAAATGAAATATGTATACCTACACATTTATACACACACACACACACACACACGCACACACACATCCATATATACACACATCCATATATACATACATACACATATGAAATAATTATTATCGTATATTAAAGTTTTTCAGGTAAATGAAAGATAAGATAATTTAATTAATTTAAATTTAATAATTAAAAGTCTTTACCGTACGCTGTAACATGCCCGCACGCACGTTGTAATGAGCTCAAAAGTATTTACCGCCCACTCGAGCGGGCGGTAAAGAACATTTCTGTCGCCGGTCGGTAAACGGACACTTCTTGACCGATTAAAATGCACAAAAGAGCGCGAAAATCGTGCATGCGTTACAAAAATTTATTTTTGTATTACTCCATAAAACATTTTATACTTAAAAACAAACATTCTGAAAACTTTACCGTTGTAAAACCTCAAAATCTTGATCCTACACATCACATTAAATTACTATTGTTATTAATTACCTTAGAATGTGCACTATTACAGGTAATACGATCGAAGATTTTTTTACGATTATTTGACTCCTTTTGATATTTGCTAAAACTTTAACCGTGCACTTTTTCGTTCAATTTTTTAAAGATATTTTTTACTTCATTTTATGCCTATATTTATAAATTATATATATTAATAGATATATTTATAAAATTCGAAGAAAGCCGCTTTTACCAGCATTCATACAAGAATCCAGAATGTAACTTTTTGTTACTTTGTTAGACTAAGACTATGAGCTTTATAGTGATCTGATACGTGATATCAAAACATTGTTATTTAGTTTTTGTAGTACTAAGAATATAGTTATTCTTGAATGCAATATAACATAACCCTCAAAATTTTATGAAATCATCCATCGAATATGTTAGCTTTAACAGTTTAAATAAAATAATGAAAAAAATCAATTATTAGAATACTTAGAAATGAATATAGATCAGAAGCTTAATAAATCATAAAATTATATTCTTGTAATTATCGTAAAATTCAGTGCGTCAATGCTCATTGAAAGAAGTACAAATAGTAACGTCAAATTATGCACTTCGTGCGAGCGCATAGAAAATGTTAAATAAAATAAACGGGACAATGGGTAAAACAAAAGAGCTTAAAACATTGATTGACAGGAAGTTAAATGGTTTTGTTGAAAAAACGTACGTACGCATAAGTTGAACAATTCATAGCCATTCAATATTTTTTGCTATTCATAAAATATCAACCAAGTGGGGATTTTCTATCCCGACCTTTCATATATATAAGGCTGGCTCAATCCCACTCGTCCTAACTGAAGTCGAAAGCATCGACTGCTGCTACTAGACTGTTCATCAAGAGTAAGTACATTTTTTTATAACAATTATTCTTTGTACGTATAAACTAGAATACCAAAAATATAAATCAGTATTAATTTTTTTAAGGCAAAATACCGAGCGGTAAAAATGAAGCGAATCCTTCTTGCGTTGGCAGTCTTCGCCATTAGCTCAGCGGCTGGGGCAAAACTACAATCAGAATCCACCGATGCGAAAACGGTAAGTTCATTCCAAGTATTTGTCTAAGTTCTAAGTCATAGAACTAAATATTTTGTTTGCCAATTTAATCATCTTACAATGATCTGAGGTACGATAATTCTAAATTCTAAATTAAAAACAAACCTTAAGAATGATAATCTGTGAAAAATTAAAGAATTAATCTTTCTTTACAAATAGATTATTTCATTTAAAATCAATAAAAAATTGGTAAATCATTTACTAAATATTGCTTTTAACGTTACCTATTATCACAATTCTTTTTACATGATTTCTATACTAAATTTTCAAGATACAACTTATTTAAAAAAATGTCACTTATGTCTTTAACAAAATAAAGACTATAGGAAATCTTGAAATTCTTGTACTGAAAAAGTAATTGATTTTAAGCTCATTCAAAATTTCGTTTTTCAAGATAAAATTTCAGGCAAAGGATCGATATCTTGAAAAGTTTATAGTTAAACCGTCACTGTAAACCTTTAATATTTAACAGTAAGAATAGTTTAAACCACGAAAAATGTAATCATTAACCTCCAATATTGTAGCTAGGCTTTTTTCAATACACCAAAACAATATTTTACTATTAAGCTGAATGTTCTACAATGACTAATATCGGGCGTCTGCGTTGCGTTCTCGTCGCATACTCGAGTGCACCCAGACCTTTTACATATCTTCGTTCATATCACGTTGCTCATTATATTGTAAAAAATATATCCAAATAGTAAAGAAAACACAAATTTTATTTAAACAGTACGAAAAAAAAAATAAAGTACCGTACAAATGTTTAAAAGCGTGCATATAAAAATAGTGTCCCCATTTCACTTCCACGCATCCTTTACAAAAAAAAACTTACCACCACAAAACAAACCCTAACCTCAAAATCTCGCATCATCCACTATTCTCCCAACCAACTGTGACACATATTTCGCAGGGCTCGCACAGCTACGACGGCAGTCTGAGCTTCGACCTGGCCGGCGAGAGCTCGGTCCAGCGCAAGCACGCGCTCGGAGTCATGTGGAGCAACCTTCTGCAGGCGTTCAACAAAGCCAACGACGGCTCCAACGACGGCGAGGGCGACGGAAACGGGACCAGCATTACCGGCGAGGGCAACCACAAGGGAGGCGGCAGGATCCGCGGCACGGTCAACTTCGCCGGCGAGGGTAGACGCGACAGATTGGCGAAGCAGGTACGTCGTGTGCACGGATGTTAGAGGCGATTTCGAGTGAGAAGTGTAGTTTTCGAGGTGGTGACGCGCAATTCTGTTGTTGCAAATGATTGACCTGGCTGTGAGTGATTTTTCGTTTTTCTAAGTGGATTTTTGAGTTGGCGAAATATTTCGAGCAGTTGGGAGGTTCTACAGATTGGATGAATTGGGCCTGTGGTCGAATGATTTTATAACTTTTGATTATGGGATTTCCTTAAGGTAGTTGGATAGCTATAGTTAGTTTTTTAGTTCTTGGATAGTAAATAGGCCTTACGGGAAGATATATAAATTATACATTTAATAGAATCACTGTTGATTTATTGGTATTTAGCTTCCTCAAACTTGGTTAATCATTTTAGTATGAAATTATTTGCTTTATTGTATTAAATGTGAACCATTATTTATTATTAATAACGTAATTATACAAATAGTAGCATACCAGTATAATTTAAAATACCATGGTTAGGTTCCAAGAATATAGCCTATTAAAAAATAAACTGTTTACATGTATAACAAAATGACAACGATAGCTAATAAAAAATTATTGTGCTAAAAAATAGATAAGATCAAACTGTCAAATGTAAAAATATTTGCTCTGAGATAATTATGTTACATTAAAGTAAAACAGAAAAATCGTTACAAAGCAAGAAAATCTATGAATCTTTAAAATTCTTTTTGATTTCGAATTAAAAAAGAAAATCATAAAGAATGCGTAAAGGCATTAATTAAAGTTTCTTTTTGTTCATTGGCACAGAATCAGGAAGGTGATAACGAGGACGATGATGATGAGCAGGTGGATGTGTCTGATATAGAGTTTGAGGCGTTATCGAAAGAGGACTAGTGGTGAGAGGTCTAACACTCGGAATCACCGGATAAGAGCACCGACAGTGAGGATAGCACGAAAGAATTACAATCCAAGGATTACGCTTATAATATTCGAATATAGTGTAGATAATGCAAATTATGATCAGTTGTTAATAAATATTTAGATTTCGCATAAGAAATATTTGTATATATCGCAGTCCCAGAGAAAAACTATGACAACTCAAGAATTTTAATTCGATTTTAATGCAACAAGCATGCGATAACAAAATAACAATTATCCGTATACTTTGAAAATTAGTAGAAATAGGCTGATGACCTCTAATGAAATAATGTAATTAAAGAGTAAACCATATTAGCTCTTGAAAATAGTCTGATTCTCGAGCATTTTTTCCTGAAAATCTTGAGGATTGATTTGTCGTAGTCTTGTTCTGAGATAGTAATATGTATTTTTTCAATGATCTTAATTCCCAAAATCCTAAAATCTATCCAGAACAGCAATAATTCCAACAATTTGGGAAGATGGCATTGAAAATAGAAAAGTCCTTACTAATACAAATAAATTTTGCAACCCTTAATCTTCATACTCCACTTTTTATAAATCTTCAAAAATAGTCAAAATCACGAAATATTTTCAAAAAATAATTGCAAAAATTATTTTAGATTTTTTTTACAGAAATTGCATCCATGTATTTACAGTAATCATAATAAATAAATGTTTTAATAAAAAGAGCTTAAAAAAAACCAACACATACCTACTAAAAGTTCTCAAAATCAGCTGTTCTTGTTGGAAAAATGAAAACTCTTATGTACTAGGTTTTTTTTTAGTATATATTGATATTAAAGATAGTGGTTATTATTAATAATGAAATTATGATACAAAAACGTAATAATTCTCACAGAAAACTAATTCTTATTTGCTGTATGAAAATCTTAAGTACAACTGTTATTGGGACTTATACAGAAGCTTATTTTACTGCAATGCAATCTTCAAACCCATTTTCCTCTAAATATTTATTTTCCGATTAATTTCTATAGCTTATTTAAATTAATGCTTTTTATAGTTAATATTAGTAAACATTACATCTATAAATATTAATTACATTTTGCATTGAAGGAATGCGCTGAACTTGTCTAATTAAACGTTGATAGTAAATTTTATAATACACAAATTTTTATTATAAGTTTAAAAGTGTGATATAATACTAAAATTATATATTTAATGTTTTCTATCTTTCAAAATATAAAACAAATCTTATATAATCACAAATTGCACAGAAAAATAAAAGAATTTTTTTCACGAAAAACAGCTGGTACATAATAAGCTCAAACAAATATTCCATTTTAATCTAAGCTTCGTTTACATTGTTTTTTATTTACTTATACATCATTGAAATGATTCATGTAATTACAGTCAATAAAATACACATATATTATCATTTTAAGACTGATAAAGTCGGCGTCCAATATACTGGACAAATACAGCCAATGGTTTAATATACAATAAAAATAAACAAAATCAATTATAATTATTTTAATTCATGAGATCATTCTGAAATTAAATAATTTATAGTTTTTAAGAGTAATAATAATATGTACACGCGTGAGATATATGTCCGTTTACGATAGTTCATTAGCTGGTCTTGTACAGTTACTATGCATGTCCTTTAGAGGTACTTCAATGTATGTCTTCTTTGGTAGAAATCTGAAACGCGCATAAAAAAATAAATAATAATTATAAATATAAAATTAGTGGTCATGGCTCAGGCGGTAAGACGCTTGTTTCCTTAGGTGAGGTCGTTCTGAGGACGAGAATTCTAATCCCTATCAGTTCGACTATTTGGACGACAAAGAATCCTTGTCGATCCGGATTTATTGGTGGCAAAGATCGAACTCGATCCCGATCAATGTTTGTACCGTTGTGAAATCCAAGTAAAAGGACACAAATGCCCGTGTAATAAAATTAATTTGAATAATTTTGTGCTACTGTCCCAAACCATTCTCTGCGTCTGTTATTATACTGCCTGGACAGTAAGTTGCAAGCACGATCTTCGTCATCGAAAAAATCCGAAAAACCTTTTCCACAAAATATCCCCGAAAAGTTTGGATTGACAGGGATTCAAACCCACGTCTTTTGAGCGGTCTTTGCATTAAGAAGGAAACATCTTACAACTTGAGCCATCGACAGCCCCATATTTTACGGGTCCCGATCATCGTGCCAGTCGGATATTGTGCCAGAGACGCGTGAAGGCAGGTTTTCATGAAACAGCTCGGCGACTGACAAGCTCACAGGGCTGCCAACCCTCGCACCTTGCACGCGGTTGATTTAAATTGGATTATTCAAATTTCGTTACTTGCGTCAGGTGAAGGGTTAAGGGCCTGCAATCGCTATAACTGTAGTCGACTAATATATATAGTAAATGATGAAAAGTTTTCACCGTACTTACGTCGCCGAAAATATACTAAATGAAAATCTAAGAGGTGCGATCGCTTTCTTTTTACATCCTGTATGGAATGATTTTATTTGGTAGTAATCCATGGATTCTAGGAGATGCCAGAAGAAAAATTAATTTCTAAGCGGTAAAAATTAAGAAAGTTGCGGACTCTGGACACAAAGCTATTTTATTTGGTGATAACTTCACACAGTTCTAGTCGCTTCGAGGAAGAAGATTGATGATCAACGAATGCCGAAGAAATAAATATTTTTTACAATGATAGTTGTTTTATTTTATAAATTAGGCTAAATTTATAGATCAGTAGACTATTATTTATTATTGAGAATATGAATATGAATTTATATGTGGAGGAAAATGTCCTAAACTTTTACTCCCTTATAACCTGAAAAATAATGTTGACATACGAAGTTGCCGCACGCACGCGCTTGCTGGACCTTGCGATTTTTCTTAAAGTCAGTGATCTGTCAAATTTTTGCCGCTTGCAAATTTAGTTTTTTTCTAACGCATGCTAGAAGCTACGCATTGTCAGCAAATGATATAATTCCATAGAAGAGGACAAAAAGAAGCATTCGCACCTCTCGGATATCATGCGCTTTTCGAGACGTAAGTAGGGAGAAAAATGTTCCCGATTTACTATATATATTAGTCGACCATAGCTATGACGATCGTAGGCCCTTAAACTTATCTTAATAAATTAAATTACAAAGTTTAAAACCGAACCAGGCGAGGGTTACAAATTGTAGTCGTGTAATCAAAGTGACAAATATTTCCATTAAGGCTAGAGGACATCAGAGGGGTAAAAAAATCAACTTCTTTTTTTCTTGATAAACTATTCATTAAATCTCACTTTTTATGCTGCAAAGTTCCAAATTGTTGTATAAAGCATCTTATAAGATTTTGAATATTTTTATAGTATATAATTACATTGCTATATATGCAATCTTTAAAATCGTTTTTCTCAGCACTTTATTTTGGGCCTTAAAAATGTTCCTCGCGCAAATGCGCGCGGTGAAATAATTTGAAACTCCATAAGATTATTATTTTTTACATTATAAACATATCTATAAAGCGTTTTTTCATCCTAACTCATGTTTACACATTTTCCACACAAACTTATGAAATATTACTTTTTTATTTATGTGAGTAAAATTTTTATATGAGGGTTAGGAAGAAAATCACTCTATAGATATGTTTATAATGTAAAAAACAGTAATCTTGTAGAGTTTCAAATTATTTCACCGCGCGCATTTGCGCCAGGAGCATTTTTAAGGCCAAAAATGAAGTGCTGAGAAAAACGATTTTAAAGATGGCAAATTACATATGCAACAATGTAATTATATACTATAAAAATATTCAAAAACTTATAGGAGGCTTTATAAAACAATTTGGAACTTTGCAGTATATAAAGTGAGCTCTAATGAATAATCGAGAAAAAAAAAGTTGATTTTTTTACCCCTCTGAGTGTACCCTAAAAAATAAATCTGTATTCATCTGTATGCCTTATAAAATAAATCTGTATTCACACAGAATGCAAATTAATTTAAAGAAAATGGAAAAAATTTACTTTTGCCTTGATCTTCGCGAAGCTACAGATTTTTAACCCTCGTCTGCTTCGGTGTTACACATTGTAATTTTATTTATTAAGGTAAGTTTTATCAAGAAAAAAAGTTGACTTTTTTACCCCTCTGAGTGTACCCTAAAAAGTAAATCTGTATTCACACAAAAAATAAATTAATTTAAAGAAAATGGAAAAAATTTACTTTTGCCTTTATCTTTGCGAAGCTACAGATTTTTAACCCTCGTCTGCTTCGGTGTTACACATTGTAATTTTATTTATTAAGGTAAGTTTAACCCTTCACCTGACGCAAGTAACGAAGTTTGAATAATGCAGTTTAAATTGTCCGCGTGTAAGATACATAGGATGGCAGCCCTGCGAGCTTGTCAGTCACTACGCTGATTCATGAAAACCTACCTTCAAGCGGCTCTGGCACAATGTCCTACTGGCACGATAACCGGGACCCTATTTTACTGTCAGTATTGGTGAAAAGTTTCATCCAAAACCATTGCAATAATTACAAAACCAACCTGCGAACAATCGGCGACACGTAATCAGGATTGACACTAGCAAGGTCCATCTCCTTGGTGACGAAGCTCGTGACGAGTCCAACAAAGATGCCCACCAACGACGCCGTCAGCGTGAAGTAGAATATCGAAATTCGGAATAGAAAGAACGGTTCGTCATCGGATACCAAGTCTGGACGCAGCGTCGTCGTCGTCGTTGTCATCGTCTCGTTGAGCGGATAAGGACAGCCGTAGGTCTCGGTCGGTAAGTGCGGGAAATGTATCCTTTTGTTCATGAGGTGCCACTGGGAACCCCCGACCTGCCAGATGGCAAAGATGAGGGAGCTGTAGCCGCCGACAAGGGCGCCCTTCTTGCCCGCCCAGGGAACCAGCATGCCTAGGACGAAGAGCACCAGAATCGGTGTGTCCAGCACGGAGCTGATGGTGAACACCATATCGATGAACGTTCCCAGTTCCTCGAGTAGGAGCACCAGAGCGGTAGATATGATGCCGATTATCACGACGGTCGTCTGTTGATCATGGAGGGAGGGACGTAAGTTGTACGAGATTAAAGTAATAATTGAATGAACAAGTTGATAGTATTCGTGGTTGAAATGGCTGATATAATTCTCCCGTTCGCATGATAGATATTATTGATACATTTTACAGTTATAAAATAATGTGTGAAAATCTGTTGTAATATGTTTAAAAGTATAAAGTCAGTTGTACAAATTTAGACACAATTTTACACTTGTTTGTACTTTTTACACGTTCTTAAAGCGTTTAAGCATATTTCGACATTAATTCACATTTCTCTTACAAAGAAAAATTTCATCAAGATAATGGAGAAAAGGAGTAGAAATAACATTATCTCCGTAATCTAAAAGATTATTTGAGTAATCTTCAATGAAATTGATTAATCGTATCGCGTATTTTTAAAAATATAAATAAAGTGCGAAACTGTTTGATTATCAATCGAACACATAACAGCAAGATTTATGATTTCGTCAGTCTTAATATTGGGCAATCAATTTGGCTAATGACTAACCTACCGGCCATTTTGACTGGGCAATTTTCTTCCAGGGTTCGAATGAGGTGTTGATATTATAAACCTTTCACTTTTAGGTAAATGACACATACACGAACATACATTTAAACACTCACACGCATGCATATACTGATATATACGCACATATCCACACGTATATACATACAAAAGAACTATACATAGCATATTTTAACTCATGGTGATAGACAATACATTTTTACGTTAAAAACTCACAAAAGATTAATTTTCTATCGAAACGATAAGTCCAACTGAAACACACGTACAAATACACACATACACACATGCGCGCGCGCACGCACACGCATACGAACGCACGCACACATACATATGTATCAGAATTATCAAAGTTTCTAATAATTCACTAGCTACTTTTATGAATCCATAATGAAATAAATAAAAAAAGTTTAATAACCTTCATAATAATTGTAGCTCGTAATTCTTGATTTGGACTTTCGGGAAGCCAGTTGATTATGAAATCATCGTAGATTATACCGCTCAGAGTATTAAAGCAAGCGCTTAAAGTTGAGAGAGATGCACTGACAATGCCAGCTAAGAAAATACCCGGAAGACCTGGTATGTGTCCAGCGACGTCCAGAACGAAGTACACCAGAGTTTGATCGCTGCGATGCACGAGCTATATAAAATCAAGAAAATAAAATGAATGCTTTTTCCATAATGTATGTTACTCAATGAATTTTAGTTGATAGTAATTAATGCTAGAAGATTTACATTTACGCTACTTCAACAAATATAATGTTTACGTATATTTATGTGTTCACAGATACTCATGTGAGAACATGTATTTTTAGAAATTTGTTCTTTAGGTTATGAGGAATATGTACAGTGCACATACCTTAGCTTTGAGAGGATCGCAGTCATGATACTTGGCATACATTGATAATCCAATCAGAGTAACTGAAATAATAGTAATTATCCAACCAAAAGTCATTATCCAAATTGCTCTGTAAATTTATAAGATTTATTAATTCTGTATTTAGGTGTTTGTCAAAAAGTTGACCAATTCTTTAAAGTTGTCCCTCCTGTTTTACAAGGTAACAGGGCATTATATGAATCTCCAAAAAATAGTACTTCAACCAGACTATCGTAAGCAACAATCTGCAAAATTTTCAGAATATCAAGTATTTTCTATTCTGAGTAAAAAGTAAAAAACTATGCAGAATGTCTTGTCCGTCCCATGTCCCAAGCCTTAATTTCATCCGAATACACCAAGAAATTTAGTCTTAGTTAATCCAAAAATAATGCGCGACCTTTTAATGCGTGTATTCTGTTTATGTACGACTGTTTCGAAATGTGTCCCCTAGTTTTGATATCTTGTCCGTTCCAAGGACTTTATTCAAAGAAAGTTGTATTCAAGTTTTCACAAATTAAAATGCGATTCCTACTTGTAACTCTTACATACATTTTTTGAAAAATGTTCGCATATACTTATTTATTAGTTTTATTTTTTTACAAATAATTAGTTAATGTTGCACTCTACTACCGTACCTTTATTATATGTCTTGTTCGTCTAGCGAAAAATTCTTTAAAGGAGCATTCAGTTTGAAAAATAAATATTTAAATCGAATTTGTCGTTTAAAAAGACATTACTCTTCTCTTAATTGCACATGCCTCTGGTGCATTTAAATAAATAAACTACTAAAAAAATATGTACGGCACAAATGTCTTGTCCGTCCAATGATTACATTAAATGTACTAAAATAATCGAAGGCGGTAGCATCGAATACGACAAATAGGTAAATAAACAACAATTCAACCTATTTAAGCGTAGATCATAATCGTTCATATTCTGTAATAAGTGATGAAAGTTTTAATTTGTGCTAAACAAGAGATACTTTATGTAACGTAATATATATCAAACAATATTAAATGAAAGTTATACTCTATAAATTTAAAAGAATTAGTTATAAGAAACTTTCAACATTGTAATATCTTTTTAACTGCATAAAAGTATTTTTTAATCTCGCCAATTTTAATTTTATTTATTTATACGATTAATATTATTACATCATATTTTTTATTTTCGGTTTCAACGACTTCATTTTTTTTGAAAATCATACTTTTAAAAAGAGCCAACTTTTTGTCAATCACCCATTTACAGTACCGGTACAAGAAAAGAAAAATATCCTAGCAACAATTACTTCCTTGCGTCTTGTTCCTTGGGTACAGATAATAGTTTTTGTACGAATTTTTGCGAAGCGCTGAACCGACTGATGGTCGGCAGTAATAAACCTATTTGCATTGCCCAGAAAGTATTTCTTTTAAACATGTTTGGTTCCATGCTGAAAATAAAAAGTAAAAAATAATCTAATTTCTGCTTATAAGTTTAAAAATAATTAAAGTTAATAAAGCATAAATGTAATTCTAATATTTTATATAAATTTAAAGGGATCGTATTTTTGATTATATTTTCATTTAAAATGGACGTACACATCTATTTTTTCTTAAGTAATAAACTATAAGTCAATAAAAATATTAATTCTTCTTTATTGCCGGTTCTAAAGTAAGTGAGAATTTATAACAATTAACATGAAATGTCTTTTACTAAATTATTATTTAATATTTATCTAAAGTTTTTCTTTTACTCGAAAGTTTGAGTTCGATTCCTTTCACTAGCAATCCGCCATACTTCTGAGAGTCCACCAACTGAGTTTAATCCAACTCCAAGAATAGAAAACAGTCCAATAAGTGTAAAAATAAATTGAAACGTGTCTGTCCATATAACAGCTTTTACGCCGCCCTATAATAGATAATGTTAATATGATTTGACTTTTGAAATTTTTTTACAATTTGAGAAGAAAATAATATTACATATAGATTATCTATACATACCATACTTGTATAAGTTATGCATATTATTGTGAGCACCGGCGTTATGGCGTGAACACTGTAGTTCGTAACTTGCGAAAATGCGAGGGCAGGTACGTAAATTATTACTGAACTTATTAAGAGTATGCCAATGATATAAGCCAGCGACATTAATGCTCGCACACTTTTGGAAAATCGCAGTTCCAAATATTCGTTTGTGCACGAAAGTTGGAGTTTGAACAACACTGGCAGAAAAACGTAAATGGTAATGAAAGCATTAAGGACTGCCGTGATAGCATTATTCAGATATGCTGTACCATACAGATAAATTTCTGTAGGAGCTCCCAAAAACGTTATACCTGATAATGAACTGAAAATAAAAGCTTGTTATTCATATAATCTATAGATATATTCTGAGTCGTTTTATAAAGAAAACAAAATTATATTAACAAATGCAAAATAAAAGTATACTCATCTAGCCAATCTTGGAGAGTCTTAAGTGACATTAAAAATATAATGGATGCTTTATAGAGCAAGTAAAAATACAAATTAAAATATTATAATAACCAGAATCTATAAAATGGTACCCACGGTTTGGTTAAATCTTGAAACAGGGCATTATATGAAAATGAACATAAACGTAGGAGGTTTCATTCTAGAACTTTTCTTTTTAACCTAGATACTCTTCTGAGAACGCTTTATATTACACGTATTACGAAATGAGCAGACAGGATTTAAAACACAGTTAATATATTTATTTCAACCAATCATTCCAAAACTTTCAGATAATCTTTATTATATCAATTATATACGTATTGACTACGAACAAACGAGCAAAATTACAAAGTATTAAGTTTTAGTGCATTTTTTTTATATCATCAATAAAAATATATTAAAATGACACTTTAGTCATGAATTTTTAGATACTCTTAGCTGTTATATTTTATTTAAAATTTTTTTGAATGCCTGTATAGGGATGTGTAATTTTAATATGAAAACTAATTTAACAATGATATCTATATTTCAATTGTTTAAGTTTCATGTCCTAATAATACTATATCAAAATACGGGGATCCTGGTAACAATCATTTTTGCAAATAATAGTATATTGTGTACCATAGGGGAAAAATAGGCTTTTTTCGCCCGCGTGTGAGGTTTGTAATACTAGTCGAGTAAGCACGAGCCGAAAGTGGGTGCATATTGCAAGCTAAAGACGAGTATTGCAAACACACAAGGGCGAGAAAGGCCTCTCCCCCATGGTGCAAACATGTATTGATAACGTGTTTCTATTTGTCCCTATGAATCTAAACTAAATTTGGACGTTCTTCGACACGGTGCAAATATACGCTTGTTAGACTGTAAAATCAGTCTACTAGAGTGTTTAGGCACACTTAAACATGGGGTATCTTCCGGATGGTACTCGATGTTTAGGGGGGGCCTAAACCCACTTAAAGCTGATTTTCGAAAACTTAAAAGAAAATTTAAAAATAATTAAAAGAAAAATACATTTGCGGGAAAAATGTAAATTTACGGGAAAAATAGATTTGCTGGAATTGTTTTGAACTGAATTGAGCACTGAACTTTTCTTTTGCCTACCGGTCGGAAAATGGTCACTTTAGTCGCTCTGTATGGATATGAAAAAACCGTTTCTAACTGCTTTAGCATAACGCTTTCTCCAAGAGATTTAATGCATAATCATTTATTAAATATTTACATTGATTCAAATGACTTTATGAGCAATCGACAGTGGTATAGACAATGTTATATACTATGATGATAACCCTTAGCTACCGTCGTGGTGGCTGACAGACACCACTTGATATAAAAACAATTATGATTTTAAAAATATTATGTTTTATAGCTTCTTATTTTAATGTAAATTCGAAAAATGTCCTAATGTTCCTTATGTAAAAATTTTGGTGCAGTAATGTTAATTGCATTAATAAATATAAACGATTTTGTTAACAAAAATTAGAAAATTTTCTACTTCAAATAGTGCTTTTTCTTAAAGATTTGTGTATTTTATGAAGATCAAATACATTATTATTGATTATATTTCACTTGTTGATTATTATAATGAATGTATTGTTTACGTGCTCACTGACACGACCGACAATGATTATACATAACCTAATCAAATGATGACTTTTTTTTAAGATTAATGTCCAATTTTGATCAACTAATCATTTAAAGTTGTTCATTTATGTAAACTCTTAATTATAACATTTTTTTATATAAAAAATGTCACATATAATATAATAGTTCATAAAAAATCATTTAGTATCTGTCTGTCACACGACAGTAGTTACGTGATAAAAATTTCACGACGGTAGCTGAGGGTTAAACTAGATTAAAATGGTGCATTGTTGGCTCAAAATCTTAATCAGTTAGATGTGGAGTAATTTCTAATCAATCTAAAAACTTTTAATGAAAAATACAAATGCATTCAAAAGTGATGGTGACCACAAAATGTTATCACGTGAAATGCATAATATTCAAAATTTCAATTCGCATTTTGTTCACAAAAATAATTTTAAGTACTTGTTAGATATATAAAATATAAGGAAATTATGCCTTGTTTATGAATAAGTGCACATTTTTTACCTATCTAATGTATAAATATACAATAAAATTATTTCAATTTTTAAAAATGGTCAAAATTGCATTTCTTTCAACAAAAACAACTTTAACGTAATTATTAGATTCACCAATCGAAAGGAAATATCGTGAGCTCTATGGATATATGCATATTTTTGATATATCAAACTTATAAAATTACATTAATATTTCTTGTTAATTTTACAAATTTAAAAAATTAATAATTGTAATTCTTTAACTTATATTAACAAAAATTCTTTAATAGATATGGTGACCACAAAATTTGACCACATACATACATACACATGCACACACACATACACACAGACAGACATTTTGAAAAACCTACTGATTCAGCGACCTCAAAAAAATATA
This sequence comes from Gastracanthus pulcherrimus, assembly GCA_949152435.1. Classification (NCBI taxonomy): domain Eukaryota; kingdom Metazoa; phylum Arthropoda; class Insecta; order Hymenoptera; family Pteromalidae; genus Gastracanthus; species Gastracanthus pulcherrimus. The sequence continues at coordinate 19,708,411 of OX424572.1, read as the reverse complement.
AATTCATAAAAATCTTGGTTTTAAAAAAAATCATCGTTACAAAGCTTTCTGTTTGAGAAAGCAAAACGCGTTTTCGTGCAAGTGTGACAAAACTGTAATTTTCTACAAAAAAGTTTAAAAAATTGTAAATTATATAAGTAAAGTGCAAAAAAAGTGATAATAAGTGTAAAAGAGTGTGAAAAAGAGATAAAGAGTGTAAAAACGTATCAAAATGTAGAAAAGTTTATCAATGCGTATAAAAGTGTCTGACATTGGACCATTATTATATGTAATAATTTTACACTTTGTAACACTATTTGCACTTTTTCACACTTTTTACACTTTGTAACACTATTTGCACATTTTCACTCTTTTTACACTTGTTTATACATACTAACAAATTTTTACAATTTCATAAGATTTATACTTTCTTACACTTATTAACAATTTTTTACAGAAGTAATTTTCACCATATTAAGAGTATAACAAAATTCAAGGCAATTGCGAGTACTATTTTGCAGAGTATAGTAATTTTTGTTAAAATTATGTTTATGTTGGTCATTGTATTATTATTTTGAAAGTAAGAAAACTGACATTCAAAGTGGTAAAAATAAGTAGAAAGGTGATAAACGTATAAAGTTATGTAAAGATAGAAGTAAAAAATCTTACACTTTTTTTACAATTATCTAATATACTTCTTTATAGATATAATTTTTATTAGGAGATGTACAACTAATTGAATTGAATTATTATTTATAGAATGAAAAATACACGTTTCAGTTTGTTTATTCTGATTTTACCTGGATAATAAACTAACTGCTACGGGAAGAAATCCCATAGTTTTCCCTCCATAAAGATATTCATTAGTAGTATCCTGTTTGCTGAAAAATCCAAAATAGACACCAATCACTAGACTAATACCAAGTAAAGTACTAAAAACTAAATAGTCGATCCAACTAAATGTAAGATGCTGCATTTTTAAAGTTCTTATTTAAATGCTACTAATACTGTCCTCCATCGTTAAAGTGCACAAAGGTACTGCTGGTGAAGTAAACACAAAATAATACCAATGATTAAGATAGGAGATATCTACTATAGATATCATTAAATACACTTACAAAGATCTAAGAAGCACGATAAGTTAAGATGGCTTTCTGGTAAAAATAATACTTTTGTAGATTTAAGATCTAGGTGAAGTTTTGAACATTCGTGAAACTATTTTCAACTTTATGTTAATCATTTTGTTAAGGGCTAAAACAAAGTATCCAAAAAAGATATGTGTAAATATGAAGTAAAATAATAATATTTTCAATTTTTGTGTAAATCGTTTTGTTATGGTCTAAAACAAAGTATCGGACATTCCTAAAATAGGGCTGATCCATAATAAGGTTAAAAACAGCCTAAAAATAAGGAATGATTTTTGTAGCCCTATCTAGACATTATATCTCGCTTAATCTTGTGGTAGTGAATGAACAGCCCTAAAAACTATGCACACAATTATTTTCATCAATTTTTTCTATGAGGAACTAAGTTGAGACTCGAAAAAGAAAATGAAAATATCCATTTTATTTTCTTATTCGAAAGGTTCGCGTTTTATCTCGGTAATACTTACTCATTCAAGTAAAGATTATTTTATTATACATGAGTACATTTTTTTGATGGATTTCAGCATGAGGAAAACTTTGTATCTAAATAATAATAAATAAAAAACATTATTTCGAGGTTAGAATAACAGATTTATAGTTATTAAATGAGTTGGCCACGTTATATCTCGCTAATTCATTTACCATTACAAAACGCATTAAAAACTGCACTTTCACACAAATGTAAGTATTTATGAGGAAAAAATTTCGTTCAGATATTCACAGTCTTGAACTATCGAAGCTACTGTATGGATTCGATTTATGTGTTTTAAAATAATATTGTCAACGTTATATCCCACTCATTATTATATAATATTTTACATTATAGATATAAATACATTCTTAATTTCTTTCTAAGCAAACAATCACGGGGAACATTAATTTACAGTTTAACCCTTTCAGTCACGCAATTCAATTCATTTGGTTATGGAAGTGCAAATATATGTTTCCAATGTATTTTTGAACGAAGAATCCAAATCAAGTAAAAAAAAAATTATAAAAAAAAAAAGAAAAAAAAACGAAAAAAAAAATAAAAAAGAAAAAAAGAGAAAAAGAAAAAAAAAAGAAAAAAAGAAAAAAAGAAAAACAAAAAAAAAAGAAAAAAACATAACTCTGCCACAGACGGTCCCAAGCCCGTGTTCTAATGAGGAGGGGGTTTTTTTACTTTCATAACCAAACGAATTCAATTTCATGACTAAAAGGGTGGTTTTCACCCCATTTGAAGGGTTGTTTTTATATTTATAAAATTATTGATATCAGATTCGTATTCTACGATCAAAAATACATAGAAAACGTATATTTGTACTGCGATAACAATAGAAATCAAATTTTGTGACTAAAAACAATAGGGAGCCGATATATCGGCTTCTGTGACTGAAAGGGTTAAGCAGAGGTTAAAATGTATGGATTTTAGTACTTAAGCACTTGCTCAAAGTGTGCGAAATGTGAGGTTTGTGCAAATATCAAGTAAAATAATAATATATTAATAATAATTTTTAATGCGTTTTGTAATGGTTAACGAATTAACGAGATATGACGTGGCTAACTGATTTAATAAGTATATATCTGTTATTCTAACCTCGAAATACTGTTTTTTATTTATTATTATTTAGATACATAGTTTTCCGCATGCTTAAATCGATCAAAAAAGTGTAGACATGTTTAATAAAATAATCTTTACTTGAACGTGAAAAATTATTAAATTATATTAAAAGAACAGAAATTATTCATAATTAGTAATTATTACTCAACTGTGTGTTTCTTAAAAAGCATAAATATTTATTTAAAAATAGTTCAAAATAGTGAAGATTTGTTATCAGAATAATTTAAAATATCCTTGGAAATGTATATTTACAAATTATTTCAACCAATTGATATTGAGAATACTTAAAATAGAGCATTATCTACAAATTTCTTCGAGATTGCTTATTTTGGTACGCGCCCAAAACATTTTGAAGATTAAAAATTATATAATAAGTTAATATAAATTCACCAGAATTTATTGAATAAATACAATACTCTTAAAAAAGCATAAATCATTTTTAACCTCTTAAAACCAAAAAATGATTTCCTTCTTATTTAAGTAGTACTTTTCCGCATACTGTGCCGGTGCGTTGGCAATCGTATAATTGCGCAACACACGTATCTGGCTTCGCCGGCCCTCGTGCTCGTCGATCATCACTCGTGTCAACAAACGATACAATTTATTATTAAATATAAGTAACAAGTGTCGCAAAGTCTTATGTGTCATGTTTGCCATAATTCACGGTATCTTCACAGCGAATTCCGCTATAATTTTCATTAAAAAATTCTTTCTGCGTTTACCTTTACACCTTTACGTTAGATTTGACCTAGAATTCGCGTACAAGCAGCTGTGCAGTACAGTTCTGTAAAGGTTACACGTTACCATAATACACATTTACCTATGATTTTCATGGAAAAAAAGAACTATACCCAACTCACTCTACATTTTCATTTCGTTCGAGTGCGAAACTCGCGACCAGCCGTTTCATCAGCGTGATTCTCCATTTCTCCCGGCCAGAACGCGAAAAACCGCACGTGGACACGATCTCTCGCTCTCGATCATAGCGTTATATATACGTTAAAACTGTGTCGCGCTCGCGCGTGTATTATATATACGCATACAGGAGACAATCGGCCGTCTAACGTTTCGCGACTTATACCGTGTCAGTAGCCCGCGCGAGTCGCGCTCACGCGATGTGCGGTCGCGACTGCGGTCGGCGATTTCACGCTTGTGCAGTGCGTCTCCTTTTTTTTTTACGAGAAAGTCAAATGGCACGATTACGAGGCTACCGATGTAGGTATCCCCTGAAATCAAGAGTCGCGAGAGTTTTACGCAATTTGGGGGAGAATTGATTTTTGTCTTAAAAATCCTTTGTTATAAACCCTTTGCTACCTAAATTATAAACCCTTTGCTACCGACCCTGGTGGAAATTTCAAACTGTGAAATACTGTGAGGAACTGTGACAAATGTGTGAGAAAGTGTGTAAAACCATGAAATTTCGTGAAAAAGTGGGAAATTAGGCTTACTTTTGGAACAAGATTTTAAAAATTTTTATAGAACTTTTCATAAATTTTGTCACATTTTCTACATAATTTTTCACAGTTTTTCACAGTTTCTTACATTTTATCACAATTTCTCACAGTTGTAATGTCCTTTCTATAAGAGAATGCAACGAAACAAAATGTGAAATACTGAGAAAAACTGTGAAAAACTGTGAGAAAATGTGAAAAATTGTGGAATTTGTGCAAGTTTTATTAGATAAAATACGTGTGTTTTATAAGTGTGAGAAACTGTCAAAAACTATGAAAAACTGTGAAAACCTGTGAAGAAATGTGCATATTTTTTTGTAACGGATGTTCCAAAAGTATGTGTATTTTGACACTTTTTCACACTTTCTCACATATTTTTCACACTTTTTAATAGTTTTTCACAGTTATTATTTCCACTAGGGGACCTGGCGTCTGTGAGACCCCATTCAATGTTGAATCATTTATAATTTTGTAAATATAATAATCCTAGTCTTTTAACCTTTATGTAAATTCATCAAATATCATTACAATTATTGTGTGCAAGTTTTATGTTGCAAAAATTAATCAATTAAAAAGCTATAAACAATTTAAGGGTGAAAAAATAGAAAAAATTAAAATGGAAATTTGAAAACATAAACTTTTTTTATACAAAAATGGTTTCTTTTCAAAAATCTTTATGTCTAATGGATTTGAGAAAAACTTTCAATTAAATTCGAACATTCGTTTTCGACTTTTTTCAATTTATATGACACTATTTTGACGCGCGTAAAAATGATAGCCCATAACCTCTTTAAACAAATAATTTTATCATTCATCAAATTACTCTATTAATCAAATATTGTTTTGATCCATTAATTAGTGTTGTCACTTACTAATGAAAAACGTTTATAAACTAAATATTTTACATATTCGTTGATATAAGCGATATATGAGCATAAGACCTCACAAACATCACGTCGCTATAGTTACGTGACTAATTTCAGGTCGGTAGTAAAGGGCTAATGAATGTCCCTGCAAAATTTTGAGTTTGATGTACCGTAACAGATTGCAAGATGTAGTAATCTAAAGTTTACTTGCTTTGAGCCTTTTTACAATGTAGTGTGGGGGCGTCAAAGGAAAGCGAGAAATATTAGTTCGTTTTAGCTCTAGTAATCAGGCGAGACCCGATAAATGTCTAAAAAGCATGTATCTTAATTCCGGGAAGCTGGTCTATAGTACTGCAATGATATTATTATAATATTAATCTAAAGATAGTAGATATTATTTTTCGAACATGATTACATAAATTTTCTTTCTCACGGAAGAAGCTTTATGATAGTAAAAAAGAAGTTTTCGAAAAAAGAACATGCTAGAAATGTCGTTTGATATATTAGAAAACGAAGTAATCTATTTTTCGAAAATGTCCATACGTGTGTATGTATGTGCGTGTTTCTGTGTATGTGTGTGAGTGCGTACAATGTTTATATGTATACGTATGTGTGTGTATGTGTGTATGCATTTATAATTTACATTTTACCCGTGAATATCTCTATATATAATATGATTTAAAAATAAATATATGAGTGGAATCGCGTAAAATTTGAACCCCCATTGAAAAATCAAATCACCCGCTTAGAACGAGATCATCCAGATCGCAATCCAGCGTAGAAAAAAAGTATCTCTGCTCGCAAACGTAATATACGACGCGTGCACGTCTATACTTTCACATTACACACCTCCTCTAATAACACGAGCCTCAAAAAGATCGTATCCACGTAATTGGCCGGCATTGTCTAGATCCACGGTTCGTGAAACACGCTAAAGACATCTGCCATCGCTTGTCGCTGAGAGGCGATATCGCGTGCTTTCACCTAAACTCACGTTTGTCACCGTGTACGGTTGTTATACATCGCGAGACGTGACTCGGCGCCTTTTTTTTTCGACGGACGACAAAAGTCGCGCGTCGAGTGGACTTACATACTGCAATTATTAAGCGGAGCGGATGTGTCGGGAAGAATTAAGGACCGGCCAAAAAAGGAGCTTGTGTGTGATTGAGAGGGATGAGAAAGTCGAGTCGTAAATTCGTTATGGGACGGCGATGTGTGTCTGGTTGAATATTGAAAATTTAATTTGTCGACTTTCGACTGTATTTTTAGGAGTTTGCGAGCGGTGACTCGTTGTGTTTGGCGATGGGTGGCGTCAAGGAGTTTTTTTTAATTATTTCAGAGATGAAATTAGGGAGCGGTTATACTAGGGAAATGAATGATTTTACATGCTTAGCTATATTATTTGTAGAATAAGTAATCTTACCGGTTGTTCTGTATGGATGTGAAATTCGGATAAAAGAACTGATGAAATTCAGAGTTTTTAAATGCAAAGTATAATCTTGAAAAGATATTCGGAACGATAAAAGAAGAAAAAACTGCAGGGTGAAGAGTACATTATATTACATAATTATGAATCAAAAGAACTTTATCAAATACGGAATATTATCAGAGTTATTAAATCTCATTTATTTAGAGTAGAAAATGAATGAACAGCTTATAGATAACAGCTTATTTTAAAGAAACAAAAATTTTAATTACAGGATCAAGTGAAGTGATAAATTAAACGACGTTTAAAATGGTTTCGATAAAAGAAAATTATTTTTGGAATTTCTTGATGTAGAAAAATATTTGATAACTTGATGAATCCAAATACATTTCAACGAAAAAACGTCCATTTGCGTACAGAAGTGTGTATACGTATGTAGATCAGCATACCCCTGCTTCCGTTAAATTAAATGTGTATACGTGTGTATGTCTGAGTGTGTGTGTGTGTGTGTGTGTGTGTGTGTGTGTGTGTGTGAGTTTGCGATAATAAATGGTATATACAATAACTTTCAAATACTTCCTGACATTCTGAGAAAATATGTTAAATACATTTCAATAATATTATTGCGTAATATAATTACTTTTGCATTTTTATCATTTCAAAAAAATATTAGTTTTTACGTAATTAAATAAGATTATTCTTAGGCAAAATTTTTTGAACCCAATTGTGACCAGTAGTAGTAGAACCAAAAATGAAATCTATTGCGATAGTGTTATTATTTGTACGTATGAAATTATGGTATGACGCAAGCAAGTGTATTAAACATTCAATTTTCCGATCGCAATCTCTCTCCAAAAGCCGATCTCACGTCCGTAAATAAAAATTCGTCGCAGGATAACCATAGAATTTACGTGAAAGTGTTTCCCATTATCGAACGTAAAAGCCGACTAAAATTGAAATCACGAGTTACATCTAATAACGATAACAATACCCTGAGCGGCCGAAAAGTCGAAAAGAGAGTCGCACCGCTCTTATTTTCCCAGTGTACTTATACTTGTTTTCTCCGCTCCCGTATATTATAATGCATATGCGATGTCGATTTATCGACAATTACCAGCAAGTATGGGGTACTGGCGGCTTCTCATTGTTCCGCGTCCCGCGGCCTTAAATTTTATCCACTGCTTTTACTATTTGGAGCATCGAGTGTGGCGTATTATATACGTTTATAATATGTGAAAAAGTTTGATGCTCGAGGATACCGGTTATTAGTTATTAGATGTAGTTTCAGGAAAACAAATCCTATATATACTATGTAGGGTATGAGTAGTATTATTTAATGATGATGTTTATGCATGAAACTGAACTTTAACTGGTTGAAAAATAAAAATTTATCTTTTATTAAATTTGGTAGAAGTGGAAAACATTCATGGATATTTGTGGTATTTTTCACAATTTGTCAATAACACAAACATTTTTATTTACATTGTACAAAATGAAATTATGTAGCTGAATGAGTAACTTATATTTTCATTAATTTTAGTCTAATTTTAGTAAATATTTTGTTACTTATAGAAACTCAAATCACCTTAAATTTTCTAAAACTTAGATACAAAATTCTTAACACCAAGAAGAAAAACAATAAACCAAGTTTCGTACATTTCTCTCTATCTCTGTCTAAGCAGCACGAATGTATTTTTAAAACAATGACGCGATAGATTTATTTATTGTTAGTAAAGCGTATGCTATTTTTTATTTTTTTTATTTTTTATTTATTGACTATATCCTCTTGACAAAAGCTGATAAGCAAGATTTTATGAGGATTATAGCTGTACAATTTTATATATGAACAAGTACGTTACTATGTATATATATTCTGCATTCTTTTTGATGCAAGCAGAACAAAAAGTATATCTATCTAACCTTATTTAAAAGTAAACGATCGAACCCATAACGCCGCGAACGTGCCTGAAAATCTGTAACCCTATACAAAAACGAAAAACAAAAACCGCCGATTTCCCATCCATCCTCCCAGAACGACATCCCAGCTATACAACCGAACCTCATCGGCCTCGTGTCCCGGTCCCCCGATAGCCCACATCCGCTCGGATCGAGCCCCGCGGGGCAGTCGCGCTCGTATACTTTGCGCAACGGCCATAACGTCGCGAGAGATAAGTCCTCTCCCGTGCTCACGATGATTGCAGGCAGCTTTTGTTCGGCGAGTGTGCTGTACCGTTAGCGCACCGCGATCGAGAGCGATCCGCGGGAGTATCTATAGGTGGTATGTACGGTTGACTTGTGTGTTGTGGTGGTATACCGTCACGGACCCAGTTCCTGATCAGCTAAGAGCAATTCCTGATCAACTCTGATTTCCATAAAAGCCAATTACAATTAAACTTTTTAGACTTTGAACAAGAAAATCTAAATAGTAGATAATTATATCTGCAATCTATAAAAAAATTTTTTGCAGCAACAAGTTTAATGTAATATTTTATGTAAGAAACTGATCAGGAATTGGGTCCTGATCAGGAACTGGGTCCGTAACGGTATTGGTGATTTTGGGTGGCGAATTCGGCTGGGATGATGGGATTGAGGAGATATGCTATTTGGTTGCATAGTGAAGTATGTTGAAGAAGGGTACATGAAGAAATGGAGAGACATTATTTTATGAGAATCTTGACGTCAGAAGCTTATATACTAACAATTTAAAGAAGTGCTAGTTGTAATAAAGAATTTTCATTTTATTTCAGTCAATTCTAATATTTTGGGGATTATGTAATTTCTTAAACGTTAATATACATCAGAACGTTTTCTATGTTTTTATCGTTAGCATTATCTTCTTTATTGGCCTGTTTAATATTAAATGAGTGAAATTTCACTATATGTATTTAGGATATGGACAGGTTATTTTCAATTTATTCACATTCCTTTATTGTCTGAAAATGTATAGATTTGGTCTCTTAGATTTAAATTACTATATCATTTTTAATCTGTAACTTTGCTATGCTGAAAAAATAAAAAAAAAATAGGGAAGAGTCGAACAGCATGAACGCTCATACCTATTTTGTGCATAACTTTTTATTGAGTCGATAAAAATTAAAATTTCATAAAGGGATTCAATCCGTGAATAGTTCTGCGTAATGCAAACAATTGGATCAAATCTGAGGATCCAAATGATTTATAGACATAAATGTAAAAGTTACGATTTTGGGATTTCTAAAAAGTATCCTTCAGTATGACCATTTATCATTGTAATACAGTATATTTATTACTATATAGCTTTAAAGACATTTATAAACAATACTGCATGTTTATTAATATAAAGAATTTTAGTTATAAATAACGAAAAGTATCAAATAACATTTAATTAATCTTTTGAAATTATATTCAACTCACAATAAATCATAGTAGACATTTTTCTTCTGAAAAAATATAAATTAAATTCTTGTAATATTTTATACCAATCAATTTCCATGTTTCATACTGGACGACGTAGAATGTTACGCGTAGAATAATAATCAGAAGTCCTACGTTCCAATCGACTCATGAAACTTTATATAAAAATTACTATTTATAGAACCAAGCATACATCGAATCTACGGGGTAATGCACCGTCAACTCGCGACAGCCTGGAACTTTAAAAAATTCATTCTGGAAGCTTGTTCATACTATACGACGGTCCCCTATATATATATATATATATATATATATATATATATATACATATGCATACCCGCATTTAAGAATAATTTCCGGTAAAAGAATCTTCTATTATTCCTCTCAATATCATTCAATTTCACTAAATTTCATTATCAATCCTAACACAAAAATAACGCTTCAGAACCTCACAATGCACCATTAAATTAATTAAACCTACCTCCAGCCAAGAAACGCTAATTAATGAGCCAATTTCTCGACTGCCGACATTGAAAATCGCTGGAAATCTGACCGCACAGTGCAATTTCACATTTTCCGCGCCGCCCACGTCGCGCGCGCGCGCGAATCCTCGCTCCAAAGACAATACGACTTCATTCATGTACTCCTGCGGGTGGCGGCAGTTGATCGATCGAGAGTCAGTACAGGCGAGAGAGAGAGAGAGAGAGCCTCGGTGGCTCGACCGCGATGGTAATAGGATGCGAAAGTGAAATTTTCGTAACGTATACCAAGTGCGCGCGCGCGTGGAGGATTGATTGAGTCACTTTCCTGCGGGATGTACCTGTTCCTTTGAGTTAATCCGATAATGTTTTGGGTTTACGTGGATTCTTTTGTTTTGAGATTTATTGCATATTTACTGATGAAGTTAGTGAAATATATTTCTATTTAATATACATTTAGCATTATGTTAAGAAGCAAATCTGTTAATTTATCTCAGCTATTACTTTTTTTACTATTATTTATCATTTTATCTATTTATTCTTTTCTATATATTGCTCTATTCTCTTGATCTCTTTGCTTTCATTTTTTACACTCGTTAGTTTTTCTATTGTAATATCATTGATTTTTTTAAATAGTTACTATTGAAATATAATCTTTCTTTTAACGGATTTGTCTTTCGTTAACTTTTTTAACTTTTATCTATTTTATTGTATTATTATTATTATTACTTTATTATCTATATTATTTCCTATGATATCTTCCATTTTTACTGTGTCTTTTATTTCATCCACTTTGTTTTCCTCACCTTTCCATTAACTTTATACGTTTATCCCTTTATCCCTCTTTCTAAATAATTTTCATTTCATTGCATTACTCAGTTATTATCTTGTATAAAAAAGCATTAAATAGGTTTTGAAGCTACTTTTTGATATGCTTCTTTTTCTTTTGCTTTATTTCTTTTGATCATTTTTAGACAAGTAGTGTTGATCGTTTGTTTGGTATGTTAAGGTGATGCTAAACGCCCTGTCACCGTCAAATACGGGGAACCACTTAAATCATTCAATTTTCAATTTTTAGCAAATATCTCTCTGAAAAGTTGTTGTTTTTGATTAGAACAATAACATTTCATAAACATATTTGATAAAAATTGAAAATTTAATGAGACAAGTAGTTCCTCGTAATTGTCGGTGACAGGTGGCTTTAACATCACCTTAACGTAATAGAAGAAGCTACTTTAAATATTAAAAAAAAAAATAGGTATTATTATGCATATATAATAGGTACTCATCATTATACTGCCGACTTCAGCAAAAAGGTTCGTAATTTGCAAATGTCATATTCAGCGCAATTTTGATGTGAAGTTTGAAAGCTTAAATTAATTAAATCTACCTCCAACCAAGAAACGCTATTTAATGAGCCAATTTCTCGACTGTCGACATTGAAAATCGCTGGAAATCTGACCGCACAGCGCAATTTCACAAATTCCTTACTCTTTTATAACAAAATAATATATTTTATCAGAATAAGTTAAATAAAAAGAAAACAATTTTAATTATTATAATACTTGAAGTTTCGAAATTTAAAATGCTAATATTTTATTAAGTTAAAATTAAATTTTATTTTATTAATTATTGCTATTATTCAAATAGAAAATGACTTGAAATGTCGCTTACAAAATCTTTGCTTTTTCATGAGCAAAAGACTGTAAACTTCATTAGTTTTTAACCAAAAGCTCGTAATTACACAAAATCAATAAATATCACACTTTTACCTATTCTTCTATTCTCTTATTGAAGATACGATAAAAAGGAATAATAATAGTCCAAAATACAATTTTCGAATTTTTTGAAGTAACGGACCTTCTTGCTTTAGGCGACAATATACGTAAATATAGATATTTGTGTGTACTTTGAATAAAAATAAATCATACATAAGAAATATATATGTATTAAAAACTTATCATAATATTTTTTAAAACTTTTTTTCATTTGTTTCGTAGATGGCATTAACACCTTGAGTAACGATGGCAAAGAATCTTTACCATGGAAATTTTTTAGCAGTTTACTTCACGGGTAATTTCAATGAATTAGACTTTCAGAAAAATACCTTAAACAAAAGTTTTAGAACTCACAAAAATACATATTTTTTTCTAGTATCTAGTATAATTCTTTTGCTAGGATCTAATAATTACAATACAAACTGGATTAAACACATGATTTTAAACTCATCTTCTGGGCACTCAAGGGGTTAATAAACCTCTCATTACGAGTATGACAATAGATTAATATCGTTTGTAGATTTATAGATTATCTAATAAGATAAACTGATAAAGTGGAATTTTTAAAGGTATCTCCCAAACGGTAACGATTCTCTCTCTCTCTCTCTCTCTCTCTCTCTCTGTCTTTCTCTCTTTCTCTCTTTCTCTCTCTCTCTCTCTCTCTCTCTCTCTCTCTCTCGCCCATAAGTTACCGATTGCATCAACGAATAAAAATAATACTTTTATTATTCTCACTACAAAGATAAAATCAAGAAATTACTGACTAAAATAGCCTTTCTTCGCGCAATTTCTGAGATAGCGCGTTCTTCACACTTTTCTGTAATTTATCCCCTGCTTCTACTCAACCGTCGATATATTTACTGTACTGGTATGAGTATTAGAATAAGCTGACACAATGACGCTAGATAACAATGATATTTTTGTAGCATTTCGAGAATTTGTTATACAAGGTGAGAAGAAAAGATGGAAACACTGAAATGACTAGGTCTTAAACATATTGAGTTGACCTTGAAATTTGAAGTTTTTTTAAAAAAGTTTATCCTATCAATTTGTATGTTTTCCCTCTTTACCGCTAGATGGGAACTAGTATTTTGTTCCCACTAGTAAATTTTACCATTACTTTCCATATATACCCTTCAAAAAAATTTATTATATTCTGTCGAAGATAGTGCTGCCTACATATTTTCCTGACGAGCCTAGCAGGCAGTACGAGGCGAAACAAATTTTAATTTTATTTAATTTAATTTTAGTTTCTAATACGTATATATTGTCACTAAAATGGACATTCTAAAATTCCCTGCATTGTTGATTGATTGCCAGAGCAAAGTTGCACCAGTATCCAGCAAAATGTTGTGCTGACTACGTAGAACACAAACTGGCCACATCTAAAGTACATGTTTCTTAAAAGTCTTACCTCCAGCATCCTGGCGATCTCCGCGCGACACTGCGCGTAGCAGCTCCTCAAGCACTCGTGTTTTTCGATCAGCTCCAAAGTCCTGCTGTGAACGTGCAGCTGTTTCGGCTCAATCTTAGCAATGTGTTTGAGCAGTAACATAGCCAACCCGGTGTACCGGGCCAGATTCTCCAAGCTATGCTGGAAGATCGTGCGATATAACCATGTGTAATCAGCTTGATTCCAGCCAGTTGTTTGATGGATTCTGCTGCTAGGAATCATTGATCCTGGCTAGGGATTTCTGGTAGAAGATAAAGGCTATGTCCAGCGGGCTGCGCGAGAGTGTGTCGCTGAGGTTAGGATTGGCGCCTGAAATTGTGAATATGGATGATAATGAGTTTTTGAATAACAACCATCGAATCAGCATAGAAATATCGTTCCCTCTTGCTAAGTAAAAATGTATTGCTTGAAAATAAATCTTAAGATGATGTAATTCCCCCCGCCCCCCCCAGCCCCTCCCTGTTACCAGAAAATATGGGGATTCACTTTTATCGTTTATAATGATATTTTGATAACTTCAAATAGGATTTTGAGTACAAAAAGTACCAGTTTATCGAATTACAAAAACTGTAGGTCACGCATAGCAAAAGAAATTGATGGAAAAATTTATAAGATTTTGGTTACTTGGGAATCGCTACTTCTGAAGAAAAAAAAACAACGGTGATTTCTAGTATTTTACCTATACTATACTATATTATAATCAAAAATACGAAAAAGTTATTCATTGTTGGAATAAATACGATAATTCATCAATTTTGTAACTCCGTTGACATCAGTATTTATGTACTAGTTTACTGAATACGACCCAAGCGTGTATTGTCCAGCCTATGCGGAAACTGTTACTGTTATGTACGCATAGAATTGTTTACAGTGTAGAGAATAGTCGACGTTTATGTGTACGCACGGTACCGGACTCGATTGTGCCTTCCGAGGATGACTAAAACGTTTACACGTGACTTTTAAAGCGTTTAATTTGTAAATAAAGGAAGACAATAACCTTCGGCTGCTATTCTTTCTTATTCGCCTGATAAATTTGTAATAATATTTAGTCAAAAGTGAGCCATCGAGGAAGAAAGTTCACAGTCAAAAATGAGAACCCGAAAAAAATATTACAAAGATAATAATATTAATAAAAGTGATGTTACCAAAAAAAGTAAGCGTATGACAAAATATCAAGCAGAGTGGATTAGACAAAAACGAAAAAACATTAAAGATAATCCTGTAGAGTATGAAGCACATAAAGCCAAAGAAAGACAAAGATGGCATAAAAGGAAAGCTGCTAATAAAAATTGTGATGAATTTAAAGAGCGTCGTAGAGATTACATGAATAAATATCGAAAAAAAATAAGAATTCAACAGAAAAAAAGTTCACCAGATAATTCAAGTACTAAATTTCAAACTGCTTCTCTTAAATATCCAAAGAGCAATCAGTTTGCATTTTATACTTTCTTGCCTATTGTCAAGAAATTGTAAAATGGAAATTTCTTTTCATAATAACTTGGCATTAGGACACAAATATGCCTTATAATTTCGGGTTTTATCACCAGATGAATGCAAGTTTTTTGTATCCGTACATAAATTTATCATTTCTATTCCATATATATGACCAACTCTGGAGTATCACTTAGCGTCTGTAATAGGTACTTGCCAGCATTGCACTGACGATGGCTCACTGGCAAAGTACTGGAGCCGAAACGCTATTATATAATTTTTTCATTATTTCTTAATAAAAACTTATTCTTATCTTTTATTTGCATTCAAAATATATATTCTTTTTCTTTGCTCAGACATTCCTCTCTTTCGGATGTTATTTTCGCATTAATTTCTCTTTCGGAGGATAAACTGTCATAATACAGTCACCTATCAGAATTCAGGAAAGCGGAATGACAAAAGTCCGTTGAAGTAGTATATATGGGTTTATAGCTCGTGGAGTTCAATAGATTCTCTTTAAAATAATTAAAAAATAAAATAATAATATAAAACTCAAAGAAATAAATAAATCTTTTGAGTATGCGCGAAACAAAACAGCATTGTACACGCGCTGCCGCGCCCGTCAGCTTCCGCTGACCGTACACATATTCTCCTCCGCCGCTTTTCACGCGTGCTTCCCCCCTCCATCGCGCTGTCTGAAATCATGTGTAGGGGATGGTGGGGCAGTACGGGCACCCTAACTTCAAAAGAATTTTGTACTTTCTATTTTGTACCAATACAAATTATTAAAAGTGCTTCTTAAAGTAGAATATCTCAAGATTTAGATACATTATTTTTTATTATAAAATATATATTGCATTGTTTTTTATAATGCAAAGTACAATACCGCTAAAACTGCCCATTTTCCCCACCCGTGGGGCACGATTGGCATGGAGGTGGGGCACGATTGGCACGGTGAATTAATGAAAAATTTATTTAAAAAAAATATTGGACGTTACTATTAAATTTGCATTTTATAGGATTGAGGATCAAAACTAAAAACCAGACCATTTCATTAACACTGACTCTTTCACCAACATCTAAGACTCCGACTCCGAAATGTTAAGGGCGCAAAAGTAAGGTTAAGAAAATCAGCTGTTAAACTCGGCGGAAATAAATTGACGACTCACGTATGCCAATCGTGCCCCGCTAGTGGTGCCAGTCGTGCCCCATTTTAGAGTATTTTTAGATGTAATATTACTTTTTTCCTAAGCATCGGAGATCATCAATCAAAAATGCTATTAAAAATTTAAGATTTAAACTGTAAAAATAATTCCCTTTCGAAGCTCATATGATTTATTTGTTCTTGAGAAATAGATTAGAATTATGGAAAAAACAACGTTTTGAAGTCCTCAATTTCTAATAATTCTCATACGATTTGTATTAATTTTTTTCATTTAGGATTTGCAGAGGGAAAAAGTAAAAGCTATTTACAACAAATAAAAAATACTATCATGTTAGAATATTCATTTATTTAGTGAACATTTGAATGCCCAATCCACCCGCCAAACCCATCGTGCCCCACCGTCCCCTATTATATGTCAATTCACGAGAAAATTTTAAGATCACACATATTGTCAGAAACTTATAAAAAATTATTTTCATTTAATGTCCATAACTAGAGCCTGTGTATTTTATACTACCCAGATCACATCACTCGACCGTGAGATGGCGCTATTTTTGTGTACAATATTTGTCGTGCTCACAGCGAATAATCGAACGCACCTATAGAATGAGTATTTGAAGAGGTTAAATTTAGCACAGGTGGCAGCACCTGATCGTTAGATGTTTTTTGCGCGAAATTTAAAAAACTTATTTTTTCAGTAGAGAAGAACAAAAAATTCTTTTATTTAATGAATGAATTATAGCGTTTGAAAAGTCATTTTTTTATATCACTTTCATGTAAAAATTAAAATTACTGTTGTTTGATTTTATCATTCCGTGTGCATTATAATAATATTTCAATTTTTTCTCGAATTTTGTTTTAGCGTGTAAAATATACTGTTTGTGTGTAATTTTTCGGATATAAGCTAATCTGAGAGACATTTTATTGGAAATATTGCGAATTCTAGTCAGGAAAATTTACCATTTATAATAGCAAGTTGGGGACATACTTTACAATAGTAAATGTTATTGCCAATCGTAACATAGAAAAAAATCTGACCTCACCCGGACTTGAACTCGAGTCATTTTCATTACGAAAATATTTTGTATTATGCCGTTTCTACATAGTGATAAAGCAATAGACTCTTAAAGCCAGCTTCAAAGATTTAAAAAGAAGAAGCACGTGCCATCTACACTATACGGCTGATAATATCTCTTAACCTAAAAATTAATCGACTGCTTGCATGTTAATTGGCTGTTATTTATGTATTTATAAGATGCATATTATTGTTAATTACAGAATATTAAAATATCTTTGACTAAAATACAAAATAATCCCTATTTCTATACAATTTATTTCACAAAAAGTATTTAGGAATAAAGTGCCTTTTATAACAGTTGCTGACTTCATACCGAACTTTAATGTATCTTCATCAGCTACACTACAGCTCGATTTAATAGTCTCTCGCTGTATCATTAGTGTAGAAACGGCATTGGATACCGATCGGTTGTTAAGATTCAATTATATTTTTCCTCATGATAAACTGAAAGGATTCATAAATAACTGTTTTTATTATTTTTGGCATTAAAACTCATAAACACCGAACAGAATAGTTTTCATTTGATTATATTTGATAGAATTATAAGTAATGCCTTTGCTACACTGAGCTTTAAACGAGAGGTTATTCAACAGAGTTCAAGTGAATCTGGACAAAATTCATTAAATTTTGGCATGAAGATAGCCACTATAATTAAAAGCAATTTATTATTAGATATTATTTATTAAATAATTTGAAAAAAAAACTATTTAGACTAAGATATTTTAATATCTTGCGATTAAAGGCAATTTGCATCTCATGAAAACTTTAATTACTGTCCATAAACATGTAAACAGTCAATTGAAATAGAGAACATACAATGTATTCTTGTGTATTAACTTTTTAATTAACTAATCACTGTATTATAGATATAAGTAAGTCAGCGTCTGGTTGTATGTGCATATACATGTATGACAAAATACATAAGACATATATTTCATATAAAATATTTAAGAAAAAATACGATTTTTAGCATTACTTATACATTTTTCAATAAGTGGTAAACAAACAATTCTCTGATGGATTCGGTTTTTTGTTCCTATTGCTTTTATTAATCACATATTTTTAATCTAGTTTCAAAGTACAAAATTAACCTTTTATGTATACTGTTAAGTAGTTACTTTGAGCAAATAATTCAAAGAATGGTAACAATTTTATTTTCATTTTATTTAACAGATGAATGTTACACAGCTGACATGTTTGTTTATTGACAATTATCACTGATCATAACTCCTCTTTGGGAAAGGATTCTGCTAAAGTAGTTAGCAGCGGTTTTTCTTTTCATAAAGGGTATATAATTCAAAAGTAATAAAAGCGTCTTTGCACTCGACCCAGAAAACGCATCGTTGGAGTATCGATAACTATAAATTTCTGTAGAATAACATAACAATTGTATATATTTGTAAATAAATTAATTTTTCATTTCTTATACTGACCAAATTGATTTAATGGGTTTATTACAAAAGTAAACTGTTATATACGAATATAAAGATTTATATGCAAATTCCAACAGTTTATTCCGAATTTTTTGTTGATTTACATTATCACAAAAAATGTTTACAATATAATATAATAAATTAAACATTATTACAATTTTGCATTAATCTAAAATATTTTCTTAAATAGTCTTTAATATTATTTTTGGTGAAAATTTTAATCAATTTTAACTGCTTTTTACTTTTTATAAAAATTTTATACATATTTTGGACACTTTCTTGTAGATTCTAACATTTTTAATCAATGTTAAGATTTATAAACACCTTTATTTTGGTTTGATTTTATAATGAATTTATTAAGAGCTTCCAACGTTCACATACTATTAGTAATATTTGTCAACAGTTTTCAACATGTTTAGCAATAGAATCGTTCACAAATTAGTATTTGTAAATAAATGTTAATATTTACTGCAAATTGTTCATTTTTATTCAAATTAGTGTCATATTGTTTGTTACATTTTCTTTCATATCAGTACAACCAAACCATTTCCACTGCATTACTAGAAGAAAAAAAAAACCATAGAACATCTTGTTCACAACAATACAATGCATCCCAACCTCCGATTTATTTTACACCATAATTCACCTTCCAACAATATTTAATCTCGCAGCTACAAAAAGCCACGTCGTAAATAATGACGCCCGAAAATCCCCGAGCGCTCCAAACTAATTAACGTCACTTTCCTTCTCCTTTGTGAACCCTTATCCCGCAAGACAAAAGCTGCTATAACATCGTCTGTCTCTCTTTTTCTCTCCGCTCCTTCATTTTCCCAATGGCCTTCGGCGTAGGTGGACCATCGGTCGGTCGCCTCGTAAAGTGTTCATTGGGTGCACGCGAACGGGGGAAACGGTAATTTCTGCGCGCACGGGCGACGCTTAGCCGCCGCAGCAGTATACAACGCTTATACTTTTCGATCCTGTTATCGCGGTGATCGCGTGCTGTTGTGTAAAAGGGGAAGGGGTTATGTTTATTTTTTTTCTAGGGAGCAGTTGTGTTGGCGCTGTGCGTAATAAACTCGTATGCATATCGAGAAAAGACACTCGTTAAAAATGGCACAGTTAGGAGAATAATAGGGTAAAAATTACAAATTGCGGTATAGAATGATTGAATATGGCTATTTATGTTTGGAGTATATTAAAAAAGTTATAATATTTGTAGTTGACTATTGTGTTCTTTTCTTTTCATAGTATTTGCAATATTTGTTTGTAAATTTTTTCTTTGAATATGACAATTTAACTACACATTTAGCAATATGAACGCATCGAATACGTCACCAAAATATTAATTTTGTAAGCATGGGTCAAATCGGCGTATACTTTTTCTAATTACGTATGGATGTTGTTTTCTTAAATTATGACTTTCTGAGTCCCTACTTGTAAGTTGATTTGATGATATGTTATGTATACTTAAGAATGTCGGAGATTAACCTTTATAGTTTAACCTTATTTTGCAGAATATAGAAGTTGTTTCAAGGTTGAAACATTTTCTTTAATTCACTGACATTGATTTATCTGTTCTTAATTTATCGAAAACTAAGCGATTCCTCATAGGATAATGGACTCTTTTGTTTCAGACTAAAAGTAGTAATATTGAATTAGAGTAGGACTGAAAATTTTTGAACTGCAGTTAAGTACAATAGAATAATTGATTCTATGACAGAAAAGGAAACTATCGACGGAATGTAAAAACGAATTAATTTTTAGTTTTTTAAAAGCTACTGTTACCCACCAACAAAAGAATATTACTCTTTTATTACAATTAGAATCAACATGAATAATTTCAGCAGCATCTACTTTTTCTTTCTCTGCCTGTACATACAATTTAAGACAAGACTCGAGTGAAAAAAGGTACCTCCAAATTCATACATGCGTTATTAAGCTCGGTTCAATATTTATCTTTCTCTAATTACCCCGCAAAGCATAAAAGAAACACTAATGAGTAACCGCCTCTCGTACACGCATATCACCTGTCCGCTATTTTTTCTTCCTTCCTTCCTCTTATACGCCGCACATAACTTGGCGTCAACTCAATCGACTGCGCGCAGCGCAGTAAACGCTCTCGCATCGTAAATCCCCTCCTCCGCCGCCTCTAAAAATATTATTTACGCTGTGCGTCTTTATTTTTTCTTCGCCTGCAGCAGCAGGTACATCCACTCTGAAAAGCATTCCCGAATTTTTCTATTGTTTAGTATGAACTACCTTAACTAGGTTAGGTTAGGTTAGGTAAATAATACCTACTTATTCTGGTAGAGATTTGGCGAAGGTACTTGAATTTGAGAGAAATATAGAAGTATAATACAACATTACATTCTGTTACACAATTATTTAATAGGAATATGAAAAGAAAGGACAATGTGATGTATAATTTTTTTGAAAACAATAAAATAAACATTTTTGAAATGCAGATAATGTTTTACACTTTCCTGCCCTCAAACACTGACAAACTCTTTTCAATTTTACTAAACCCTTTCTTACTATTCCCAACTTTGTATAAAATTATAAAACTTTTTCTAACTCTTTCTAACTCTGCAAAACTTTCTAACCATACACAACTTTGGCTAATTTGCAAAATGCCTTCTATCTTTACCAACCATTTTCTAACCTTAACAAACGCTGTATAACTTAATCTAACTTTTTCCACTTTTTCCCAACTGTCTCTCATTCCCCACAACCTTTTTTAACTTTTTCTAACTATTCTCAAGTTTGCCTACACGGAGAGAATTTTCTAATAAAAATTATGACGAAATTCGCAGTAAAAATTACCGTGAATAACTATAAAGCTGGGACACTCTAACTTTCCGGCAGTTTTTATTGATATTTACGATAAATTTTACCGTACTGAAGGGTAAAATTTGCCTGCCGTAGAGTAAAAGTTCCCTGTATAAATCTTAGAGAAAACCAAAATTTGTGGTAAAATTTGTACGAAATATTTTTTAAAAATCTGGATTTTCTTCCAATTGTTGTAGCAGTATCATTAATACTTAAATAAGTACATTATACACATTTATATTTGAGTTAACCTAAAATGTGTACACGCTCAGTTGTTTTCTTTATCAGCTGTCTTCTTTTTCTCAAATCAGGCAAATTTTACCATTCACTGCGGTAAAATTTATAGTCTGTGCAGCAAAATTTGTAGTCAATGAGGTCATTTTTATAGTAAAATATCAGTAAAAAGTGTCAGAAAGTAGGAGTGTCCCAGATTTATAGTTATTTACGGTAATTTTTACCCTGAATTTCGTTATAATTTTTATTAGAAAATTCTCTCTGTGTATCTTTGTTTAAATTTACAAACCAGTAAATAATATTTTAAACTGTTTTGCACAAACTTTTCTAACCTTGCGCATAGTTTCATTCGGAGACAACGTTTCCTCAAACTTAGCATTATTTAACAAACTTAGACAAACAAATTTTGCCCAGCCGTGACAACTTAAAAATTCAAAAAGTTAGTCACCACGCTTTTTGCTTTGGTTGTACAGACTCTGCACAGACGTACAAATATATAAAGAAGCCTAAATTACGAGGAGATCGGTGATTACCGCTCGTGGCGGAGCCGCGCCACGAGCTCCCGCGGAGCTACATTAGCCGCACGGGAGGAGGAATTTTCGGTTGCTCGGCGCGGTTATACCAGAGAGTAATGACGATGCACCGCACGTGCCGCAATACTCGGAGAAATAGTTTATTTGAAGATAGGAGGTACAAATATTTTTCTCGAAAGTCAAAGTGTTTTGTTTTGCTTTTTTAAAGGAGGATTGCTTTGAAAAGCGAATCGGTTGAAAATGGGTTTGTAAGAGGGCTTTGTGCGTAATTTGCAGTCGTGGTTGAGTATTTGGATAGGGGAGACCGGGGATGATTCATTCATTTACTA
The DNA here is from genome assembly GCA_949152435.1 of Gastracanthus pulcherrimus. Taxonomy (NCBI): domain Eukaryota; kingdom Metazoa; phylum Arthropoda; class Insecta; order Hymenoptera; family Pteromalidae; genus Gastracanthus; species Gastracanthus pulcherrimus. Next base: position 19,685,809 of record OX424572.1, on the reverse strand, counting down.
ACTTTTGTGTTTTGGACTAAAAGTAGTTATGTTGAATTATTAGACAGCTGAAATTTTTTAAACTACCAATGGTGGAAAATAATCTAGAACTATGTAAATATATATAGTTTGCTATTGTAAATAATCACGGCCCTGTATACAACTAGATTATTGTCTACCAAGGTACAGTTAGTACAATAGAATACTTCATTATACACGAACTTTTTAAAACGGACTGGCTTCACTATGGTTCTGAACGTTATAATTTCGAAAATAATTTCTTTTATACTTTTGTTAACATTACATTTATTCGAAGTTCTTTGCATTACTAAAATCAAAGTTTTTACATTGAGCATATTAAAATATGTATTCGAACATTTAACAAAAATTTCAAGGAAAAAATAAGGATTAATTGACTAAAATTTAGAACTAAGCTTCATTCTTTGCAATATTTCACGACTAATGTAAAATGTATACATGTAATGTACATAGAAGTGATAAAGATACTTTGTAGGTTTAGATAAAAAGTAACTTAGCCTAAAAATTTGAGTGCTAAGCTCTAAACGAAAAGTTCTAATAAAGCTTTAAAAGTTAATTTTCAAGATTTAACCCAAGCTTGGTGTCGTGTTTAATAATATACTAAAGTTTATAATACATCATTTATAAACAAATTTATAACCGGTTTATATATATAATTTGCATTCAATATCATCAAAGTTAATTCTTTGAACTATCAGTTTTCCATACAAGTTAATTTTAATTAATTCAAAATTGATTTTCATGCTAAAATACAGGTGCGCGCGAACATATTAAATTAACACACATCTCGCTTCGTGACAGCGTCCTTCATCGCTGCCTGATCAATGACTCGCCGATCAAATATTCCGCGTAAAATATCAAGCGCACGAGCGACGTTTAACATACTTTCTACGTCGAGCCATCAACGAGAAAATTTGTGCGCAGGAAAAAACTTCACTAATTTTTACAGAATAAGGGAGAGTCGGCCAATTTAAATTTTCTTAAGGATTTTCGCGTTCAATATATGTTTGTCTGTTGATCAAATCTAACTTAATTAAGGAATAGTATACCGTTAAAGCTTGATTATGATTAATCAATTAAAGTAATTCTAATTGAATCTTCAAGTTTTGGACATTTTTATATGATCAAGTATATTATTATTAAAAAATGGACTTGGCTGAAGGTTTTGGAATCCACACTTCATTTAATTATTAGCTTCTGTAAGATTGTAAATAAAATTGTACTGTTTTATAGTAATTGAAAGAATTATTTTACCGTCTTTTATTTCTTTCTTGTATTGTTATTGATGGAGCCTTAGAAATTAGGGACAAGAAACATCTATTTTAAACTAAAGTCGATTGATTTGTTGTAGTAATTGCCTGCAAAACTAAATATGTAGTGAAAATGAAATGCCATTGTACCCAAGTGTACATGATTTTAGTAAAAAATGATACCTCTACTTTTATCCATAATGTCATATAGTTTTATAAAATTAATATAATATATGTTAAAAAAACTACTCATAGGATAATAAATTAAATGCAAAATTAACTGTAAATTAATATTTGTTTTATATAAAAATATTATTTTGATCTAAAGTTATTAATCATTGAATATGACGATTAAAAAAACATGAAAAATCTCTTCATTAGTTTCCATTTTTAAGATTCAACATATTCTTGATCTTTTAACCATTGCCATTTTCTGGCAATGACCAAAATTTAGTACAACGAATAACATTATTAGTAAGACTCAACAAGGACCTGTTTACTTAGCTGGAACAGTCATTCTCACTAGAATACCTTTCTCAGTAAAGAGCCACGGAATCTAATCTCAAATACGTTGCATCAGAAATCACAGGAATAGAATACCATATAATCGGCACTAGGAGCCGAAACGACAACAAATCTAGTGTCAACCCGCGAAACTTATCGCGTCGTTCGATGCGTTTAGCAAGCGCGCCTTTTAAATAGCAACCATCACGACCTTGATACGACGCGAAATTCGAAAATGATTATTATACGCAAAAATACGCGCGACTGCGTCTTATTTATTTCCGGAAGCGCACGCGACTTGAGACGTTTTTAGTTTTAAGGTGGTTCTACAGTTTAAGTGGGCAATCAAAATTTTTATTTGTTTATAAAACATTTTTCAAATAACAGTATTCGTTTAATATTTATTAATTTATTTATTTATTTTTATTTGGTAAGTGACGGGTACAAGACATAGGGTATTAATTTTCCTATCAAGAATTAAATTTAATTATTTAAACGTATACATTCTACAATTTCTATATTTTGGTTTAACGAATATGAAAAAAAAATTGAAACAATGTATGATGAATCCTAATGCATATGGAGCATAATTTGGTACTTCAGTTATTCCTGTATAATCAATGTTTAATAATAAATAATATTTATTTCATAAAACTTTTTATCAAATATCTAAATATTGATTGAAATTTTTGACATCTTATTTTAATGCTATTAATACAAAGTTTTAGAGTGATCAATGAATGTCCAGAAATCGTGAGTATTTCACTACAGAATCACCTTAAATGAAAATGCGCGCCTCGCTCGCAATTATTATCGGGAAAGTCCGCGAATTTCCGCGTAGTGTCGTTACCGGGGAAATTTTAATTTATCGCCCTTCCGAGAAAATCGCGAAATATACATTTTGATAAATATTTTGCGAAACTCGCGCCGCGCGCATTGCCGCTTATTTATCTTTGATACTCACACCTGGAGCGCGAGTTGAAGATTTTTCGCATTGATAACTTTCTCCCGTGGCGGTTGGCCTTTTAATTTTCAGAATCTCCGATGTTACATGCGTTTATGCAAATGGTATATAATAATTCCGAGATAAGGACCTTATAGGTAATTGATAAAACATTGTAGCTACGTGTTTCTGGTTGAATGGGTAAATCAAGATAAGAGCTGTTCCTTATTATATTTAGTTAATCTTCGTGTCGATGAATCATTTTGCCTATTAGAAAGTTACCAAATATCGTATTAAATTCAAAGTCCAGAATATATTTGTTTAAAATTCGTTATATAACTATATGATTCTGAGACAACATTGCAATAATAAATCACTGCTATAACTTTATTTATGTATAAGCATGTAGCGCATACTAAGAACTGAATGCGAAATCAATGAAGACGTTTTGAAATAACAATTTATTTTCCCTATATACACTCGTAAAAATAAGCTCTCATACCCATTCTCCTTATTAATTTTAATATACTTCGAAGTGCAATTAATTTTACACAAAATTACATTCTAACGCAATAAATTCATAAGCCGCATGAACTTTCAGTATATAATTAAAAACCATTAACCTCCGTTTATAATTATTTACAAATATTCCCATTCAACGCGTGAAAAAATTATGCATAGCACGGGAATATTTTCACTTTCAGTACAGCAATTTTCGCGCTAATCAAGCTAACTTGGAATAGAGCCGTGCTCTTCGCTAACGGTACATCCTGATTCCGCGTATCCGACGAATGTATATGTATACATTTTGCGCCTATCTCGTGCGTTCGATTCTCTAACGGTGATAATTAAAATCCGCGTTTACGTTGTGTGTGTGAGTTGTCACGATCGACCACGTTTGTGCAACTGGATTTTTTTTAAACAGCACTTTGAGTACAAGGGACGAAGCGCTCCGAAGCTTGTCTAGGAGTTTCGAGTGAAAAATGCTCATGGGTTTACGGGATTTAGGGAGATTTGGTGGGTACTTACTGAATTGTTGGGTGTTGGTACTGTAGCGTGAGGCATGAGTGAAAAAATTGTTGACATGGTGAGAAAATTACATAGGATGTTAATTTTGAGTTTTACAGATACTTTGTACAAGTATATACTTTTACTAAAAACAGTTTTACTTCCTCATAGAGTTGTGTTAAAATCATTATGTTTTGAGACATTAGGAAACAAAATACACTATTTTTAGAAATGTCTGTTTAGGTGTGTATGTGTGTGTGTGTTTGTATATGTTTGTGTATGGATCAGGTTTACTCTGAATATACACGGTGAAAATTGATATTTCAGGGCTCATTTTTTTTGTTTTATGAATGGCGGCTCAAAAATATTTTTTTTTATTTCAATGCGTTTTTGTTTTTAGCGGTTTCTCGATTTTTGAGTTTTAGTTTATCGGTTTTTTTGATATCTTAAAAATAATATAATCGATTCAATGATAATGCACTTGAAAGAACATAAAATTACCTACCTTTTCCTATCCGAAATTTTAAATGAGCTATTTTCCTTGTTTTATTATACACAAATATGTCATTTTATTCAAACGGTGATATCTCTAAAATATAAATAGGAAAATTTTTGAAAATAATTGAGATGATTAGAAATATGGAGAAGAATATTGTGTAAAATTTCTGAGTCTTTACCTTTTTCTTTTGTGCAGAAAAAGTAATTTTGTAAAAGAATCGATTTTCTTTCTCCGACGATAATAAAGTAAATTGCAGCATTTTATCTGAAAATTTACAAAAAGGTAGCTTTTTACTATCTCATGACCTGTATGTTTTTTCAGATCATGAGATAATTTATTTTATAAAATATTAAGGTTATGTGTTTCTTTAAATTTTTTATTTATCGCTTTATATTTCGAGAACGTAGCGGTAATTTTTTTCCAATCAGGTCTCATTTTTTTGGTATTAAAATGAAGAATCAGAATTCAAAATAAATTTTAAGATTCATCGACTTGTTTTTGTTTTATAATGATTTTTCTATTTTTGAGTTTTAGATTTTCTGTTTTCTTTGGTATATTAGAAATATTATGATTTATTCATCCTTAAAAAGAGCAGAAAATTACCTATCTTTTTTAATTGTATTTTGGATAGGCTCTTTTCTTTCTCCTAAATAATTTTTAGAATAAGAAACTCAATACTACACAGAGGGAAATGGTCTAGTAAAAATTAATCTTTCGTATTGCAATGAAAGGACTTAGTTACACAATCGCAATAATTACTTTTATTTTAGTAGTAAATACTACATTAATAGTAGCTATTGCTATTTATCTATTAATGTATACTAGCGATTGTAGGATACTTTGCTAAATAAGTATAGTAAATATGGTGTATAATATAGTGTTGTTTTAACTATTTTTCGATTTTTCGATTTTTGAGTTTTAGTTTTTCTGTTTTTTTTTATGTTAAACATATTATGATCAATTTAGTGCAATTTTTAGAAATTTATATTGATTTTTCACCACTGAATTAAATATAATAAGTAATTTCATTTTGGAACAATTTATAAAGTTTGAGGAAGCTAAGTGCCAATGAATTGGCCGCAGTTTGTTTATTATGTTTCCAAAGTTCAAAATGTTTCCATCCTATCTTCATAACATTTGAAGAATACTTTTATAATAATATTTAGAAACATAACTCCGTAAATTATATTTTTCAAAATATAATCTGTTGTAGCATATATTTTCTGCAACAAATTGAGTTTTTGTAAATAAATTTTGGCAACAAAATTTCTGAAGAACTATAATAAGCAATCGTGACAACAAATGCTTAAACTCTAATAATAGTTACACATGTATTAAAAGTAATATACGATGCTCATATAATTAATATCTTATGTCCGATTGTAAAATTTCAGGGCAGGCTGTCAGAATTAAAATCAAGAAAAAATTCGTAAAATCCAATAATTTATTATATTCTCTTTTGGCAGTCGAATAATTGACGCGCATATTTTAACTTAACGAAGTTTCTAATCAGGACCGAATTCCTGATAATTCTTTTACATAAATTGTTATGTAATCAATTTTTTAGTTAGCAGAATAGTCCTAAAATTAAATCCGTCGAGACTAACTGTTTTTCTAAACATAAAAAAATAACTTAAAAAGCATTGACCGTGAACAGACATCTGATCTTTGATTATATTAAGCAAATAATATTCGACTATAGCATGCGATTCCGATCACATTTAGACACTATTAAATGCACCTCTTTAACACGATTCGCTTGAATTACAGCAATGCACCGGTGTATTTATAAGCACACGCATGCATCCAGAATGAGTGTACGCGCTTTTATAAACACAAACAGTTCCCATGCAAAGAGCTTTTCTTATCCACAAAATAATTTTAGTTTAATTCAGTATACGTAAAATCTAAGAAGGCAATATCACGGAATAATAATAGGGAATAAAGTCAAATATTATTCCCGTCAAATATCAAATCAAATATTATTAGGGTGGGTTTACTGACGAGTGAAGTGAGGATGGAATAGCTCAATGTCATGAAAATGGGTTGAGTGAGCAGCATCAATTGTGATGCTGCTCACTCAACCCATTTTCGCGAAAAAACTAGTGTCACAAAATCACGAAACTGTCGACAATTATTGTTACAAATAACAGAATTGTAATTATACTTTAACTAAATTATATAGAGGGTAAGAGTGGATATTCCTGTGGACAACCTAATTACTGTGGATTTGTAAAGTCGACAAAGATACTACCTTTATAAAATATTCCTTTAAAAATGATTTATTATCCCTTATGAAAAAAACCTGCAGGAAATCTTGGAGGAATTCCTGCAGGAAACTTTGCAGGAAACTCTTCAGGAAACCTGGAGGATTCCCTGCAGGATTTCCTGCATGGTTTTCGTACTGTTTTTCTGTAGGAATTTTTCTAGAATGGGAAATTGTTTATAAAATTGTTGAAAACAATAAAATAAGTGTAAAATGTACCTAATTAAGGTGTTATCATCCAGATTATAATACCAAAACTCAGGGACTAAGCTTCTATGTTTATTTATCAAATTGTTAAATAAACAAATTATTTTTAATTTTGGGTCTAAGAAGCTCAATTTTCTTTTATTTATTTGTATAAATACAGAAGTCGACCACAGTAATACACACCATGCCTATGTCTGTATTACTGCGAGTTCTAACCTGTGAATTGTATACACGCATTACTTGTTGATACGCGGAATGTTTTGAACGCTAAACTTAACCTAATCGAAAATTCCGCAATAGTACACACACTTACCCTATATGGGTGATTTTCAGTCAACTGTCAATTTTGAGGTAATAAATTTCTCAAATTTTAACTTTACTTACATGAGTGTATTATTGTATTACGTTGCAAAAAATATTCTTAGAATACGTAATTATGATAGGAAAATTTTCAGCTTTGAAATTAAATCCTTATGGGATTTAACATGGGAAAATTTAATTTTACCACAGAGGTAATATTGCCACGGACGTGACATTTTATATTTATTACTGTTCTTATTTAACAACCTAATTATGCCCTAACTTTTCCGCTCATATTTACTTTAAATATAGACAGAAGTACTACAAAAAGTACTTTTTAAGTGGTAGCTACCTTATTCTCATAATAAATGGTCTCAATCTCAAAAAATCCCTGTATATCAAAGTTTAAAATTTATTTGTTAAATTTTGAAATAATTTGAATTTTTGTAAAATCTAACAACCAGATACTAACGCGAATAAAATTTATATTTTGATATATTAGAATATCGTTCAACATTTATATTGTAGCTATGTAGTATTAGTTATAAATTATATTGATTCAAATATTAAGTATTTACTTTTTTCTTATTTGCTGTTTATCCACCTGCAGCCTCTTGGCCTGACAAGTGTCTCATACGTATTTTGTTATTCGTACCTATGTTTTCCATAACTTCATGTTCTTCTACCTAATTACATCCCGCATTCGTCCAAGGTTATGCCTGCGGAGCGGGGAAAACCTGTATCAGGAGAAAACCCGTTCTGAGATGGTCGGCGTATTTGGCATATTCAAATTGGATGTCTATATATCACATTCCATAGGCTTAGACACCGAATCCAAACATTCCACATCTCCCGCTCAAGTTGGATTGGCCACGTTGGTTCCCTGGCGGTCACTAATCCAAGTACTAACCGCGCTCAACGCTATTTACTTATATATGTATAAAACTAACACTTTGTGAATTTCTTAAAAATCGAAACCTATTCTATCCTACAATATAATAAAACATATCGCCGCAATGCACACACATTCGCACATACACATACCGGAGCTTTCCTCGTCTACTTGGAGGCGGTGAGGGCTGCTGTCTAGGTCGTAAATGGTCCTCAGCGTTGCGTTGGAGAGACGAAAAGTTGAGATGTTACAGGCCCTTGATGACGCTTGTACTATAAGGGTCACAACGAAGATTCCTGGACGTCTCCAGATGAGCTCGAGTTCAGATGCCAGAGATGCAAGTTTATGCACCCCAACGTTTACTTGTCCACACAGATGAATTGTATGGCATCGCAGATTACTTGCAGAGGCAAATCAAAAATGCAAGAATGCCCAAGAATGATTCGAGCACAGAGAGAGAATAAAAAGGGAGATGCTAAGCCTTTGGCCGAACGATAACGAGTGATCCATCGATCTTTACTCCTCGCCAAATCCCGAATGCTGGCGTCATGTCAGCCTTTGAAGATTAGCATTTCTGGGAATTTTCACTAGTAAGTGTGACAACATTCTGAACGGCGAAACTCAATGTTGGCAATTTCTTAGAAAATTGGGTGTCTCCGTTTCGCTCTCCTTTTCCTCTCTTTCATCGTTAGGTGTTCGTTCTCACCCTTTTTTCTCCTCTCTTAGAGAATACCATTACAACTTTTTCAATTTCCAAACAACAAAATTTCCATATTGCAAAAGTATATAGAGCACATGTACGGAGTTATAAACAATTGGACGAAACTTTGCAGGTTTTGATAATTTTCCAATTTTTATATCAATAAGTCCCCCTAAAATTATACAAAGAACAAAATGAGACTTTTAGAATTCAAACCAGATAACAAATATAATTCAAATAGGATAAAAAAATAGTTTTGGAATATAGAAATTCTGTTGAAAAAATTTGTTTTCGTCACTTGAATTGTCCTATTTTTATATCAATTTAGTGATAATGCACTTGAAAGAGCATAAAATTAACTATCTTTTCCGATCCGAAATTTTGAATGAGCTATTTAGCTTGTTTTGTTATTCACGAAATCGTCATTTTTTTCAAACGGTTATATATGTGAAAAGGAAGAAGGAAAATTTTTGAAGAAAATTCAGATGATTGAGTTTTGAAAATTACTTTTTTACCTCTCCTTAAATGGTAAATCATTTTGACAATTTAATTTTACTTCCTCATAGAGGAAGCTTAGAAACATGTTTTGAGATACTGGGATTCAAAATACACTATTTTTAGAAAATGTCGTTATGGAGGTGCGTGTGTGATTGTATGGACGTGGATCAACATTACTCTGAATATACTCGGTGAAAATTAATGTTTCGGGGCTCATTTATTTTGTTTTTTGTTTTAAGGAAGGCTGTGCACAAATTTTTTATTGTTTTTTGATGCGTTTTGGTTTGAAGAGCATAAAATCACCTATCTTTTCCGATTCGAAATTTTGAACAAACTATTTCCCTTGTTTTGTTATTCACGAAATCGTCATTTTTTTTCAAACTGTTAATGGTACTGTCCTGTTTTACAAAACAGGGCTCATTTCTTTTAATTTTTTAATGAAGATTTAAAATTAAAAAGACATTTGAAGATTCATCGACTCGTTTTTAGGCACGACCTCGATACGGAAGTGCCTTATATTTTCGTTAGTGAAAAATGTGTGAAATCGGATAATTTTAGAAGAGATCTTCTCCAACACAATATGAAATTCTATTTTTTTTATCCGATCCTGTACGTACTTTTTAAATTACGAGCACTTTTTGCTTATTTTTACGTATTTTTACGTGTTATTTTTTTAAAAATTCATGTTACACGATTATCTCCGCGAAATCTTAGCGGATCAGCTCAAAATTTTTTTGGGAACTCTCTTAAGTATAACAACCTGATGGTCCTATTTTGGGATTGATCCTGCAAATATACGCTGAATGCGGTGACTATAAAAAATCGCTAAAAACGGTTTTTGGGCTATAACTTGAAAACTAAGCATTCTACGTAAAAAAGTTAAATAGAAAATTTGTAGATCTTTGAAAAATACAACTTTTTCCCATTGACATCTATTTATGAAAATACTTTGAACTCGAGTTAACAGGCCAAAAATGAATTTTAACATCTAAAAAACAGATTTTTACCATATAACTTTACCGCTATGCATTTTATATGAAAAGTTAATGGAAAAGTTGTAGATCTCAAAAAAACACAACTTTTTATGGTAGGAAATATTTAAAAAAAAAATTCTTTTACACAAGAAACAGCCTAAAAAACGATTTTTCATACACATCATTTCATAACAATTGCGGTGCAGCGAGCCTAATTGATCTTAAACTTTTTAAAGATGTCCCCTTTTCAATAAAAGTTTTATATCCAAAGTACGATCACTGAAACACGAAAGTATTATTTTTTTACTAAATACAAACAGATAATATTGTCAGTGTTAAATGTAAACTTTAGTTTAGCGCTTCGCGCGAGTGTCAAGCAATCAAGCGAATACGCCGTGTTAGCAAGGCGAGCGCGCAGCGCGAGCATCGGTAAGGCAGCGAGCGTGAAGCGCGAAAATCACATTTTTTTCCAGAAACAATCACATATAACTCGGTAAGTATGCATTTTAGAGAAAAAATATATACGTATAAATATGTTCGTTATGAAGTTTTCTACAAGATAGAGTTGGTTGGATATCCGTAGATTTGAAATGTTCGCTGCAAAATGCTCGAAAGTGCAAAAAAAGTCGGTAAAAAACAAGGTAATTTTAAATTATTTATTTAACAATGAAAAAATAACCCAATTACGCCATAAATTTAGGCAAAAGTACTCGACTGCAATACAAAACGAGAGCCGCAAGGCCGATTAAGATCGGACTGACAGTTTTTGCATAATGCAATTTTTAAGTAACCTACCTGGAAAAAAGACCTTTTTTTTAATTTTGTGCCAGGCTCAAAGTTATGAATATTTTTTTGCGCCCGCGCTTTTACACCTTCTTGGACCCTTAAACTATCATATATAATTGCTATCTCAACCATTTTTCAATTTTTGATAACTTTTTGAGCGGTTTTAAAAAGTTTGGAAATTTTGGCTTTTAAATAAATAAGCCTGTGAAGCGGGATTTGCGAGTGGGAAAAAACTGGAAAGTATACGAAAATAGTACTCGGAAAGGCGCTCCTTTTAAAAAAAAATCATCCAATTCGGTCCAGTAGATGTTGAGATATTAACTTCCAAAGTCAGGAAGGGTATGCGGCGTATCGGTTAATGATGTAACAATAAATTATATACCAATCGATAGGTTTTGCCGAGATGTTTTCGTATCTGCTTTCAAAAATTACAAAAATACTAAAACTAAAATAGTTTTGGCCTGAAAATTTTCAATTTAATACTAATTTACAATGAACAATATATGCACAATAAGGATATTATGATTAGCACTAATTTTTACCAACATTTAAAAATGCTTGATTATGAAAATCAACCACCGATTGTTTATTTTTTTAAATTGATAAGTGTAACTATGGAAATTGAAATCCTCTCGTTTTTCTACCCCAATTTAAAAAAAAATTGTTAAAATCGGTGCAGTAGAAGCCGAGATATATCATCCTGAAGCGATCACGCCGATTTTGAAGCGCCGATTTAAAGTTTCGCAGCCTATCCCCACCCCTCCGAATTTCGGCTCCGAACGAGCACTACACAATGTTTATGCAAATTTTTGTGCGTGATGCACACGTGCAATGTAATTTTTGAAAGCAGATACGAAAACATCTCGGCAAAACCTATCGATTGGTATATAATTTATTGTTACATCATTAACCGTTATGCCGCATACCCTTCCGATTTTGGAAGTTAATATATCAACATCTACTGGACCGAATTGGATGATTTTTTTTAAAAGAAGCGTCTTTCCGATTAGTATTTTTCTATACTTTCCGGTTTTTTCCCACTCGCAAATCCCGCTTCACAGGCTTATTTATTTAAAAGCCAAAATTTCCAAACTTTTTAAAACCGCTCAAAAAGTTATTAAAAATTGAAAAATGGTTGAGATAGTAATTATATATGATAGTTTAAGGGTCCAAGAAGGTGTAAAAGCACGGGCGCAAAAAATATTCATAACTTTGAGCCTGGCACAAAATTAAAAAAAAAAGGTCTTTTTTTCCAGGTAGGTTACTTAAAAATTGCATTATGCAAAAACTGTCAGTCCGATCTTAATCGGCCTTGCGGCTCTCGTTTTGTATTGCAGTCAAGTACTTTTGCCTAAATTTATGGCGTAATTGGGTTATTTTTTCATTGTTAAATAAATAATTTAAAATTACCTTGTTTTTTACCGACTTTTTTTGCACTTTCGAGCATTTTGCAGCGAACATTTCAAATCTACGGATATCCAACCAACTCTATCTTGTAGAAAACTTCATAACGAACATATTTATAAGTATATATTTTTTCTCTAAAATGCATACTTACCGAGTTATATGTGATTGTTTCTGGAAAAAAATGTGATTTTTTTCACTTTTTCGTTGTTTATGCAAATAGCACACCTTTTCAAGCTGGCGCACCTCGATATTTTCAATAGGTATACCATTCCCGAGCGATTCCAATAGTTATCTAAGTTACGTCACGTTAGAGCCATATTTGAAAGATTTCGTCGTAATTCTCCTGGCCTAGTACTCAATTTGGGCTCGGGCACATGATTCTACACTTGCGTTACGTTAGCAGTTTCACTCGATGTATAAAAAAAGCATAATAATAAAAAAATTGTTAGTAAGAGTAGACCCGTATCACGTACATTATAAATACACTGAGAAAAAGGATTCACTCATGCATCAATACTTTTAAATGTACATGACAGCTATACCGGTTGCAGCAGCAATAGACAGCTTGTCTAATACATATTTTTCAATGTTCATTTAATAATTTTTTCCACAGAATTAAATTCTGGAGTAAAAATTTATCAGAAAAACGTAATTTTGCTATAATTTGTTCCAACTAATTTTTCTAAGCCACTGAACTTTGCATACCTGACGCTGACCAAAGACTTAAAATCAAAGATCCTTACAAAACACAGACAGTTCATAAGTACAATTACCTAGTTTCTTTCGTACGCGAAAAGATTGAATGTGTTACAAAAAGTAGTATTACAAACAAAACTGCTTGACCAACAAAATTAAGATTAAAAACAATATACTGATAATATTTACTTATATTTTTCTGCTATGATTGCACAAAAGATGTCAACAACAATATTTGTATGAGACGTTATTAAAGACGTAATTAGCTCTGAATTTAATATTTTCTTTGCTCGTTTGACAATGAAATTAATGGTCGATTTTTTGAAATCGTCGTCATTGCGCGAGTAAGCCCATTTTAAAATCTCAATCGCATTGTCAGACCTGACGTTTTCGGCAATAACACATTCACAGATATCTCTCAAATCATTCACTTGATACTTTATTGCCGCGGGCCGCAATGCTTCTGCTCTTTTCATGTCAGCTTGTCCCGTGTAAATGAAACGTAACATTTCCCTCAATATTTCAGTATCAAAATCTTCGATATTAAAGACATTTTGCTTCCAGTCTTTTTTAAACAATTCGTAGAAATAGGGGCTACGGCCTGCCAGAACGGCCTTGTGAGCGGACAATTTTTTATCGTGCACTATTAAATGCACATCGCTCAACGTGCTATTTAAAAAAAGAGATTCGAAATTTTCAATTTTTCTCTTATTACTCTCTTCTTCAAGTTTTCGTTTTCTCGAATTATTGTAGATGGTCTCTATAACATTAATTTCGCATACTACCCCCGAAAATTTTCGACTTAAATCTTCTAGATTGTAAAATCTTCTTTCACATCCCTCAGAAAATTGTTCAACTAAATCAATACACGTATTTTCACCATTTAAATTAATAACAAAATCACACTTTGCTTTAATAGCGAAGTTGCTACTTTTCACGAGCGTAAGATAAAATTCAATGTTTTTCACTTTTCTTAGAACTGATAGTTTCCATTCATTATTACGATGTATGTCCGTCCAAAACTTGTCTGATTGCTCCCCGGTTCTTATAGTGTAATTGTGTTCTTTGTTTTTCACATTCCACACGTGAATTGAATGTAATGCGTCTTTCAAATTAGTAGTCATTGTTTTTTACATAACTGTAAAGAAAACGGATTAGGTTGATTTAAATTGCGGTATAATCTTTTGCAGTAGGAAGTATGTACTCACATATTCTCAATCGTTGATGCTCTACTCCTTGATCCGTTCTCTGGAAAATCCAGACAAGCCCTGCCTTTGTGTATGGTAGGCTCGACTTCTCAATCACTCTCTGTTCTGATATGCACGTATCCTCTCTCGAGCCTGTAACAACACTGGGATATTTTTATCATTTTCGCCATATTCATAGCTAATTAATTTTACAATATGATATATAATCGTGCTGATAGGGCTGTAAGCCTAATTTGTGGTAATTAAAACAAATTTCACTTATTATATAAATTCTGATAATGCGAAATAAAATTCCGAAGCCTTTGAGTTTGTGTTAACGAGGATTTCTGTATTTTAAATATTCATTGATCTTATTTTAGTAAAGGATTGTTTGGCTTTTTCAATCCCTCCCTAGAGGATCGGTCAATACTTCAAACACACTTTTGTATTTTTACATGTGTACCTTTGCATAAACCATTTGCTCGTACCTTTTATGTACATGTTCTTTAAAGAAAATTATATATCACTGTATTTGGACCTGATGAAGAGTATATAAGACACACACACACGCACATATATATATATATATATATATATATATATATATATATATATATATATATATATATATATATCATTACAATTTCGTCTACAATTTGCTGTTAGAAGCAATCATTTTAATTTTATTTAAATAGGTTCGGACGCTTTATAACGAGCATTTTTTCTATATAGTTAAAACTTATTAGTGTCGATATTTATATATGTGAGATATACATTATGAACGTGAAAAATATCATTTTGAACAATTATGATGCTGTAAACATGATTATTGCCAATTAAAGAAAATGTTACTAAAAATGCATAACATTATCGGCATGATGTCTGACTATATATCCATATCTGCTTTACAATTAATACATTAAGGGCCTGCGGCGGCTCAGTCGGTAGAGTGTCGGATTCCCACGCCGGTGACCCGGGTTTGAATCCTAGTCGCTGCCGATTGATACAAGCACCACTGTAAAAATTACATGTGCTTTGTTTACAAACACACCGCAGACCCCCGTCGTCGATTAGCACCACATGGGAGCACAAACATGGCGACGTTAAAAAAAAAAAAAAAAAAACAATTAATACATTACTTTGATTGTTTTCAATAATTTTCAATATTTTACTTATTTCAAACAGCTTTATCACAGAATAATTTTTTTTTATAATATTCCGAATTTATGTATTCTTCAGAAATGTTATTTAGCTTCAAATAGATCTGAACACACACATACACACATATATATACACACGCACGCACATACACACATATATATATACACACACACATACGCACACACACGCACACACACACACATACGCACACACACGCACGCACGCACACCAATAAATAGTCTTATGAGGAAAATCATCAATTATTATTAGCACTATTTCTTTTATTATTGTATATTCGTCATTAAATGTATACCTATTAATTCTTACCTCGTATTTGAATGTGTAGGGGTTCTGTCTATAAGAAAAAAAATTATGATATAAATGATATCTTTATCGATCGAAAGATTATTTTCCGTTCGGGCTGCGGGCGACTGCACGCAGGCAGTAATCCATCGTCACTGATTAAGCTCCGCATCTACCACTCTATTCCTGTTTTATAATTTTATATTTTATATAATTATAATTGAAATAGAAGAGAGGAATCGATAACATGACTTTACCTGGGCGAATTTGGCTGTATAATTAATAATTATGCATAGTCATGCGCGCCAGTCGATCTCCGCTTCTACTTATATTCATGGGGAATAATTTGGCAAAAAGAAGGGCTAGTTTAAAGTAAACTCGAAAAAATAACAATTTAGTGGATTAATAATAAGATCGGTTTCGTAATAAAAAGAATTAAGTAAACCCGATCTTGATACTTTATTAAAATTAATATATTCTTTCTTACATCTTCGTGACCAACAAAAGACTATTAAATACTAATATTTATTTATACTTTTCTAATATGATTGCACAAATCGTATTAGAAGCAATATTTATATGGGATGTCATCAAGGACGAAATTAGTTCTGCATTTATTCTGTCGTTTGCTCGATGAACAATGAAATTCATGGTTGATTTTTTTAGAGAACTCGTAGTTATTGCGCGAATAAGCCCATTTTACAAAACCTATCGCATTGTCAGGTCTGACATTTTCGGCAAGAACACATTCGCACATATTGTTTAAATCGTTTACCTGAAACTTGCTTGCAGCAACTAACAATTCTTCTGCTCTCTTCATATCAGCTTGGCCTGTGTAGATAAAATGTAACATTTCCCTTAGAATTTCCCAATTCAAATTTGTGAAATATGAGCTGTGACCGGAGGTAGTTAAATATTCGGAAAGATAAAAATGCATAAAAGTAAAATTTGGAAAGATATTTTATGGAAAATGAAAAATTCTGAAAAGTGAAATTATAAAGAAAAATATTCGGAAAATATTAGTATTGAATATAGAAATATTGAAAGACGAAAGTATAGAAAAGAAATTCTTAAGGGTGAAAATATTTTTTGGCTCTACGAATTTTTATTTACCATATTTTCAATCTAACGATTTTTTTGCTATACTTTGGTCTTTCAATATTCGTATATTCAATAATAATATTTTCCGAATTTTTTTCTTTCCGAATTAAACTTTTCAGAATTTTCCATTTTCCATAAAAAATCGTTCCGAATTTTGCTTTTATGAAATTTCATCTTTCCGAATATTTAACTACCTCCTCTTTATAAAGTGATTATAAAGTCTTCATTTTATTTTAATACTGTCTTCCTTAAATTTTCTTTTTCTCGATATGTTGTTTATTGAATTGTCGAGGGTTTCTATAACATTTATTTCACAGACCACCCTAGAAAATGTTTTACTTAAATCTTCTAGATTGTAGAATTTTCTTTGACACCTCTCACAGAATTATTCAACCTAGTCAGCATACTTTAGTTCATCATTCAAATAAATAACCAAATCACACTTTACATTAATTGCTAAGTTGCCGCTTTTCATCAATGTAAGATAAAACTCAACGTTTCTGACTTTTCTCAAAACAATTTCTATTCGTAACGATTTTTATCCGTTGAAAATGTGTCTGATTCCTCCCCTCCTTTTATCGCATAATTGTTTGTGGTATCTTTTATAATCCAAACATACATCGAAAGGATTGAGTCATTTAATTCCAGTATAGGAGAAATATCTACCAGAAAATTGGAAAGAATCCATCATCATACCGATCTTTAAAAAGGGAGATAAAACAGACTGCAATAACTACCGGGGAATCTCACTTTTAGCTACCTGCTACAAAGTTCTGTCAAACGTAATATAGACTAGACTCACACCATTCGCGGAAGATATAATATGAGATTATCAGTGTGGATTCCGGCGCAACAGGTCGACGAGCGATCAAATGTTTACCATAAGACAATTATTAGAGAAAAAGTGGGAATATTACGAAACTATACACCAGCTATTTGTGGACTTTAAGAAAGCGTACGACTCTGTCAAACGAAGCAAAATGTATCAAATCCTAGTGCTCCTTGGCGTACCAAAAAAACTCGTAAAATTAATTCAAATATGTCTGAACGGAAGCACTGGAAAGGTCCGAGTAGGCGGTAATGTATCCGAATCGTTCATGATACGCGACGGTTAGAAGCAAGGTGACGGGCTTTCAACGGTACTCTTTAACTTGACGCTAGAGTATGTTGTTAGAAAAATGCAGGCTAGCGAGCTAGGCGCAACACTCAACGGAACAACGCAGATTTTAGGCTATGCGGATGACTTGGATATAGTGGGAGATATTGGTGAACCGATGGCGAGAAACGCGGAAATCCTTATAAATGCGGCTAAAAACACGGGGTTAGAAGTGAGCGAATCGAAAATGAAATATATGATCATGGAGAAACTGGGCATTCGCGAAGCAGAGGGGGATCTCAGAGTCGGAAATTTCACTTTTGAAAAGGTTAGCGAATTCAGATATTTAGGTATAACTATAAATGATCGAAACGAAATTAAAGCCGAGATTAATAAGAGACTTCATTCGGGTAATGCCTGCTTCTACGCTGTGAATAGATTACTTAAGTCAAACCTACTGTCGAAAAATGTCAAAATAAGGATATATAGGACTATAATAATGCCGGTAATCTTGTACGGGTGCGAAACCTGGGCGCTCACTAAAGCGGAAGAAAATCGTTTTAGGATATTTGAAAATAAGGTTCTGCGGAAAATATACGGGCTAAAGAAAGATGAGGAAACTGGGGAGTGGAGGAAACTACACAATGACGAGCTACATAGTTTGTACGCGTCACCAAATATTAACAGAATAATAAAATCACGGAGACTAAGATGGGCAGGGCACGTGGCAAGAATGGGAGATGATCGTACGGCAGCGCGCACAATGAAAAGAAAACCGAAAGCAACGCGATCTCTAGGTAGACCTAGACGCAGATGGGAGGATAACGTAAAAGCAGACGTAACTGAAATTGGGCGGGAGGGCGCGAAATGGATGGGGTTGGCACAAAATAGGGAAACGTGGAAGGCTTGCGTAGATGAGGCGATGAACTTTCGAGTTCGAAATGCCATTTAAAAAAGAAAAAAAAAATAGAAGAAATATCTTGCAAATTGGAAGTCATTGGTTATGCATATCTAACGAACAATTTATCGAAGGCATTAACTAAAAATATTAATACTAACAAGTAATTATTAAATAAAAAACTGCGTATAAAATTATTTTCTAGTTTTAATCTTCAACGAGAATACAATAAATGAATTATGTTAGATCAAAATCGGTTAGTCGATCTTCGTCGTCCTCGAGTTACATATACAATTATATGCCTATATGAGGGTACACAAACGCATACACATGCACTCGCATGCCAGACAAACTTGCGCACATACACGCGCGTACGTTGTACATATACACGCATACATTCGCATGCATGCACTCTCACACAGTCGAAAAATATGAAAATCTTAAACAGTCAAATTTGTTTCTTCATTTCGTTAGCTTATCACGCGTCCTCCATTTTGTTTTGCTGTGTTACGTCATAATCATAAGCCTAATAACGTTCCAAAGATAAAGGTGAAAATACGTACATATATACATACTTACGTATTATAGTACTTATAGTACGACTGTAACAGAAATTCGAAGTTTTATTTTTCCACCGTTTCTAATAAAAATCCACATTTGGTCAATGAGCAATATAAAAAGTTTGTATAAAAAAGTTTTGCGTGTGTAATTTTAATTAATTTTTTATCTGTATGATACGTCCAAATCACTCGCATTGTTAATGTAATTATGTACTTTAATTTGGGTCAGCTTAATTTGAGTCATCTTTTTTTTTTGAAGGAAGAAAATCTTTTGTTAAAAAAATTGATTTTTTTTGTCAGCTGCGAATACTTGAGAAAAGGGGGCAGCATTTGATCTGAAACTTTCCAAAACGGTAGCTTTTTACTATCTCTTCAACACGTTTTTTGCCCAAATCACAACGACCTTTATATTTCAAGATATGTGAGGTTATGTATTTTTTGAAAAATTGGTTTGATCGCTTATATCTCGAGAATAGCACGGTCTTTTTTTATCAAATAGGGCTCATTTTTCGGTTTTTAATGAAGATTCGAAATTAAAAAGAAATTTAAAGATTCATCAACTCGTTTTTTATAATTATTTTTGGAATTTTGGATTTTTGAGTTCTAGTTTTCGAGTTTTTTGGCGTGGTAAAAATATTAAGATCAATTAGTGTAAATGCTTTAAAAAGAGCATACAATTATCTATATTTTACAATCGCAAATATTAGATAGGCTTTTTTCCTTCTTTTGTTATACACGAGAAAAGTCATATTAAATTTAAACGGTTATATCTCGGAAATCTATGATGGCAAATTGTTCACAAAATTTTAGATCATTAGTCATTCTTTGAATTTGCGTACTAATATCTGATTACACTTAATTTGAATATTTAAATAATTTTAATAAATTACGTACAGAGAAAAAGTTGCTGTGATAAGTATTATTACCTATCATTCCGTAATTTAAAAAAATTATCTTTCAAACCATCAATGATAAAAAAGCACACCATTTTGAAGCTATTATTCAAAAAGAGATATAACCATTGTTCTAATAAATAAATTTTAAATAAGAATTTCATATTGGAACAATTAATTTAGTTTGAGAAAGCTAAGTGCAAATGAATTGGCAGCGGTTTTTTATTTGAGGTGTATATTCACGCATGCCACCTCCTTAAATGAGCTATAGCCGATTAATATAATACAATAAAACAAATAATTTTATATTGAAACTATTAACAAAACTTGAAATAGCTAAATCTCTTTTGAATAAAACTCAATTGACTGAGGTTAACGTTTTTATGAGAGAAAAGAATACTAATACTTTTAGTATAAAATTGCGCATATAATTAATAAGATTTTAAATACATATTTCTACTGAACGACTGTTAATGTAATAAAATATTTTTTATGTTGTATTTTATTGTCTAAGCGACGAGTTTGATAAGGAATTACTCTTTAAAAATTTAAGTTTGTTAAAGCGTAGATTTCCGACCTGCAGTTCGCTCGTACTACATATCTCTTAAACACTTTTTTCTATATAATAACTTATATTATTATTTATTATTAAACAACAACTTACTGTAAGTTACCATACTAACTAGGTTGAATATTAGAAAATATTAAAAAGTTGATTTGCTTTTTAATTAAAATTTTCACAGTTTTAATTGTTATCATCAGGATTGGAATCGTAATATTTTTACCTGCGAAATATAATACCGTAAATATAGTAGTGTTATGTAGCGTCAAAAATTCTCTGTGAATTGTCAAGGATCTTTTTATATGCCACAATTCAAGAATATTCGGAAGACATATTAGAACGTCTGAGGCGATAGATAATACCATTAACGGCTAAAAGTTATAGATGCTGTGGTAAATGAGAAAGTGATCCGTTGTTTATTAATATGAGAGATATTAAATATATTACTTATTTTTTCATTAGGTACGGTGATTCTCTATCCAATAGGCCTCCCTGCAATATCTCAGTTAGTACCTCTGTTGAAAGTAAGTACTCATATGGATTCCTCGTGAATTCCCATATACATTGATCCACATATAAATCAGTTCAAAAGCTTATATTTGTCGAGCACGAACCTGTATTTCTCTTTTGTACAGAAGGTAACTCATTCGAAAAATTTCTAAATCTGATATCTAAAATATTCGTGTGCAAATTCAAAGAGACTTTCCTACTCAATGAGTCGGAGTACAACTTCTACAATGTTCTGCGATGCTTCACTTATCCAAGAATCGAAGTGAGGCATTGGGAGAGCATCGGCAGTAGTCCCGTCGGCACCAAATATCACAAATACGAAATTGGTTTATTCACGAACATGAACTATACGTTCTTGAAGATCACCAACGTTGTCCATGATAGAAAGACTTCGATGATCGTGTACATCTAACCCGAGACTTGGGGCTTCATCGGATTTAGCCAGGATACGAACGTGACTTTACCTTTTCAAAGATTTTACGTTCAAATAAACGAGGCCTTTCGGTAAGACAATCTGTATTCGTCATTTCAGCTCCAATTTCCAAAGGTTAGATACTGGAGAACTGATAATATGTTAGTTCCCAATCAGTTGATATCAAAGTCATCAATGGCTTATGAAGCGGCGGCTCGCGGGAGCCAGCATCCAGGATCACATGATTGAAATAGCCAAGGTTCTGAAGAAAGATTTGAACGTTATCACTGACATTTCCGGCCAATTGAAACTTAAGCCTCACATCTATGGTGAACTTAAAACTGCGTACTTCTCTTGGCATAAATCTAGTACTGGTTATGATATTAAAGGTTAGCCAAGTCCACTTTAAGCGTTTAAGGTCGTTACTGAACCAGGTAGAAACAGAGGAGTAGTATCACATATGTCAGCATCCACTAAGGGATGGGATCCCAACTATGTTTCAAAGGGTAAAAGTTACATGTGCCATGTCGATGATTTTGAACAAACGACCAATTTATTTCTGTTAGGTACAGATGCAGAACGAAACAAAGAGTTCAATAAATAAATAAATCTATAAATATATAAATAATTATATGAAAAATAACTTTTATTATAACTTCACTTTCTACTTCATACGTTTTATTATTTGTGAATGATAATAAGGGTTCATTTATGGTGGGAACGAAGAGTTACAACTAGTTGCAACTCGGCATTTTCGTATTTTTACAATTTAGTAAAAACATATCATGTTTTGCATAAAAACATACAGAATATTCATTTTTAGAACGACTTTTATCAAATTAACTATCAACTAATGTAATTTTCAACTGTAAAAGCGTAATACAGTTTCAACGACTTCTTGACAAACGGCGTTCTTGATTGAGATAAATGATTATTCCGAGTACCTTTTTATTTATTTTATTTTATTTTATTTAATTTTATCTTATTTAGTACAATGAATCGATACAGTAATATTTTTAAGTAATAAAATAATGTTTGGATAAATAATTTATTATACATGTTGACATTTTTTTAACATTCGCCTTCGTGTCTGAGTTGAATGTCTGTAAATAATTGGATTATCTTACTTTAGTTACGGTGGAAACAACAATAGACAAATAAAGAAAAGACAGCGTGAAAAACTTACTGGATCGTTTGCATTGGTTTTCGCAGTTCAATGCACCTAAATTTGGGTATGTAACTCCATTGCTTCCACAAACGTATTCCAATTCATCTGTGGTTGCACATATACAAGGATTCTCATTTTGATTCTTGAATGCACTCACATTATAGATCATCATGCATGCGATTAGCACTGGAAGAAAATTAATAATTTAGTATTTTGCTCATGAATGGCAGAAAAGCTATTATTAATTACCCAGTTCAAAAACTGAGGAACAAAGTCAAGGCATTAACAAAAAATATTAATGCTAAAAAATAGTGAATAAACATAAGAAAATAATTAAAATTAAAAATCACGAATTTTCAGATTAGGAAATACAATATATTCTAAAATAAAATTGGAATTTAAGATTGAATGATAGGGAAGAAAACAAAGTAAATATACAAGTAACTTATTTTGAACAAAATTTGAAAAATTAAAAATATTTAGAATAGTTTAAAATATAAAAAATTTTAAAAAAATTTTGAAAAATTTGAAAAATATAAAAAAAAAATTTAAAAGATTTGAAACAATTTAAAATAATTTTAAAAAATTTCAAAAAAAATTTCAAAAAAATTTAAAAAGTTTTAAAAGAACTTTAAAAAATTTTTAAAAAGTTGTAAGAAAATTTTTACAAAATTTTGAAAAATTTTAAAATCATTACTAGTATAATTTTAAAAAATTATGATTGCAATATTTTACTATTATTGAATTCTTGACAATTTCTATTAAAATAATAATAATCCTTATATTCAAATATTTTGATTTCAATTTTTATTTTTTCAAAATATATGGTTTATAGAGTTTATTATCCTAAATTAATCTTTCCGTAAATTTAAATTCTTTTTCATTCAAAATAATATTTTTAAACATTTTTACTCCCACTCCAAATATTAATTCACAATATAAAATCGTCTTCATTCATTTTTTACTTACGAAAAGCAACGAAAATCATGGACTTGGTCATTTTAAGTTATTTATTTGAGAACTGTTGTCAACGAGTTTTACTTCCAAGAAGATTAGCTGTATGTTTCGTGGACGACGACTGAAGACTGATTTTTAACTTATACCCAGAGCTACATTTATACGCGGCAATGAATTTGCCAATGCAGAAAAATTAAGTTATTTGCTTATTTTTTAATTCAGATGCTAATTGAACGTAAATATGTTCCAAAAGTATACTATTACTATGGAAATTTTGTTTGCCTTATGGAAATGGTTTTGCTAAAGCCAGAAAAACATCCTACAGGTGCGATAAATGTCGCGGTATTATATCATCGTCATCCCTGATTTTATATGTAAATACAATTTACATTATGTCATACAATAGTTTGTTAATATTAATACATATATGCATTTTCATAACAAAAGACAAAAGTTTATCGATACCAGCGAATAGTCCATAAATTCATATACTTTCTTGTATAGAACACCTTATCATGACCTATATCCCAATAACTTACATAATACGTAATACCTCTATTTGCGATCCTATAATCTAAAATCTCATACATTTTATGAATCATTTATTATATGTATACAGAATATTATTAAACTAATAAAGAAAGAAATTAAAACGTTATGGCTACGGTAATAATATTATATTATGTACCAAGGGCTACATGGCGAGATACCTCCTCTTTGCTTATTATTCTACGTAGAACAATCAGTTATGGTGTTATCAAATGCAAAGATTGTGAATAAATAAATATTATATACATTGTTACGTAAATGATAGTTATTATAGCGCTTTAATGACAATAATAAATTTACTATTAGTAACTTTTTCAAACTCAATTTATTTTTTATTTAAAGGCAAAACTTAAAATATTATATAAAAAAGATTACTGTTATCTTTAAAAAAACACATTAGTTCATCTTTTAATCGCTTTATTGTTTTCCTTGATAAGTAAAAAATCTTATGTTGCGAGGAGCTGTGCAAGTGTAGCTATATATCTAATATAATTTACTAGTTATAAAAGTTTCAGCAGAACACATGAATACAGTGAATACATATTTGATTTATCGTACTATTATAAAGTGGATCCTTCATGAAAATCGATCTTAAAAAAATATATGGAATAATTTATTTACTTCTCTACAAGCACTCCAAGTGCTACATGTCCAGCCCACCTTAGCCTTCGAGATTTAATCACTCTGGTAATGTTGGGCTTCCCGTATAGCTCGGTATTTCTTGGTTATGTAAAATTCTTCATTCTCTAGTAATCTCATCTATTTTGCCCCCAAATATCTTTCTAAGCACGCTCTATTCTCAAACATTCTAAATCTATTTTCTTCTTATTCGGTTAACGCCCAGGTTTCGCATCCGTATAGAAGTAATGTCATTCTGATTTTTCTATATATTTATAATTTAGTCTTTCGCAATAGTAATAGTGATTTTAGTAAGTTATTTACCGAATAGAGGTATGCATTTCCCGAATGTAGTCTCTTCTTAATTTTGTTATCAGTTTCATTTTTGTGGTCTATTATCGTGCCAAGGTATTTATACTCATCTACTTTTTTTAAAGTTTTTGCTCGAGACTTTCAAGTCGGTATCAGCAGTCTCTGGACCTGTAATACTGTGACCACGTACTGGGTTTTCTCTTCACTTATTTCTAGGCCTATTTCTTTAGCTGTTTTTATTAGTATTTCTAAAACTAAATTAAATAAGAGGATTGATAGTGCACCTCCCTGTTTTAGTCCGTTGTGAATGTCAAATGGCTGCGACAAGCTCTTACTGGACCGGATTATGCCCCCGACTGTTATCTAGACACATTCTGATTAAATTGACTAACTTTTTTGATACCCCTAGAAGAACTGAGACGTGGAACATTTTACGTCTTAATATTGAGTCATACGCTTTCTTAAAATAAATGAATAATTGGCGTACTGTTTCCCCGTATTCCCATTTCTTTTCGAGAAGCCGCCTAACTGTAAACATTTGATCGCTTGTTGACGTGTTTAGCCGAAATCCACACTAGTAGTCCCCTAGGATTTTCTCCGAGAGCGATGTGAGTCTATCTAGTAGTACATAAGAGAGAATTTTGTAGCGTGTACAAATCAGAGAAATGCCTCTATAATTATTATAGTTCGTTTTATCTCCTTTTTTTGTGTATCGGGACTATGATTAAGTCTTTTCATTCTTTGGGCATTATTTCTTTCCTCCATATGTCGCAAATAAAACTATGAATTATTTTCTTAAGCCCCCCCCCCCTCCCTGTTTAAATAGTTCGGCCCATAAATGATCTACTCCTGGGGGGCTCTATTATTTTTTAGCTTATTGATTGCCTTGCCGACCTCATGTAAACTAGGCTACTCGATGGGTGGTTCTGCAGTGTGGATTTCGTTATAGTCTAACGCGATTTGTCGTTCGCGTACGTTTAGCAGCTCGTCGAAATAGTTTTTCCATCTATTTAGTACCCCATCTGTGTCCGTTATAAGGTTCCCATGTTTGTCTCTTAGGAAGTTAGTTTTACTTTGGGATCATTTCCTTATTAGGTTTATACTTGTATACATTTCGCGAATATTACTTCTATTACTGTTTTCTTGTATTGCTGAGACTTTATTATTTTCCCACTTTTGATTTTATTCCGAAAAATTCGTTCGGATTGTTCCCTTATATTACGGTAATACGCGAAGGTGATCTCATTCGTGTTGTTAAGGCTAAGCATTCTTACTTTTTGCCGTTTTTTATTCCATTCCTCAAACTCCTATAATTGACTAAATTATAATAATTTACCAAATAATAGGATTTATTATACCATACAAATTTATTAAGTAAACTGTTACTTTGAGGTACAAGAAGATCATTTCAAAATATTTTAAGTTTATTCGAGCATAGAGAAATTTTAGAGAAAAACAACTCTCCTTTATCGTCTAATTTAACTAGACTAATAATCCATCACCTATTCATGTTTCATTCGGTAAAATTTAAGGTGCGAAATTTGATTTTTTAATTAACTTCACATGTTTGCATTCCGCACTTATTTACATAAAAGCGCGCGCATTGTACTGTGATATACACTTGCGTATATATATTATTCGTAATACAGTAAGCGCCCAGTTTCTAAAACGCACGATGCAAATTAATTTGTGTGCCTCATGATTTGTTCGAGCATCAGTTTGAAGGAAACTTATAGTGGCGGTGTTATTGGAGATTATCCGTATACTTACTGCATTATTGGATAAATTACTGGAAGAGGAATTAAATGAAAAAAAATTTCCTTTGTAAAAAGTACAGGAAGAATGTTTAATTAATGATATTTAAATTTTATTGAATTTGAATTTTATTTCAAGTCGATAATACTTACAAGTGAAACTGCAGTATAGAATTTTAGTAACATTTAGACTCTTAAATTTATCTCATTAATCTGAGTTTCCTCAATTACTGCAAAGTATGTACTGATGTATTTACAAGCACCTTTTATGTATGTAGAAATCACTCAATATTTTCTGGTTCAAGAAATGGTTATCGGGCACACTTTTTAAATATAACTACAATTTTTTTTTATGTCTATTTTAGTTTTATTCAGTACAAAAAATGACGGGATAACAAAAGAATATTTCGCTAAATATAATTTATTATGTGTGTGAATATTTTCTTAGCATGGACCTTCGTGATTAAGTTCAATATCTGAAAATAATTTAATTGTTTTACTTTAGTGACTATTGTAACAACTACTTAAAACAAAAGAAGATAACGCGGAAAACTTACTCGATCGCTTGCATTGCTTTTCGCATTTCAGTGCACTTGGGTTATCGTACGTGACTCCGTCGCTTCCGCAAACTAATCTAAGTTCGAATGTGGTTGCACAGGGACAAGGTTTTCCATCTTGATTCGTGAATGCGCTCACATTGAAGATCAACATGCATGCTATCAAGACTAAAAATAAAATTAATAATATATAAAACGTAGTCTATCCAATATTATAAAATCACAGTATTCTACAATTCCTTATTAGTATGAAATTGGAGGTTCACAAAATATCAATAGTATATTTTGATTTTCTGAATTTGTATAATTATATGTAGGTTGATTTTTCCTATTTGTTTGAGTTTAAGCGTAACAAACAATTTTATAAATAAAAAATTTAATTACGGTCTTATACCCTTTATTGGGAAAATATAAACTTTTCAAAATATTTGTTTTCAAAATTTGTAGTTTTGAATAATATCTATTCTATTTAAAGTATGTATACATAAATATATACTATTAATATTTTAAAAGAATATTAGTCATATCTTTGATGATTCTTTTTTGTAATCATTGACGGAATCATTAGTAATTATCACTTGAATGCAGCACGTGATATTATACTGCGATTGTGTTAATAATTATTAGATAATATAGCCACAGCATTTAAATTTTGTCACGAGCATTATATCATCAATAAAGTTATACGTAATATACACTTTTGTCTTTAAATTTGACGACCTTTTGAGGCAAAGTATATTTACCATGTAGAAAATATCCATACGAATCCCATATGAAAATATGTATATAAATATTCAACACAGTAATTATATAGTATCACGTTAATTATTTCTTACGTTACTATTTCTTTACTTACGGAAAGCAACAGCAACAATTGTCTTGGCCATCTGAAAAAATACTGAGAAAACTGTTGCCAGAAAATTTTACTTCGTAGAAGATTAGATTAACTCCTTGTTTCGACGAAGGATGACTGGAGACTGAGCTGCGAATCAATCGCCTCAGAGGTCTCATATATACGCGCGAGCATATCCATCTATCCATCTCTACCTGGAAAAGCCGCAACTTGTTTGTTTATTTGTGAATTCAGATGATAATGGAACGTAAGTACATTCAAAAATATGTTATTTTACTTGATTCCGCATTGCATCATTTTCACCCATGATCATGATCTTACACGTACATTATACATTGTTCATTTGCTGTAGAATGTAGTTTATTAATGTCGATGTAGATTACAGAATGTGTTTTCTAAGAAAAATTAATGTGTATTGATATTAGTGAAATATCCTGCACTCACTAACTCTCGCCTATTTAGATATATAATACATATTTAATTTTACTCATTAATTTAGAGGATGGATGCAATAACTTTAAAAATAATTTTAAAATAAAAAATAAATTTCTCGAGTTATACCGATTTTCCATATATCAAGTATGTTTTATGATGTTTTAATGATTGTATGTATGCGAAATCTGTGCTAACAAAGAATACTAATTTTTTATTATAATGACAAACACTCAGTCACATTTTGGAATCTTTTTTTCTTTATCTCTAATCTGTTGTTAAAGCATTATTTGAAGGCTTTTAATGATCGATGATACATACAAATTGCTTTTTAGGTAAAAAATGTTGCCTTTTTTGAGTATATAAATCACTCGAAAATCATATACTTTTTCTTTCCTCGAGTATCACCGCTTTTCCGAATATCCTATTCAGTTTTATATGTAAATAATATCCGTTTTTAATAAAATTAAAGTATGATGGGTGTTATGGCATAGTGCGTTTCTTACACATAAGAATTGTACACGTAGTTATTGTGCACAATTTAGCATTGGTCAAATATATCTATATATAATTTGACCAACGCTAAATTGTGTACAATAATTACGTGTATAATTCTTATGTGTAAGAAACGCGCTATGCCGGTGTAATCATCAGCTGATTTACTTTATGTAATCTCCGGGAAAACGGTATCACTCGACTTATATTGTTATTCCAACCATCCCCTCAATTAAACGAAAATGGGTCGTCGTGCTTAGCATTTGGCATTTAAAAATTGAAAATATTAGTAATTAATCTTGTAGATCCCCTGATGAAAAAATTTACTGTAAAGAATTATAAAACAATTTAAAACAGTATAAATAAAAATCGCTTCAATATAAAACGTATAGTTCTGATACTTTAATTTATAAACAAATAATTCATTACGGAACTTAATAAAATGATAATTTAGAATCCGTAACTTTTTTCCTTATTGGCGCCGGAAATTTTACTTTGTAGTACTACATTCCCGTTAAATCAAGACTGTATTACACATAAAACTTATTATTTTTTAGAATTTATAGAAGATGAGTCAGTTATTTTTTAACCTTGTACTAATAATAATGTAGGCATACGGTAGTGCGCCAAGGGTAAACTCGGTGAGCATCAAACTATATGCTTCTAACTTTTTAATCTCAACTTATCCAAAATTTCACAATAGGATAATATTATTAGATTATATAAATTAAAGCATTTATACATATTCTATTACTGCTAAATAATAATATATATACGTCCGAAGTTTTTATGATACACATTATACACATTAGGATTTCTTTAATACGCATTATATTGATCCTTCATGTACATTTTTTATATTAATATTAAAAGTTTTGTAGGAGTAAAGAGTAAAAGTGCAGTTCGAGAAATGGAAGGAATTTATAATTGAAGAGTGAGACAGAGAAAGCATGTAGAATGTAGATTCCAAAAGGCACTTGCAAAGGTTCATGCAGATTTGTGGATGATCGTATAAGAAATTCGAGGAAGAGATGCGTATTCGGCATGGAAATGTAGTATCATTAATAGAGAATCGCACGTGCTATAATAAAGTATTTCTTGGAAGTCCAAAATGTCAGCAAAGGTCCGTTTTATAATCAGGTTTAGGATTTTATTGTAGATTTGTGAACTTTTCGTATGTGAGTATGTAAAAAAAAAGAGAATGTTCAAGACCGAAGAGCATTCTATATGTCCTGAGTTCTGACCGTTAATCATACACATTTATACTCTACGTCAAATGATTTTTTCTTGCATAAATATTTTCTAAACGAAAATTCCCCACTCTCATTTTTTTATTTAATACTGTGCTCTGAAGAATTCTACTTTATTAATATTTATAACACAATATGCAGTCAATGTGGTGAATATGAAGAAGATTTAAACCATGTCCTGTGGCAATGTCCTCTTCAAGACACACACAGAATCTTCCTAATAGCCAAACTACGCAAACTTAATGTATCACTACCGATTAATATAGAAAGCTTATTGTCTTATCCTAAGTCTCAAGCTTGTCTACACTTTGTACATTTTTTAGATACAATCGGCAAACCAATATAACTCCTGAACATATTGTATTTAATTTATAATTTGTAAAAACTATGTAAATATGTATAATTTTGTTTTTTATTCAATAAAGTTAAGCAGAGATAAGACTCTGATGAGTCTTGAAATGCTTTAAATATAAAAAAAAAATATTTATAACAATACTTATCAATGATAAGGCTATTATTCAGCTTATTGTAATCAATTTTTTGTAATCAGCGATCCCAAAAACCACTAAAACAATGTATATTTTGTACTGATAGTGAAATAAAAATTAGGAAAGAAAATTAAATAATGAAATAAAGATGAAGTTAAATAAAAATTGGGTGTAAGAAATTTTTGAGTCCAAAGTATTTGTGTAGAATTTTTTGATACGGTAAAAATCATTTGTTTTAAGAATAAATGTGAGTATTAAAGATGTCCAAATTCTAATAACCAAAAAGGATTTTAGTGCTTTTAGGGTTTTGTGGTTATTATGTCCTTTTAAAAAGACATTAACTTCCACCTACAAACTAAAATTTTAAATTTAATTTTTATGTTTGGAAATAATGCTACATTATAATCTGTTCTATTGTCCTTAGTGTATACTCTCTATTTTATGGATCCAAAAACTGTCTTACAGTTCATTCATTGTTACAACTATGAGAGTGTTTAACAACAAATTTAATGACTCACCATCAGGTGTGTCACTAAACAATCATTAAGAAAAATATTGTTAAAATTGATTTAACGCAAATTCTTTGCGCTGCAAGCGTTCTCAAATGAAGATAGCGCGTTCAATAAGATGAGATTAAAATGACGTCTCATTCTAAAATTCACAACGAATCGTAAAGCTAAAGCTAATTTGTTAACAATTACATGATTTATTTCATACACATTTGCTATTATAAAGCATAGTTTTATCACGTTTTGAATAATTGTTTAGGAGTTAGAAGGAACTTGTATATTCGCTTCGAGCATAATTGGTGGAGCCATCTGAAGTTTTATGTATTTTCCATGATCTACAACTCTTTTTCACCACAATGGCGCTCCAATCGTTTCCTTTTATGCCCAAGCTCGCATATTATTGAACGAAATTCATACGCTTACGTTTGCCGTGTTTCAGCAAATTCTGTACTTACTAACAGCGTTATGGTATAGAAATGAAACGGTAATAGTGGACAGCTTATTGACAATTTTGACACAAACGTCAATTTTCTCCACAATTATTGTGTCGTAGAATGACCAGTTTTTCAGCAGATTGATAGCAGTTTCTTTGCAGTTCATAGGTAACCATAATATAATATAGGACCTCATAAGTTACGATTTTTGTGACTTTCGTAAATTTATTAGTCATCTTTATATTCTTCCTGGCGATAAGATTGAAACATTCATTTATATGATCTCATTCGATGTTATCTACGTTTTGAATCATATTTCATATAATCATATCCAATTCAATATGAAATTGGTTGATTTCTGGATGTATTCGGACAAAACTGGATAAGATCAAATAATCTACGGGGGTTGTCCGTAATTTAAATCGGGATATATGAATATAGATTAATTTTAATATTATGGCTGACTATCATCATTCGAAACGTAAATCTACTCCTTACATTTTCACTATTATAATTCATTATTATATACTATGCACATACTTACTATTTATTATTGTTGTGCTCTTATGTAACTACAAGATATCAATCAAAATTCTTATCTGTATTGATATTTGATCTTGTCAAAGAATTCTTTATTTTTTATTTACGGTGTAGAATAAAGAGTAGTTTTATTAAAGTTATGTTTGCATCATACTTTATAGCACGGTGTATATAATTTTCTGAACAGTTTCCTAGAAACTTATAGTCTGTTTATAGCTGAGAGTAGTATTTGTTGTGGTACTCCGCAGTTTTCATAGATATTGCTCTACCAAATTATGTGTACCGCAGTAGGGGTTGTAGACAAAAATAATGCTGAATTGGTAAAAGAATGTATCGTTAAGAAAAATATAGCTAAAAATGTTTTATAATAAAAGAAATATCATTTGTTTTATACTAAAAGAAGTTTGATCGTTGATTATTTTATGTAAGTAATATTAAATTCTTAAATTTATCTTTTTATACTCATTTGTCTTTATCACAGCAACGTAGCGGTGTATTATTAACAACTGCACATGCATCACCAAAGTGAGTGTATACATTTCTTATACGCAAGCATACCCCACGCAAAGGCTTTTCTGATTCAGGAAATGATTACTCAGGGTACTTTTAAAATGCAATATAATTTTTATATAATCTATAATTCAATTTAATTTAATTTAATTTAATATGCATATAATATAAAAAAGTAATATATTGCGCCATAATAGTGAAAGATTAGCTAAATAAAACATTAGACGCATTTATGTTTCTTAACATGGGCCTTGGTGCTTGAGTTCGATACCTGAAAATAATTGAATTGTCTTACTTTAGTAACTTTCAATACAACAATGTACTAATAAAAGGAAAATAAAGTGAGAAACTTACGCGATCGCTTGCATTTGTTTTCGCAGTCTAATGTACTTTCGTTATCGTACGTGATTCCATTGCTTCCACAAACTTCATTTAGATCATCTGTGGTTGCACAGGGACAAATATTTCCAGCCTGATCTGTGAATGCGTTTACATTGATGATCAACATGCATGCGATTAGCACTGAAAAATAAAATTAATAATTTAGTATTTTCTTTATAATTGACGTAGAAAAAGCTATTACATTATATTATTAATATACGAGTATATAATTTATTCTGTATAATAATCAGTACATCAATATTTATTCTATATAATAATTAATACATCAGTATTATTGAAAGTATGTAAAAGTATTCAGAATAATAAATAAAGTAATATTTTATGATTAATTATCAACAATATAGCAAGAGACACTAGCAATATTTAATTTAATTTATAGTAAACCAAAATTCATTTTTTGATTAAAATATATACTTAAGAGATTGTAGATTATATTTAAAAAATTATAATATAAGTAAGTTCTGATATTAACGAAGCTATGCATTACGGATTCGACTCGTCTACTTTAAAATAATATCATAACCGTTATATCCCGCTCATTTTTATAAAATATTTGTATTATAAATCTAAATATATTCTTGATTTATTTCTAAGCAAATATTTACGGGGAACATTAATTTAGTTAATTTAATTTGCTTAATACAGTTTAAACAGAGGTTAGAATCTATAGATTTTAGCATATGAGCACTATTTCAATATGCGCAAAACGTAGGATTTATGCAAATATAAAGTAAAATTATAATAATAATAATCTATTATTAGTAAGTAAAGAATCTATTATTTAGCAAAAAAAATTAGAGTAGAACTATAAAATTATTTGAACGATTGGAAATAAAATAGCATTTTCTACAAATATTATGAAGAAATGAAATTTTCTGAAATAAATAAAATAATATATTTTCGTTTCATAAAATAATAAAGTTTCTGATATTAATAGTCAGTAATTGTGTGTATATATTATGTCTCACGATTAAAAATATTAATTTAAACTGTTAAATTTCATGAATATTTATAATAATTATTCTTATTATCTTACTTCATATTTGCTTAAATGCTAAAATTTATATATTCAACCTCGGCTTAAACTGTTTTAATAAAGAATATATTTAGATCTATAATGCAAAATATTGTATAAAAGTGAGTGGGGTATAACGTTGGCAATATTATTTTAAAATAGATGAGTCGAATCCATAATGTAGCTTCGGTAGTATCAGAACTGTGAATATCCGAACGAAATTTTTTCCTCGTAATAAATTTTCGTGAAAATATTACTGTAAGTGCAGTTTTTAATGCGCTTGGTAATGGTGAACGAATTAATGAGATGTAACGTCGCCAACTCATTTAATGCATATAAATCTGTTGTTCTAACCTCGTAATAATGTTTTTTATTTATTATTATTTAGATACTTATTCGATCAAAAAAATTTACATATGTTTAATAAAATAATCTTTACTTGAATGTGAAAGAATTACCGAGATAAAACGCCAACTTTTTGAAGAAGAAAATAAAATAGATTTTTTCATTTACATTTTCGAGTCTCAATTTGGTTCCTCATAAATATAATTGATGAAAAAAATTGTGCGCATAGTTTCTAAAAATTAACGAGCTAGAACATCTAGATAGGGCTACAAAAATCATTCCGTATTTTTAGGCTGTTTGTAACCTTATTAAGGATCAGTCCTATTTTAGTCATGTCGGATACTTTGTTTTCAATCTTAACCAAACGATTCACACAAGAATTGAAAATAGTTCCACGAACGTTCCAAACTTCACCTACATTCCAATTCAAAGTATTATTTCATGTATAATTTATGTGGAATGTTTTGAAAATTGAAAATTTTTTAAACTTATTTTTTTTACTATAAAAATGGTTAATATAATAATATGATCAGGTATTATTAAAGTTAGAATAATATTGTAGAATATTTCAATAATATTATTACGTATTAATAAATAAAATTTATTTTTTTTGTATAAAGAAAATAAAATCAAATTTAGAAATTTGTTGTTGTTATTGGAGAAAATATTCTGCTGAAGCAGTTACCAGTGGTTTATGAAGATTAAGATGGATCCCTACCATTTGAATTTATACCCGCTTCTACTGTTTTACTCTGAACTGACCTTGCGCATTAGCTTTTGTCGAAACGTTCTGAAATTGTCACGGATATATGCATCCGCGACGCTTGTAGTACGAGCTGATAATAGAAATAATAGAACAGCTGATAATAATAATAGAACATAAATAGAGCATATTCGTTTCCTCATTATAAAGAAATGTACGTATCGTCAAGGGAGAAATGTAAAAACTAGATCAAATGAAAAATACTTATTTATAAACAATAATTATAAAAATTATTCTTAATATTGCCTGATTTATAATTACGGTTACTTCAATTCAATTTTGATAAAAATACCTAAATATGTTCAAATTGGAATAAAAAGTAAGTAGGAATTTTTTTAGACTGGAAAAAAAAATTGAATTGTATAAAAACACATAGCATTGTATAAAATTTATCTAAGGTAAATACCATTACAAGAAAATCAGACATCATTTATGAGCTACTTTTAATTAAAAATTTTTTTTACTGATGAGGAAATATCTTTTGAAATATTTTATACAAAAATAACTTATAAAAACCGGTAGCTTTTTGTACCCAATATTTGTTTTCGTAGTTTCTCAGTTCTTTTTTATGTATTTGTGACTACAAAATAAAGAGTATGAGCCGTTTAGATCATAAAATGTATGAATCATACATTTAAGAGATTAAGTTCACGCCTATAACATTAATATTAATAAAAATAGATTGTATTTTGGAAACTAAAAGCGAAAGTTCTTTAAAAAAAATGATAAAAATAGATTTCTAATAATTAGATCAAATAATTTCATATTAGAACAATTAATCCTCGCTTTACTGTGGGGTCCCTTTCTCCATTGATTTACTTTGAAGAAGGGACCTCATCGGTACAGCGAGGGTAATAAAGTTTCAAAATAAATTGGCAGTTTTACGCGATTTTTCTTTTTAATTATTATTATTAATTTTACTTTAAAATTAATGATTATTTTCTTTAAAATCATTTTTTATTTTTGTAAATACTGTTGAGATGTTAAGAAAACTTATTTGATGTAAACAAATGTAACAAAATGCGCATTTATACTTATTTTGAATATACTCTTGTTTTAAAAGTATAATACTTTAGTTTACGACACTTTTTTGGTATAATCCCTGTTTTGGTAATTTACTGTATGAAATTCAACTTTACTTACGGAAAGCAACGACAGCAATCGACTTGGACATTTTGAAAACTCTGGTCAGCAGGTTTTATTTCGAAGATGATGATTACACTAGCTCCTTCTTTCGCGAGCTACGATAGAAGATTGATTCGCAACTCGAGCTACCGGCCGCATATGTATGCGCGCAACTGGATCTCCCCACCTAACGAAACTATACGATGTTTGCTCATTTGAATGCGGATGCTAATGAATCAATGACTTGTTTATTTTACAAAAATGTTCTTGCTAAAGTAAGAAATAAGTAGAAAAAAAATATCCTGAGGTGAAAAAAAGTGTGCAGGTATTACATCACTTTTGTCCGTGATTTTATGTGTAGATTGTATCTTATAACAATTTATTTATGTCAGTTTATACTGTGCTTTTTTAACAAGTATCTACAATTCATTAACAATTCTATTTATTATTAAATAATACATTACAAAAATATGCATAACAAGTTATATAAATATTTACAACTTAAATTATATACAGTGACTTACAAATTTCAATTAAATTATCTTATTTTACATGTGAAATAGGTCATTCGATACAAAACGTTAAGTTTCCTCTCTATATGCAAGCATAAAGTTACCACACAGTTACAACTTTTAATCGCTGAGATATATTTAGGATTATCTGCTCATCCAAGGTTTCCAGCAGCATTGTTTTTCTTCACACGATAATTTTTCAGACGTCATGGTTAGATTCTAATGTAAATACCTCATTGTGATAGTACATTGCACTTAGACAATTCAAATTTGGTGCGTAACAATAATAATGTTGTAAATTCAAGGTATTTAGTATTATATTCAGTAGTGATATCCGTCTTGACACAGGCCTTCATGAAGAACTTTGAGATCTAAAAATAAAGATGTATTAAATTTGGAGTTGCGTAATATACCTAGTAATTAAATTGTTTACAGAATATTAACCATCCAGAATTTTTAGAAAATTTATCATTGGGTATAGAAATACATGTGAATTGCAAATACAAATTTATCTATACATTTTAACGATGTATTTGTAAAAAAATGGATTAACTGAAAATAATTCCACATAAAAACTCACTCGATTTGTCGCACTCGTTCGCACAATTCAGCGTCGCCTTGTTAGGATAACTCTTTCCATCGGATCCGCAAACCGGCTTCAATTCGAACGTCGTTAAACAGTCGCAATTGTCTTCCGTTGCACCCTCTCGGTATTCGATGACAGTTCCATTAACAAGAAGCATCATACATGTCACGAATACTATGATAATCAAAATTGTTATGAAATTAGGAGGATAAAATAATAAAGCTAAATTGCTAATTGCTAAAGTGCATTATAGGAATTACGAAACGTTTATTGACCACAAGATTTACTTACAGCAGAAAACAGCGAAGGTCGATCTTTTTATCATTTTTGATGATTAACGAGGACTTGATAAAAAAGTCCGAGCTGTTTGCAGATATCTCGACTGCTTTGCGAGAACGTCAGTTGTAGACTGATTAGCCCCAAGTGCACCATGCAGTATTTATATAATCGACTACTTATCCCCACTTGTATTATAAATTACAATGCGCTTCTCATTTAAATAAAAAATACATTTTATTATGATCCTCGTCGTTAAGGCAACTTTCACGTGGTGTTTCGTAGGATTATTACAAATAATCCGAAAATATCGCCAAGGACAATGATATCCTTTCCATAAGAAAGAATGCACACGTACGAAGTTTTTATTAGAAAAGACTTTTTCTTCTAACATTTATATGAAGAATATAGTGGCTTCGAACGTCATGGTCTGACAGTAAATGCTTAATTCCTGTTTATTGACTTAATAAAAGAAGTCTGTTTTGTATCCATAGAAATGATCAAATATATTTTTCATTTTAAATTCTCGAGTCGAACATGTGATTGAGAGTGGTTTCCTCTCAGTTTCATTGAAATCAATCGTTATTTCTTGGTTTTAGTAAATATATTCATAATAATTTTATTTACAACGTTGAAATTATAATAGATCGTATAAAAGTTGTGTTTTTATATATTTACATATTATTTCATAATTTAATATTATACAGTACGTGATAATTCCTATGCTAAAACGTCTATATCTTAAATTGATTTCTCCATTTTAAAGTATGATTTTATGTAAAGGTTACAAATTAGCTATTAACACTAGCTTTACATGAATGTGGATAAGCCTATCTTAAGAATACAAGACAACGACATAAGTTAGAATTAAGATGAATAATTAATAGCTAAAATTTATCATTATACGATTATGAACATTACAGCTTATCTAATAGAGTGGTAACAAATAGTCCGATGACTCAGTCCTTGTCTCCTAAGCACTTGCCTTTATGTGCTATTTTGATATCTAAAATAAGTAATAGATTTTAATAAAGAAGAGAAAACAAAATTTAAAATGAAAAAAATCAAATAACTAATATTTGTGGAATTTTAGTGCATAAACACAAACTCACCTGTTTCACCACATTTATTTTTACAAAATAGTGAACGCCAGTTTGGATATGTTTTTCCATCGCTTCCACACACTGGTACATACTCTTTTGTGATTTTACAGGTACATTTAGGATCATTATTTTCTGCATTTATATTTACTACTAAAGCGGCCAGAACTACAACAATTAATTGAGGTTAATAAAAAATAATTATTAATTACATATTACTTTTGTAAGACACTGATCAACTCACTACATAAAATAATACAACTTGTTATTTTAGACATCGTTTAGTAATATTTATGAACAGGTAAAGAAATTCAATCTTCTTTTAAAGAAAGTTTAATTGAAACTGGGAAGTTCTACGAAAAAAGTGCTTTATATATCACATAGATGAACTGATATATATGTTTGTTCAATAAGAATATTTTCCTCATACCAAACGTCCATATGTCTCATTAAAATGAAAGTAAACATGAAGTCATTTTTTTATTATAATAGAAAACATAGGTCATCAAAAAAATCTCGATTGTCCTCATTGGAACACACAACGTAAACTTTGTACAACGATAAGTAAAATTCTTGGCATTTTTTTAACCGGGCTCATCAGACCTACACATTACATGATTTGGAATATTAATCCTTCAAGATCGGGACTTCTTTAGCGTTCAGAAATTTTTTAACTTCGTCTTCAACTGCAATATTCATAGCGGGGTCCATATAATGTTATCAAATCAAAAAAAAATTTCTTATTTTCTTGAAATTTCTTAATTTGTTTAAAAGTACATTGTGCAACTAGAGGGGATTGGCTTTTTCTAAGCGAGGATGATAATTTTCGGCGCCCGAGACTAACGCGAGTACTCAAATCATTATCTGAGTCTGAAAAAGCCCTTTCCCTGTGTTACACACCAAAGAGGAAGCTTTGTGATAGGTAAAAAAAAAGTTTTACTAAAAACATGTTTTGAGATATAAGGAATCAAAATACACTATTTTTAGAAAATGTCCGTATGGGTGTGTGCGTGCGTGCGTGCATGTGTGTGCGTGTGTGCGTGTCTGCGCGTGTGTGTGTGTATGCATCGATATCTCGAATAAGTACGGTAAAATTTATTGATTCAGAGTTCGCTTTTTTTGTTTTTTTTTTTAAACGAAGGGGGCACAATAATAATTTTTATAGTTTTTCGGATTGGTTTTTATTTTTGAGCGGTTTTTTGATTTTTGGCTTTTCGGATTTTTTGGTGCATTAGAAATACTATCATCGATCCAGTGAATATGCATTTGAAAGAGCATAAAATAAAATTATCTATCTTTTACCATCGAAGATTTCGGATAAAGCATTTCCTTTCTTTTGTTATACACGGAAACGTCATTTTTTGTTTGAACGTTGATTTCTCTAAATTACATGATGCTAAGTTCTTGAAAAAAATTGAGGTGATTAAGACAACGGAGAAGATTATTCTGTAAAATTCTTCAGACATTGTATTTTTCTATGTTTGAGAAAAAATCCATTTTGTAAAAAACATCTATTTTCTATGGCAAACGATAGCTTGAGTAAATCGGCATTATTCCTTCTGAAAATTTCGAAAAAGTTAGCATTTTACTTTCTATATTCGAGGTTATATTTTCTGTCATAAATCTTTTTATTGTTTATTTCTTGGGTATTGCACGGTAATTTTTCACAAGTGAACGCTTACTTTTTCGTCTTTCAATGAAGATATTAAACCAATAAGAACTTTCAAGACTCATTGAATCGTTTTTGTTTTATATCGTTTTCTCATTTTTTATGATATTTTCTCTTTCAAAAATTTCTGATCTTGGATTTCTTGCGTATTCCGCAGTACTGTTTGACCAAAAAAGTTAATTTTATACGTTTTTTATGAAGATTTGAAATCAAGAAAATATTTTAAGATTTTTCAATTTGATTTTATTCTATTGCTTATATTTTTATGATATTCATTTTTTATCAAAGCATTTTTAATAGCTTTCTTCTTGAGTATAATGCGATATATTTTGGACATTCAAATATCTAGTTTTATTTTTTGATGAAGATTTTAAATAAAAAGAAGTTTTATTTTTATATTCTTATCAACAATTACAGTGTTGCAAAATTTATTATTGACAATTGGAAAAAAATGTAACTGAATATGCAAAACTTTTTAAGTTAATTTTTAAATGCTATATTTTTGCGTAGATTTATTTATAGTTGAAAATTTTTCTTAAATTTTTACAAATAAATTTTGTCTAGGTGTGGGTAAATTTTTTTTTAATATTCTTGTTTTTATCACAAAAATATGCGTTTACTTCAATAAGTTGTAAAAAAAATTTTTGTTTAAATAGTTTCAAAATAAAAGAAGACTATAGCATTTTTTAGTTAATCGATATATTTTATACCACTCTAACTTCAAAATAACAACTTTGATATGATTTTTCAACGCTCGTGGTATAAAATACGGTTCGAAACAAGTGCCTAAGTAGATTATTTACCTCATGTAACTTTTCAATCTCGCTTCGCTCGAGAGAAAAACGTCACATGAGGCAAATAATCTACTTCCGCACCCCTGTCGAAATGTACTATTTGATGTTTTCCTTTTCAATACAATTTGTAAGGAATATTATTATCTCATAACATTTACACATTAAAATTAATGAAAAAAGACTGAAAAATAAGCTTTCTTAAATGTCGTACGTTCTAACACGTGTAACTTTTGTTATCATTCTTCTAAAGCAATTCCACGTCACAAATCTCTTTATACGTATATTATAATTGAAATATCCAAGGGAAATTGTCACCATCGAATCCACCATAGCCTGGACAATTTTGAAAATCTTTATTTATTTGACCACTTTTAACGAATTTTGAGATACATCTCCGTTTTTACTGGGATTTCTGGTCTTTCTGGTCTCTTTTTCTTACTTTTTGTATATAGTATGTATTGCTAAATTTCCGAACGATTTACTGTTAATGAACAGAAAATAGATTCTCGACTGGGCCCCATCCTTAAATAGAATAAATATTTTCATACAGGAACATTTTTTAAAGTTTGAGGAAGTTAAGTGCCAATGAATTGGCACCGGTATTTTTTAGTTAGTGCACGAAAAGGCCAATTTGTATGCATGTACAGAGGATCGAAACTTCCTGCTGTAACGGAAGGAAATTGGCTCATTTTCCACACACTTTATAGTTTTTTCTCAACCCCATCCGAAATGCGCAATTTCTCATCCACTATATATGCACAAAAAAAGGTCTATTTCATGCACGTGTTGAAAAATAGGTGCAACAAGGGAATAGTCGGCTTTATTTCGGTAATGCATGCCAAACTTTATTTCCGACTTAACTGTGACCAGTTTATTGATTTGAAACCAGGAAAAGGACTAGAATTTATTGAAAATTTATATTAATATAGAAAGAAATAAAAAGAGAGAACGCCAGCGAAACTGAGAATTTACTTTATTCCCGCATTTGTGGCATATAAAGTATAAGACAGAATAATATGTCACTTTCGTCCCGCTTTTCCGGTCAATACAGTGGTCTTTATATAGTTAAGCCGGAGAGAAGAACATTAAAAATACTTTAAATAATTTAGACAAGCCAATGCATTACAATAATTATTGATACATAAATATTTAGTTTTATAAAATTCCATAAATAAAAATTATGCAAATTTATAAAAATTATATGGAAAAATTTATTGCTTGATTGAATTTTGGAAAACCTTTTCTTCCTGTCTAAGACAAAATTACCAATTGATTCAGTTAATTTTATAATTTTTTACCAATTAAGTTAGGTTATAAAAAAATTATTTAAATTTCCATTAAATTTCGATAATTATTCCTCAACTATGATTCACAACATATTTGATCAGCTGCACAAGCCAATAACTCCGAACACCTTTAGCTGGCAAACAATCCGATCAAAGAAATCCTGTTGTGTTAACTTCCCTAACCCTCTATTTGTGTTTGGAAAACGACGACAATCCTCCATAATATGTTGTTATCTTTGGATCTCGCCGTGTCTATTCGCGGATTTTCGCACGACGAAAATAAACTTGCGATCCCGAAAATGAAAATTGAATCCCACAGTGCAAAATCGATTCGCAATTATGTTGTTTTCATTGCGTTGGACCGCGTCGATGGATTGACGTGTTTTTTTTTCGAAAACGCGGTTTTACGATCTGTTTGTTTTGATATGGTGCATTGGCGACATAGAAAACTTTTCTCCGAAAATGATTGTTTTGGCATCGCGAGTGTTGTGAGTTGATTTTTTATGTTCGCCCAGCGAAATAAGTTTATCCTTACAGTATTT
The DNA here is from genome assembly GCA_949152435.1 of Gastracanthus pulcherrimus. Classification (NCBI taxonomy): domain Eukaryota; kingdom Metazoa; phylum Arthropoda; class Insecta; order Hymenoptera; family Pteromalidae; genus Gastracanthus; species Gastracanthus pulcherrimus. The sequence continues at coordinate 19,642,337 of OX424572.1, read as the reverse complement.
ACGACGGAGATAAATTTCGCGAAATTTTCGGGCTACAGCGAAAGTTTTAAGGCGGTGAAATTTATTTTTATATTCTTAAATAATGTTAATTATGTACTTTAAGAACTTTATTTAGGTAGATAATGGGTTTACGGAATGGGATTAAACGTTAATAAATAACATATTTTCCTTAAGAATATGTACTTTAATATAACGCATTTAATAAACAAAATAATAATAAGTACTTATAATTAATTGATGACCGTTGTAAATATTTTTATCATAATTTAATAATATTTAAGAATATTTTTTTAAATAATTAATTATTAATTAATTAATGATTCATCGAATGATTGATGTGTTATATTTGTTCATGACTTTAAATCATTTTTAATAAATAATACACTTTTTGATGCAACAAATTAGAAAAAAATCTTACGTAAAGATTGTTGATAATTAATAAAAACTGTCAAAAAATGACAAGGAATTTTTTCTTAACATTTCTACATACATAAACAATTTAGCATCAAAATGAACATTCTAACATAATTTAAATTGATAAAGTATAATTAAAAACTGTTTATAATTATTGATTTAAAATATGAAGAAATGCTTATAAACGCTTAAAATTTTTTTTAATTGTATAATTTCGTGTGGTATTAATTAAATTAATTTGCTGGTAAAGCGCAAAATCGTGGTTCTGCAACAAATTGAAGCCACCGCCGACCACTGATCATTCTCAAATACGTCCAATTTCCACGCACACCAACAGACCTGCTACACTTCTCGACAAATTTATCTCCGCCGCGGCGATCCACGCGGCTCTTAAAAACCAAAAAGTCCGCCTCTCCTCGAAATCCTTGAGAATAATGCCCGTAACCCACTTAAGCGTTCTCCCGAACATCCTATAAAATTTGTCCGACGACAGAAATAAAAGTCGCGCTCGCGCGGGGATCGTTTCCGCAAAGTGAAATAACTCGCGCGAGTGCGCGCGCGTGGCGTGGCGTGGCCCACTATGCGCACCGCGTGATAAAACAGCGAGAAAGACGCGAGAGAGAGAGAGATAGAGAAAAAAGAAATTCAATAAATCAAGCGCGCGAAGATTGCGCGGCACGAAACCCCATCAAAGCGAGCGCGCGATGACGAAAACGTAATTTATAACGCGCGTAGTGTACGCGGAGCTCTTGAATGCTATTGGAGAGAGAGAAAAGATACAGGACTCGTTCTATGGTAACCTATATCCCCGTTAGCGTGGAAAATGTGTGTGTATTGAAGGATGTTGAAGTGAGCTATGGAAAGGGTGAACGAAATTTGTTAAAGATTGTTCTAAAGTTATTCGTTTTAGAAGAGAATAAATGCACGTTTACAAAAGTTATCCAACTGACGTACGTAATTAAGTCAGATAAGTTAATCAATTATTTATTGAAGTACGGATTTTCAGAAAATGTACTTTAGTTTGAACTTACTTAAGTACCGCTGAATAAGTACTGCAGTACTTCTCTTACACGAGTAAATGGAAAAAAGATATTGGAAGTACTTTTCTCAAGTATAAAAATGCTTTAAAAATGAACTTCAAGTACTATTTACAAGTACAAAAAGTCCTGTAAAGAAATTATTAGAACATTCATGGAACATTCATGGAAAGTGAATATAATTAGATCCTTCATACCTAAGTTTTTGTACTTGCACTTAAGGGAGTTCTATGCCTACTACACTAGTCAAAATGTTGTTTATTCACGAGGTATACTTGATTATAAAGGTTGCATAGATAAACCCATACCAAATAACAATTATACATTTAAAGTAAACAATTCTGTTCAACCTAATTATCAATAAAAGTTCCATTGAGATGCTGATTTGACTCATTTGTTGAGGTTAAATGTACCTTATGATATTTTCAATGAATTTTTTTTTATAAGTTAGAGGTACCTAATGATATTTTTTAAGTGCAATAATTCTTCATCAAACATTTGTCTTATACTACAAAATGTTTTAACATCTTAGCGTCACATGCTTTGTATATTTAAATAAGTACGACGCATTTCCCATAAGAGCCCATGTTAAAATGCAAAAAAATAAAAACATTGATTTCTCGACTTCTAGGTAGCCTAGCCTTATGAAAATTTATATGATTGTTTTTGAGACATTTGCCAACCTGTAAACAAAATTTTATAATCATTTCAGCGTTATTTCTATTTGGTATAGAACTCCCTTAAGTAACTTTTGCTTTTAAGTAACATGTACGATTTTGCCTATAACTGGTTATGATACTTACAGTAAAAATATAATAAACAATCATAGTTGCACTACATTTATTTTTGATGACAATTTATTTATATCATTTTTTTACTTTTTCAGGTTAGGAATCGTTCACATTCTACGTGACGCTGTAGAAGGAGGAAGGGAGGGGCGGGTATGTCATGGGAGAGTGGGGTCTAAAATTGGCATAAACAGTGGTATGTAATATTATATTATAATTACTTTAACACACTTTAATAGCCTCTTTGTTCAATAATCACTGTCAGTCTATACAAAATCTTATACTTTTGAGGAAAGCTCGTGTCTGTAGTATTTATCAAATTCTTATTGGGTATAAACTTGACGAATTTATATCTTTAAACAGATTGTTCTTTCCAGGTAATATTTTGATTCGTTAGCACAGTTGGGGATTATACAAAATACTTATCAGTGCAAAGTAACATGGATTTGCTTATCTTCGGCACTATATTGCATCCTATAAACTATTCCACAATCTTCATTGATTTTATTGTTTCATAGAATTACGGTAAAATTGTTATCAATTCTATAACAAGTCAAAAAATCCTTAATAGAAAGAACAAGCGGTTCAAAAATAAAAAAAATTTATAATTTGAAAAACAATACAAATTTCAGGCACTAGATTATTTACAGATAAGGTACTTTTTATTAAATCAGTTTTTCTAGTAAACTTTATGAAAACACACAGTTTGAAATATACTGCACGCCATTGATATAATTTTTGTCCTTTCCCGTTGCAACGAACTGAATTTCTACCTTAAATCCCCCTTTTTGATTGTCGTGAGTGAGCGTTAAAGCATAAATAGTCGCGAACTCCTCGTTAATTCCTTTTTTTCGCACCTCCACCAAGCCGAGCGAAAATTTCTTTCTCTTTTGTTGTTTATGTTACTCGCGCTCGCGCGTATATATATGCGTGTACTTCAGAGTGTAAGTGTCCGCGCTACACGATGTCACCTTTAACTTTCAGCTGGATACAGGATACACGAAAATCCAACAAAATAAATCGCTAATTATTTCTGGGCTTTTGTTCGATGCTTACATTCATACAATATAATTAAGGGATTTGAGCTTCTCTAAATTAATATACAATGCATCGAAACTTGCTTGGAGCGTGTGACGCGCATCAACATAAATGTCGTTAAACACGTTATTTATGTCTCGCGGCAGCGCATGCGCACCGCTGCGAGAGAAAGCGCGCGTGTCAAAATAAAATATTAATTATGGGCACTGGTGCTAGATGGTGATGCAGTTCTTTCGCACGCGTAGGCTTGCATACGCGCGAGAGGTTTGCTAGTTGAGTTACTAGGATGACCTTTTATTTGCGATTTTTAGTGATAGTTTTGATGAATGACAGATACATTTATTATTACTTACACGAAATACATTTTTCTTCGAATTATAGGACTATTAATAGTTATTAGATAATGATTCCATTGAAGTCCATAAATTAGACATAAACTACTGTTATGCGAATCGAAAATCGACCAGATCATCTTAAAAACTACTACTAGAAAAAAATATTTGGAGATATCGTGGTTGATGATACTGTAAAATATCGTTATTCATGAGTCAATATCTGTTGATAGATTTAGCAAGATGCTTAAGGGGATGTCGGAGCCCCGCCCCCCCCCCCTTTTGCAGTCCGACCTATTTTGTATTTCTAATCATATGTAAACACTACAAGTCTGATTAACTTTATCTTGTACAGGTCGGTTAATTATAGTAAGCACTACACGGGTCTGCTCCGAATTTTACTGTAAAATAACGTTATAAAAAGTTATTTGCAAAAGTTTGGTAGGATTAAAATCTTGAGGTTAGGTTTCCATGCGTAAACAACCTATTGTATTTCAAATTAATTAGAAAAATAACTTAACAGATCAACTTTATCTTGCATGCAAAAGCTTTATTATACAGAGCACTACGCGGCTCTCCTTTTGATTTTCCCATGCATTCTATTCTTCAAAAGTAATCACTAAAAGAAAAAACACGATTTTAGCTCCGACATCCTCTTAAATTATTGTAAAGAAAATTGACATGAGAATTTCATAAGTAGCTTATACTATCAAGGAGAGTATCAGGGGTTTATGACACGGTGTTTTCTGAAACTTTGGGACATGTTTTCTTGTACCTCAAAATGAAGACTTTCCATAATAGGGGTGTCTAAAGTCTAACGCTGCCTCAATCATGAGATATAGCTGTAAACATTAGTATTTTTCATACACAGAATGTTCAGAAAATCATGTATAATACTCGCAATTTTAACGTTTTTACCTGATAATTGGCAAGGCGTTACATTTTCGTACCATGCAAAAAGTCTTCATTTTGAGAAACAAGAAAGCATATCCTAAAGTTTCAGAAAGATTCGTACCCAAACTCCTGATACTCTTCTTGTATAAAGCGGCCATTCATAAATTACGTTACGCTTTGACGGTAGAGGAGGTTTATTGTTAGTTTGACGGTGTATACTCAAAACATAGGAGTACTAGAAAAAAGCGTTACTTAGAGAGGAAGAAGAGGGGATACACAATTCTAAAAACAATATGACATAATTTGTAAATACGAGTAGCTCCTAATAAGTGAAGTTTAATATTCAACAGTAAATAAAGTTTTTGGACATAGTTTTTAGATTCTATGAATCTAATCGAACTATATTTTTCAAGCTCAGATGAGCTACACACACACGCACACACACATGAACATACACGTACACGCACATACGCACATATACACATACACACACTCATACGCACGGACGCACATTTTACTTTTAACGTTTTGAAATTCAGAATTCAAAGTATACTTTTATAAAAACCTTAAAATTTGGATCCTTTAAAACTTTTTGAAACTATTCCTTAGATTAGTTTTACTAATGAATTTGTAGTTCCTATCAAAATACGTCTACAATAAATTCTTATTTTTGTGTATTTTATCATAAATATTGAAAAATCTGTACGTCCTAACACTAACAAAAACCAGAAAATCCATTTACACTCAAACCCAAAATCGCCTGCATCCAGCGTTGGGCACGGTCGGATTTCAGATGGCAGAATCCCTAGATCCTAGTAATAAAATTTGACATAGTGATCAGCTATGTTCAGATCGTTGGCGCGAAATGCCGCGGGGTGATCTTAAACCCATCCGATTCGACTCTGACAGATAATCTGACAGAGTCGAATCGGATGGGTTTGAGAACACCCCGCGGCATTTCGCGCCAACGATCTGAACATAGCTAACCACTATGTCAAATTTTATTACTAGGATCTAGGGATTCTGCCATCTGAAATCCGACCGTGCCCAACGCTGCATGCATCCCGCGCACATTTGCACACAAGTGACGCGCGCGTCTCGCTGCACCTACAAACACAAAACGCTACACACGCAGTCACAAAAAGACGAATATCAGTTACAACACGGCACTTGTGCGTACGGCACACTGCGCTCGGTACAGTAATCGTTCGCTTTCCGGCGCGCGATGTGATGTAAATTAGTTTCGGCGCCCTCGCGAGTGGGTGCGTGTATAGTAATACGCGTGCATACCGATCGGTTATACGGTACAGCGAGCGCACGCGCGGATTTGTGCGAGCATTAGAAGCGCGAGGATGCGATACCGCTACGCTGTTGGTGTCTCATTGTGCACGCGGATTTTGCGGTGGATGCAGCGAAAAATAAAGTCTTTTTTTATCTGGAGAGGGAAGTTTGAATTTTTCATGTGCACTCTGGTGGTGTCTATGACTATTGATCATTGGTCTAAACTGTCAATGTAGAGAAAAAAGATGTTTTAATTCAGATACGTAACTTACACATTGTACACTATTTTTGCATTTTCTTACGGAATTTCACACAATTTTACGTTAGTTTGCACTATTTTTACATCACTTTCACTTTTTAGCATTAGTTTAAAATTATTTTATGCAGAGAAAGTTTGTCACCTAGTTCGTAATTTTTTTACATTATAAATTAACCTTCTCTGCGCATTAGCTATAAATAAATACCTTCATGGTTATAATTAGCTATATGGTTTCATACCTTTATTTTATCAAATAATATTATTTCATTCAATTGTATTGGAAAGAAAAATTACTGTCTGTGCAATTTACCTCCGTATTGGCGTTAACTTCTACACTTGACAATACCTAATTCGCACGAAACGCGTATTAAGAGTGCAGGCCTAAATTATATTCAAAAACGAATTTTTTTACTAGTTCAGGAAACTTTTTATGTTTATAAGCAATCATTCTAAATTTGTGTTATATATACTTAGTAATAATTTACATTTTACCGTTGTAAAGCCCTTAAATCTTGATCCTACACGTCACAATAAATCACTATTTTCAATACCATATTTATTAAAGTTACTGTGTTCCTCACACGATTGTTTTTTCGACAGTTATTCGACTCCTTTTGATATGTATTACAATATGCATTGCAAAAATCATAAAATTTAAATATATTAAGAATTTGATACGGTATGTATAATTTAGTTCTGCATATTAGCTAAATTTTGAAAAAATATAGAAAAATAATTGTACTTTTGAATACATACCAAGCGTTCATAACTTTATAAATGAATATTTTATTAAGGAAAGTCTAAAGAGCCTTTAATTTAATTTAATGATCTCATAAGTATTAGGGTAAAATTAGAAAAAATAGAACACTAATAACCAATCAAAATCAAGATGAGTTGGTTCGACTGCTTTAAATTTCGTTTTAAATTTGACTATATAATTTGTTAAGTGTTATTAGAGTTGTAAGATATTCTAAATCACTTCAATGTCTAAATTGATACCCAGTATTGATGTTATATCCGACTTCTGTATTCTGTATTTAATTTATGCACTTCTGTAACTAAGCTTATTGATTCAAGATATTGCACACATCAGCCCTGGTTCTTCTATTTTATTCGCCACTATTTCCTACAACATTATACAAAATTGACGATACATTAAATCACAACGCATCACAACTATCCTAAACACCCATCCACCCTCCACTCAAACCGCAATCCATCAAACAAAGCATTAAAAATCCAAAGCCACCACTAAACGCGTATCCTCAATTTATTACCCACAGCCTGCTTCCAGCAAACACACACGCACGCTGTTATCTACGTAACAGAATTCCGTCCGTTATACAACAGCTCGTAAAGCCTCTAATCCCGGTGCGCAGCCCCGAAGAAAAAGAACCTCAGCTGCAGGAGATGATTCAAATGAGCCGTAAACATCCTTCGATCCACTGCGGCACCAAGACACTACACACACACACATCGATTTATCACGATTTTCCGCCCACGCTCTATAGGCGTACACACGCGCGATATAAGCCTATTACGTCCGTGCCTATACTCGTGAGCGCGGCAGTTCGATAAAAATCGAAAACTCGTCGCGGCGGCAGCCGTGGACTTGGATTAGGATTCGTGACAGTCGAGGGATCATGCGGAGCCGCGCCGACAAACGACGCTAATTGGAAATTTGCATGATGGATATTTCTCCGTGGCGGGGGGGATTCTGATGCTATGCGGTTGGAGAGTATTCTGCTCGTGTTTCCGCGTTTTCGGTGGGAACGGATCATTGGATTTGTCTTTGCGATGTGATAATATATACGCCGCGTGGATTTTTGGGCAAAATGGTGTTATAATCGTTTGTTACTGGGACCTTCTCTCAGGTCGGAAAATGTGTAATGTAAATATAAAAATTTAATTATTTGGTACGCCGAAAGTGGCTGGAAATAATTAAGTTTATTTTGGATAAGGCATAAATAGTATATTACGCATCTAGGGAGGTAAAGAATTGGCGAGTCCATAGCAAGCACGTGCTATGGGGTCGCCATTTTACCTCCCATGGTGCGTATACTATTTTTCCTCACACCAGCACCGAAAATACACATTTCTCTCCAGGCGCCCGGGAGGAAAAGTGGTACTTTCGGTGCAGGTGTGGGGAAAAATTACATTTTTGTAACACAAGCACGATTTTTGCATTTTTCTGTACTTATTAAGAGGGCGCAAAAGTAAATAAGCGGGCGCAAAAGTAATAAGCGGGCGCAAAAGTAATAAGCGAACGCAAAAGTAACTTTTGCACCCGCTAAAATTTTTCGGAAAATTGCTATTATATATATAGGTATATATAGATATATATAGGTATGTATAAATATATATAGGTATATATAGGTATATATAGGTATATATAGGTATATATAAATATATATATATATATATATATATATATATATATATATATATATGTGTGTGTGTGTGTGTGTATGTATGTATATATATACCTATATATATAAGTTAAAAAAATACCTAATCACTCTTTTTTGTATCTTGTAACAAAATAAAAATAATTAATGAGTTTTAAAACAACTCTTATAAGTGTATACTTGCCGCATCAGAAAAAAGTTTCTTTAGCCCCGCTTAATATGCCAGAAAAACGCAAAATCAATACATGCGTTACAAAAAATATGGTGTGCACCAAAGGCTAAGTGGGCTTTTTGACCTCGTGTGGTTGCAGTACTCGTCTTCGGCTCGCAAACGCTCGCCTAGCTCGCCTTCGACTCGAACTACAATCTCCACACTCGGTCTAAAAAAGCCCACTTTGCGCCCCAGGTACACAATATACTATTGAGGCACTTAGATGCCGAGGGGTGTAAGTGCAATTATTTCCTTTTCGCGAGAAAAGTGTTTAAAGTTTAGAAAATATTAAGAATTACCATATGAAATGAATGAAGTTTAATTCAATAATTTGGTTTAAGTTTGTGTAATCGAAAGCATGACAATATTTTCAGCTTCATTCATCGGAAAATACTTTTACCTCAATTTTTTCAAAATTGTCACTTATACCACTTGACTTCCAAGCTCCTCATTTATCATTTTTAGGGAGGATTTTTGGCTATAAATCTATATCGCAGTAAACACAGCTATTAAACGGTGTTAATTTAACATTAGAAATAGTTATTTTCACAAAACAGTTCTAAAAATTTTATATTTCAAAGGTCCAATAAATTAAATTAACAATAACTTCACGTACTCATACACTTTTATACCCCGTTGTACATCATTTTACACATTATTACACTTTTTATTACTATCTAACACTTTTTCATACTGCATATCAGCATAAATAACGGTTACCTGAAAGATCAACCGCGACCGACAATTCTCACTACACACACACACATACACCTGAGCAATGTCAGCCCAACTTTTGCGCAAGCGGCATTTAAATGTAGGTCATCAGCATCCCCCCATCGATCTAGAGATCAGATGCAATCAAGTCTGTCGCGCGCCTCCGCCGATCGCCTTCTGTTCGATTAGTCCATTGATACGTCATCGCGCTCGAGCGACGTCCGTTGCGGCGAAAGGGGGGACGGGGGAAAGAAGGCGCCGCACTGCGGGAAGTGTACCGCGGAACCCGGAAAACGCGGAGCTGGAGCCTCGACTGAAAGAGTATACATCTTGAGCAAGGGCGTGACTGTTGAGATCACGTAGTGTGCCTGTGGGTGACTTGGCGATGCAGCGGTAGGAGAATGATCACGAGTACTCGGCGGGTGAGCTGAATTTCACCTTTGACTGATCGTTGATTGAGTATACATTAGTAATATGTATTATTAACGATGTCGAGAAAATTCATTGTTATATTAAATGTTAAAAAATCGTAGCTGCACACTTTTATACTGCAGAGAAATGATGCAAAAAGATAATACAGTTGATGGAATGAGGTTCTATTTAAGCTTTGTTTCGTGTAAAACTTCGTATGTCGTATTACGTAGGGTCGAGCATGCCGCAGACTTCCTCCAATATGATTTTGACAATATTAATGTATTGTGTCGCGTAGGATCAGGATTTTGAGGTTTCACAACTGTTAAATTACAGTTAATACTATGAGTGTATATAGTAAAAAAATGTCAGAATGATTGCTTTAACTCCTAAATTTTTGTTGTTGTAAGTTTAATGCATACTGCCTCCCATAAGGAGGTCCGAAAGTCATTTCCCTGAATTACCGACTGAACCATTTTATAAAATTTCATTACAATAATTTATTAGGGTATCGTTGTTTTTAACGTCTGAACCTTCGCACATAGTTCCATTATTTCTCAATGAAGGGCTAGTGAGTTTGGATTTTGTTTAATATAAGTATTTTTATAATTATACATAATTATTCACTATTCGGTCGGTAAAAATCAATCGGGAAATTTGAATTTTTAATTGACTTTCGCTTTTTAATTGACCCCCTTAAAGAGTCTGATGACAACCTTAAATAAAAAATAAATTTGTTATATCTTTTAGGCGAGAATAAATTATTCATCATATCGACGGCTAATACGAAAACTAAGGCATTTTAATCTTCCAGAAAGACACTATTTCATTTTGCGTTTTAAAAAAGAACAGTATATTGTGCAACAAATGCGATTTTATAACACACGCGTAGCGATTGCGGCGACACGAGTCGCCGATGAAGCCGGCGAACGAATGCTGCGCGATCGCACGAGTGTGTAAAACATATGCACGAGTTGCATACAATATTTTTTGTAATAGTGTGCGTAAAATTCTCCACTAAAATACTGAAATGACGAAGGTACAGGGTTGGAGGGGACAGGGGGAAGGAACGGCAACAAAGCAAAAAAATACTTACAAATCATTAAAGAAAATAAAAAAATTATATAACAGTTTAAAATGAAAAATTAAAATACAATTATTACTTTTCTTAAATTGCAAAATTTTTCAACTGTTTCAAAAAAATTTCAATTATTTCATAATTATTTTAATTATTTCAAATTCTTTTTAAACTTCTTGAATTATTTCAATCTTTTAAATAATTCAAGAATTTTTCTAAATTTTTCCATTTATTTAAAAGTTTTCATTTTTTTCAAAGTTTTGTAATATTTTCTTATCTTTTCGATTTTATTCAATTTCTTATTTTACGCGCTTCAAAAGAGGAATTAAACGACGAGCATGCTACGAAGCGTCGATCCGGCACGCGGATGCTAGAATCCCGGCTACGTAGTGTTCTGTGATTGCAGGTAACAATACATTTTCTAACAATGATCAATTCTAATTTATTCTATGAAAAGATCGCTAGAAAGATATCAAATTGAAGAAAAACAAGACGGTTGTGACAATGTATATATAATTAGGATATATGTGTAGAAAGTTGAAAAGCGAAATTATTGGCCTAAGTAATAGCCTATTTAAGCCTAAATTATTCAATTTTTTAAAATATTTTATCATATAATATGGCTTTATCTTAGAAAATTTCTTTTTTTGCTTAATAATTTGTTTTTTTTAACTACTACAACCAATGTTAGTTCCCACTCGACATTCCACAAGAGCGGTCTGGAGAATGACTAGAACGCACTGCAGCTATGGTTGTAAAAAAAGAACAAGAACGAGAATGATGCTCTAGACGAGTGAAAGGTATACGCAATGTGTAGGACTAGGCGGAGCTGGATCATCGCGACCGCGCGTCTGCTTTGAACGTCATCGTCTTCGTCGTCGTCGCATCGTGATTGACGAATCGAAAGTGAATATTGCCGGCACGTGGATGCAGTCGCGCGCGAGGGATCGCGGAGAAATTTATTTGTTCGCGATATGTCGGGGCACGGATTATATATGCAGACCGACCGCGGGGTCGGGGACTTCTTGTTGCGGTGAGATTTTTTTCTTCTAGGGCTCGCCGCTAGTTTTAGTATAATCAATATGTTTTATAAGCTTTTTATCATATATCAAAGTAAATTATTGTGAAAATAGCTGTTCCGAGAATAATAAGATTGTTCGTGGTGGAAATTCAAGTGGATTTCTACATAATCGACACAGGTAGAATAGGAAATTTATAGTATCAGCATGAAAATAATTTACGATAACAAGTAGAAACCACGGAGTTTGGGTCATGGATTTTGATGGAAGTTCCTGAAATGTTTTTCTATCTAAATACAAGCTCCAATATCCATAGGTTTGTTTAACCCTTTCCTTCTCACTATGGCCATATAGCACATAAGATATGTATATTGCACTTATGAGGTTTTTCTTTTATGTAATCCATGAAGAACTTCGAGGTATAGTTGATTCTAATAGGTCCAGAGAACATACTTTAGTAGTGTTCAAAAAGCTTTTTGAATAAACTATTTTTTACAGTAGTTTCTTTTGTAGAAAAAACACATTTTTCACCAAACCGATTTTTTGTAACTCAAAATAAGACAATAGGGAAGAATACTGATTTTTCGTCAGCAATATATTATTGTGGATCATGGAACAGTTTCTTTGTAAACTTGTGCAATTTGTACGATATCTTCAGAATTGAAGAAGATATAAATAAAACTTTAAAAACGATATGACGTCACTCCGGTCGGCACCTTTTGATGCCTTAATGGTGTGGCGTCACTGAAAGGATCTCTAATAAATTATAACTTTCGCAAATTAAGTTATTATTTTAAATTCAAAACGCAATACACGTCGGCTTAGGTTGTTTACCATTTTTGCAAGTGCCGATCAAAAAATAAATTTTATATTCTTTCCTATTCTGACATATTTATGATGTTAATCTAGCAAAAAAGAGTTAGTTGTATTCAAAATTTCTACCTATTTTAGATCAAATTCAGTTAATATCAATAAATACTTCCTTTAATATTAAAATAATCAGAATACTTTATATCACAATTCAAATACAATTTTAATAACCTTTTTCATTATTAAACTATCTCTTACTTTTTATTCCTATCTTCGCTACAATTGAGATATCCATGAATAAGATCTTGAAATATACGGTTTGCACCACTAAACACGATCCACATTAAAGAGGACACACATCGACATCATCTCAAAGCCAAAGAAGGCGATAGCGCAGAAGCACTCAGAAATTCATCATTGCGGATATAATGCTAAAAGATGCAGTACGATGAAGCAGCGACGCATGAACGCACGGTAAGACGCTAATGTAAAGCGATAGTTCGATGAATAATTAATGAGATAATCGATATCGCACTACAACCTGGTATAGGGGAGGGTGGGGCACTACGGGCACCCGTAAATTCAAAGGCGTGTAGATAATTTATTTTACACTTAATATGCAAAACAAAAACTACTAACGCACTCTTATTTTAATGGAGAACTTGAAAATTGGAGGATTTTCAGCTCTTAAAATTGAGTAGGTTTTCATGCATTTTTCGTCATTATTATTGATTGTTCATAACTTTGCAACAAAATAATATTTTTATATGAATCAAAGCTTAAAGAAAAGCTCAGGTAGTCAACTTTTTTATCTTATTGTATTATTTCTCTAGCAAACACACTTGCAGAGTTATGATTCGAAGTATAGGTACCATTTTTTACTGAAATAACGCGTATTTTGAATACAAAAGGTCATATCTTCATGGACCCAAGCCCCAAGGGCCTATGAGATGAAACTACGGGTACTAGACATCATTCTTAGGTACCAGAAACTACTTCCCAAAACCTTATCGAGAACCGTTTCCCGGAGATCGCGGACTCTCCATGTCAGTAGAAATAAAAATTAAATTACAACCTGTGCAAACCTAAAGTAGGATATATAAGCTTTATGATACGTATTTTTTGACGGCCTTAATACCTCCTTTCTTCATTTCCCACGTGTTTGAAATTATGACAATATTTAATTTTTTTTTGCTTAATATTTTCAATACGATTTTATAATATGTTACACTTATTTTTTCTTCACTTTTTCACAATGAGCAACATATTTGTGCCTTTTCCTTAAATCTACCTGGAAATTTTTTTTAAATACTAATTTTGAAAATAAAATGGCGGTGCTCCTTTAACCCTCTATTATCTATTCTTATTGCTTTTTTTATTATTTTTAAAATATAATTGTAATTAGTCGAATCATAAGATATTTATTATATTATGTATTGTATTATGTAATATTATGTATATTTATATTTATTTAAAATAAAATTATATGAATAATAAATACATATAAAATAATAATAAACGATTATACGAACGAAATAGAAATGTAAGTACGTTCAATCGGTATTGTACAATACCACATAAGAACTCGAGAAACCAAACACTACCTTCTTATTTTCATAAATGCTTAAAAAGGCAAAAGAAATAAGAAGACCATTTTCATTTTTTAAAACATTAATAAAGAAACCAATGAATTTGTAACTTTAAACGTTTACAGCTTTCTGTTCATTGTTGTATGTTTCAAAAGAACTGACTCAGCATTCGTTCCTTTTTTCTACTTAATGCCATATAAGGGAATATTACCTTTTGATACGCTCACGTAATTGAAATTTCGAACGATAGGTGACATGCACTAACTCATTAGAAAAGTAACCATGTATAGAGCATATATTACACAACTAGATCGTCGAGTAAAATATTAAAGTGTTTTGCTACTTTGTCGTGCGGTACAAATGCTAGAACAGTAATCGCATGACAGTCATCCTTAAGGTGTTGCTAACATTTATCACGAACAATTACGAGGATCCACTTTTTTATTTAATATCTTACTGTAATTAAATATCTATCTGGAACGTTGTCGTTCCAATCAAAAACAATACCTTTTCAAAGAGATATTTTCTCAAACTTAGAAAATGAATAACAGAAGTGATTTCCCGTATTTGCCGATAACACGAGGGTTTAGCATTATATTAATGCGTCTATCATCAGGATCACTATACAAGCTTTGTGAACCCTCCGACTACACATGCTTATACACGCTATGACAGGGTTGGAAAAAACATGCGCGAGCCCTAGCCTCACCAATAATAACCTTGATGCATTAATCGTTCCGAGCTCCAAATCAGTCATGACAATAGATGGTATATTGATTTCAACAGCAAATGCTCGAGCTTTTTCAAAAGCAATTTCGAACACTTTTTGGTAAGATGATTACTGCTTATTAGAAAGTAAAGACTATACATACGGAAGAGCAAGAAATTGGCCCGCTTATGAGATTAAGCCCAGGATTACAAATAATTGAAAAAAAACAATTGATGGAGCTGATTTAAAAGTCCCATCCACGAACCACAATTTGACCGAACCAACATTTTTAGATATTAGATAGATAGATTAAGATTTATTTTAGCACTTGTCAAAAAATTATGTACAAAGTCATAAATTACAGCTATATTTGGTGATACGCGTTTTTCAAATCTATCGTGGAAATCTATCGAGCTTTTCGTAATTTTTCTAATATGGAATTAATACAAGTAATTTTATTGATCTTCCGGAAATCAATGCAAAATCTAAATATACCGTTAGGTTTGTGAACCATCACCACCGGACTCAACCAAGGACTTTGTGATGGTTCTACCTTTTCCGATTCAAGAAACTCGTCGACATCCTTGTACATAGCCAGACGAACGGGTTCTGTTACTAAGTGGTATCGCTGCTTCATCAGGGATGACCTTGTAAATCAATCGTGTGTTCTATAAGATTTGTTATCATTGGTTTCTCGGAGGGTGGCGGTAAGGATCTAGCAAGCAGGTGATCAATCTGCTGCCGTTAATCCTTTGCTCTTCTTCGAAAGATTCTAGTACCGAATGCGTTAAACAATTTCATTCCACAGAGCGAGTCTTGTGGAAATGGTAACACGTTAAGGCATCGGGTCGCTGAGAATGTATATATTTATAGGTATTCGCGTGAATGTGTGCGTCCACGTGAATGGATGAGAGGTTATAGATTCCCACCAGGCTGTGCCCGCAGCTCGACATGAATTATTAAGGTGCATTTTCATGGTGCATCAAATTTCTAACCTCAACCCAGTAAACAAAGTATTTAAAATATATACTAAAGAATGCATGTGATTCTTTAAAATGTACTTTAATTTTCATACGTGAAAACGATATGCGAAGACGTATTATCGGAACTATCATTTTTCACGTGTTATAAAATCAAAACATACAATAAAAAATCAATAATATAGGTAGATTATCATCAAATTGTTGCATAAAATGTGGTAAAATTGGTTTCTGGAGGGGTAGTATATTTTGCGTACTGAATTCATATACTTCGCGATGTATATTGCACGCCTTACACATATGCATACAACAGGTGTATTAACAGGGGTTTATGTTTCTTTCGTTTCGGTGCTTTTTTCTTCGATTGGTTGTCTGATTCAGGAAATGTATCACTTAGTTCAGAAGAACTTGGTACAGATTTATTTGATTTCATAGTTGAAGTTTTTCTTCGAAATTTACATCTTTGCGCAAAATTCTTACTATTCTCATCTTGAGAGATTTTGAGGTATGTTCCATTTGCTGCTTATATGTGACATGTAAAATATGATTATTTGAAATTTCTTATAAAATAACGTAATGTATGAAGTACTTTATATGATATATTGGCCATATCGAAGGTAAAAGACATTTTCAATTACTAATACATCAGCAAGGGAATCTAAACAGGAATGGTCATTTAATTCCTCAATAAAACTATACTCCTTATACATATGGCACTGGAATACAACCTTAGTAGATAAGCTATACGGACGCGAGTCCACACCGCTAGAGCCCATATCACATAGTCCGGGAGCCAGTGACAGATCCGCCGGCGAGTATCTCCGCATTCACCATGATATTCGTTAAGCCACAGTTATCTATAAATTTACCCACTGCTTTGAAATACGCTATCATGATATGAAAAGCTCCAGGTGGATAAATAAATTCTTAACTGCAGCTTTTCCGAGGATTGGATTTGCATAGCAATTTTTGCGATCGCAAGGTCATACGTAATTTGCATGTACCGTTCACCGCACATCCTGAAGTATGTCTTCACCACTTGTCGTATCTACAAAGCGATCAAATTTGTTAAATGCAACACCGGTGCACAAACCGGGTAATCGTGCGATCCAATCGAGCAAATATCAGAACGCTTGCAAGAAGTGATTGTCGCCTCAGTTTCGATACCTTCCAATATACTATAACTGCAGCAATGCCCGTATCGACTGACAATGTTAACAATTCTTTTACTGTTTGTCAAACTCTTGAAAGTTAAGCCAAGGCACATTTGTTTAGATGTTTTTATCGATCCGTTAGCTACAGCGTAAATAAGGTCTTCGAAAAACGATTTAGCTAATCTTATAGTCCTTTCAGTACTTACGTTGGTAATTTGAGCCCGAAAATAGTTTATGTAACACTGCATGAATAGTTCTGGTATTTCGCATTCACCATTCATCAAATCTGTTGCTGTAAACTTAAGTGGTAATATACTACGTGGCATTTTATCTATTTCTTCTTTAAAAATAAGTGCAACAGTATCTACGAGTTCGTGTTTTTTTATTATATTCTGCAGCATAATGCCTTTGTACGGCTTAATAATATATTGACCTTTAAAACTTATCATAACTATTTGTTTGGGAAACGTTTTTAATAATTTTTTTTCAAATGATTCGGTTTTAAAGTATATGTTATATCTTGATTGTTATCTTCTAAGTAATTTATAAATATTTCATTTAAAATTTTCATAAATAACACTGCTCTAGATTAATTATATTTTTTATTACAAATGTCTCAACTACTTCATAAGCTTCTGCGCGAATATCTCTCGTACAGTGCCATTCCGATTTTCCTTTATCTTTCGCTAATTTAGATTCATATGAATGCTCATAATTTCTTTTGCAACTTTTATGGAACAGAATTGTCTGACGATTTGAACTTAATTTCTCAAGCTTCTGTAGCATATTTATATCATTAATTTCTGACGCAATTTTTTTTAGAATTTTAAATTCACTATCCTAAAGAATCGATAACTTTTCATATTAAATTCATATATTCAAGAACAATATATTACATTCTCAATTTATAACTTAAACTTATCACAGTTAACGAGCTTAGAACTTTTAAGGTACTTTAATCACAAGAAAATAATTTTTTTTTCCATACAATGTGTTTGACCGCCTTTGTTTTCTCTTTTCCTTGCGTATGTTGCGTTTTCAGAAAATACAAAAAATATTTTAAGGTTATACGTATCACATATAGGAAAATGCACTTTCCGCAAAAAACACAAATAGGCTTTACGTTTGACATTATCAATGCAACCTCCACATTAGCATCAATTCCCTTCTCTATCTATTTCAATTCTTTTTTTAATGATCAATTTTGATTAATGTTACAACTATAAATTAACAATGTACGCACACAAGAATATAGCCGATCGCGTCGAGTCCTGACAACAGTGTGGCCAACAAGGTCTAATGGCACATCGCCATCTGGTGGTAGCAAAATCTTTTAATGAACACTATAACTCGATATACGAATCGTTCTTAAGCACGGAATAATATTACGGGTGTAAATTTTTTAAATCATAAAAATGTAATTGTATGCATGATTTTAAATAATAAATCAATAATAATAAAGCCCTTTGACTCTCATATTCACTTTCACGCTGTAACATCATAAATTGCCTATATTTAAAATATAAATAAATAATTAAGTGTCAATAAAACGATGTTAATTAACTAAATAATATTAACAAATTCGAGTACACGAAAATCGTACTAAATAAACTTATGATCTAGCTACTGTTCTTACTTCTTGCCCAGGGTTTTGTTTTCACATGAAGGATTATAAGTATAAACGCTCGGATTATCTTTGGGTATAACTCCACTCATGTTCAATTATTTACATATAACTGTCAACAAGAAAATTTTATTGTAAGAAAAGCCAAATCATTAATCAAGTCGGGATTCTCGGGAAATATGTAGTTATTTACTTACGGTAGCGACGATAACAATGTTGCGTCTCTCAATATATTGTTCTTTTTCCACCTGGTAACAAAGAGAAAGTTATGTCAAATTCTATCGTGCAACTGAGCTTATTCAGAAACGTCAGATATAACCAATTTTCAACCGGGTCGGTATCACTAAATTGATTTTTTTTCGACATGTTCGCATAAGCAGCTGACATATAATCCACCGTGTTACACACAGCTGACTATTTTCTTTCTATTGTATACAATATATTTTATTAGTATATAAGTTTTCAGCTGAGCCGGTTTCGTTTATATTTTTTTGTTACATGAGTGGGAGACTGCCGTAGCCCAACCGACACATAGTGTGGCAGCTGACGTTCACGAAGCTTCATTACATCATCATATAAAGCATGTAAATAAAAATTAGCTGAGCCGATTTTGGTCTCACGAATCTGTCACAGGCTCCCGGACTAACATGTCCGGACCTGCACGCGCGAGCTCGCAGTGCCTTCCGGCCGCATGAAGCACGGAACACCGAGGTGAGCGAGCGTCGCGCCCGCAGCACTCATGAACTAGTGAAATCACTAGAGTGAACGCGTGAAATGTGTTCCCTCCAAACGTACAACTAGTGCGCTGTCTACAATGCTGTCTATCGACCACGCGATGAACTACAGCTAAAATGTCCGCTTTCCCGCTCAAAGCGTCGTTCTATGTGAACGCGTCATATGAGCGGGATAAACTATACAGTATGAAAGAGCGGAACCAACATGGCGGTGTCTTCTCATAATGGCATTCACTTGTTGTAAGCGTCTATGCAGCAAGAGAGCAAGAGTGGTAAAACGAAAGAGCAAAAGATAAAGAGAGGCGATGCGTAAGTATTTATTAAGATATAGAGGAACAGAATATTTTTTTAAGGTTAATAGAAAGAGAGAAAGTAATTTTTTTTCAGAAGATTGAGAATACCTTCTTAGTTTTAAGAAAAAGTTTTTATTAGAAGCGGGAGTTAGTGTATATACATCATATACACTATTCATGGAAGCAATGAAGATAGCTGGCGACGATGAAGTTTTTATGGGTGCATGGATTCAATTATTTCAAACTAAAATAAATGTTATATGTGGCATTTATTATCAAGTAATAATGGACGGGCTAAGACTAATTTATTTTTTAATATGGTAAGAGCAAATCGATGTCAATTTAACCTTTTTAGAAAGGCTATTTTAATAAATTAAATTAAAAGGAAGATTTAGTGTGTTATATTTTCATTTTTACCCTAAAATATATTGCAAATATATAAGTTGTAAATTAAAATAATGTTCTAAGAGTTTCAAATTGACTCATATGATAAGTTCCATCAAGGTTTACCATGTAGCTGAGATTTGAGATGTGAAAATTTCATTTTATATTAGCTCTGAAATTGCAAAATAACTTTTTCACACGCTTTTCTAAACCATTAGTAGAATATTAATAAAACTTTGCACGAATCTTTATTAGGTCCTATTGAAACTATGCCCCAAGTGTCAGCGTAATCGAATTTGACTTATAATTGCTATATCTATCATAAATAATGCACCTAGTAGACATCCTATTTAAAAAGTTTTCATTAACAACAAAGTGATAAAATTTAGGGTTTGGTGGGGTTGGATTTAGCCTCACAGATATCAGAACCCAATAAGCACACTTTCAAAAAAAAACGATTTCTTTATGAGTTCTCGAAAGTCCACATATGAATACATTAAGTAATCAAAAAGTGTTAATAAAGTATTCTTTCTAACATTAAATTGATGAAGGATCTTTATATGTTTTAATAAAAATAATTTCGAAAGTATTCTTTAAATAGTGATAAAGAGTTAAAAGAGTTATCTTTTAAATAATTTTTGTTTAATCGTAATAAACGTATAACGAATTCACGAATGTCGTCTCTAAAGAATACTTATAGTACTAAACAAGTAATAATAAAGTATTCTTTGTACATACTTTATAAAAATTAAGAAAATAATTTTTACCCGAATGGTAATAAATAAGTCATTAATGTAAATATTTATTTATTCAATTTGATTACTTACTGCAAATATATTTTTGTGGTACTGTTAAACACTACAGTACAGCATATAATTATATTTATACGGCCAACATTAGGACTAATGTTAGGGTTACTATTAAAATACTATTAAAATTACTATTAAAATACTATTAAAATTACTATTAAAATACTATTAAAATTACTATTAAAATACTATTAAAATTACTATTAAAATACTATTAAAATTACTATTAAAATACTATTAAAATTACTATTAAAATACTATTAAAATTACTATTAAAATACTATTAAAATTACTATTAAAATACTATTAAAATTACTATTAAAATACTATTAAAATTACTATTAAAATACTATTAAAATTACTATTAAAATACTATTAAAATTACTATTAAAATACTATTAAAATTACTATTAAAGTACTATTAAAATTACTATTAAAATACTATTAAAATTACTATTAAAATACTATTAAAATTACTATTAAAATATTTTTTATCATTGGTTGTACTAACCTATACTTTAGAATCAAAATATTTTCTGCTATAATAGACCATAATTTAAACATAACCTAAATCAAATTGGAGTTTTGGAGCATTTTATAGTTTGTACAGTTTAGCATGAATGAACAGTCAAAAAGACGATTACGTATAACACAATTACGTGTACGAAGGTGGCGCAAACGAAAAAATGATGTATTATCTTTAGATAATACCGATTCTGCATGTAAATCAAGTGAACAAAAGATAAAAATTTATTGTGTAGAAGAATCAAGTGAGCAATTACAATGTGCTGAATCTTCACATGAATAACCTGCTACTATCCTTTGTAAATTGCTACAAAATATCCGAAAAGGACAACGAAAAAGTTTATTTTCACACACTTACGGTGACATTTAATAACGTTAAAGATTGGGATGGGCTACGTGTAGCAAGCCAGTATTGTGTAATAAATATAAATATTCAAATGATTTTTATTTATTTCCATAAGGTATGTCCTACACGCCTCGTAGACAAATGTTAATGTTGAGTTTTTTTATTTAGATGTAAATAGTTATGCATAACCGATGCAATAAAACAAAGATTATTAAATTTAATTAAAATTTTTTTAACAATATAGATGATTTTAATATAGCTTTGAAGTGAACTAATTTTGTCGAAATTTTATTATAATGTTCAAAGTGATTATAAATTTCTGATTGCTTTAAAACTGTAGGGTATATGAGTAGTGCGAACTCAAAAGTACGTCATTAGAAAAGTATATAAAATACGTTATTCCAATTAAACTAGTAGGAAATAGCAATTTTTTGATAATTTCTTACGCTATTTAAACAATTTTGTGAAAAAGATAATGCGATTTTTGAAAATTTCTTTTTACAAGTTCGACATTTAGTTAATTATGAATAAAAATTAATGATTCGTGGTATCAGTAATAGCGACAGGTCTATAAAACAATAAACTATTCGAATTTTTTTTCAATTCACCACAGATGCCGGAGTGCTCGCATCCATACCTGCCTTTTTTTTAGGAGTCTACTTCGGCTGCATAAAACATAAATAAAATATTGTAAAATGAAGTCAACAAAATTTTTTCTGTACAGTTCTAGATGCTAATAATAACAGATGGTCACCTTAACTTTATTTCTAGTCGGCGAAGGACTGATAAGCTGGGTGTCGAGAGTTCGATTCCTAGTATGATTTTTTCGTTAAATAGTATTTACCCGCATAAATCCAGTGTTCAAGAGCACCTTGTATGCCTAAATAAGTAAGCTGACCTATTTCAAGCTATATCCTGAACTATGACAAAACGTGCCGTTCTATGCATAAATTGATTAATAATAAAAATTATCTAAGAACGCTTTAAAAATTAAATAGACCGGACATTTTTAATAAAAATTGTATCAATATTAAAACAGATTGTAGATAATTCGAATCTACGTACCGAAAACTACAATAATTTGAGCTATTGCACATGGTGTGCAATCATTTATAATTATAAATATAGTTAAAAAACAAAGTCGTATAAATCAGCTGCATGCTTCGGCCGCCGATTTGAACAATTTTATCAACATTGCTTCTTGTATAATAATACTCATGTTCCTATACTTACAAACAAAAACGTTAATAATTATCAATATAATTTTTATATTCACACATGTGTGTTATAAACCTTTCTTATTTTATCATTTTTGATACTGTTTCATAAAAGGGATACATACATTCAAGAGCGTCTTTCTTAATAGTGCACTTTTATCTAAATGCGCTCGCTTGAGAAACATCACATGGTCGGGTTGACGCGAGAGACTAGGCGCACTACGAAACTGCACCTTTTATCAATTTCATTCATTCTCTACTTATTCGGGATTCCCCCTTTCCCCGACTCGCGTATATAAACATACGCATGCGTTGCTCGCGCGAGCGCCTCGAATCATTATTTCGGACAGATTTATCGTCTAGGAATATTTTCTAATTGAATGAAGCTCGTAAAGCACTTGGGCACTAATTAAAGCCAAGCCCGGGGAGCAGCGGCTATTATATGCAGCGTGTTCGAGTGTATGTTACTCCTCCTCTTTTTTCTTTTCGCGTGCTGCGTTGCAGAGGAGAAGAATAAGAGGGTCGATGGGTGCACGTGTATGCCGAGCGAAGGCGATGATAGTTTTGCGTGCGCCCAAGAGTTCTTTTTGTCGAGTTATAAAACCGTTTGCTACCTTTTTTTCGTTGGCCTAGTGTGTTTGCGCTTGGTGGTCAATTATTTGCGAGAGGATTTACGAGTGCGATGTCCTCGGGCTACGCTGTGGCGAGCATTGCGAATTTATCGATGTTATTAAAAATGTATTAACAGGGCGATTCTCGCGTGTGATTTGAATATCGTAATTTAATTTTGATCTTTTTCGTCACCTCTTTTTCATTCGCGGAATTTCTTGTTGGGATTTCTCGTACGTCATAAGTACAGATTCAAATTAGATTTTTGGCGCGTGATATGCTTTGCTGACTTTTATTAAATGGGAGATCTGGAAGCTTAAAGAAAAATGTGACTTTGACTGTTTTCGGCAAGTATGATACATTTTTTAAGCTTCTATTTAATGTATTCAGACACAAAAATATTATAACAAACTTTAAATGATATTTTTACATCAAAACAGATTTGTAATTCACAAATTTCTTTTTAACCATAATTTGAAAAATAAATAATATTTTTTCCAGTTTAAAGTTATAACGATTTGTAATACATCTTTTTTAAGGTAGTAAAAGTCTTAATAGAACATCAGATTAGATGAATATTATGACACAATAATTATTGGCGTTTAAAATCAATTTGGTTAGTGAAAAATCTAGCATTTTCGAGAGGACATAAATCTACGGATAAAATAAACAAGTTTATCAGTAAATATAACATGAACGCAAAAAAAACTAAAATAAAGTCCTAAAAAAGAATATAGAAGAAATGATCGTCGCGGCATGAAGCGCATTCATCGTTCAATGGGCTGTCGATCTCGATCAAATCTATTTTATGACGTGCTGCACTGGTATGCTGCCAACATCTATTGGAATTTGATGTGTTCTCTTATTTTTCTTAATCTTTTGACTCTGAATTTTTTCTTTTGTAATTGATCATAGATTTATTAATTTTGTACTCGTGTATACCTATTCATATAGAAAGAAACTTTTATTTTAATTATTTTAACTAATGTGCATAGTTTATGAGAGAAAAAATGAAAATATTCAGGTATTTGTCTTATGGAACTTTAAAGAAATTGTGATGAAAAAATAATACCTATGTGTTTCATTATAACCAAATTTTTAAATGATACTTAAAATTTTGTTTCTATATTGAATGAATATACATGGTTAAAATTACGTATTTCTTCAATTGGATTTATTTTTGGTATCAGTTCTAACAAAAATTTTAAAAAAATTGTACATTAATCTGTTTATCTACAAATAAAAGACAGCACTGGGAATTCAAAAGTTAATAAATTATTAAGCGATCTCGTATATCAAAAATAAAAATACGCAAATCATCTCATTTCTCAGAATATTTGGTCAACCATATATAAGCTGTTTTATTGCCAAATTAATTTCACCGCCCATTCAGTATACCGATAAAAGCAGCAAAAAAATCATTCACACAACCCCAAATTAGAAACCTATCGAACGCCACTTAATCATCCTTAAGAACCAACACCATATCTCTGATATACTCCTCACTCCACCTCAATCCCTAAAAAAAATATTGAACTGAAACTCTTAAGAAGGTTTCAAGCAGTACAGTCTAATAAAAAAAACTAATATTTTCGAAAATAACTAATGGTAGTTCTGTAAAAATATTTAGAATTAACAAAATTGTTAGATATTTGTTATCAAGAAATATGAAAATTTTAACAAATTTTGATGGTGTATATATATAAATTTAATTTGAATTAATTAGACCAGAAAATTATTTACAAGTAAAATCCTATAGAGGTAAATAAGAATTACCTGTACATAGGCTGGCACATATAAACGAGAAAATAAAACCTTAAAAACTAAATTAAAAAAGTAATTAAAAAACTAACTGAAAAATAAAAAAAAATGATTGAATCATTTATTATAGATTGAAAATGTTTGTCCTTGAAGTGTGACTTCGTTTTAGGCATTTATGTTTTAAATTCGGCATATACAGGGTGATATACAGGGTGCTATACATACTCTAAACATACGTTATACAAGCATATAGTTTTATCAAGCAGTTATTCTCAATTAACTTATTTTTTTTAAATAAAAATTTACAAGTTAGCACTCAACATGTAACTAGTTAAGTTACAAGTTATTTATTAAAAAAATGTAATGAAGTTATCAACAAGTTAAAAGTAGAGTAACTTAACTTGGTAACTTCGTTCTTTGTAATAAATTACTACCCAATACTGTCAGTCAGTTACTTTTATTTTGAATAGACTTTTTAATAGACAAAAATAGTTTAAGAGCAAAATGAATGAATGATGTCTAATAACCTAATGCCACTTTCACGACACCCTGCACAAGGTATTTATGCTTATTGCAACTCGCAGTGACAGTTGCCTGTGTATTTTCTAGCGTCAAGGGAAGAGGAGGGGGCGGGGGGTAAAAATTTCTTTTATACTGTTATTAACAGATACGATGTTGTAGTACATTTCTAATCTTGTATAAACAATCAAATTAAAAAAAATCCCATACCGACGTAAGGTGGCTCTCTAGTGTATTTTTTTCGAAAAATTTCAAATTTTTTTTAATGTTTTAAATATTGGTTCAACTCTTCGTTAACAAGTAGAAATAGCAATATAATGATTTTACATTTTAAACTAAAATGTTTCATAGTTTACTAAAATCTATTTATTGCAATTTCATTTTATTTTGCCTAATTTCGATCGATTAAAGACCGTGAAAATTAAATAAAAGAAAGTCTTTTTTTGTTTTTTAGGTTAAAAATGATCAATACTATTTTTTTATAAACTGTTTATTTATTTTTATAAATATAATAAATATAATAAAGTTTGGTACATTTGTATTAACGTATTATAAAATAAAACTACTCGGACGCAGAACAACTAATTTCTTTCCCATCATCTCGTACCCATCGAACTGTTGCTCCACCTCGGCTGCATCCTCTCCACTCCGAAAGTAAACGTGACAGTAGCGCCTGCCGGTTTCCGGTACCACTTTCACGTGGCTGATGGCGATCGGCTCGTACTCGACGAACAGACGCAGCACGTGAGCCGCGCAGAACTCCTGGTGAATATTCCCAACGACGATCTCCGCGGCGTCGATCACCACATTTTCGTCACTTTTTTTCACGAGGTTCGGCATGGGTTCAACTTCCTCGTCACCGGTTGATCCATCGCGTTCATCCGTCCCGTTCTCTTTACTGACGGATGTCGAGCGTTTCATGCTCTCGGTTCTGTGCTTCAAGGACACTTCTTGCTGTTGCCTTGGCTGATTGCTCGACGTAGTCTCGTTGCTGCTGCAGTGCTTGGATGCGTTGTCGATCTCATGCTGCCACACTGGAATCCTAGGCCTCAGGATCGCGCTGGTGTATATTTTCTTGCCGTTGCTGTCGTTGTTATCCATTGGTGGCTGCTTGTAACCAGCGGGCCTGGGTTTGTGCGCGCAGAGCTCGATGTTGTGAAGCCTGCGCACGTTCTCGGCCGCGTTTTGGGCCTCGATCAAGGTGCCGCTGGACGTAGTCTCGTTGCTGCTGCACTGCTTGGACGCGTTGTCGATCTCATGCTGCCACACTGGAATCTTAGGCCTTAGGATCACGCTGGTGTATATTTTCCTGCCGTTGCTGTGGTTGTTATCCATTGGCGGCTGCTTGTAACCAGCGGGCCTGGGTTTGTGCGCGCAGAGCTCGATGTTGTGAAGCCTGCGCACGTTCTCGGCCGCGTTTTGGGCCTCGATCAAGGTGCCGCTGGACGTAGTCTCGTTGCTGCTGCACTGCTTGGACGCGTTGTCGATCTCATGCTGCCACACTGGAATCTTAGGCCTTAGGATCACGCTGGTGTATATTTTCCTGCCGTTGCTGTGGTTGTTATCCATTGGCGGCTGCTTGTAACCAGCGGGCCTGGGTTTGTGCGCGCAGAGCTCGATGTTGTGAAGCCTGCGCACGTTCTCGGCCGCGTTTTGGGCCTCGATCAAGGTGCCGCTGGACGTAGTCTCGTTGCTGCTGCACTGCTTGGACGCGTTGTCGATCTCATGCTGCCACACTGGAATCTTAGGCCTTAGGATCACGCTGGTGTATATTTTCCTGCCGTTGCTGTGGTTGTTATCCATTGGCGGCTGCTTGTAACCAGCGGGCCTGGGTTTGTGCGCGCAGAACTCGATGTTGTGAAGCCTGCTCACGTTCTCGGCCGCGCTTTGGGCCTGGATCAAGGTGCCGCTCGACGTAGTCTCGTTGTTGCTGCAGTTCTTGGACGCGTTGTCGATCTCATGCTGCCACGCTGGAATCTTAGGCCTCAGGATCACGCTGGTGTATATTTTCCTGCCGATGCTGTCGTTGTTATCCATTGGTGGCTGCGTGTAACCAGCGGGCCTGGGTTTGTGCGCGCAGAGCTGGATATCGTGAAGCCTGCACACGTTCTCGGCCGCGCTTTGGGCCTCGATCAAGGTGCCGTAGCGCACGAATCGGTAGCCCCGCTCATCACCCGTTAGGGATATACTGGTGACTTTGCCGAACTCGGAGAAGATCACCTCGATCTGGGCCCTGTCCAGGGCGCGGAAATTCCGAAAGACGAGGCAGTAGCCGCGATGGTCCTTGTTGATCAGGTTCTGGGCGTACATGGCGTTGCTGTGTTTGGAAAGTTTGGACTACTGTGATTTTTAGTTAAATATTTTCGAAGCGTTCTTTTCTCTGCTCTGGTTAGTACAATGCTGCTTCGTTGCCAAATTGAAACTACCGGAACGTTTCAAATACGGGTCCTTATATACGAAAGTTGGGGAAAGGCCATTTGTCCCATCTTGCAGCTTGCAAGAGTATAGAGGGGAGAATTGTGCAGGTACATTCGTACCTAAATCCTGTGCTCGACTTTGTAACTGTACTTCTTCTTCGAACACACATTTGCCCGCCTCTATAGAGTAATTAAGAATGACTTATGCTACTCGGAAAATATACATTAATGTTTATGACGTATATAAGCTGTGATAGGAATTATTCTATGTAAACTGGTTATTAAAATTCGTAGTGGGTACCCTTTTTTAAAAGCATTTTTTTGAAAATATTTGCTACCATTAAAAGGTTTTTTTGAGATCTACAACGTTTTCACTAAATTTTTTTACGTAAAATGCATATCTGCAAAGTTTTATAGTAAAAAAACTACAATTTTCTATGACAAAAATCGTTTTTGGACTATTAACTTGATTTAAAAACATTTTCGCGTCTTGTGTCCAGAAAAAAGTTGCATTTTTCAAAGATCTACAACTTCTCCAATTAACTTTTTCATGTAAAATACATAGCTGTAAAGTTATATAGTAAAAATCTGTTTTTTCGATGTTAAAATTCGTTTTTGGCTTGTTAACTCAAGTTAAAAGTATTTTCATAAATAGATGTCAATGGGAAAAACTTGTATTTTTCAAAGATCTACAACTTTTCTGTTTAACTTTTTTTCGTAGAATGTTTATTTTTCAAGTAATAGCCCAAAAACCGTTTTTAACGATTTTTTATAGTCTTCGTATTCAGCGTATATTTGCAGGATCAATCCCAAAATAAGACCGTCAAGTTGTTATACTTAGGAGAGTTCCCAAAATAATTTTGAGCTTGATCCGCTAAGATTTCGCGGAGAAAATCGTGTAATATGAATTTAACAAAATGAGATATCCTATCTCACACAATTTTCGCTAACGATAATATAAGGCACTTCCGTGTCGCGGTCGTGCCTAAAAACCACTGTCAATTTATTGGCAATTAGCTTCCTCCAACTAAAATAATTGTTCCAATATGAAATTCATTCTTCTAAAAAATTAATTTTAAATTGCTATATCTCTTTCTAAATAATACCACAAACAGGGTGTGCTTCTTAATCATTGATGGTTTGACAAAAGATAATTTTTTGCTAAAATTGCGGAAAATAGACAATAATCCTTATCACAGCAATTTTTTCTCTGTACGTAATTTATTTGCAATCAAAAGTATACATGTTACGGACAGCGGGAAGTTTTAAAGCCCGTAGGTTACCTTTGCGGGGAGAACCGCTTGTCGTAATAAACTCTCGGGGAAACATTTGAAAAGTAGGAAACGCGCTTTCTAATCCGCTACCTGCCGACCGCAATAAAATTTTGGGGAAACGTCTAGAGGATAATGCAGACCGACCTTTCCTCTCTCTAGTATAGCACCTGTGGATCGGGATGCGCAAACTATAACAAAAGGTGATTACGCACTGCCGAAACGTCGCAAATGACCGCCCCGCAATTTAGGCTCTCGGTTAGAAAAGCGTGCCAGGAGATCGACAGTGACGACAAAGGGGTTGGGCACGCGCGTAAAACGTACAAGCGTGCAGTCAATTTCTCGAAATGCTTATCTTCTCGTTTCAAAGGGAAAAACTAATTAGTAGCACCGAGAAAAATATTCAGTTAAATTTATGAATCATTTTATTTTTCTATACTTCAGAAATAAATTATTTTGTGACATAAATCGATTTTCTATGGCCCACGATAACTGGTGTAAACCGCATGAATCTTGCTGAAAATTTACAGAAAGGTAGCTTTTTAATATCTCTCGACTGAATTATTTACCCAGATTATAAGGATCTTTTGTCAGGACTTTTTGCAGAAAGACTTTGTGTGTACAGCAGAGCGGGAAGGAAACCGACGCGTTTGCAAAATCCCCTTCCTTCTATCCAAGCTCCCTACATCGTTCTTGGATCGTATAACTATATTGATGACTGTTTCAATAAATAAGCAAAAAGATGGTCATGGGGACAAGATCACATTTATATCAAAACAATTTCATACGAGAATAAGCAACTAGGTTTGAGGAAGCTAAGTGTTAATGAATTGGCATAGATTTTTATAATGTCAATGGTCTTTCTTTTGCCAACAATGTTTCCATTTATACTTTGCTGATTATAATATTGATAACATTATAGAAGTTTTAGAAAGTAATTTGTAGGAACTTGATAAATGGTTTTCTAGTACTTCTCTCAAAATTTCTATTCTCAAGTGTCATTTCGTTATTTTTTAAGGAGTTTATATCAAACCGGGGGAATTTAATATCAATTTTCATAACCAAATTATCAAGAATTCTTCTTCTATTAAATATTTAGGGGTCATCTAGGACCAAGATCATTCACAAAAGTATGAATATGCTTTCTTTAATATGTAAGTTTGGGTGTGGTGTTCACCCAGAAACTATGTTATTGTTTTATAAATATATTATTCGTCCTAGGATAGACTAGGAAAATCTCTTATATTCTGATCCAAATATTATTTTACTGAAAAAACTAAGTGTAATTCAAAATAGTTCTCTGAGACATTCAATGGATTGTTTGATTACTACACGCAATAATCGTATGCATCACTTGGCTAGTATACTTACTATTAGAAGGAAATCACTTGCTACAAAATTCATTGTGAAAGCTTCAACTTGAAAAAATAAATTAATTCCCAGACTAATTCTGATAAATAATTATTATGACCGTAGAGTCATTAAAATCAAACATAAAAAAAATAAATTATTTATATAATTTATGGACTTTTATTAAAAAATCTAGTTCTAATGTTATTAAATCTGATAAACTGTTCCGTATTTTTTACATTTTATCTCCCAAAACATCAATGATTAATTTGAAAAAAACTTGAAATTAATTTCATAAAATTTCAATTCAATTTTCAATAATTTAATTCATTCTCAATTATAATAATTGTATATTTTTTACAGGCGGATGTAAATCTGTTTCTAGCTCTTGGGGTGCGGACTTTTATGCCCGAAATTATTAAGGTTAGAAAAGTTTTAAATTACTTTCTGAATGCAGTATTTTTAGTTGTAAAGCTTATGGCATTTTTAAAGTTCTTTTGCTTATTGCCCGCTATCCTATTGGTTTGTATGCTATTCTTTCTGACTAGTTACTTCAGTCTATTAAATCATCTCGTTTTAATTTTCACATGCACAATTTTGTTGATATTAGAATATTAATCTCAATCTGATTAGACTATTAAAATTTTTTGGATTTCTAGCCACTGTAGTATCACATAAAGCTAATAATATATAAAAAAATAGCATTTTTAGTGCTAGTTTAGATTATAATTTTTTTCGTTATTTAGACATTTTACATGCCATTAAATAAACCATAATAAATGAAATGCATGACTATTCAGATGGATACGGGGGAAGTCTTTAAAAATGTTTAGTTTGGATCAGATGACTGTACCATTGTTAATCAGAGTGATTCTTCCATTGGTTTTTATTTAGTAGCTCCCCTTATTCAATGTAATATGGACGTATAATATCTTATTATTTAAGCATTCCTCTGTATTCCTTTACCTAGCTTATCAACATTTTCTAATATTATTAAATTTGTCAGTACTCCTCTGGGTGGCAGAATGAAAGAAGTAACACTCCCATCTATCCCGCTGGCCTCCAGCCTCCAGCGAGGAGCTCATTCGCTAGAAAATCATTACTTCGTAATTGGATTAATTAGTTTATTTGTTCCATGATATGTAATTTGTTGCATTCACAATGCCTTGAAAAGCGAAGATTTTACATACGTCCGAAACTTTGGCTATTTAATAATAACAGTTATAACTCGTGGTGATCAATATAATCTAATTCAATATTATAATTATTAAACTTGGACTATTCAGAAATAATATTAAAATCTCATTTGAATTCAGGAAGTAGCAAGACTCGATAATGGATCGGAGTTTACCCTCAAGGAAATTTAGTATCTGAAGACTTCCGTGACACTCACCTCCAAATATTCTTCCAATAACCAAGTGAGTCGCAAAATGCTAGCAATTTGATGTATATAACTTTGCTGCAAA
Organism: Gastracanthus pulcherrimus; assembly: GCA_949152435.1. Lineage (NCBI taxonomy): Eukaryota > Metazoa > Arthropoda > Insecta > Hymenoptera > Pteromalidae > Gastracanthus > Gastracanthus pulcherrimus. The sequence continues at coordinate 19,609,886 of OX424572.1, read as the reverse complement.
TTTTGTTAAATTAATGTTAAACTACTTCCTCATTTGCCATAAATCTGTCAAAATAATGTGCCTTCATTTCGTAATAGCAATTTGAAGTCAATCTGATGACAATTTAGGCTGTTAGGAGCAGATGTATGAATGGCAAATGTTGCTGTCATCTTGTCATCATCGTGCAAATCTTGAGCAAATTTATATGGAAGTGTAAAAATAAAAGTTGTATGCGTATTTCTGTAATTCAACAAAAATTAACAGCGTTATATATTATTACGTAAATTTATAAATAAATTAAAAAAAAATAAAAAAAATATTAATTAAAGGTGGGATTTGAACACGCGACACCAAAAACTATTATATAAAATCATAAAAGAAAAATATGTAGCATAACATTATTTGTAACAAATTACTACCCAATACTGTCAGTCAGTTACTTTTATTTTGAATGGACTTTTTAATAGACAAAAATAGTATAAGAGCAAAATGAATGAATGATGTCTAATAACCTAATGCCACTTTCACGACACCCTGCACAAGGTATTTATGCTTATTGCAACTCTCCGTGACAGTTGCCTGTGTATTTTCTAGCGTCAAGGGAAGAGGAGGGGAGGGGGGGGGTAAAAATTTATTTTATACTGTTATTAACAGATACGATGTTGTATTACATTTCTAATCTTGTATAAACAATCAAATTAAAAAAATCCCGTACCGACGTAAGGTGGCTCTCTAGTGTATTTTTTTCGAAAAATGTCAAATTTTTTTTAATGTTTTAAATGTTGGTTCAACTCTTCGTTAACAAGTAGAAACAGCAATATAATGATTTTACATTTTAAACTAAAATGTTTCATAGTTTACTCAAATCTATTTATTGCAATTTCATTTTATTTTGCCTAATTTCGATCGATTAAAGACCGTGAAAATTAAATAAAAGAAAGTCTTTTTTTGTTTTTTAGGTTAAAAATGATCAATACTTTTTTTTTGAAAACTGTTTATTTATTTTTATAAATATAATAAATATAATAAAGTTTGGTACATTTGTATTAACGTATTATAAAATAAAACTACTCGGACGCAGAACAACTAATTTCTTTCCCATCATCTCGTACCCATCGAACTGTTGCTCCACCTCGGCTGCATCCTCTCCACTCCGAAAGTAAACGTGACAGTAGCGCCTGCCGGTTTCCGGTACCACTTTCACGTGGCTGATGGCGATCGGCTCGTACTCGACGAACAGACGCAGCACGTGAGCCGCGCAGAACTCCTGGTGAATATTCCCAACGACGATCTCCGCGGCGTCGATCACCACATTTTCGTCACTTTTTTTCACGAGGTTCGGCATGGGTTCAACTTCCTCGTCACCGGTTGATCCATCGCGTTCATCTGTCCCGTTCTCTTTACTGACGGATGTCGAGCGTTTCATGCTCTCGGTTCTGTGCTTCAAGGACACTTCTTGCTGTTGCCTTGGCTGATTGCTCGACGTAGTCTCGTTGCTGCTGCAGTGCTTGGATGCGTTGTCGATCTCATGCTGCCACACTGGAATCCTAGGCCTCAGGATCGCGCTGGTGTATATTTTCTTGCCGTTGCTGTCGTTGTAATCCATTGGTGGCTGCTTGTAACCAGCGGGCCTGGGTTTGTGCGCGCAGAGCTCGATGTTGTGAAGCCTGCGCACGTTCTCGGCCGCGCTTTGGGCCTCGATCAAGGTGCCGCTGGACGTAGTCTCGTTGCTGCTGCACTGCTTGGACGCGTTGTCGATCTCATGCTGCCACACTGGAATCTTAGGCCTTAGGATCACGCTGGTGTATATTTTCCTGCCGTTGCTGTGGTTGTTATCCATTGGTGGCTGCTTGTAACCAGCGGGCCTGGGTTTGTGCGCGCAGAACTCGATGTTGTGAAGCCTGCTCACGTTCTCGGCCGCGCTTTGGGCCTGGATCAAGGTGCCGCTCGACGTAGTCTCGTTGTTGCTGCAGTTCTTGGACGCGTTGTCGATCTCATGCTGCCACACTGGAATCTTAGGCCTCAGGATCACGCTGGTGTATATTTTCCTGCCGTTGCTGTCGTTGTTATCCATTGGTGGCTGCATGTAACCAGCGGGCCTGGGTTTGTGCGCGCAGAGCTGGATATCGTGAAGCCTGCACACGTTCTCGGCCGCGCTTTGGGCCTCGATCAAGGTGCCGTAGCGCACGAATCGGTAGCCCCGCTCATCACCCGTTAGGGATATACTGGTGACTTTGCCGAACTCGGAGAAGATCACCTCGATCTGGGCCCTGTCCAGGGCGCGGAAATTCCGAAAGACGAGGCAGTAGCCGCGATGGTCCTTGTTGATCAGGTTCTGGGCGTACATGGCGTTGCTGTGTTTGGAAAGTTTGGACTACTGTGATTTTTAGTTAAATATTTTCGAAGCGTTCTTTTCTCTGCTCTGGTTAGTACAATGCTGCTTCGTTGCCAAATTGAAACTACCGGAACGTTTCAAATACGGGTCCTTATATACGAAAGTTGGGGAAAGGCCATTTGTCCCATCTTGCAGCTTGCAAGAGTATAGAGGGGAGAATTGTGCAGGTACATTCGTACCTAAATCCTGTGCTCGACTTTGTAACTGTACTTGTTCTTCGAACACACATTTGCCCGCCTCTATAGAGTAATTAAGAATGACTTATGCTACTCGGAAAATATACATTAATGTTTATGACGTATATAAGCTGTGATAGGAATTATTCTATGTAAACTGGTTATTAAAATTCGTAGTGGGTACCCTTTTTTAAAAGCATTTTTTTAAAAATATTTGCTACCATTAAAAGGTTTTTTTGAGATCTACAACGTTTTCACTAAATTTTTTTACGTAAAATGCATATCTGCAAAGTTTTATAGTAAAAAAACTACAATTTTCTATGACAAAAATCGTTTTTGGACTATTAACTTGATTTAAAAACATTTTCGCGTCTTGTGTCCAGAAAAAAGTTGCATTTTTCAAAGATCTACAACTTCTCCAATTAACTTTTTCATGTAAAATACATAGCTGTAAAGTTATATAGTAAAAATCTGTTTTTTCGATGTTAAAATTCGTTTTTGGCTTGTTAACTCAAGTTAAAAGTATTTTCATAAATAGATGTCAATGGGAAAAACTTGTATTTTTCAAAGATCTACAACTTTTCTGTTTAACTTTTTTTCGTAGAATGTTTATTTTTCAAGTAATAGCCCAAAAACCGTTTTTAGCGATTTTTTATAGTCTTCGTATTCAGCGTATATTTGCAGGATCAATCCCAAAATAAGACCGTCAAGTTGTTATACTTAGGAGAGTTCGCAAAATAATTTTGAGCTTGATCCGCTAAGATTTCGCGGAGAAAATCGTGTAATATGAATTTAAAAAAATGAGATATCCTATCTCACACAATTTTCGCTAACGATAATATAAGGCACTTCCGTGTCGCGGTCGTGCCTAAAAACCACTGACAATTTATTGGCAATTAGCTTCCTCCAACTAAAATAATTGTTCCAATATGAAATTCATTGTTCTAAAAAATTAATTTTAAATTGCTATATCTCTTTCTAAATAATACCACAAACAGGGTGTGCTTCTTAATCATTGATGGTTTGAAAAAGATAATTTTTTGCTAAAATTGCGGAAAATAGACAATAATCCTTATCACAGCAATTTTTTCTCTGTACGTAATTTATTTGCAATCAAAAGTATACATGTTACGGACAGCGGGAAGTTTTAAAGCCCGTAGGTTACCTTTGCGGGGAGAACCGCTTGTCGTAATAAACTCTCGGGGAAACATTTGAAAAGTAGGAAACGCGCTTTCTAATCCGCTACCTGCCGACCGCAATAAAATTTTGGGGAAACGTCTAGAGGATAATGCAGACCGACCTTTCCTCTCTCTAGTATAGCACCTGTGGATCGGGATGCGCAAACTATAACAAAAGGTGATTACGCACTGCCGAAACGTCGCAAATGACCGCCCCGCAATTTAGGCTCTCGGTTAGAAAAGCGTGCCAGGAGATCGACAGTGACGACAAAGGGGTTGGGCACGCGCGTAAAACGTACAAGCGTGCAGTCAATTTCTCGAAATGCTTATCTTCTCGTTTCAAAGGGAAAAACTAATTAGTAGCACCGAGAAAAATATTCAGTTAAATTTATGAATCATTTTATTTTTCTATACTTCAGAAATAAATTATTTTGTGACATAAATCGATTTTCTATGGCCCACGATAACTGGTGTAAACCGCATGAATCTTGCTGAAAATTTACAGAAAGGTAGCTTTTTAATATCTCTCGACTGAATTATTTACCCAGATTATAAGGATCTTTTGTCAGGACTTTTTGCAGAAAGACTTTGTGTGTACAGCAGAGCGGGAAGGAAACCGACGCGTTTGCAAAATCCCCTTCCTTCTATCCAAGCTCCCTACATCGTTCTTGGATCGTATAACTATATTGATGACTGTTTCAATAAATAAGCAAAAAGATGGTCATGGGGACAAGATCACATTTATATCAAAACAATTTCATACGAGAATAAGCAACTAGGTTTGAGGAAGCTAAGTGTTAATGAATTGGCATAGATTTTTATAATGTCAATGGTCTTTCTTTTGCCAACAATGTTTCCATTTATACTTTGCTGATTATAATATTGATAACATTATAGAAGTTTTAGAAAGTAATTTGTAGGAACTTGATAAATGGTTTTCTAGTACTTCTCTCAAAATTTCTATTCTCAAGTGTCATTTCGTTATTTTTTAAGGAGTTTATATCAAACCGGGGGAATTTAATATCAATTTTCATAACCATTTTTCATTCAATGGATTGTTTGATTACTACACGCAATAATCGTATGCATCACTTGGCTAGTATACTTACTATTAGAAGGAAATCACTTGCTACAAAATTCATTGTGAAAGCTTCAACTTGAAAAAATAAATTAATTCCCAGACTAATTCTGATAAATAATTATTATGACCGTAGAGTCATTAAAATCAAACATAAAAAAAATAAATTATTTATATAATTTATGGACTTTTATTAAAAAATCTAGTTCTAATGTTATTAAATCTGATAAACTGTTCCGTATTTTTTACATTTTATCTCCCAAAACATCAATGATTAATTTGAAAAAAACTTGAAATTAATTTCATAAAATTTCAATTCAATTTTCAATAATTTAATTCATTCTCAATTATAATAATTGTATATTTTTTACAGGCGGATGTAAATCTGTTTCTAGCTCTTGGGGTGCGGACTTTTATGCCCGAAATTATTAAGGTTAGAAAAGTTTTAAATTACTTTCTGAATGCAGTATTTTTAGTTGTAAAGCTTATGGCATTTTTAAAGTTCTTTTGCTTATTGCCCGCTATCCTATTGGTTTGTATGCTATTCTTTCTGACTAGTTACTTCAGTCTATTAAATCATCTCGTTTTAATTTTCACATGCACAATTTTGTTGATATTAGAATATTAATCTCAATCTGATTAGACTATTAAAATTTTTTGGATTTCTAGCCACTGTAGTATCACATAAAGCTAATAATATATAAAAAAATAGCATTTTTAGTGCTAGTTTAGATTATAATTTTTTTCGTTATTTAGACATTTTACATGCCATTAAATAAACCATAACAAATGAAATGCATGACTATTCAGATGGATACGGGGGAAGTCTTTAAAAATGTTTAGTTTGGATCAGATGACTGTACCATTGTTAATCAGAGTGATTCTTCCATTGGTTTTTATTTAGTAGCTCCCCTTATTCAATGTAATATGGACGTATAATATCTTATTATTTAAGCATTCCTCTGTATTCCTTTACCTAGCTTATCAACATTTTCTAATATTATTAAATTTGTCAGTACTCCTCTGGGTGGCAGAATGAAAGAAGTAACACTCCCATCTATCCCGCTGGCCTCCAGCCTCCAGCGAGGAGCTCATTCGCTAGAAAATCATTACTTCGTAATTGGATTAATTAGTTTATTTGTTCCATGATATGTAATTTGTTGCATTCACAATGCCTTGAAAAGCGAAGATTTTACATACGTCCGAAACTTTGGCTATTTAATAATAACAGTTATAACTCGTGGTGATCAATATAATCTAATTCAATATTATAATTATTAAACTTGGACTATTCAGAAATAATATTAAAATCTCATTTGAATTCAGGAAGTAGCAAGACTCGATAATGGATCGGAGTTTACCCTCAAGGAAATTTAGTATCTGAAGACTTCCGTGACACTCACCTCCAAATATTCTTCCAATAACCAAGTGAGTCGCAAAATGCTAGCAATTTGATGTATATAACTTTGCTGGAAATTTTGTTAAATTAATGTTAAACTACTTCCTCATTTGCCATAAATCTGTCATCATAATGTGCCTTCATTTCGTAATAGCAATTTGAAGTCAATCTGATGACAATTTAGGCTGTTAGGAGCAGATGTATGAATGGCAAATGTTGCTGTCATCTTGTCATCATCGTGCAAATCTTGAGCAAATTTATATGGAAGTGTAAAAATAAAAGTTGTATGCGTATTTCTGTAATTCAACAAAAATCAACAGCGTTATATATTATTACGTAAATTTATAAATAAATTAAAAAAAAATAAAAAAAATATTAATTAAAGGTGGGATTTGAACACGCGACACCAAAAACTATTATATAAAATCATAAAAGAAAAATATGTAGCATAACATTATTTGTAACAAATTACTACCCAATACTGTCAGTCAGTTACTTTTATTTTGAATGGACTTTTTAATAGACAAAAATAGTATAAGAGCAAAATGAATGAATGATGTCTAATAACCTAATGCCACTTTCACGACACCCTGCACAAGGTATTTATGCTTATTGCAACTCTCCGTGACAGTTGCCTGTGTATTTTCTAGCGTCAAGGGAAGAGGAGGGGGGGGGGGGTAAAAATTTCTTTTATACTGTTATTAACAGATACGATGTTGTAGTACATTTCTAATCTTGTATAAACAATCAAATTAAAAAAATCCCGAACCGACGTAAGGTGGCTCTCTAGTGTATTTTTTTCGAAAAATTTCAAATTTTTTTTAATGTTTTAAATGTTGGTTCAACTCTTCGTTAACAAGTAGAAACAGCAATATAATGATTTTACATTTTAAACTAAAATGTCTCATAGTTTACTCAAATCTATTTATTGCAATTTCATTTTATTTTGCCTAATTTCGATCGATTAAAGACCGTGAAAATTAAATAAAAGAAAGTCTTTTTTTGTTTTTTAGGTTAAAAATGATCAATACTTTTTTGCTTATTGCAACTCTCCGTGACAGTTGCCTGTCTATTTTCTAGCGTCAAGGGAAGAGGAGGGGGGGGGGTAAAAATTTCTTTTATACTGTTATTAACAGATACGATGTTGTAGTACATTTCTAATCTTGTATAAACAATCAAATTAAAAAAATCCCGAACCGACGTAAGGTGGCTCTCTAGTGTATTTTTTTCGAAAAATTTCAAATTTTTTTTAATGTTTTAAATGTTGGTTCAACTCTTCGTTAACAAGTAGAAACAGCAATATAATGATTTTACATTTTAAACTAAAATGTCTCATAGTTTACTCAAATCTATTTATTGCAATTTCATTTTATTTTGCCTAATTTCGATCGATTAAAGACCGTGAAAATTAAATAAAAGAAAGTCTTTTTTTGTTTTTTAGGTTAAAAATGATCAATACTTTTTTTTTGAAAACTGTTTATTTATTTTTATAAATATAATAAATATAATAAAGTTTGGTACATTTGTATTAACGTATTATAAAATAAAACTACTCGGACGCAGAACAACTAATTTCTTTCCCATCATCTCGTACCCATCGAACTGTTGCTCCACCTCGGCTGCATCCTCTCCACTCCGAAAGTAAACGTGACAGTAGCGCCTGCCGGTTTCCGGTACCACTTTCACGTGGCTGATGGCGATCGGCTCGTACTCGACGAACAGACGCAGCACGTGAGCCGCGCAGAACTCCTGGTGAATATTCCCAACGACGATCTCCGCGGCGTCGATCACCACATTTTCGTCACTTTTTTTCACGAGGTTCGGCATGGGTTCAACTTCCTCGTCACCGGTTGATCCATCGCGTTCATCCGTCCCGTTCTCTTTACTGACGGATGTCGAGCGTTTCATGCTCTCGGTTCTGTGCTTCAAGGACACTTCTTGCTGTTGCCTTGGCTGATTGCTCGACGTAGTCTCGTTGCTGCTGCAGTGCTTGGATGCGTTGTCGATCTCATGCTGCCACACTGGAATCCTAGGCCTCAGGATCGCGCTGGTGTATATTTTCTTGCCGTTGCTGTCGTTGTAATCCATTGGTGGCTGCTTGTAACCAGCGGGCCTGGGTTTGTGCGCGCAGAGCTCGATGTTGTGAAGCCTGTGCACGTTCTCGGCCGCGTTTTGGGCCTCGATCAAGGTGCCGCTGGACGTAGTCTCGTTGCTGCTGCACTGCTTGGACGCGTTGTCGATCTCATGCTGCCACACTGGAATCTTAGGCCTTAGGATCACGCTGGTGTATATTTTCCTGCCGTTGCTGTGGTTGTTATCCATTGGCGGCTGCTTGTAACCAGCGGGCCTGGGTTTGTGCGCGCAGAACTCGATGTTGTGAAGCCTGCTCACGTTCTCGGCCGCGCTTTGGGCCTGGATCAAGGTGCCGCTCGACGTAGTCTCGTTGTTGCTGCAGTTCTTGGACGCGTTGTCGATCTCATGCTGCCACACTGGAATCTTAGGCCTCAGGATCACGCTGGTGTATATTTTCCTGCCGTTGCTGTCGTTGTTATCCATTGGTGGCTGCATGTAACCAGCGGGCCTGGGTTTGTGCGCGCAGAGCTGGATATCGTGAAGCCTGCACACGTTCTCGGCCGCGCTTTGGGCCTCGATCAAGGTGCCGTAGCGCACGAATCGGTAGCCCCGCTCATCACCCGTTAGGGATATACTGGTGACTTTGCCGAACTCGGAGAAGATCACCTCGATCTGGGCCCTGTCCAGGGCGCGGAAATTCCGAAAGACGAGGCAGTAGCCGCGATGGTCCTTGTTGATCAGGTTCTGGGCGTACATGGCGTTGCTGTGTTTGGAAAGTTTGGACTACTGTGATTTTTAGTTAAATATTTTCGAAGCGTTCTTTTCTCTGCTCTGGTTAGTACAATGCTGCTTCGTTGCCAAATTGAAACTACCGGAACGTTTCAAATACGGGTCCTTATATACGAAAGTTGGGGAAAGGCCATTTGTCCCATCTTGCAGCTTGCAAGAGTATAGAGGGGAGAATTGTGCAGGTACATTCGTACCTAAATCCTGTGCTCGACTTTGTAACTGTACTTGTTCTTCGAACACACATTTGCCCGCCTCTATAGAGTAATTAAGAATGACTTATGCTACTCGGAAAATATACATTAATGTTTATGACGTATATAAGCTGTGATAGGAATTATTCTATGTAAACTGGTTATTAAAATTCGTAGTGGGTACCCTTTTTTAAAAGCATTTTTTTAAAAATATTTGCTACCATTAAAAGGTTTTTTTGAGATCTACAACGTTTTCACTAAATTTTTTTACGTAAAATGCATATCTGCAAAGTTTTATAGTAAAAAAACTACATTTTTCTATGACAAAAATCGTTTTTGGACTATTAACTTGATTTAAAAACATTTTCGCGTCTTGTGTACAGAAAAAAGTTGCATTTTTCAAAGATCTACAACTTCTCCAATTAACTTTTTCATGTAAAATACATAGCTGTAAAGTTATATAGTAAAAATCTGTTTTTTCGATGTTAAAATTCGTTTTTGGCTTGTTAACTCAAGTTAAAAGTATTTTCATAAATAGATGTCAATGGGAAAAACTTGTATTTTTCAAAGATCTACAACTTTTCTGTTTAACTTTTTTTCGTAGAATGTTTATTTTTCAAGTAATAGCCCAAAAACCGTTTTTAGCGATTTTTTATAGTCTTCGTATTCAGCGTATATTTGCAGGATCAATCCCAAAATAAGACCGTCAAGTTGTTATACTTAGGAGAGTTCCCAAAATAATTTTGAGCTTGATCCGCTAAGATTTCGCGGAGAAAATCGTGTAATATGATTTTAAAAAAATGAGATATCCTATCTCACACAATTTTCGCTAACGATAATATAAGGCACTTCCGTGTCGCGGTCGTGCCTAAAAACCACTGTCAATTTATTGGCAATTAGCTTCCTCCAACTAAAATAATTGTTCCAATATGAAATTCATTGTTCTAAAAAATTAATTTTAAATTGCTATATCTCTTTCTAAATAATACCACAAACAGGGTGTGCTTCTTAATCATTGATGGTTTGACAAAAGATAATTTTTTGCTAAAATTGCGGAAAATAGACAATAATCCTTATCACAGCAATTTTTTCTCTGTACGTAATTTATTTGCAATCAAAAGTATACATGTTACGGACAGCGGGAAGTTTTAAAGCCCGTAGGTTACCTTTGCGGGGAGAACCGCTTGTCGTAATAAACTCTCGGGGAAACATTTGAAAAGTAGGAAACGCGCTTTCTAATCCGCTATCTGCCGACCGCAATAAAATTTTGGGGAAACGTCTAGAGGATAATGCAGACCGACCTTTCCTCTCTCTAGTATAGCACCTGTGGATCGGGATGCGCAAACTATAACAAAAGGTGATTACGCACTGCCGAAACGTCGCAAATGACCGCCCCGCAATTTAGGCTCTCCGTTAGAAAAGCGTGCCAGGAGATCGACAGTGACGACAAAGGGGTTGGGCACGCGTGTAAAACGTACAAGCGTGCAGTCAATTTCTCGAAATGCTTATCATCTCGTTTCAAATGGAAAAACTAATTAGTAGCACCGAGAAAAATATTCAGTTAAATTTATCAATCATTTTATTTTTCTATACTTCAGAAATAAATTATTTTGTGACATAAATCGATTTTCTATGGCCCACGATAACTGGTGTAAACCGCATGAATCTTGCTGAAAATTTACAGAAAGGTAGCTTTTTAATATCTCTCGACTGAATTATTTACCCAGATTAGAAGGATCTTTTGTCAGGACTTTTTGCAGAAAGACTTTGTGTGTACAGCAGAGCGGGAAGGAAACCGACGCGTTTGCAAAATCCCCTTCCTTCTATCCAAGCTCCCTTCATCGTTCTTGGATCGTATAACTATATTGATGACTGTTTCAATAAATAAGCAAAAAGATGGTCATGGGGACAAGATCACATTTATATCAAAACAATTTCATACGAGAATAAGCAACTAGGTTTGAGGAAGCTAAGTGTTAATGAATTGGCATAGATTTTTATAATGTCAATGGTCTTTCTTTTGCCAACAATGTTTCCATTTATACTTTGCTGATTATAATATTGATAACATTATAGAAGTTTTAGAAAGTAATTTGTAGGAACTTGATAAATGGTTTTCTAGTACTTCTCTCAAAATTTCTATTCTCAAGTGTCATTTCGTTATTTTTTAAGGAGTTTATATCAAACCGGGGGAATTTAATATCAATTTTCATAACCATTTTTCATTCAATGGATTGTTTGATTACTACACGCAATAATCGTATGCATCACTTGGCTAGTATACTTACTATTAGAAGGAAATCACTTGCTACAAAATTCATTGTGAAAGCTTCAACTTGAAAAAATAAATTAATTCCCAGACTAATTCTGATAAATAATTATTATGACCGTAGAGTCATTAAAATCAAACATAAAAAAAATAAATTATTTATATAATTTATGGACTTTTATTAAAAAATCTAGTTCTAATGTTATTAAATCTGATAAACTGTTCCGTATTTTTTACATTTTATCTCCCAAAACATCAATGATTAATTTGAAAAAAACTTGAAATTAATTTCATAAAATTTCAATTCAATTTTCAATAATTTAATTCATTCTCAATTATAATAATTGTATATTTTTTACAGGCGGATGTAAATCTGTTTCTAGCTCTTGGGGTGCGGACTTTTATGCCCGAAATTATTAAGGTTAGAAAAGTTTTAAATTACTTTCTGAATGCAGTATTTTTAGTTGTAAAGCTTATGGCATTTTTAAAGTTCTTTTGCTTATTGCCCGCTATCCTATTGGTTTGTATGCTATTCTTTCTGACTAGTTACTTCAGTCTATTAAATCATCTCGTTTTAATTTTCACATGCACAATTTTGTTGATATTAGAATATTAATCTCAATCTGATTAGACTATTAAAATTTTTTGGATTTCTAGCCACTGTAGTATCACATAAAGCTAATAATATATAAAAAAATAGCATTTTTAGTGCTAGTTTAGATTATAATTTTTTTCGTTATTTAGACATTTTACATGCCATTAAATAAACCATAACAAATGAAATGCATGACTATTCAGATGGATACGGGGGAAGTCTTTAAAAATGTTTAGTTTGGATCAGATGACTGTACCATTGTTAATCAGAGTGATTCTTCCATTGGTTTTTATTTAGTAGCTCCCCTTATTCAATGTAATATGGACGTATAATATCTTATTATTTAAGCATTCCTCTGTATTCCTTTACCTAGCTTATCAACATTTTCTAATATTATTAAATTTGTCAGTACTCCTCTGGGTGGCAGAATGAAAGAAGTAACACTCCCATCTATCCCGCTGGCCTCCAGCCTCCAGCGAGGAGCTCATTCGCTAGAAAATCATTACTTCGTAATTGGATTAATTAGTTTATTTGTTCCATGATATGTAATTTGTTGCATTCACAATGCCTTGAAAAGCGAAGATTTTACATACGTCCGAAACTTTGGCTATTTAATAATAACAGTTATAACTCGTGGTGATCAATATAATCTAATTCAATATTATAATTATTAAACTTGGACTATTCAGAAATAATATTAAAATCTCATTTGAATTCAGGAAGTAGCAAGACTCGATAATGGATCGGAGTTTACCCTCAAGGAAATTTAGTATCTGAAGACTTCCGTGACACTCACCTCCAAATATTCTTCCAATAACCAAGTGAGTCGCAAAATGCTAGCAATTTGATGTATATAACTTTGCTGGAAATTTTGTTAAATTAATGTTAAACTACTTCCTCATTTGCCATAAATCTGTCATCATAATGTGCCTTCATTTCGTAATAGCAATTTGAAGTCAATCTGATGACAATTTAGGCTGTTAGGAGCAGATGTATGAATGGCAAATGTTGCTGTCATCTTGTCATCATCGTGCAAATCTTGAGCAAATTTATATGGAAGTGTAAAAATAAAAGTTGTATGCGTATTTCTGTAATTCAACAAAAATCAACAGCGTTATATATTATTACGTAAATTTATAAATAAATTAAAAAAAAATAAAAAAAATATTAATTAAAGGTGGGATTTGAACACGCGACACCAAAAACTATTATATAAAATCATAAAAGAAAAATATGTAGCATAACATTATTTGTAACAAATTACTACCCAATACTGTCAGTCAGTTACTTTTATTTTGAATGGACTTTTTAATAGACAAAAATAGTATAAGAGCAAAATGAATGAATGATGTCTAATAACCTAATGCCACTTTCACGACACCCTGCACAAGGTATTTATGCTTATTGCAACTCTCCGTGACAGTTGCCTGTGTATTTTCTAGCGTCAAGGGAAGAGGAGGGGGGGGGGTAAAAATTTCTTTTATACTGTTATTAACAGATACGATGTTGTAGTACATTTCTAATCTTGTATAAACAATCAAATTAAAAAAATCCCGAACCGACGTAAGGTGGCTCTCTAGTGTATTTTTTTCGAAAAATTTCAAATTTTTTTTAATGTTTTAAATGTTGGTTCAACTCTTCGTTAACAAGTAGAAACAGCAATATAATGATTTTACATTTTAAACTAAAATGTCTCATAGTTTACTCAAATCTATTTATTGCAATTTCATTTTATTTTGCCTAATTTCGATCGATTAAAGACCGTGAAAATTAAATAAAAGAAAGTCTTTTTTTGTTTTTTAGGTTAAAAATGATCAATACTTTTTTGCTTATTGCAACTCTCCGTGACAGTTGCCTGTCTATTTTCTAGCGTCAAGGGAAGAGGAGGGGGGGGGGGGGTAAAAATTTCTTTTATACTGTTATTAACAGATACGATGTTGTAGTACATTTCTAAACTTGTATAAACAATCAAATTAAAAAAATCCCGAACCGACGTAAGGTGGCTCTCTAGTGTATTTTTTTCGAAAAATTTCAAATTTTTTTTAATGTTTTAAATGTTGGTTCAACTCTTCGTTAACAAGTAGAAACAGCAATATAATGATTTTACATTTTAAACTAAAATGTCTCATAGTTTACTCAAATCTATTTATTGCAATTTCATTTTATTTTGCCTAATTTCGATCGATTAAAGACCGTGAAAATTAAATAAAAGAAAGTCTTTTTTTGTTTTTTAGGTTAAAAATGATCAATACTTTTTTGCTTATTGCAACTCTCCGTGACAGTTGCCTGTCTATTTTCTAGCGTCAAGGGAAGAGGAGGGGGGGGGGTAAAAATTTCTTTTATACTGTTATTAACAGATACGATGTTGTAGTACATTTCTAATCTTGTATAAACAATCAAATTAAAAAAATCCCGAACCGACGTAAGGTGGCTCTCTAGTGTATTTTTTTCGAAAAATTTCAAATTTTTTTTAATGTTTTAAATGTTGGTTCAACTCTTCGTTAACAAGTAGAAACAGCAATATAATGATTTTACATTTTAAACTAAAATGTCTCATAGTTTACTCAAATCTATTTATTGCAATTTCATTTTATTTTGCCTAATTTCGATCGATTAAAGACCGTGAAAATTAAATAAAAGAAAGTCTTTTTTTGTTTTTTAGGTTAAAAATGATCAATACTTTTTTTTTGAAAACTGTTTATTTATTTTTATAAATATAATAAATATAATAAAGTTTGGTACATTTGTATTAACGTATTATAAAATAAAACTACTCGGACGCAGAACAACTAATTTCTTTCCCATCATCTCGTACCCATCGAACTGTTGCTCCACCTCGGCTGCATCCTCTCCACTCCGAAAGTAAACGTGACAGTAGCGCCTGCCGGTTTCCGGTACCACTTTCACGTGGCTGATGGCGATCGGCTCGTACTCGACGAACAGACGCAGCACGTGAGCCGCGCAGAACTCCTGGTGAATATTCCCAACGACGATCTCCGCGGCGTCGATCACCACATTTTCGTCACTTTTTTTCACGAGGTTCGGCATGGGTTCAACTTCCTCGTCACCGGTTGATCCATCGCGTTCATCCGTCCCGTTCTCTTTACTGACGGATGTCGAGCGTTTCATGCTCTCGGTTCTGTGCTTCAAGGACACTTCTTGCTGTTGCCTTGGCTGATTGCTCGACGTAGTCTCGTTGCTGCTGCAGTGCTTGGATGCGTTGTCGATCTCATGCTGCCACACTGGAATCCTAGGCCTCAGGATCGCGCTGGTGTATATTTTCTTGCCGTTGCTGTCGTTGTAATCCATTGGTGGCTGCTTGTAACCAGCGGGCCTGGGTTTGTGCGCGCAGAGCTCGATGTTGTGAAGCCTGTGCACGTTCTCGGCCGCGTTTTGGGCCTCGATCAAGGTGCCGCTGGACGTAGTCTCGTTGCTGCTGCACTGCTTGGACGCGTTGTCGATCTCATGCTGCCACACTGGAATCTTAGGCCTTAGGATCACGCTGGTGTATATTTTCCTGCCGTTGCTGTGGTTGTTATCCATTGGCGGCTGCTTGTAACCAGCGGGCCTGGGTTTGTGCGCGCAGAACTCGATGTTGTGAAGCCTGCTCACGTTCTCGGCCGCGCTTTGGGCCTGGATCAAGGTGCCGCTCGACGTAGTCTCGTTGTTGCTGCAGTTCTTGGACGCGTTGTCGATCTCATGCTGCCACACTGGAATCTTAGGCCTCAGGATCACGCTGGTGTATATTTTCCTGCCGTTGCTGTCGTTGTTATCCATTGGTGGCTGCATGTAACCAGCGGGCCTGGGTTTGTGCGCGCAGAGCTGGATATCGTGAAGCCTGCACACGTTCTCGGCCGCGCTTTGGGCCTCGATCAAGGTGCCGTAGCGCACGAATCGGTAGCCCCGCTCATCACCCGTTAGGGATATACTGGTGACTTTGCCGAACTCGGAGAAGATCACCTCGATCTGGGCCCTGTCCAGGGCGCGGAAATTCCGAAAGACGAGGCAGTAGCCGCGATGGTCCTTGTTGATCAGGTTCTGGGCGTACATGGCGTTGCTGTGTTTGGAAAGTTTGGACTACTGTGATTTTTAGTTAAATATTTTCGAAGCGTTCTTTTCTCTGCTCTGGTTAGTACAATGCTGCTTCGTTGCCAAATTGAAACTACCGGAACGTTTCAAATACGGGTCCTTATATACGAAAGTTGGGGAAAGGCCATTTGTCCCATCTTGCAGCTTGCAAGAGTATAGAGGGGAGAATTGTGCAGGTACATTCGTACCTAAATCCTGTGCTCGACTTTGTAACTGTACTTGTTCTTCGAACACACATTTGCCCGCCTCTATAGAGTAATTAAGAATGACTTATGCTACTCGGAAAATATACATTAATGTTTATGACGTATATAAGCTGTGATAGGAATTATTCTATGTAAACTGGTTATTAAAATTCGTAGTGGGTACCCTTTTTTAAAAGCATTTTCTTAAAAATATTTGCTACCATTAAAAGGTTTTTTTGAGATCTACAACGTTTTCACTAAATTTTTTTACGTAAAATGCATATCTGCAAAGTTTTATAGTAAAAAAACTACATTTTTCTATGACAAAAATCGTTTTTGGACTATTAACTTGATTTAAAAACATTTTCGCGTCTTGTGTACAGAAAAAAGTTGCATTTTTCAAAGATCTACAACTTCTCCAATTAACTTTTTCATGTAAAATACATAGCTGTAAAGTTATATAGTAAAAATCTGTTTTTTCGATGTTAAAATTCGTTTTTGGCTTGTTAACTCAAGTTAAAAGTATTTTCATAAATAGATGTCAATGGGAAAAACTTGTATTTTTCAAAGATCTACAACTTTTCTGTTTAACTTTTTTTCGTAGAATGTTTATTTTTCAAGTAATAGCCCAAAAACCGTTTTTAGCGATTTTTTATAGTCTTCGTATTCAGCGTATATTTGCAGGATCAATCCCAAAATAAGACCGTCAAGTTGTTATACTTAGGAGAGTTCCCAAAATAATTTTGAGCTTGATCCGCTAAGATTTCGCGGAGAAAATCGTGTAATATGATTTTAAAAAAATGAGATATCCTATCTCACACAATTTTCGCTAACGATAATATAAGGCACTTCCGTGTCGCGGTCGTGCCTAAAAACCACTGTCAATTTATTGGCAATTAGCTTCCTCCAACTAAAATAATTGTTCCAATATGAAATTCATTGTTCTAAAAAATTAATTTTAAATTGCTATATCTCTTTCTAAATAATACCACAAACAGGGTGTGCTTCTTAATCATTGATGGTTTGACAAAAGATAATTTTTTGCTAAAATTGCGGAAAATAGACAATAATCCTTATCACAGCAATTTTTTCTCTGTACGTAATTTATTTGCAATCAAAAGTATACATGTTACGGACAGCGGGAAGTTTTAAAGCCCGTAGGTTACCTTTGCGGGGAGAACCGCTTGTCGTAATAAACTCTCGGGGAAACATTTGAAAAGTAGGAAACGCGCTTTCTAATCCGCTACCTGCCGACCGCAATAAAATTTTGGGGAAACGTCTAGAGGATAATGCAGACCGACCTTTCCTCTCTCTAGTATAGCACCTGTGGATCGGGATGCGCAAACTATAACAAAAGGTGATTACGCACTGCCGAAACGTCGCAAATGACCGCCCCGCAATTTAGGCTCTCCGTTAGAAAAGCGTGCCAGGAGATCGACAGTGACGACAAAGGGGTTGGGCACGCGTGTA